>CM070741.1:26257375-27457375 GCA_036346245.1 Bonia amplexicaulis
ACACAAGAGCAAGCAATGCTCTCAGCCTTATTACTTGTTCTTTCGATTCTCAAACCAAGTAGTGTTTTTCCCTGGTTTTTATAATTCTCATCGGATAGAATCATAGAAACTAGAATATTGTGGTCAACAATCTAAACATATGTGGCTACTGTAGGTGCGCTCATCTCGATAAAGCACATCCAGGAGCAAGCAGCAAGGCTCAGCAAAGCGCCCAGTTACTAGGGAGCTGGGAACGAGAAGGCTACGCGTCTAACTGAAGTTAACCCACAGATTAACTTGGGTTACCTGGGAACGAGTAGCAGCAGAAAACTATACAGCGGCAGCAGAGACAAAGACACAGACAAGACGCCTCGCGAACCAGACAGGAACGCATGTTAGTAGGGTCAACATGGCTGGCCAGGCCAAACAGTCGGCGTGCCCGCCTTTTGTCACAACATGTTGGGCCTGTTCTTCATGCCACAAGTCGGTCGATTTTTGGCGGCCTACGATCCTAACTTTTAAGCGGAGTATTTGTTGCCGCCCCACTCTCTAGCTGATTGCATTCCATTATTAGCAGCTGCTTCAGTACTGGCCTAAATTTGCAGACCTTCTAGTCTGGAGTTTAATATCAGCTTGATGCCAAAAAGGATCGGTGTTATTTGTGGAATAAAGGGAGCATGTTCATAAGGAGGAGAAAATAACGGGAGAAGAAGACGGTGCACGTGATAAAAATGTGCCAGAGAGATGTGATTATGATATAGAAAGCCGAGTAATTTATGTTACAGATATGATGTAGTATAAGTTAACTTTTGATCTGATGGATATGTGTTTACCACTGCTTCTAGTGAGTAAAACAACAAGCTTTATACCCTCTGTGCATGTGATGTGGTAGTAAGGAACTTAGCAGGTTCTCCTAACGCTTAACTTACCCAATCTCTCCTGAAAACTGTGCTGAATTTACCCAAGGGTAGAGCTGAACTTGAAGCGAGCCTTCAGAGCTTTGTGTCATCTTGAGTTGCAGCACTGCGGCTTCCCTTGCCCCAGCTTCTCCCAGAGGCACACCATCTGCCCCGGCGACTGGTAGTGCGCGGTGAGGTAGTCGTCGACGCAGCCGAACTGGCAGAACCTGAAGCTGTGGGTGTACTCCACGGCCTTCACCGAGCCGTTGAACTGCCCCACCCACATGCCCATGCTCACATCCTCCATCTTGAACAGCTGCAGCAAAGCAAAATATTGCAACGCAATCATTTGTTAACCACCCGTGCACACAACGCTGCCATGGTGATGGATACAACTTTTGGCTTTTGGTATGGCCATCTTTTCAGCCTGGGCATGATTGGGTTCATGCCTTTTCTGTTTTTATCTATAGTGGGATCATCTAAGGGCACCAAAGTGAAACCAGGTGGTTCTTGAGTACTTTTGTGGAATGTGGTATGCAACCACTGTATAGTATCCTCTGCCACTTGATATGAAATGAACACAAAGAATGGGAAGTTGGTAAGTGGAGAGAGAGCTTACATTCAGTCTGCCCTTCTCCATTTCAGACACGACGAAGTTTGCAATGTCAGAAGAAACAATGTAGCCAGGACCATTGGCGTAGGGTGGGTACGCTTCTCTGGGCCACTCCTGGAATTTGAATGGAGAATATTACAAAAGAGTTCAACAGGCACAGGGGAAACTCAATCATGGTGCACCAAACGATTGCACTAACGACATGCAATTAGCAAACATGATTACATGAGACAACATATTCATGTGGACAACAGATATTGCTCTTGTGGTGCTCATGAAGTGACAGCCAGTTCCATGTTGAAATGACGTGTTGCCCACATTAAGAACAAGAACAGAGTATTTTTGTTAAATTCAGGAACCATAGTACTTAAGAATGATAACACATCAATAGACAATAAGCTGTTCAAGAAAATGGCAAACCTTTGCAATTGACTTAGTCAACAAAAGTTAGTACTGATAGCTTAATTTCTTCTTTCTAATGAAATTGAATGCAGCTGTCCTGTGCTCTCTTCACAAACAAGTAATTTTATTTATCTTTCCGACAGATTCTCTGTCATTATAAATGTCACGGCAGCATTTCACTACATTTGATCAATAGACATAAAAGTGGAGTGAAGTCTGTGTATATTGAAGATAACCTTTGTTGATGACATTTTCAAAAACAGGAAAAAAATTGTGGTGGTTCACTACTTCACCTCATATGAGACAGCCCATTTTCCTTCCCGAAGTGGTCTGTGGTAGTAGTTTATGTTCCCCAAATAGAAGCTTTTACCATCTGGGATTTTCTTGACTTCAGCCATCACCGAATCAAATCTAACAAAGGTATCATCATCACACTTCATGACGTACTTCGCCGAAACAACATGAGCCTTCCAAGGACAAAGTAAAAAAAAGGAGACGTGCCATGCATAAGAACTGCCAGAAAGATACTTGAAATACTCATACAATGTGGTTATTTCACATCCATCCTTGTGCTACGTACCACATACTCGCAAATGGCAACAGTCTTCAGAACAACCAGATCATAGCTATCCGCGAAAGGCACAATGACAATGTCCCCGAAGAAATCTGCCTCTTTCTTCAAATATTCATTTATTTCCTTTCTTCCATTCTGCCCTAAAACATGTTTCAGTTATATATCTTCTAATTTGAATAAGAGAAAGACAGCTAGCAAAACTAAATGGCAAGAGTTTGAATTACCAAGGCAACAAAAAAACGAGCCATGGTGCTAGATGAATTTCGTACTGAAGACATCCAAGGACAGAACAGTAGAAAATTTGAATTGAGGAAAGATGCGACCTGAGAGAGAGAGAGAGCCTGTGGCACCATGGAAATCAAAGACTGTTTCCCTCTGCCTTTTCCCTTGCCAAAAGTCGAAACCACAGCTATAAACAACTGTTGCATCAGGGAAGGCATCTACCAGATATTTGTAATAATGTAGTTCATGGTGCCAAAGCTAGTCAGCTATGCCTAATATATGCCCATTTTGTTTAGTTTAGCTGATCCTGTTTAGAATTTGCTTGTATTCTGACTGGGATTTTGATTGATCACGCATTGGCGCCATTACCCCATTTTTTTCGCCGAATTGATCTTCCCCAATACTGGAACTTCAAATTAATCCCGCTCGTTCTAGCTTTAGTTTTTGGTTTTTAACTTCTAATTCTCTATTTCTTAATTTCGTCTTTTTCTAGCTTATTAGCTATTTTTTTTGGATTTTCTCTTTTTCTTTTTTTTTCCATATTCCTTGGTATTGTCCGTGATAGACTAATATATTTTTCTCATTTTTAAATTTAATTACGTCAAAAAGTCACCAACGATTACAGTATAAAATAAATTAACTACAGTACTAAACAGTAAAAAATAAATCGAAATAAACAGCACTGAAACACGTTGGCAAAGTAAGTACCAGGGCATCGTTTGGAACATAGAAGTTCTTACAATTCCTACGAGAATTATCCCACTCCCTGTGAAATTCCAAAGGAATTCTTCATTCTAACATGGCCACATTTACGTCTAGGTTTTCACTATACCTCTCGTCTATACTGCGTACAAAGATGCGGGCGATCAATAGACCTGCCCCAGCTTCAGGTAAACGTGATGAGCTGATGAGAACGTGAACTTCTTTGACCATACATACTAAAGTAAAGAAGTTCGAAAAGGTAAGCTGGCAAAGAATACCAGTTTCTTGCTCATTTCGATTTGAACTTCTGGTTTATTTTTTACTATTCATAAATTTCATCTTTTTCTAAATTTTTAGCTTTTTTGAGCTTTTTTGCCGGTTCTTTTTTTCCGTATTCGTTTGCGCTGTCCATGATGATCTAACATATTTTTTCTATTTTTAAATTTAATTACGCTAAATAAGTCACATTCAGCTATAATGTAATTTCAGCCAACTAAAGTGCAATTTCAGCCATAAACTACTATTTTTCAACCCAACCGAGTGGGGCAAGTAGTGTGGTTGGGGCAAGTAGTGTAATTACATCAAGTAAAGCAATCAGGACGTGAAGGCAAACCTTATGCCTATCTTTAATGTTGCTTTCATGTGTTGGAGGAAAAGCATCAATAATATGTGAAAGGAGCAAATGATATCAGTCGCTAGTACTCTAGTAGTATACACAAGAGCAAGCAATGCTCTCAGCCTTATTACTTGTTCTTTCGATTCTCAAACCAAGTAGTGTTTTTCCCTGGTTTTTATAATTCTCATCGGATAGAATCATAGAAGCTAGAATATTCTGGTCAACAATCTAAACATGACACGTGGATATTGTAGATGCGCTCATCTGATTAAGCCCATCCAGGAGCTAGCAGCAAGGCTCAGCAAAGCGCCCAGTTACTAGGGAGCTGGGAACGAGAAGGCTACGCGTCTAACTGAAGTTAACCCACAGATTAACTTGGGTTACCTGGGAACGAGTAGCCGCAGAGAACTAGCAGAGACAAAGACACAGACAAGACGCCGCGCAAACCAGACAAACGCATGTTAGTAGGGTCAACATGGCTGGCCAGGCCAAACAGTCGGCGTGCCCGCCTTTTGTCACAACATGTTGGGCCTGTTCTTCATGCCACAAGTCGGTCGATTTTTGGCAGCCGCTACAGTACCTAACTTTTAAACGGAGTATTTTCTCAAGACGGGGTCTACAAGTTAAACGTAGTACACGTTAAAAGTTTAACATCTGTACCAGCTAAAATCGCAAGTGAGTATCGATCTCTCCGTAATCTGTACCGTAAACAGTTAAAATTCAAAAATTTTAACCAAAAACTATAAGCCGCAGCAAAAAAGAACAGGCCTGTTGCCGCCCCACTCTAGCTCAGTGCATTTCAAATGCAGCTGCTGCAGTACTGGCCTAATTTTGCAGACCTTCCAATCTGGGGTTTAATATCAGCTTGATGCCAAAAACGATCAGTGTTATTTGTAGACTAAAGGGAGCATGCTCATAAGGAGGAAAAAATAAAGAGAGAAGAAGACGGTGCACGTGATAAACATGTGCGGGAGATATGTGATTAGAGCATATTCATATTGGTTTTTGCCGATGGCTTTTGGCTGTGACTAATGAATAGTGGTGGCTAATAAAAACAGCTGATGAATAATAACAACTGATAAATAGTAGAGCATTATATAAGAAAGATGGTGCAACGAAAGGTACTATAACACTCGGACCGTTATGCGACTTACGGAATTGTGATATAATAAAATACAAAATACATTACAACATGTGAAAGCGAAAAACAATGGCTGATGAATAATGGTAGCTGATGAATAATAGTAGCTAATAAAAGTGATTTATAGAAGTTGATACGTTTGTATTGGCTTTTACTTCTGGAACCAGAAATCAGAATCAGAGGTCAATATGAATAGACCCTATGAAGGCCGAGTAATTTATGTTACAGATATGTAGTATAAGTTACCTATTGATATGATGGATGGATATGTGTTTACCACTGCTTCCAGTGAGTAGAAAAAAAGCTCTATACCCTCCTCTGTACATGTGATGCGGTAGAAGGAACTTACCAGGTTCTTCTAAAGCTTAACTTACCCAGTTTCTCCTGAAAACTGTGCTGATTTATCCAAGGGTAGAGCTGAACTAAAGTGAGCTTTCAGAGCTTCGTGTCATCTTGCGTTGCAGCACTGCGGCTTCCCTTGCCCCAGCTTCTCCCAGAGGCACACCATCTGCCCCGGCGACTGGTAGTGCGCAGTGAGGTAGTCGTCGACGCAGCCGAACTGGCAGAACTTGAAGCTGTGGATGTACTGGACGGCCTTCGCCGTGCCGTTGAACTGTCCCACCCACATGCCCATGCTCACATCCTCCATCTTGAACAGCTGCAGCAAAGCAATATTGCAATGCAATCATTTAACCACCCGTGCACACAGCACTGCCATGGTGATGGATACAACTTTTGGCTTTTGATATGGCTAGGATACAACTTTTGGCTTTTGATATGGCTATCTTTTCAGCCTAGGCATGATTGGGTTCATACCTTTTCTGTTTTTACGAAAAGGGCACCAAAGTTCAGGTTGTTCTTGATTACTTTTGTGGAATGTGATATGCAGGCACTGTAACTGTATATGTCCTCTGCCACTTGATGTGAAATGAACACAAAGAATGGGTAGATGGTAAGTGGAGAGTGCTTACATTCAGTCTGCCCTTCTCCATTTCAGATACAACGAAGTTTGCAATGTCAGAAGAAACAACGTAGCCAGGACCATTGGCGTAGGGTGGGTACGCTTCTCTGGGCCACTCCTGGAATTTGAATGGAGAATATTACAAAAGAATTCAACGGGCACAGGGCAAACTCAATCATGGTGCACCAAACGGTTGCACTAACGACATGCAACTAGCAAACATAATTACATGAGAAAATGACATATTCATGTGGACAACAGATATTGCTCTTGTGGTGCTCATGAAGTGACAGCCAGTTCCATGTTGAAATGATGTGTTGTCCACATTAAGAACAAGAACAGAGCATTATTTTTTTGTTAAGTTCAGGAACCGTAGTACTTAAAAATGATGACACATCAATTGAGTCGCAATAAGCTGTTTATGAAAATGGCAAACTTTTGCAACTGACTCAGTCAACAAAAGTTAGTACTAATAGTTTAATTTCTTCTATCTAATGAAATTGAATGCAGCTGCCCTGTGCTCTTCACAAACAAGTAATTTGATTTATCCTTCTTATAGATATTCTTTGTCATTATAAATGTCATGGGAGCATTTCACTACTTTTGATCAATAGACATAAAAGTGGAGTAACAATCAGTCTGTGTATATTGAAGATAACATTTGCTGATGACATTTTCAAAAACAGGAAAACATTTGTGGTGGTTCACCACTTGACCTCATATGAGACAGCCCATTTTCCTTCTCGAAGTGGTCTGTGGTAGTGGTTCATGTTCCCCAAATAGAAGCTTTTACCATCTGGGATTTTCTTGACTTCAGCCATCACCGAATCAAGTCTAACAAAGGTATCATCATCGCACTTCATGACGTAATTCGCAGAAACAACACGAGCCTTCCATGGACAAAGTGAAATAAAAAATGACAGGTGCCATGTATAAGAACTTTCAGAAAGATACTTGAAATACTCATACAATGTGGTTATTTAATATCCATCCTTGTGCTACATACCGCATACTCGCAAATGGCAACAGTCTTCAGAACAACCAGATCGTAGCTATCCACAAAAGGCACAATGATAATGTCCCTGAAGAAATCTGCCTCTTTCTTCAAATCTTCATTTACGTCCTTTCTTCCATTCTGCCCTAAAACATTTTTCAGTCATGTATCTCTTCATATGAACAAGAAAACTAGCAAAATTAAATGGCAAGACTTTGACTTACCAAGGCAACAAAAAAACGAGCCATGGTGCTAGATGAATTTCGTACTGAAGACATCCATGATCTCCTCACAGCCATGCGTTCGGTGAAGTGACTTCCTGCTGAAAGAATGCCTATGAATAGCTCTACAGGTTCTTCAGGAGGAGGGGCTTTCAGTTCGGTCAGCAACTCCAGATTTATTTCTACATTGTTAGGATGAGCCGTGGGTAATGAACCTGCAACTATTGATTCAACGTCGATATCACCATTCACTGACAAGATAGCGGCGTCCTCAAGAATAAAGCCCTTGAAAGAACAAAAGTAATGCATTGACACATCAGACAACCTTGCCAAAATTACAGTGGGAAGGAGCTGCTATGCTTCCTAAAGAGACGCACATACATTAAATCAATTGAGACGCTATTCTACTTCCAACCATACCAAAATGTATACAGTTTTCAGTTAGAAAGTATAGAAGCACTCTCTCGGAAACAGAAACTTGCATCATAGGATGGTTGCGAAAGGAAGAACAACTTACAACACGGTAAGGAAAAGATGTGACATGCCTCCCATCAACTTGAACATGATAACCTTCTAAACCGGCGCTTAGTGTTAGAACAAACAATTCTTCCTCCACAAAAGGGTAAGGCCAATCTACCAAATCTCTGCTCCTCTGTCCAGCAACACGGTTAAGCAACCACATCCTCTTCAACTCCTCGAATGTGCCGCCACCGCCAGCGTTCCCAGCCCATTGCTCACATTTCACCGATCCATCAACTGCACCACACACAAGAAATATAAGAAAATCTGGGAATGATCACCAAATTAACTAAACCACTATGTTAATATTTCTCAGCTTAAACTTTTCAGTGAAAACATTATCATTATCCCTATAACATTTCTAAAGAAGTTACCATCAGATTATCATATGGATGTCCCATTGGAATCATGCAAATATATTCGAACTGTGGAGAAGTGGGGAAGCATTTTCATTGAAAGAATTGTCTCCTCTAAGTGACTAAGTCCTTTTTCAGTTACCAAAGTACAACTAGGAAATTGGTGCCATGAGCCATGAAATCTTGCTGGTATGATAAATAACAGGTTGGTATCCACTGCTGCTCACCTATGAAGTTAGTTAGTCTTGGTTACACTAGTGAGTTCTCAGCGTACAAAACTTGAATTGGGAGGTTCAGCTCCTTTTCATATGATGCAATAGGACTCCAACAAAATACCATGTGTCTACATGGGTCCTCAACACAAATGAGGCAGGGATGCAAGTCTTCTTTTTATCAAAACATAGACTAAATGAAAGAAATCTTATCATTGTCAAGGACGAAATAGGTTTGGCAGTAACAGCAACACGCTCTTAGGCACATTCATCTGTCAAAATATGTGGAGTGAATGATTTGATCCAACAGCCATGCATGAACCAAAGGATCTTGTTTCACTTGGAAGGCATCCAGAGAAAAATCCCTACATCACTCCTAAGTCCTGAAAGCTTGAAGAACATTCATATTTCTCCTCCCTTGGTATCTTTGGAAATGTTGAAATGGCATGGTGTCCATTAATGCCAAGGGCCAAGGATCAAGATCAGTAGCTTAAGTAGTACAATTATCAAACATGGTGAGTGATGACACTTTTCTTTTTGAATAGCTCCTTTCTCTCACGATCCATTAATACCATCAGATTATAAACAATTAACCACACAGGACAAAAACTACTAATCATTGACACTTGCCAAAGGCCGAAAGCTGGAGGAGCCTTTTGCCCACCAAATGTAGTACGACCAAACCACAATCACATTAGCACCAACCGCCAAACATGGCACTAAATGCAAGCCACTCGGTTAATTACCATCACATACTACTATGTAGCAGTACTAGTAGCAGTAGTAGTAGTAGCTAGAGCTCCCCATAGATTGGTTGGTAATTACCGCGTTGATCCTCCTGTTCATGTACTACTACTCTATAATCTATATCACCGTGGAATCACGAAGTGAATATTGAAGGTGAAAAGTGCTAGTACACCAAGGAAGGGACGAAAGCACGCACCGGTTTCCTCGTCGGGGAGCGACGGCCAGCCCTCGCACCGGAGCGCGGGGCCCCACTGGCCGCGGAAGCGGGTGTTCTGCTCGATCACCGGCCGGCCGCTCCAGTCCCCCCGGAGGCGCGGGTTGAAGTGGAGGATCATCGACGCCGCGTCCCGGTCCCCTGCGCCCCGCAGCTCCACCGCGAACTGCGCGACGGCGTTACCGGCCGCCCGCCGCGGCGAGGCCACCACCGTGACGTGGGACCCCAGCGCCAGCCCGCAGGGCAGGCTGAGGACATTGCCCGCGCCGAGGAGCTGCGCGCCGGACCGCACGACGGAGGGCGGGCACCTGGGCGGGGCGGGGCTCCTCGCGGGCGGCACCGCGCAGGCGGAGACGGATAGGACGTCGCGGAGGAGGCGGCCGCCGGAGCGGAACGCTCGGACGGCCGCCGCGTGGAGCGGCGCGGTGGCGTTGAGCGCGCGGAGGTCGAGGCTGGATATGGCCAGCCGGTGGGTCGAGGAGGAGGAGAGCTGCGCGGTGTCGGTGGTGACGGTGACGGCGGTGGGGCCGAGGCGGTCGGGGGAGTGGAGGGAGAAGGTAGCGACGGAGAGGAGGGCGGCGAAGGGGAGGAGCAGCAGCGGCGGCCGGAGCCCGTCGGCGCGGCGCGGCCGCCGCATGGCTGGCCTTCTTGGCTTCGTCGTTTCGTTTGGCTTGCTGCGGGGAGCGAGCGAGCGGCGAGGAGGGAAAGGTGCGCGAGTTTCGGAATTTTCGGGGGGTTTAAGAGGGGAAGGGGCTGTTTGGTGTTGGTTGGCTGGTTGCTACTACTTTTTTTGCGTGCGCCCTTCGAGAGTTTGTTAATTACAGGGATGCGCTTGTTTGCACGAGGTTAGGGATACCGTACTAGTGTACTGCTAATGCTGGAATCTTTGGCCGAAATGATAGTAGTGACGCACAATTAACAAATATAATACTCGTTATGTGAAATTTGTAAAAATAGTGTCAACACTGTACGTTACCGTGTGGAAGTGACGGACAGCTGACAAGTAAGTGATGTTCTACGATGACAGTGCGGATTAGCCAAAATCGCACGGCCACCGTGCGGTGGAGGCAACACTTTCAGTGCAGCAATACTGTAGCACCACACACACAGTGACACTGTAGCAACTTTCAGAAAAATACATCTAAGTATATATTTTAAAAAAATTTAAATATAGCAAATGAACTCCAAAACTTATAATTTTTTTTGAAGCTTACCGATGTAGTATACTTGTTTGTGTAATTTTTTATAATTTTATCTATTCTATATTTTTCTTTAAATTTTATTTAATATACTATTTGTAGAAAAATTTTAATATAGAAAATGAGGTTGATATTTTTGAAGGCTCCTTATATAGTATACTTAATTGTGTAATTTTTTCAAAATTATATATATTTTAAAATAGTTACCTTTTTAAAGTAGGAGCTATTGTGTAAAAATGATTATTATAAAATATATAAAATTCTAAAAAATTATACATTTAAGTCCACTATATAAAGATCCTTTAAAAAAATTCATAATGTTTGGCCTTCACTTTCTATATTAAAAAATTCCTACAAATAGTATACTTAAATAAATTTTGAGAAAAATTTAGAACAGATAAAATCATAGAAAAATTGCACAAGTAAGTACACTCGTCAGGAGGTTCCATAAAAAATTATAATTTTGAAGCTCATTTTCTATATTTAAAAATCCGTACAAAAATATACTTCAATAATTTTTCTAAAAATTGCTACAGTGCAACTGCATGGCCACCGTGGGGTGCTACAATGCCCACCGCACGATGGCATGCGGTTTTGGCTCCTCCACATGGGCACCGTGTGGCATCGCTTACATGTCGGCTGTATGTCGCTCCTGCGCATTGACCATGCAGTTGAGATATTATTTTTACAAACTCAACGCAATGACAGTCATTTTTGCTAATCGTGCGGCAAATACTGCTATTTCGACCAAAAACTCCTAATACTATGTCTCGATTAGCTTGCACTCCTCTGTATCTGTTTCATTATGATTGTCTACTGTCCAAAAAATTTTAATTTTAAAATATTTGTTTATTGAAGAAATCAAGGGTATAGTTATGCAATTTTACACTCTATGTGCCTACTTAAATGCTTTAAAAGAGGTTCAGTGGTTGTGGTATGTAATTTAATATGGTATGTATGGTTATTTTTTATTAACTTTTTTAGATTTAGTGTTTTTGTGGTATGTGCGCATGAAGAGCTGTGGGCATATATTGTGAAACCACAGGAGTAATCAGTAGCAATTTTGACGAGTCACCCATAATTATAGTTTTAAATACACCGTTGTAGTTGTCATCCACTCGTTGTTTTTAGGGAGATTGGAGCATTTGCCCCATACATAAACATGGAATTTGATGATTTGCCCCATTTGTCTCATTGACATGTGGACCTTAGACCCACATGTCAATGAGACATCATAGGGCAAATCATCAAATGCAATGAAAGGTGTGGCAAAAGATCAATTATCTCTTGTTTTTAACCGGACGGCAAGAGCTCTACCCATTTCAGAGAGGAATAAAGTTTTAAAGTTACAACACATGTCCCGAAAAAGCCTCAAAGGTTCACTTGAGGTTCGAGCAAATATTTGCTTTCCTCCAAAATATGTAGGAATGAGAAGATTTCTGTAGGACATTTAGTCGTTCATTTGTTCCAAAGAAACATACAGAAAAAGTTTCTACAGGATTAAAATCCTATACAATGCCTTTCAAGATTGTACCGTCTCATCCACGTATCATTTGGAGCCTTTCAGGAAGTCCTCGTGCCACCAGGAAATTGAAGCACAACCCATGCAGCGGGCAGATGGCGACGACGAGAAGGGGACGCGTGGGGGCGGTGAACTCAGGGGAGAAAACGGAGGCCGCGACAGACGCCGCCGTCGAGTGCACGCCGCGGTGCCTCATGGCTCATGGGACGATCCGCCGCCCGGCCAACACGGCCGACGTCGTTATCGAGAGAGTTCTTTTTTTTAAGTAGCAATAGGACCTAGGGAAAATTTCTTCGACTCAAAAAAATTATCGGAGAGTAGCGATACAGCCGGTAACCGACGGTTACTGGAAATTTTGAAATTTTTCGGCCAAAATTTTTAAATTAAAAATTAATTTTTTTTTTGAACTTTTAGATGAATTTTAATGAATCCATAATTTTTTGTCTGGTACAAAATTTTACCGGCCCCGCTGATAAAGCCGGTAGCCGGCAAAATTTTGCTAATACAATTTTCCCTGGTTCTGATTATGCATAAATTGCAGCATGCCAATATGATAATATCCATTGCAAAACAAATGTTCAGAGAGACCTTGACATCCTTTAAACTCTCCAAAGTTGAAAGCCCGGGTTGCCTGATAGGAGAGTTTTTTTATACAAATAATCTGTTTTTTATTCAAAATTACAAAAATATATCCGTAGCAACATTTTTTACACAAATATGCTCCAGTCACCCAATGGAGGAACGACTGGAGCCAATCGTTAAACCGGAGGGCGACAGATGTCCAGTATAACTAAGTATAGCTCCCACATACTTAGTATATGTAGCTACTCTATGCAAATTGATGGGTACAAGTGTATATGTAGCTCTCACATGTTTTATATGAAGTTATAACTAAGTATAGGTAGTCTAAGCCCATGAATAGTCTAAGTGCACTCTCAACCTTAGGTTTAAATAGATATAGATAAAGATAGGTAAATAAAATGAGTATTACCCTCCCTATACTTTAATTTAAATGGATATTTTATTTCTTATCTATATCCTACCAATACTATGAGTATAAATTTAAATAAGAGTAGTGGATACATAATAGCATCCCTTGCGTTGGGGCACAGACAGACAGCAGGTCACAGGACCGCCCTATGGACCTACACTTCACAACGGTCCAAACCCGTTTCGACTTTAGCTTTTGGCTTATTTTTTTACTATTTATAAATTTCGTCTTTTCTGAACTTTTGGCTTTTTTTAGTTTTTTGCCGGTTCTTTTTTTCCGTATTCGTTTACGTTGTCCGTGATAAGCTAGCATATTTTTTCTATTTTTAAAATTTTTTACATTTAATTACGACAAATAAGCCACCTTCAGCTACAGTGAAATTTCAGTTGCTACAATACAATTTCAGCCATAAACCACAGCTTTTCAGCCTAACCGAGCGGGGCTAAAACTCTAATTCCACTGGGTGAAAACCATATAATGGCAATAAGACAAGAAATCTAGCAAAACTTTGCAAGCTGCATTTCCATCCTACGTATCGCTCCTTTTTCTTTTTTCTTTTGGCCGCGGCTCAAAAAAAGGGTGACACGTCAGCTCACGGACGTATGAATATAGGCCTATTCTTTTTTGCTATAACTTATAGCTTTTGACTGCGGCTTATGACTTTTAGGCTATTCATGCAAGAGATTACAGAGTAACAGAAACTCATATGTGGTTTTTGCTTATATAAAGAAGTTGGTACAATATATAATACAATTAATTAGTAGACTCTATCTTAAAAATTTACTCCGTTTAAAAGTTAGTTACTGTACAAAAGCTAAAAAGTAGCTTTTAGAAACAAAAAAGAACATGACCTATTTTTGACAATCCGAGTGTATGAGAAGAAAATTTTTTTGTACGGATAAACCTTTTTTTATTCGAAAATACAGAATATATCCGCGGGAAATTTTTTTACAAAAATAGGCTGCAGTCGCCCAATGGGAGCGCGATTGCTACGTTTCGCCTAACCGGGAAGCGACATTTAGTCAATATGGAAACCGTTGGGCGAATCATTTCTGTCGCATGATCGTTAGGCGACTCAACTCAGTCGCCCAACGGTAGGGCGACTGGAATCGTAGTCGCCCAACGGTAGAGCGACAAAGGGGGGTGTTAAGGCAGCACAGCCGTCCGCCGCCACCTACCACTCATTCTGCACACAGAGAAGAAACAAGAGAGAAGAGAAGAGGAGAGAAAGAAGGGGAAGAAAAGGAGGAGAGGAGGCCAGGGTAGGAGGAGGAGGTGACGGAGGAAGGAGGTGTGGAAGCTATTCCATCCATTTGGATCAGGTATTTATTTTTATTATGTTGTATATTATATGAAATGTTGATTTTTGTAGTATAGAAATTTGTGAATAATTTAGTATAGGAAGTTTAGTATTGTGCGACATTATTTGACATTTCGTAAAATTGAAACATATATGCAGGCCAACATCATCAATGGCAACTACATTGAGAGTTTATTACGGAGCTGGAACCATTCGTGAAGGTCCGAATGGTATGGATTTGAGCAATTTTCCGCAAGTCACCGTCGCATTCGGATGGCGAGAATGCTCGAATGGGAGATGCGCATTGGGCGACCGGAGTTTTCATTGGACCCCGAGATGTGCAACGTCGTCGTGCAAGGGCTTTGGAGCCGGTCTCCCACGGACATCAGATAGGAGTTGAAGACATTGGTGCGCACTGCTTCGTGGAAAGGCTTTGTGCAAGGGTGCCGGCGCCATGGATACGAGTGTGTGCTGCTTGTGCAACCGTGCTCACTACAAGCAGCTGCGCAAGCTCGTGCGTCCGCCATTGCTCTGGGAGGTGCTTGCAGCTCGGGCGGGCCGCATGTTGGCGAAGATGTTGAAGTTGCTCGTCATGAAGCCGATGCGGTACATGGAGGATAGTTACAGCCGTCAAGCCATAGAGATGCAACTGGGCAAGCCGATGGAGGAGAGTACAATGAGGACATCGTGCAGCAGATGGACTGTGATGACCAGAGGGCATGGGATGAAGAGGAAGCTGTAGAGAACGACGAAGAGGACAATTCCGATGAGGATGAAGTTCCTATCCCCCAGGAATGGAACCAGTTTAATACGGAGGGTGTTTCCGCACATGATGAGCATGAATCACCATGGGAATATCATGAGACAGAGGTTCGATTATATGCTATGTTTGCTGACAAGGAAGCGTTGCAAGATGCCATCAAGCTTTGGGCCCTTTCAATGCAGTAGACATTTCGCGTCGTCAAATCAAGCCAGGAGCAGTACACTGTGAAGTGCGAGCAACTGATTGTTCTTGGAGGGTGCACGACGAGACCAAGTATGAGACTCATCGGATTGTGTCCAAGGTTGAGCCGCACTCTGCGTTCTAAACACCGTCTTGGCAAGGCATCGTAACCTGACGTCCGGATTTATAGCCAATTTGATGTATGGGGAGATAGTGGAGAAGAAAGACATGGCGGCCACGCATATTGTGGTAGCTATCGAGAATAAATTTAAGTACAAGATTAGCTACACGAAGGCGTAGCGTGCCAAGCAAAAGGCGTTGGAAAAACGTTTTGGCACTTTCGAGGCGGCGTACGACAACCTTCCTCGTATGCTTAACGCCTTGCGTGAAAGGAACCCGGCACACATCATCAGGTACGACAAGCCGTCCATAAGTCCACCAGATATGCGGTGTTGCGAGAGCATTGTTTGCATTCGGTGCTAGCATCAAGTATTCGAGCACATGCCGCCATGATCTCTGCTGACGGAAACTTTTGTGGAAATACAAGGGCGATCCCGACGGCCATAGGCATTGACGGTAACAATCAAATATTGCCGCTGGCCATTGCATTTGTGGAGAGTGAGAATTATGAGAGCTGGTTGTGGTTTCTCAGACATGTGAGGGCTGGAGTTGTACGCACTCGTCGTGGTGTGTGCATAATCCATGATCGACATGCTGGTATTATAAAGGCTATAAGAAAACTTCAGGAAGACCCCGAGGAGCCCTTTCCTTGGCCAGACATGAGGAACCGGTGGTGCAGTCGTCACTTAGGGGCAAACCTTTTCAAGCAATTCCCGAAACAATCTTTGATGAAGCTATTCAAGAGGTTGGCTAGGCAGAACCAGCAGAGGAAATTCGATGCTTTGTGGCGGTTGTTGGATGAGCACACCAAGAAGAACGTCGAAGAGAGGAGCAAGGGCCCGGTCACTCCTGGGGCGGCACAACCGCAATGCTTGCCAGCAATCAATGAGCCTAACCCAAGTGGTTCAAGAAGGAGGAACTCACGAAACATCAAGTGTTTCTCGCAGTGGATCGAGGGGGAACCATTGGAGAAGTGGTCGCTGTTACACGACACGGATGGTGCAAGGTACGGAATAATGACAACTAACCTTGCCGAGGTGTACAACTGGGTTCTCAGGGGTCTCCGTTCGCAGCCCCTTGTCGCCATCGTGGAAGGTGTTCTTCACAAAGACAATCCGCTACTTCGTGGAGAGACGCGAGTGCCGCACTTCATGCGCCAATCTCGGAGCCCTTTATTCATCAAAAATTACAGCGTACATGGAGACGAAGGCACAAAAGGGTCAATTGCACACAGTGCAGGTCATGGGCAACATTGAGCATCGTTTTGAGGTCATACTCCGTGATAGAGCCGAATTTGGGACGGCTCGTTCACTCGTTACTCACGAGGTATGCTTTGGAGATCTTGCAAACGAATCTAGCTGCACGTGCAACAAGCTTAATTTGTTACACAAGCCATGCTCTCATGTCCTCGCTGCATGCGGGACCGTGGATATGGATCCATCGAACTTCATGTCCGAGTACTTCTTTAAGGAGAGGATACTGCAGGCTTGGTGTGGGGAGCTCCGGGGGTTCAGGGTGGTGGGAAACTTCGCCACTTTGGACATTGCATCGAGGACCTGGGTTCCGGATGTTAACATGCTAAAGGGTGGGAAGGGTCGGCGACAGAGCCGACGTATTAGAAATGAAATGGATGAATCACAAGCTGGAACACTAGGTGCACGTTGTGGGCGATGCGGTCAGGAATGGCACACACGTAGACGATGCAATGCATATCCTGATCAGTAGTTTATGCAGACTACACCTAAATTCCATGTACCATTTGTATAACTTGCTGCAATGTAGTTGGTGTCCCACGGAATGTTGTGCAAATTATTTATGTACAGCTTCCTTGACACATACATAGATCAACCCTCCAGTAGTACAACAGACGATAACAATAAACACAACAAAGAAAATAGCACACAATATTAATTTAACACAACAACGAACAGAAGTACTAAAATACGACACAACCATAACCCTCGTTGCCTACATGCCAAACGAGCCTCGTGGCACCCACATAGAGTATTGCTGAGGGGCTGTCTCGGACGTGGCTGGCCGTCGTGATAGTGGCACGTACATATGCAGGTAGGGTTCGCGCAGCAACATGTGGGATCATACGAGCTTCCTATATTCACGACCTCCTCGTTGCCCCTCTCGCGTTGCATCTGTTGGCGGAGGTCGATGTTCTCCTCATTTAGAGTCTCGATTCGCTCCTCGAACTCAAATATTCGCTGCCATAATGTAAACACATAATTGACAATATATCGTTCGTGGGGAGGGTCGATCCAGTGCGAGAACTCGTATTTCGCCATATGCGGGAAAGGACGGTAAACATGGAGGCTCCATAAGCAATACAAAAAAGTACTGTTTGTAATTTGTACCCCGGAGCGTGGACATCGGAAGAAACGTCGCCTGCCATCGAACTGGCCTTCCACGACCTACACAACCGCGTCCTCATTGTGTCGCCATTTCGGCCATACTGGTTGAGCACGCCGACTTGGTATCAAGCGGTACTGTGGACCAAAGATCTCCCTCCTTTCCAAGGGAAGGTCTTCCTTCGGTGACCCATATCCGATCGGCCCCTCAGCTTCCGACATAGTATGTTTCACCACAAAAAAGAATGTACTTCTTTTTTCGATTTGCACGGTTCTCTGCCTACAATATCATGGGACTCCAACCGTGCTATTTATACCAACGAGATAACTTACTGCAGTGAGCAAACAAGATAAAAGAGGCCAACTTTGCGCAGTGACATGACAAAAGAGGGCAGCTTTGCGCAGTGACATGACAAAAGAGGCCAGCTTTGCTCAGTGACATGACAAAAGAGGCCAGCTTTGCGCAGTGACATGACAAAAGAGGCCAGCTTTGTGCAGTGATATAACAAAAGAGGGCAGCTTTGTGCAGTGACATGACAAAAGAGGCCAACTTTGCTCAGTGACATGACAAAAGAGGCCAGCTTTGCGCAATGATATGACAAAAGAGGCTAGCTTTGCTCAGTGAGAAAATACACTATAAATTGGTGTGCATTCCATTTCGCAGGCCACACTGCACTTCCAAACCTCACACTACACCGCGCTTCGTTCACCCCACCGGGATAGACAAAAAAATCAGAAGAAGCAATGGGACAAGATGGTCAAGGAATGGGAGGAGACCCGTGACCTAGCACGATCACCGCCGCTGCGATGAGAAAATAAGGGCTATTATGCCGGGTAGAACAAGCCCAGTGCTAAAGGGTCACTCCCGAAATGAGCGGCACAGAGCAACAACCCCATCCCGAATCGCCCACCGAGCATTCGCCGCAACTTCCTCCCGAGGGAGATGTTACATTTTTGGAATTCAATTAAAAAACTAAAAAAGACATATTATATCTCTATAAATAAATAAAAAAACCATGTTAAAAAATCGATCCGTTCTAAAAACCCGAAAGTCAGAAGACACGCTGTCTAGGACGGAACCTGATGGAAAGTTCCATCTCACGGACAGGCTTTCGAACCGCACGTGCATCCTGGGGTAATCGCGGTCCTATCATCCGACCATGCATTGATGCCGCCCAATAGTTGGTAAAGCCACACTAGGCCTAAAATGTTTATTTTCCTTTTCAAAATTCTAAATATTTTTAGATAAGATTTGTCCTTATTTTACTCTTTTGATTCACGTGCCATGCAGAAACTCGCGGCCAAACAGCCTATTAAGCGAAGCAAAAGAATAGGACTATTCGGATATTTTTAACTGAAATCTTGTTTAAAACACGAAAATTTTACGATGATTCCGGGGAAAGCAAGACCACGTTCTAGAACGATCCTGAACATTTAGTCTTGTTGGATGTTTAATCTCAACAGAATTATTAAAAACAAGAGTGCGATATTTAGTGATGGAAAATGGATAGGTAGCAGCTGCAAAAGTAACGGGGCAACGTTTAAATGCTACGAAGTGATGGGTGCGTCGCACTAATTAAGGGCGTGGGCATGCTTAGTTCATATACTAAGATTGTCAAGGTTTATCATAATGTTTTTGTTTAACTCGTCTAAGATTAGATCATCAAAGTTAAAACCACACTTGTAGCAATTAAGAATTTTGCCATACTTTTTTTAGTCATTGATGTGTGAGGCCTAGTTTGCAGAAAAAAATCTTATCATAAGTATAACTACGAACCAAACGAATGCCTAACTCAATCAAATTTAACTAATTTAGAGTGTAACAAAATATAGCAAAGTTTCACTAAGTCCTATTTGGCTGAGACTTCGGTTTTAGTTTTTTAGGCTTCGAAGTTGTTTTCTCGACTAAACGCACGGGCTTTGAAGCCGGGCCACATAAGCGAAGAACCGAACCCAAAATAAATGAAAAATTTGAAGCCGGAATCTCCTAGCTTCTGTTGAAGCCTTGGCTTCTCCTTCTTCAGCGTCGAAGCCTGGCTTGAAGAGAAGCTAAGAAAATCTTGAGTTTAAATTTATAGTTTATTTTAGACTTGGTTTTAAACTTGTAGTTTATTTTTGAACTTTAAAGCCGCATATTTGACTAGAAAACCTGTTTGGAAGCTCAAAAACCGAAGCCGATTCCCAAATGTTCCCTCTCGTACTCTTTTCGGTGCATGTGGACGAGGTCCACGGCGCCGTCGCCAGACGTGAGCCCCGTGCGCGGAAGAGGCCGGTGGCACTCCCACGGACGTCACCATTTCGTATGGGGAATATTAAAAAATAAATAATTTTCCTTACGCCTCGAATTATTAAATAATTTATCTTTGTTTGTTTTCTTTTTTTTCCAGAGTTCCTGACCTTATGCGGCTGCTATTTCCGAGCAGCCTATTTTTTTTGTAAAAGAAATATACTGAGCAGCCTATTTTGAACTGCTCTTGTCAGAATAGTTGCCCTGCAGACGAAACCAATCAGCCAAAAAGTTAAAAAAAATAAAAAAACCAAAAAGATAAAATTTAAAAATAATTAAAAATAAACTAAAAACTTTGCTCAAACCGAAATAAACGAAACCCTAATAAGCATCAGTTTCCTGTGGATTTAAACAGCTGTGAGTAGATAAAGTTATCTTATAGTCCATTACTTAACATGATAAGAATGCTACGACATCATCTATGGTTTACATGGAAGCTAATGAACTTGTTGGATCTATTATACCCATAAAACAATTCCACATTTTAATAGCGACTACGCGATTTGACTCTTGCTTTGTTTTGTTTCGACAGTGCGTCAAATCGTCAACCCTTGCCTCGTCTATCCTCCTGTCCTCTCGGCCTCTGTTATAGTCAGTCTTACCTATTCAACTTCTTTGTAGTACTAAAAATGGTAAACTTAGATTAAAAAATGATAAATTAAGATTGTGCTCATATCGACTTCTACTTACAAAAGATAAAATTCAATACAAACACTCAACAACTTGAAACGGCTTCATCACTCCTCTCACTCTAGGGATAAGACAGATGGCCACAATGCATCACGCACTTCACTCCTCTCGCTCCCGTCACGCGTACGCATCACTCCCTCATTTTCTCATAGTTCGCCCTATCTTTCTAAAAATCACTTATTTTAGTCATTATTATTTAGTTTGAACGAAAAACCATAAGTTACACCCAAAACAACTAGTAAAAATCAATACAAACGTCTACATAGTGTCTGTTCAGCCAAAGCTAGAGCAGGTGGGCCGAACGTTACGAACTCCACCAATTTTTAAAGCCGGAGCGAGAGAAACTGGATGTGCATTTGTAAAGCAAAGTTGGAACAACCTTTAGATATTTTCTAGCTTAAACATATTATGTATAAATTAGCGATCAAAGTTTGTAAACCGCGCTAATGTCTACAACATATATTTATCGAGAGAGAGAGAGAGATTGAGAGGGTGTATTGCTTTTGTGACTCAAATTATAACTCAGTAGCGGCAGACTGTAACGGTCACGTGAGCTTATAAGAGCATGTATGGATATAAATGCTTAGAAAGATGCTTAGCAATTAAAAACTGATTTTTTTACCATATAGGATATGTAAGGTTTATATTTTGAAGTATCCATGTTTAAATAAGCATCGGTGCTTATGTGTATAACTATATCTAATTAATAGATAATATAAATCTAAACATTCATGGAAGAGATGTTTGTATTGGAGAAAGTAACTTTTATATAGGTGCTTGATGATGTAGCTATATTCTCTCTCTTTAAGCATTTATGTATAAGTATCTTGTATTGTATATGCCCTAAGACCGATATAGCTCTAAAATATTTAGAAAAGGTTTATCAATACCACAAAACCAAAAGAATCATCATAATATCCTCAAAAGAAAGGTACAAAGAGAAGACTCGTCCTTCAATTATCTTTGTGTTTGTGTTTGTGTGGAGTGCAATTATTTTTAGTATTCAACAAAGCTCCCTAAGCTGACAATTCTACAGTAGTGCCGCTTTGTTTGAAGGGGGTTGATTGGAGCCTCCATGAAAGATATTCGCAGAATCTGTAAGCTGCACAGAAATCAGATTAAGAATAGTAGTACTTTGTTAGATAGTGCTCGATTCAAAATTACTTTAATTATATTTATTAATTAGTTAAATATTAAATCAGTCTATTTCAGATGAAATTAAATTTGATAAAATTAAAATTTATTTTGGCTCCTCTCTTTACCTTGATTCTTAAAATACTTTCAAACTATCAATAAAATAATATTAATTTAAACTATATTAATTTTAGAAAAAACTTAATAAGACGAGCGCCTGACACCATATTCACCTAAGTCTATTGGATCCGAATCCTCCCACTTCGTGAAGGCGTGACTTTGCTTTGTAGGCGTTGGATCAGAAAGGGAAGGCTGACATTGTCTGAATACTGTTGCAAAAAATGTAGCAATATCTTAAAGAAAAACACTACAGCTTGAGTATTGTAATAGTGGTACTGTAGCATACTATCTGGGTTGTTCGTTATGATCCGACGGCTGAGTGCTATTCAAAGTCAAACCAATCGTTACTATTCTTCACTAGCTACCTCAATCCAAACCAATCGTCGAAGATGGCTACGTGTTGCATGGCATTTCCCCCCCTTTTTTTCAGTCCGAGTGACCGACAATTTCGAGGAGGGATCGATATGTGACAATAATGTCAAACTGCGTGTGATTGGTTGAGTTCGTGCATGATTCATATTGCTTCTTCTAGAAGAGAGTATTGAATGTTGCTCGAGTCAGATGTTTAGAGTAACTAGTTAGAGATTCGTGCGTTGTAACGGAGTCATAAAAATAATGAGACGGAACTTATTGTCTGGCCAACTTCACACATCAAACATTGGAGAGTAAGCGACAGAGAGACAAGGGTGGCCAGAATGCGCGAGGAGATGGGAAAAGTGGAGGAGGTAGACGGTTGTATCCTGAGAGAGAGAGGGGAGAAGAGAGACGAATAGTCCAAATCAAATCGGATGGCTGAGAAGAGATGAGTGAGGACGGATCAACTACCAACTCCTTCTTTTATAATAGTAAAGATGTTGCTTACTTCATCACTAATTACTGATAAGTGAAATTTTGATTAGAGAGAGAGAGAGTTGTGGATTCAGTCTGTACATAAATAAGACCCTTTTCAGCAATTTTCCACGTAACAAATACAGTTAGTCTGGAATCTGAATAAAAAGAAGAATGAGAGCGTGCGTTTGTTGCTGAGAAGTCAGAACAGCGTCGCGATGAAGTCCCTCGCAGAACGAAGCACGTCGCAAAATATAGTAGTTCAACCACCAATTTTGTTTCAACCACCAATTTTGTTTCGACTTATACATCTAGCATCCGGTTCCCGTGACCGACACTAGATATCCATACGCAACATTGGTTATGTGCGAGAATATTTTCACGCTATATCTCTCTCTCTCTCTCTCTCTCTCTCTATATATATATATATATATATATATATATATATATATATATATATACACACACACACACACTTAACTGTCTCGGTACCAACGGTGCAAAATATTATAAGAAACGACCTCGATGCACCGAAAAGCAATAGAATATAAATTTCTGGATGTCAAAAGAGCACCAGTCTGGTTGTTAAGCAAATTGATACAAACCAAATAAAATTCGGAGCTTGTTTGACAGATATGATTTTTGAAGGAAATTCGTAGGTTATATTGATTTTTCTTGTGAAGGCCCTCTGGCTATAGGAATGGTTATGAAAAAAAAAGTTCTCTTTTGATGAGTCGTTCTCTTTTCCTCCATTTTGGCATGTGTGGAAGGCATGAATTTCATTGTTCGTATGGATTCAACAGGGAACTATTCAATTCACGTAGAAACAACGAAAAACACTCTCATTCTGTAGTACCGGATGGACAACAGAGAAAGATAAATAGTGTTTTCAATTTTTTTCCCTAAGTATTCACTTATCCTTTACATCTCAAGCCTTATGTGATCACTCGAAGCAAAAAGCTTAAGGAAGTGAGTTTGGTCATCCAAAAATCCCCTTAAGTTCATGTCTAGTGCAATGGCAATCCATCTCATGCGAAAAGATTGTTGAAATTAGTTTTCCGCACAAAAGAGATTATTTTGTATTTTCTTGACTTTGTTCAAGAACAAACAGTTAATACTAACTCATGTTTCAATAAAAAACTAACATAACTCAATCTAAGTTTAAGACTCAACATTGCTGATTTGACATAACATGAATCATAATAGAAAGAAAGACATGATTTAGTTCAAGTTTTTCATATTTAAAGAAGCTAGTATGACAAGAGCTAAGCTACACATAGAAAGTCATGATAAATCTAGCAATCTAACACAAGTCATGGCAAGATGTAAAATAGTTTTTATCGTGTCACACAAGGATAATAATTATAACTCTATGTATTTATATTACAATGCATATTGCTAAAATTAAATATGATGCAATAAAAGTCCCAGCCCCCTCAACAATTGAGTTAATTTTAGAAACAATTAGGTTCAAGTTGAGTTATATTATCATTAAGCTCTAGAAAATCTCAAATAAACTCCTCCTAAACCAAAGCAATAAGCAAGAAGGAAAAAGCTTCGACAGAAGAATGAAATGGTAGCCCTTATAGCATAGACAAGATAGAAGGAATACTATGGCTCAGACTTGCTCTCATCTACTCCATATGACTCTAGAATTATCAGCTGATCATCTAAAACACAAGTGAGTAAACATGTTTCCTGTCTACCCAAGGGGCCTAACCTTCGCTAAACCTAAAAGAAGTGAGTGAACTCAACCTAGTGAGAAGAGAAGCAACTAATAAGTAGCATCCTAGGATTACAAGATGAGAGGAAGAAGTCTAAACAACTGAGAATAAGAACCATTTTAGTCTATGCTAGAAAGACTAACCCAAATGCACCCAATAAATAAAGTGCAACAGAATGAAAAAGAAGCATATGAACAATTTAATACAGAAAGTACATGATTCTCCCCTTCAAATTAAGCTACAAGGACAGACCACCCCAAACTCTCCCCACAAAGTCATGAGCCTCGAGCTATCTAAAGGCTTAGTAAAGATGTCAGCCAACTGGTGATCACTCTCTATAAACTGAAGCACTATACCACCCTTTTCCACATGATCTCTAAGGAAATGATATCTGATATCTATATGCATGGTCCTGGAGTTACACTGGGTTCTTAGTAATGTTAATGGCAGAAGTGTTATCACAAAGATAGAAACACTATTTATGGCTAACCCAAAGTCCCGCAAGATCAAAACCATACAAAGTATCTGCCTACAGCAACTAGCGGTGGCAACATACTCGGCCTCTGTGGTAGATTGTGCAATACTGGACTGCCTCCTAGAAGACTAAAAAATAAGAGAAGTGCCAACGAATTGGCAAGTGCCAGATGTGCTATTCCTATATATCCTACAGCTAGCAAAATCTGCATCAAAATAGGCTTTAAGGGAAAGATAGGAAGCAAAAGAGTACCAGATACCATGGTCTAGAGAAGCTCGAAGGTACCTAAAGTGCGCTTCACCGCCTGACAGTGAGAGACGTGAGGAGAAGCCTGAAATTGAGCGCACAGACATATGGCAAAAATGTATGTCCGGCCTCGAAGTAGTGAGGTACAAGAGAGAGCTAATCATACTGCGATACTCCTTTTGATCTATCGGCTCGCCATCCTCGTCTGAATCGAGTAAAGTTGAGGTCGCCATCAGAGTCAACATCGGCTTGCCATCACTTATGTCGAAGCGTCTTAGGAGGTCTTGAGTGTACTTGCCTTGATACAAGAAGGTACCCTTCCGAGTCTGCTTGATCTGGAAGCCAAGGAAGAAACTCAACTCGCCCATCATGCTCATTTCAAACTATGTGCTCATAACATCAGAAAACGGAGAAACAAGAGCATGAGAGGAGCCACTAAAGATAATATCATCCACATAGATCTAGATGTGTAGAAAGTCATTGTCAGGCCTACGAATAAACAAGGCCTTGTCTACCTTACTCATCTTAAATCTTTGACGCAACAGATATGACTTAAGTCTCTCATACCAAGCTTTAGGGGTTTGTTTAAATCCATACAGAGCTTTAGAAAGCTCGAAGACATGGTTTGTATATTGAGGTTATCGAAACCTGGAGGCTGTCTAACATAGACCTCATCCTCAATATACCTATTGAGGAAGACACTCTTGAGATCCATCTGGTACAATTTAAAACCCTTAGATGTTGCGAAGGCAAACAGAATCCTAATAGCCTCTAGCCAAGCTACAAGGGCGAATGTCTCTTCAAAATCTAAACCCTCAACCTAGGAGAAACCTTGAGCTACCAATCTAGGCTTGTTTCGAATGACTACCCCATCCTCACTCTACTTGTTCTTAAAGACCCACTTAGTTTCTATGACATTATGACCACTAGGCGGCTCAACAAGCAATCAAACCTTATTTCTTTTGAAATTTTTTAACTCCTCATGCATGACATTGACCCAAGACTCATTAGATAATGCATGACAAATATCCTTGGGCTCGAAAGTGGTTACAAATGCACAATGTAGGCAGAAATGAGATAAGCCAGATTTTGAGCACATGACACGCTTATGAAGATCTCCTATCATCTGCTTAGAGGGGTGACAATGCTGAATGTGTTGGGGAGGTCCTGAATGAGAAAAAAAGTGGCATCTACCTCATGAGCTGAGGAGGTAGGAGCAGAGCCATAAACTCCAGAAGAATCAGAAGGTAAAGATTGATCTCCCTGAGGCGCAGTGGTAGAAGCAGACACCTCAAGGGAAGGATGGACTGGATCAGGTAAAGAACTTTCATCTCCATCCTCCTCATCATCTACGAAGATGGTCTTGGACTGCACTACTGGACCTGAGATGTCGGGACTAGTATCAGGACTTGTCTCATCGAAGGTAACCTCACAAGTCTCTATAATCCTACTAGTCTCGCAGTTTCAGACCCTATAACCCTGCAAAGAAGTCAAGTAACCTAGAAACACCATCCGAAGAGCAGGACTCAAACTTGTCTAGGTTCTCAGATTTCAGAATGAAACACTTGCAACCGAAAACATAAAAATAAGAGACACTAGGCTTTCACCCGTATCTCAACTCATAAGAAGTGTGATGCAAGCGTGCCCTCAAAAAAACTCTGTTTGAAACATGACATGCGGATTTGGAGATACCATTGCATATTTGGGACGACATTGCTATGGATTTTTTTTGGAAGGTTTGCCATGTGTTAGTGGGAAATCAGTTATTCTTACAGTGGTGGACCATTTTTCTAAGTACATGCATTTCATACCCTTAGCTCATCCTTATACAGCAAGTTCTGTGGCTCGAGTTTTCTTTGATGAGGTGGTGCGGTTGCATGGGATCACCTATTCTATTGTCAGTGATCGTGACCCAGTTTTCGCGAGCAATTTTTGGACCAAACTTTTTCGCTTGTTTGGCACCAAAATCCATCTTGCCTCAGCTTTCTGTCCTCGGTCTGATGGTCAAACAGAAGTGACCAACAAGATCATCACACTGTATCTCCGGTGTCTTACTAGGGATCGGCCTCGTCAGTGGGTCCATTGGTTACCTTGGACGGAATATTGCTACAACACTTCTTTCCTGTCATCTCTCCGTGAGACACCGTTCAAGGTTGTGTACGGAAGGGATCCTTCAACACTTCGGTCGCCGACTGCTAGGGCTACTAATCTCTAGGCTATTGATCAGCTTCTTCACGAGCGGGATCAGTTCCTTGCCAAAGTCCGTGAACGCCTACTACTTGCCCAGCAACACCACAAGAAGCATTACGACGCCAAGCACTGCTTGCTTCAGTTTGAGGTTGGTCAATGGGTCTGGCTTCGCCTACACCACCGACAGTCCCTATCCTTAGCAGATCATGTCAATCGCATTAGATGGGGCAAGGTCTATACGAGGCGTACACCACACAGACAGCTTGTAGCCGGCAACAACCAGAACAGCTAGCCGCCTCATCCTTATTTATATACGTATTATTAGTTGGCAAGTTTGAGTTGAGTTCAATTAGGAGATAAGAGTTATATTAGGCAATAGGAGGTTGAGTTAGATACTTGTTAGGGGATGCTGTCTATTTAAGGGACATGAAGCATTTGCTAATAAAACAGGCTGAGAATTACCTCCTCTATCTCCCTCTATCTCGTCTCCTCCCCCCAGTCCTGCGTAGGTCCCTGTCCCTGCGTTCTCTCTGTTCTTCCGCCTCCAGGTTTCTTCAGCACGGCCCAGCCCAGAGCCACTAGCCCAAACCTCCAATTTACCACTCCTACAACCTGCAATCGGGCTCCGGCCGTGACATACGGATTAAAAAAAAAGTGAACCTCATATTATGCTTTCAAAATTATGTTGATATGCACAAGTTATAATATTTTTCATCCGTTATTTCTTTTCATCAAATATGTTATAAAGATATTAATCATGCTGTTGCATATGCCATGTCTCCAAATGCTATACGGCGTGATTAGACAGTTCCATTGTTACCTTCTCAAAGTGGAAGGGATAATGACTGGATTATGGATGGGGTACTTAATTGGATTAATATGTGGATATGAATCTTCTCGTTGATCTTTTGATGCTACTAGATAGATCTGTGATAGCCATCTGACCATTTCTAGATATAAGTGATAAACTTGTGATTTATTCCATGATTTTGAATCAGCTCTGGAGTAAGTCTCAATGTATGTATACACAAATGTATTGGTGTGTCTGCTCTCTTTTCTTCTAAGAACTTATCCTCTGTAGCCAATGTACTAAATGAGATTATTTTGGCTGTTTGAACAGGTTTTAAATGCCGAAGAAGAAATCAGAATGCGTAGCATGCAGGCTTCGTTGCGTGCTACCATGCCTCAGCCGTCAGAAAATGCAGCCGATGGAAGTTCAGTTCTGTTTCTAGACAGGCACCCAGAACGACCGTTGATGTCAATTTCGGAGAGGTTGCTGGGGAGTCAGAGGGCCTGTTTGGCTGCGGTTTATGGTTTTTGGTTGAAATTTTTGAATTTTGACTGTTTACGGTACAGATTACAGAGAGAGATACTCACTTGCGATTTTAGATGGTACAGATGTTGGGCTTTTAACGTGTACATCGTTTAACTTGTAGACCTTGTCTTGAGAAAATACTCCGTTTGAAAGTTAGGTACTATAGCAAAAGCCAAAAGCCGTCAGTTTCGGAGGAAAAGAACAGACCCAGATGCTGGTTCCAACCAGGGCACTCCTGGACGGCCCTGGCATCATGTTCACAGTATCTCTCCTTCAACAGCCTCTTTCGCTAGGTCTCCGTTTCGTTCTCTCCAACACAATTCTGTAAGTTGTTGCAATGGTCATTGCTAGTCATGTTTCGAGTTCAAATCTACATTTGTCTGTTGGTTGCTTTAGTGGAAACCATGTTAGATAATAGCAAAAAAGGGATACAGATGATGCACTATTTGTTTTCGATTTTCTTTGCTGGGTCCATGTTGTTGGCAACAGTGAAGTAATCTTTCGAATATAATTGTTGCTGCCATTGAACTGAGTACTATTGTTCTTTATGAGCTAAACACAACATCTGATCTTACAGGGTCACACTCCAAGAAGTCCAGCTGGCTCTTCCTCTGTATTCATGTTAGATAATAGCTCAGGGAAATTAGCAACTTAGCATCAGGTTCAGCAGAAGATTACATACAAGACGGCATTGTGAATAGTTCAATGTTGTTTGTGCTCCTCTCCTGGCTGTTACTTTATCGACAATATTATTAGAATCTGGAGAAGTAGGATATTTATTGTTCTACGAGGTCCTTCAGGCAATGTAAAATAGGTTCAAGCTGTTCTCGCAGTTTGTTTAAGTACTACTGGGTGCATCCAGAATTACAGATGGTTTGCCACAGCAATGGACGAGCTGAAAATATATTTCTATTTAGATTCTGAGAGCCAAAATGTTTTCATCGCTTATTGCAGAGCACTATGGTCTCTGCTATGGGTATAGAAAGAGGAAACTTATGGAATTTTAAAATTCCTACCAAATGATGGTACTGAAACTACTTCGAAAGTGTGGTGTTGAAGCGTGGAGTATGCTCCTGTTAGAAATAATCTTGACTTAAAGTTCAAGATGTAGTAGAGTTCTCTTAGTGTGTAACTCCAGTTGAAGTTGTGTCCAACTTGAAGTCCGAATACATATGCAAGTATGGGGTTATTAACCTATATATTGAGAAGGCTTGTACCAGTTTTGTAAGAAGAATAAGAAGAAGAAAAGAAGTAAAGAAAATGGAGAGCAAATAAGAGAATAGAGAAATTCAGAAATTCTCCTGTGTTCTCTCAGTTTATTTGCGATGTGTGCGTTTTCTCCTGGAATAAAGTTAACAAGTGGTATCAGAGCCTAACCAAGAATTGAGTCGTTGGAAAAATCGTCTCGGCAATTCCGTTTCAGCGTGTCCCGCGCAGTGCTCCTGAGGTATCGCACGCAGTCTCGGCGCCCCCTGTTCCGGCGTGTTCTCCCATCGCGTTTCACCGTCTCCGAAGCGCAAAGGACAACAAGTACGTCTTCGCTCGGTCTTTCGGTTTTGGCGTGTTCCAAAGCAGCAAGAGGCAGACGCTAGGCGTTTTGTCCTTCGGTTCTTCCGTCCGTGCGGTGACAGTGGAAAAACGAAGTCTCCATCCGTCTGTCCATCTCCGAGACGATGAAGCGCTCAGCGATGATGAATCAACAGTGCTCTTATGATGAGTTGAGTCAAGGACGTTGAGAAGATGTGTCGCCGTTCAAACTCAAGTAAGGTGAAAAAAATCGGAACGTCGAGGAGATGTATCATCGTTCTATGTCAAGTATGAGTTTAGTAAGTCGTAGTTAAGTCCGACTGCCTTAATGTTTTAGAATCTTTGCATCTAGATAAATCCATACCAGTTGAGTTGAGTCCCTACATGTAGCTTGCATGTAGAATGCTTTATGTGGAGACGTGACTACTAGTTCATAATACATTAAGACTAAAACTAGAGTATGTTAAGTTAAGATTAAGGGAAAGATTGTTAGAAATAATTTTGACTTAGAGTTTAAGACGTAGTAGAGTCCATCTTAATATGTAACTCAAGTTGAAATTATGTCCAACTTGAAGTCCGAATACATATACAAGTAGGGGATTATTAGCCTATATATTAAGAAAGCTTGTACCAGTTTTGTAAGAAGAAGGAAAGAAGTAAAGAAAAGGGGAAAGCAAATAAGAGAATAAAAAAATTTAAAAATTCTTCTGTGTTCTCTCAGTTTATTTGCGATATGTGCGTTTTCTCCTGAAATAAAGTTAACAGCTCAAATATTTTGGATCTGAATAGCCAATACATATCCGTAAGGTCGGGTGGCTCTCAAACATGAACAAATGTACAGTTCATACAGCAGCATGAGTACTATGTAGTTGTAGACAGAGATCTCATGTCAACAGATGCGGGTCTACCAGTTCGTTGTTCGCAATCACACAGTCCCTTGAGGGCGTGGAATGCTGGAAGCTACAGAAAGGAGAAAGTAGTATAAATCAGTCCAAGTGATCAGAAATTGACTGAATCATTAAAAGGTACACATAATCAGAAAAATGTATGTACAGCTTATGTAACATTAGTCAATGCAGATAAACAATGATAATGTGCTTCAGCATATGCTACGATCAGCAAGTTACACGTAAGCATCAAGAAGGATATAAAAAGGCAACCAACAAGCACACTTGGCAAGATTTCTATTTTGTGTTTTAGGCCTGTTTGGCAACGGCAGCGACTTGTGGTTTTTGGCTGAAATTTTTTAATTTTAATTGTTTACGGTACAGATTACGAAGAGATAAATACTCACTTGCGATTTTGGATGGTACAGATGTTGGGCTTTTAACGTGTACATCGTTTAACTTGTAGACTCTGTCTTGAGAAAATACTCCGTTTAAAAGTTAGATACTGTAGCAAAAACCAAAAGTCACCAGCTTCGAAGAAAAAGAACAGCCCCTTAGAGGATTCAATTCCAACGGCAAGGCCTCATGCCATCATCACTACTGTGCATCTGATGTGCTCAATACCAGCATTTAGGTGATGGACAGCAACCGGTCACCAGCAACAAGGCAAGCTTGTCTAAATTATGACCCATTCTGACCAAGTTTTGGATAAATTACTATATCCACTATTTATTCGTCCAGAAGTGGTGGAGATGCCCAGATCATACATTGGTTATTTGGCGGTAACAGTGTTATAGAAGGCCTGTTTACTTACTAGAACACTAGCAAGCCTCTATATAGGAGTATCATCACAAGAAAGGCCCAGAAGAAAAATAGAATTTGTAAACAGAGAGGTCTGCCGATCGATGTTGAATATTGAGCAAATGAGCAAACAAGTATAATGAGATGGGCATCCAAAAGGAAATCAGGCAAACAGAATCTAGCAAGTCTGCAAGGCTCGCTGTGGTTTGAAACAGAGGAAACACAACACATGCCGCCCTGATAATTTTTTTTAATCAAATTGAACTTGTTCCCTCATAGCAATAGATTGATTGTGACATAGATACCCCTAAACTATGTGCACTTCACAGATGACGATTCACCAAAATCAAAATGTAAGAACAAGAATGATTCAAGTGCCTGCGTGAATGCAATAAAAGATAAAACAATGGAAATTAAAACTCTGTGTTACCTCATGCGATGCTGTCATAAAATTATAGACCATCCACATCTCCTAAAATTGGGCAAAGAAGTTCTGCAAGGTGCATAACAATATTTAGAAACAAGCATCTAAATACAGTAAACTACAACATAGGAACTCTGATACCATGAAAAAACCATTTTCCCAATTACAACTGTGATGTACAACCAACCCCATTGATCGTATATGTGATGAAACAATCATATTATAATATATCTACAAGCCATGTGCAATCTCTTTGAAAGAAAATTAGTGCTGACAAGTCAAATTCATGAAATAATATGTTAAAGGTGTAGCTATTTTCACATCACTTGGATACTTTTATCCTAATATAAAATGATATATCTGATCAAACAGAAGTACAGACATTGTCGACCAATACCAAATTAACTTTGGCCAAAGAGGGAAAAGGAATGGCAATCTTCCTTAAATTACTAATATTAGCCAGTGGCACTATTGAGCGTACATTGTTCAAGACTGGCACAAAGGCACAAACCAATACCCTTTGCCCTTTTCCTTTACCCTCTTCTTCATGTCCAAGTCACCTTGAAATATTTTATGAACATACTATATTCTATCATACTACTAGATACAACTAAAAACCAACTTAAATTTCAGTAATACATATTCATAATTCAACAGCCTAAATAGACCCACATAAAATCCAGTAGCATATATTAATCAACCAATAAAATAAACAGAAGAGGCAAGCCCCTCAAACAATAGATTGAAAGGATAACTCATTAAATGTAAACTTCAACATATGTTACCACAAGAATAATAAATTTTATAAGCATACAAATCCACAAGTAGTACCAATAACACGAGACTAAAAAATTCACATTCCAGTACACTTTCCTTAGAATAGTTATGCCCCACCCACCCTCCCAAAGCTTCATTGCAAAACACGTTCTTGGAGTACACTTGTCTTGTGGTAGCAAGCCATAATCTTGTAACGAAGCTCTGCATTGGGCCCTTTAAGATCCAATGTTTATTATCACTACCTAGTACTCGATAGATCAGGCTTCAATAATTTCATCTTCCCATTTACCAAATCTTCAAGTTATTCACTTATACAACTCATGACCACTAACCACAACAAAAAAAATCGCTTCTGTATTGCAAAAAACTGGCCAAAGACCAAAACTGCCATATGAATGGCTATTGGTTTATGGCGCTTCGTTGACATCTTAAGCAGTAAGCACCCTTGCTTCCTGGTTCTGTACTATAGTATTTTTCTTTTCAAGTCAATTTGTAAGAAATCATTCAATATAAGATATATATGTTTATGACCACTCTAAAGAATTTCCACATGATGCAATCATACACGCTATTGTACAAATCAAGAACGCCTTATCTTCCATTTTGCAAGTCAAATTTTACTACGGGAAGCAACTCTCAGCTTGTTTTTTTTTCCTTCAGTACTACGCAATACCTCCGAAGTCTACAAGAAGTCAAAACCAAGTCTAGAAAGAACACGAGTCGCCCACGAAACTAACACCACGAAACACCATAGATTCTTGGTATAATTCCACTAGTAGTCGCGAAATTAACGCATGATAAAACAGCCCAAGAAACTAAACCCACTTGTTACTTGTCGACAACTCAATTCCTAATCCGGGACTAAATTTACCAACAAAACCAGTATCCAATAAACCGAAATCAAGAACCGACTGAACACAAACAGCTCAAGAAAGCACCAGGGGAGAACCCATCAGACCTGGAACCATGTCGCGGCGGCGGCGAGCGCAGACGAGAGGCGGCACCTCTTGGAGGACTCGCACGTGTGGAGGGACTGGAAGTCGCTGGCGGGGAGCTTGCGGGTGATCCAGCCGATATCGAGGTAGACGAAGCGCGGGGGCGGGGGCAGGTCGACCTTGATGCGGATGACGTTGAACCAGACGAGGAAGCGGCGGACCTGGACGCCCGAGAGGTCGGAGAGGGAGCCGTAGCGGAGGACGCCGGTGACGCGGGGCTCGAAGTAGGTGAGGTACTCGAAGTGGACGTAGCAGGGCCCCGCGAGGTCGACGGTGAGGCTGCCGTTGTCGGCGAGGGAGAAGGCGGTGACGGTGGAGGGGAAGACGCCCGAGGGGAGGCCGTAGAGGGGGAGGAGCTCGTAGAGGGTCGCGTTCTTGTGAGGCGGCGGCGGAGATGGGGTTGGGGGTTCCGCCGCCGCGGCCCCGACGGCGACGAGGAGGAGGAGAGGGAGAGGCAGCATTGGGACCGGGAGAGGGAGACAAGAGCTGTCGAACTGAATCGACTGATGTCCGATGGGTTTGTATGTGATTTTTTTGGAGGTTTGGCCTTCGGTCAGCTTTGTTTGGCCAATCACTCACAAGTTATGTAAAATATGGACCTGCGAAATTGCTTGAAGTAACAAAATACAAGCTCGAATCAACTAGACGGATATGCCGTGACATTTAATTAGCACTCTGCGGCCATGTTTTTTTTTTTGGAGTTTTGGCTTTTGTTTTTTTGTCTTATTTAAAAGTTGAGATAGTGTGACTTTTTAAAACGGATTTTTTCAGATAGCTTCTTAAATCTAAAACTATATATGTCGTCTATATCGATATCTTTATCGTCCGTTATTATTTTAAAAAACACATATAAAAATACCAATTATATCCAAAAACCATCCGCCACAGCTTGCTTCGAACTTACGTTGAGGAGTTTTGTACCTAACTTGACACTGCCACTGCATTTGGATGCTAAATAAACAGAGTAGACGAGTCCGGTTAGGAGTGACGAGAGGCATCCCTTCACGTATGCTTTGGAAGAAACTAGCCTCATAGGCGCGGCGGCACGCCGCGCCAGCAACCGTACGTACCAAAATAAAAAAGGCGATAATTCGTGAGGAGTTTTTTTTAAAAAATCGAAGGCAAAATACGTATTTTCGAAAAAGGCGAAGGGCTTTTTCGTAAAAAAATAAGGACCTGTACGGAAACAAACGGAGACCCGTGTGCAATTTCAAAAACCGCGAGGGGCTATCTTGCAAAGTGGAGGGGCTAAAAAAACCGGCAGGGACCTTTTTGCGAGAACCAAGGACCTGTACGTAATTTCGGGAAAACATAGGGACTTTTTTGCAAAACCGCTCCCCCGACCGTACGAAGATTCACGCGCCACACGTGAGGCGGAGGCCTTCGCGTGGTGGTGGTGCTCTCCTCCGCGTGGAACCCGCGGGGTGTAATAGGGGGTGACTAGACGCGGAAGCGTGGGGTCACGGCGCGCTAACGATGTATTAAAGAAAAAAGTAAATAATTTATAAAGGAGTTTTTTTGGAAAAAAAAGTAAGACTTAATTTAATAAAAAGAGAGCTTTTATGAAAAAAAATCAAGGGCCCATCTGTAATTCCAAAAAAACTGTGAGGCTTCATTCCATAAAGGAGGGTTTTTCTAAAAAAATTGAGGATCTATATGTAATTTCAGAGGGCTTATATGCAATTTTGAATAATTGGAGAGCTTGGTGGAAATATCATGATCGAAACGATAAGGCCAATCAACGTGATCGAAATATCATGGTCGAAACAACGTGGTCGACCAAAATGGTCGAAAAGTGTAGTCAGCACAACGTGGTCGAAACATGCTGGTCGAAAAAACATTCGACCAATGTGGTTGATCAAGATGGTCAAAACATTGTGGTTGAAACAACGTAGGGACACAACGTGATCGAACTAACGTGGTCGAAACATCCCGCTCGAAACAAGGTGGTTGAAGCATCGTGATCAAAACAACGTGGTCAAACCTACGTGGTTGAATCAACGTGGTCAAAAAATCATGGCCGAACGAACGTGATTGAAATATCGTGATCGAGCAACGTGGTCGAAACAACGTTGTCGATTAAGGTGGTTGAAACATCGTGGTCGACCAACATGGTCGTAATATGGTAGTCAAAACAACGTGATCGAAATAAGGTAGTCGACTAATGTGGTCGAAACATCGTGATCGAAACGATGTGGTTGACACAACGTGGTCGAAACATCATGTTGTGAGTTGCCGTGGGAACGGTTCTCCCGTCTGTTGCCGGAGGAGTCCCGTCCACAGTTGCCACGCAACCTGCCACGTGACTTGTTGGTGTTGGAGTGTGATCCATCCGTTCGCGCGCCTACGCCCGTGCTCGCCACTCCTCCTCCATGAGAAGCAGACAAGCTCCCCTGTTGTCAGTGCCTCAGTTGGCGTAGCGTTGCTCCACCGCTCAATGTCGTCCGATCACTTCCTCGATCGAGAGAGTGCTCACATCGAGTAGTGTTTCAATTGAGATGGCCACCTAAAGATAATGTTTCGGGACGACCTCTTCCCCCCGGACGGGATCGCCGAGTTGGAGATTGCTGGCAAGCCCAGAGATCCTCATCGAGAATTCGTCGATGGACTCACTGTCTTTGAAAAAGATGCTTCCGAACTTCTTGAGCAGTTGCTGGGTGTTGGCCTCGCGAACACGATCGACGCCCATACGCATGGTCTTCACAGCCTCCTAGGCAGCCTTCGCCGTGTTCTTGACGGCGAGCGTCAACAACATTTCAGCCGACACGGCGCGGAAAATTTCTGACAACGCAAGCCGATTGTAGCGGCAGTCGGCGTCGTCGGTCTCGATGGCCTTCCAGAGGCCTTGTGCCTGGAGGTTCACTCACATGACGAGCGCCCAGTCGTTTTAGTTAGTTCGCATGAAACATGGGGTAGACCATCGAGCCCGAAGCCTCCCTTACGATGCGCTGGACGACTGGCGCACGACCACCATCGTCACGGTGCCGTAGTCGATGCGGAGGAGTCACATACTGCCTTCCTGGTCGAGCCCTCGACGAAGACATATCTCCCAGATGGTCGACGAAGCTCTGATACTACTTGTTGAGGCCCAGTCCCACGACTATGAGTATCTGGTACTTGTTACGACCAAGCAGAACAATTTACGACCACATAGTCGAACTCACGACCACGCAGAACGACTTATGACCACACAGTCGATCTTACGACTACGTAGTACGTCTTATGACCACACAGCCGATCTTACGACCACGCAGTCAAATTTTCGACCACTTGAAGCTACGACCACGCAGCCAGACCTACGACCACGTATTCGTTTACGAGTACTCGAAGTTACGGCCACTAAGTCATATACGAGTACTCGGAGCTGTCACGAGTATCTAGTCACAACTAGCAGTCGGAAGTCGTATATGACTAGGAAGTCGAAGGCATTCTACGACTAGCAAGTCGTAAACACTCTACGACTAACGAGTACCTTAAATACTTGGGAAAACTCACGCGATAGAAAATGGAAGACATAGGGTTTTGTGCTGCTTACTCATTCCTCTGCAGCTTTTCTGAGGACTCTATTTATACCAAGAGAAATACAAGTAAAAACCGTTTGGCCACTCCTATTCATGTGCCATGACTACGTGGTCGTGCCATCCCACGATCGCAAATTGCGCGCGTTCTCTAACTAAAATCGAAAAAGACTTAACTAAGCGTATGACCAGAACAACGTGGTCGACTGCTGTACGTGCACGACCAGAACGTCGTGCTCAACAACCCGACAGCATAATTAATTATTCTGACAGGGAACAGGTACTACTCCAAGGTGCTCCGCGCGGGGGCGAGTTCGTCATCCCGCGTGGGGTGATGCACTTCCAGTTCAACGTCGGCAAGGCGGAGGCCACCATGGACGTGTCGTTCAATAGTCAGAACCCCGGCATCGTCTTCGTGCCGCTGACCATGTTAGGCTCCAACCCGCCGATCCCGACACCGGTGCTGGCCAAGGCGCTCCGGGTGAACGCTGGGGTCGTCGATCTCATCAAGTCCAAGTTCACCGGTGGGTATTAAGAGCGCGTACGTGGACGATTACTTGGCGGGTTTGTCCGCATGAAATGATCAATAACTAGCCACGTAGGCGTGGCGCGACGCCACGTCAGCTACCATGTGAACCGAAGTAAAAGTGGCGAAAATTCGGAGGAAAAAGAAAACACAGGGTGTTTGCAAAAAAATTGAGGGCCTTTTCGCAATAAAAGGAGAGTGGAGGGGTTTTTTCGCAAAAAAACCAAGGGTCTTTTCGGAAGAAATAAGGGCCTGTTCGTAATTACGGGAAACTGCGGGTTGCTACCCAGCAAAAAGTGTGCAGGGTTTTTTTCGCAAGAATCTAGGGACCTTTTTGCGAAAACCAGGGACCTAAACGTAATTACTAAATTTTTACGGGCTATTTTACGGAGGGGTGACACGTGGGTAGGCTCGGGGGACAGAGAGTCCCCCTGTTATAATATACGGAGTATTTGTATGCATGCCAGCAAAATGTAATAAGGTGGACTCGCGGTTCAGCACCAGCTGGGCGCGGGGGAATTGTAATGTACTTTCTCTCTTTTTTTTCTTTACAATGAACGGAATAAATGCGATTTTCCATTGCGTGTGTGTATATATAGAAAGCATCTTTTCTACTCCTGAATGTAATTACGACCTATATGGTATCTTACAACGTAGGAAGTATCTCACGTAACGGATGGTATATATGTGTAGTATACGGGTATTTAAGATCATCTAGGTGATATGAACAATTTTTTAGAAGTGATATGTATATTTTTTTTACATACTCTTTTTTATGTGCGTATATAAAGATATTTATAAAATACGCTAAAAACTATGTACTCTCTTGTAATTTTTTCGTGTGATTCATATTAGAGTATCTTATAATTAATATACAAGTATACCTAAAGTGATAAAGGAATATTTCAAGTTTGTTTAGTATGTATGTATGTATGTATGTATGTATGTATGTATGTATGTATGTATGTATGTATGTATGTTCAACTATCTTAAAAAAATCACGCTTGTTTCGAAGCATTATTTTTAAACAAGGGCAGCCACCTTCCATCGATAAAAGAAGAGAACACAACACCAACCCAAAAAACATCCTGGGCTTATTCATGCTTGATTGGCAGCATTTTCAAAGAGAACTTGGCTGTTGTGTTTCCTATAAAATTCCTGTTCCATACGAGCCCTTAAAGTGAATGAACACCCTCCATGCCTCACAGTCGATGTGAGATTACGATTTCATTAAGGTCTGACAGTCTGGACCAGTTATGTTTCGCAGTGTGAAAATCCATTGGATAGGCCCAACCAAGCAGCCCCATTAGATCGGCCGTGATAGAGCCCAGCCAACTCGAATGCAGCTATGTTTTTTTTTTTGTCTGCACCACCGAATGACCTTGTATTATTAATATAAGCTAGGGAATCAATCTAAAAAAATTCTAGACCACCTAAACATGTGTTTCCTTCATTTTTGGTAGCACTACCTTTCGCTCTTTCTGGGAGAAAACAAACTTCTATGAAATTTTAGTGTTCCAAGTAAGGTCTAATCTTTTTTGGGGCGCTCGAACTGACTGACTGTTAGCTGTGACTTCTGACTTAAAACTAAAATTATACTGTAGTTGCTATTAGCTTTTTCTGAGTTATTTAATTAAAAAATAAAAAATGAGAAAAAACATTGTTATATCTTTACGGACAATGGAAAGGAAAGGAGAAAAAAAACAAAAACAAAAAAGCCACAATTAAAAACTGATGTGTTTCAAGTGTCTTCTGACTTAAAAAAGTCGGAAGCTAGAAAAACTAAAAGCCAGAAGCCAAAAAAAAAAGTCAAAACCTAAAGCCGTTTAAAGTCTCCAATAAAAAAATAACAATGAAATGAATTGGTGAAGCTCTTCCATATGTCTCCAAACAGGGCTCAAAGGTGAAAACAAAATAAAGCGCGTTGAGAGTTTGATCTGTAATACGACACTACTACACCGTTGATTTGTGTATGTAATACTCATGAGAAAGAAAAAGAGATAAAGCTAGCCTAGAAGAAAGGTGTGAAGGCCGAAGCCAGCAAGGCAAGAAAGGGGCAAAATCACATTTGGTTACCATGACCATAGCAACCAACCAACTGTCCCAATCGCCAAAATATCAACCGGTAGTCCAAACGGCAACAGTAAAGGGCAACACAACACCTTTGGATGGCATGGCCGTAAAAAATGGGCACGCTCAACCAGTCAAATAAAAGAGAAGAGAAGCAAGAGAAAGAACTGAGTGTGTCACTAGTAAGACCCCAGCTCATTTCTTCCCTTCCCTATTCAAAATCCAATACCACCCAGCTAGATCTCGTCGGCCACCACAAGACCAGAACTAGAGCAAGCTGACCAGAAGTAGGAGATCAACAAGAAGCCCGACCACAAGACCTTCGACCATAGGAGGAGGCCACAGCTAGTCGGCACTCAGCCGACCAAGAAAGTAACCACCAAGAGCAAGCCTCCATTCTTTCCTGAAGCAACCCAACCAACAACCGGCAAAGGTAGTCCACCAACTATCCATAGTAATAGCATCAATTTTTTAAGATCAAACCATGCATAATCCTTAGCCAATAAGCAATTAGCCGAATGTCGCATAGCATCACAAAAGCACTAATTCACCACCATAGAGAGTACTAGTCGAAAGTAGAGGAATAGAGGTGAGGGAACAAAATTACTGAGAAGGCAAGCCGCTGTAGTGTATGGCCAACCTAGGGTTACCCAGCGAAGGCACGTGAAGCTCGGGCGGTGAGGAGCCGGAGTTGGCAAGGGGCCGGAGAGGTTACCGTAGAGGGGACCCGGCAACGCTAGTTCAAAGGACGACCGAGGAGAGGCATGGTTGAAACTGAGCCGAGGGGAGGAGATGTGGAGCAGGAGCCGAAGGATGAGGCGCCAGGGCCGAGAAGGAGCCAAGGCAGCATGACGTCAAGGACCCGGGATCCAGATCAAACGTGAGGAGAGGAAGAACCAGGAGAAAGAGAGAAGAGATGAGGAAATGATGGAGTTGGCCGGAGTAGAAAGAGGAAGAAAAGAAAAAGGAAAGGTGAAAAGAAAAGAAAAAGAGAAGAAGGGAAAAGAAAAGAGGAGAAAAATATTAGGCGCGTACAAATAAGATTTATCCATGAATATAGATGTCGTGAATCTTAAATTATGATCGTTTGCGCACCGGGGCATCGGAAAGGTGTCTAGTGAGAGAAAGATTGTTGGTATCGGGTTTGCGCGTAGGAACATTGTTGGTTGTCTATACGCATAGAACCAATGTCGTTTGCATGCTTGTGTGAATTACAATGTGGAGTTGAGAGTTCGGATGATGCTTACAAGTGGAGGTTTTGGTTAGACACCCTTCACGCATCGTCCACAGGAGTAACCAGGCAAGTGCATGGTAGAATAATGGATTGTGATGAATGCCTGATACTTGTTTTATGCTATATTTTATGTCATTTTATGAAATGATATTCTTGCTTGTCTGATGATTATACTGTTACAAGAGATGTTTTTGGTTGATTGTTTTGTTGAAAGAGTGTTGCGTCGCGTTGCGCACTCGTAATAAAGACCTACTTCGCGTAGGCATCCCACAGTAGTGGGATAAAGACATACCTCACGTAGGCATCCAACAGTAGTGGAAAAATAAAGACCTACTTCGGTAGGTACTCTATGGGAGTATAGTTTGTGTAAAGTTGATTGTGAATGCTAAAAAGATGTTGCATCATGTAAATTGCATATGAGCTAGGGTGGTGAGTAAGTCATATAGCTAGTCCGGAGTGCATGTGCCAGGTCGATGAAAAAACTATATGACTAATCCGGAGAGCTCATGAGTAAGACCTACTGTGGTAGACGCTCCATGGGAATGGAGTTTGAGACCCTATATGAAAGAGAGCGGGGCAAGGGTGGTTCATCAACGGGTGAACACTCAGTTATACCGATATGAACTTAGGAGGTGCATGTGGACATGGCATTGCATTGTATTGCATTGCATGAAAGAAACAGGAGACAGTGGAACCGTTGCAGAGTTGATGTTATAGTTTTGCAGATATGTGATTTATTGAAAATTACAGAGTTTGTATTTACATATCTCGGATACAGAGTTTACTGAATTACTATTATTGTTGCCACTATTTTATTATGTAATTGCTGAGTCTTTAAACTCACCATTGTTTTGTTGTTTTTTAATGTGTATGGTGAAGACGATATGCATGGGCGAGAGCAGCACACATATATTCCCACGTGTAATAGTAATTCACATATCACATCAAGATATCATGATCAGACTTTAATATTGGACTTTGATAGCTAGCAATAAGATTATGTCTTATTAAAAATGATTCATATTGTGTGGTTTATGCCTTTCTGTTTAATATTGGATAAATGATAGAGTTTTAGAGTGGTGGTAGCATTCTGGACTTAGGGGATACGCCGGAGTGTTACAGTGTAATTTAGTTCTTGGGAGAGCCCAGAAACACCATCGATTAATTAATCAATTAAGCACGGTCATACATCAGAATTCCGCCCAACATCTCTTCTCCCTAGAATTTCACCCCCTTGGTCAAATCACTATGATACATCGCCGCCACCTAGCGCTGAAGTTTGCCTTAGTAGAGTTACCATTTTCAGTTTGGAATGCCTTTTTATCCACCTAGCTTTTCCCTAGCCGGCTAGCTGCTGCTTCGACTGAACATTAAACATTCTCTGGTCGCTGCAACTTCAGAACCACCATTTCTAATAACCAAACTACAGCACCACACCAGTCAAAGCGATCTGCTCTTTTTAATATGTAATTCGGAAGGGAAAATGACGCTGACATTGGCAAGCCTCTAGCTACCCTTCCAAGCGGAAAGAGACGTTGGCACTAGTGGTTGTCTCAAACGACCGGATCGACGGACGCTTCTGACATCTTCCCGATGTAGCGTGCGCGAGAGAAGCTCTCACGGCCTGAGATGGAGGTTGTGATCGATGGTGAGTGCAGCTGATCGAAACTGGTTAGCCTACCCCATCTAACGAGGGAAAGGAGATGATGCTAGCTGAAGCTGAATCCCATGCTGTGCCCTTCGTTTTCCTACCTAAAAGCTCCGTCAGGGCAACTACTGAACCGAGTCTCGGCTTTATCCCCTCCAAACCGTCCCAAGCCCCGTGTGTTACGATCAACAGTTTCGATCAAACGAAGGAAAAAAAATCATTATAATATGATAAAATATTATCAGAAAAATAATAGATTCGACCTTCGCAGTACGGCATCAGCACCGGGGCGGATCTGGCATCCAAGCGTTGGGATATTGCGATCCCAACGGTTTCTTACTAAACCCAGACAATGACATTATTATGCTTGAAGGAATGACCCCAGTGATATCTTTTTCTACATCCGTCCCTTGGTGAGAGGTTGGGAGGCACACCGGAGGGGTGGGGTGGTGTCAAATGAGAGGAGTGATTGATTAATGATTAGGCTCTCATCGAGTAGTTGAAATAGTTTGCGGAAGAGTAAGAGACTTAATTTAAAAATAAGGGAGTTTTTCACCTCATAAGCTAAGTTTTAGGATGAAAAGCTCCTTACCATCCAACAAAAGATACCATAGCTCGGTTCTAACATATCTGTCTTAACGTCCTCCTGCAGCTCTGGAGCTAGGAGCATATCCCTATCGGGCGTCCGACCATCATGACACTAGTGCACCCGTTCGGCGAGTTTATCGACCTGATAGACGGGCCCACTATGGGCATCCGGTGGACTGCTGTCCGTCTGCGGTGGGCAAAGGGCAAATCGTCGAGGTGCTACTTGCTGTGTCACAATGAGTTTGAGTCGTTGCATGACAGCGACGTCATATGGGGTCTATGGACGATAGATTTTGTGCATCGTGTATCGCCATACGGGTTGTCGCTGCATTGCCTAGAGGATGCGGAGCTATGGGCGATGATACACCATCTGGTATTCTCGTACATGGTGGAAGCTTACGCGCCACAGCACGTGATGCAATAGTTCGGTTTGCACCAGGCCATGCCTCCTCTGGACGGCATATTCCTACTGCAAACCGTACACCAGTGAGTCATACTCAATCCAACTATTGTGTATACTTTGTATGTCTTGCTATGTAACATCGCTGATTCTGGAAATACAGGCAATCATGGGCTGGACGACATGGTACGGACTGGCGGCCAATGCAGCAGTAGTGGACGACGGCATGGACGGACAAGGCGCACCTCGATGTCGTCATGGAGCAGCGTCCGTACGACGTCGAGACGTATGACGAGTACCTGGAGTGGTACGTACCCCGGCCACGTAGCAGACTCACCGTTCCTTCACTAAATCGCCCCGAGCAGATCACGCATGAGGAACGTCTGTAACGCTCGATTGATCCCCACAACGCTTCGCAGTGGCATGACAGCGTAAGACAGTTCAAATATCTTATCGTTTCATTCAAGAAATTCATACTGCTTGTTACTGAATCTGTTTCGTATGTCACTTTAATTGGAGCAGGCGCAGCGCATCGCAAGCGCATTGGAGGCCGCCATCAGTAGCCCGGAGACACCACCGGCTCTGTAGAAGCCTATGAAGTTCATCCTAAAGCAGGCAAAAAAAGTGCACAATCTAAGCTGCGGTCATTCCACGGATCACAGTGCGTATATGAGCCACTTAGCAAAAAAAAGTGCACAATCTAAGCTGCGGTCATTCCACTTCGACCTTTACTGGACGCAGCCTGCTGTACATCAGCCTACTAGACGACCGCTGGCCACTAAGCAAACAGAACGGTCTCCATACCTCTTCCAACCCGAGATGCAACCTCCAGACCGACTGACGTATCCAACGGGACATCCTCATGCGCGACGGAAGACAAGGCCACGTACGGGGAGGCAGACGAGGCGAGAAGATAACAGTGGTTCAGATGGGTGAGCCATATCGCATTCAGTGTGATGCATTTTTTGTACTACTATAATTACTTTTAATTATACAAGTATTCCCAATGTTTAACATTGTAAAAAAATATGAAATATTCGTTAATTCATGATTGAGTTAACCCGAATAAACGTGATAAATTTGGATCACATAAAATTCCTAAAAAAATACACAATAACTATGACTATGTCGAAATGCTTCATATAAAATTTCATAATTTTTAGAGCTCATTTACTATTTATAAAAACTCATAAAAATATCAGAATTTTATGAATTTTTTAGCAATATTGGAAATGGATAAAATTACCCAAAAATTACACTGCGGCGTACATTGTGTCATGAGGATGTACATAAATTTTCATAATTGATTGAGCTCATTTATTATATTTAAAAATTCAAACAAATACTAAATAAAAAAATTAGGTAGATAAAATTAGCCGTCTTAATCACTTGCTGCCTCCCACCGGGTGGTAGGCTGCCTCCCGTCTGGTGAGAAGGTAGCATGCGCCTGCCTCCGACGGCGTCGCCGCTTGTCACGTCACGGGCGTTGTCGTCCTTCTATCAACGACAGAAGCGATATTTTCATTAATATGTTGTGTATATAGCTATTTTTATAAATAAATCTGATTTAACACTTAGGACCTGATGTAGTAGAAACTGATGCTGCAGTGACATAAATTCCCGCCCGCCCGCCCGCGGAAGCTCGAGAGACGAGCTACATAAAGGCAGGCTCGCCTGCGTTTCTTCCTCCCCACCGCTTCACTACAGAACTCCCCTCTCCATTCCTCTTCCTCCACCCACCCATCGCCCAAACCGACCTCTCCTCGCGGCCCAAGACCGCCATGTCCCCCGTCAAGGCCGAGGACCTGGTGCCGTTCCCCGTCAAGGAGCAGTTCGCCGACGTCGACTACTGCATCATCAGCCCGCCGCCATGGCGTCCGTACCACTACCATCCGCCTCTGCATGCGCTCAATCAATCTTAGTAGACCGGTTTACGGGTTTAGCAATGGTGTGAGCTCTGAATATCTTTGTTTCTTTCTGTTTCTCTTACGCAGTCACGACGGTGCTCGTGGCCTTCCAGCACTACCTGGTCATGCTCGGCACCACCGTCATCATCGCCACCATCCTCGTCCCCCTCATGGGCGGCGGCCATGTGAGCCTAGCTAGCTAATCCCTCTCTCTGTCCTTCCACTTGTCACGCTGCCTCGTCTTCTCTTTGTGACGAGCACCAGTGCACGAGCATATATGCAGGAGGAGAAGGCGATCGTGATCCAGACCATCCTCTTCCTCGCCGGGATCAACACGCTCCTGCAGGTCCACTTCGGCACGCGCCTCCCCGCCGTGATGGGCGGCTCCTACACCTTCATCTACCCGGCCGTCGCCATCATCCTGAGCCCGCGATTCGCCTTGTTCATCGATCCTTTCGAGGTCTGTACACACACCTGTTCCATCGCACGCTGCTTCACGTCTCTGCTCCCTCTGTCTCCTGCAGCCCATGGTACATGGCGCAGCACAGTTAACCAATGCCGTTATTTTCTCAGAGGTTCGTGCACACGATGAGGTCGATCCAGGGCGCGCTCATCATCGCCGGGGTCTTCCAGGTCGTCATCGGATTCTTCGGCATATGGAGGGTCTTCATAAGGTTCTCTCTACGGTTTCTCACTGACGATCTCCGTCGATGTCGCCTCTGCTCTCGCTCTTGCACTGACGCTGAGCCGTTCATGCATGTCAGGTTCCTGAGCCCCCTCGCGGCAGTTCCCTTCGTGACGCTCTCCGCGCTCGGGCTCTTCTACTTCGCCTTCCCTGGGGTGAGTTCTTGGCATGAGCTCATCGTTTTTGTTTGGGCTACCCTCTCATGATTTAGCATCTGAATACTTGCTTGCACTGCAGGTTGCTAAATGCATCGAAGTCGGTCTCCCCGCGCTCATCCTGTTGGTGCTATTCTCTGAGGTAACGTCACGACTCGCGATAAATCTGCGTTGAGAATATTTTCTGTTTTACGATCGAGAAAAAATATTTTCTATCTTGCAGTATGCCTCCCATTTTTTCGCAAGAGGGAGCTTCGTGTTCGGCCGGTGCGCCGTGCTGGTGACGATCGTAATCGTGTGGATCTACGCCGAGATACTCACGGCGGCCGGCACCTACAACGAGAAGTCTCCGGTGAAGCAGTTCAGCTGCCGCACGGACCGCTCCGGGCTCATCCGTGGTGCACCTTGGTAGGGCTAGCTATATGCTCGAATCAGTACACACCATGCCACTGATGCGTTCTGCTTATTTCTCGCTCTTTCGATTTGAGTGTTTCACATATATAGCATTTTCTGCTATGAGCAGGGTCAGATTTCCTTACCCGTTTCAGTGGGGGTACCCTATCTTCTATGCGGAAGATTGCTTCGCGATGATGGCTGCTTCTTTCGCGTCACTTATTGAGGTCTGCATCACTAGTTCAGTACTGCACTTCGTGTTACATGCTCTCATGTGGCATCTATTCCTTTTCTTTGGTTTGCACATCTGCAAAGACAATGCTATCCAATAGAGCTTCTCCCAAGTGTCATCAGACATAAGGTAATATTGGCAAGATAAGGCGAGTGCCAGAAAAGGAGCAAAATAATTCTAACATAAGCAAATATGATCCTCAGAAAGATAATGACAATCACTGCATCTTCGGCAGGGTTTCGGCTTCTTCTATGACAGTGCACCACAATAAAGCTCATAACAATTAACACGACTCATGACTGTATCTGCATGGATGAGCTTATGTTCATCCAAAATCTGTACAGCACTAACATATCCTACGAATGTCCCATTTTTTGGTCTGATGAGCACTTCTGCTTTCAGTCTACGGGCACCTTAATTGCGGTGTCAAGATACGCAGGCGCAACGTTCTGCCCACCTTCAGTTTTCGCTCGTGGAATAGGCTGGGAGGTACCTAAATACAAAGCGAAAATGTTCAGTTCTTCTTACTGAATCTTTTGCACAGAGTTCACTCACTGCAATAAAACTTCCAAAATATCATTCAGGGCATATCTATCATACTGGATGGGCTGTGTGGTACATTGACAGGCACAGCAGCTTCAGTGTAATGCGCTCTATCTGCTGACAAGCTCAGTTAGCAAGCCACTTCAGAGTGAAAATGTTTAACTAATTAGCCTTGTTGCTTTGAAGTGAGAACGCAGGTTTGTTGGCTTTGACGCGTGTTGGAAGCCGACGAGTCATAAAAATCTCAGCCCTGTTCATGATTTTCTTCTCGTTGTTTGGTAGGGCTGTCATTCTCTGAATCTTTAAGCACCATTACTCCGCTAGTGTTCACCATTTCATCGTTAGCGACTTCACCTAGCTCACGACGCTGAACAATCAACAGGGAAATTCGGGGCAATCCTTGCATCTATTCCGTTGCCAATTTTCTCTGCGCTGTATTGCGTCCTCTTTGCTTATGCAGGTGAGCCATACGCCCCCACCCTTGTAGTACTGTGTGTATTCCATCCCGTTCTGGAAGTTTCATAACATTTTTTTGTTGAGCTGAATTTTTCTTTGTTCTGCTTGAGACAGCTGCCGCAGGTCTCAGCTTCCTTCAGTACTGCAACCTCAACACCCTGAGAACCAAGTTCATACTCAGCATCTCATTGTTCCTGGGGCTGTCCATTCCACAGTACTTCCGGGAGTACGAGATATTCACCGGCTTTGGACCGGTTCACACCCACTCGCTGGCGGTGTGTACACTCTTAACTGCAAAGTGTCATAGCTCGAGTTCTATTTCTGATCACTCTCTGAATCTCTCCGCCTTGACACTGCAGCTCAACGTCATTGTCAATGTGATCTTCTCCTCGCCGGCGACGGTGGCCGCCATACTCGCCTACCTCCTGGACTGCACCCACCTCTACTGGGAAGCTCACGTGAGGAAGGACAGCGGCTGGCTGTGGTGGGAGAAGTTCAAGTCCTACAGGCATGACCCTAGGAGCGAGGAGTTCTACGCTCTCCCGTACCGTATGAGCAAGTACTTCCCCTCATTTTAGGCGGTGTGACGCTGCGAGGATGAGAAGGAGGAGAAAAAAAAATGAACGATTATCTCTGCATATGCAACGATGTGGAGCTTGAGCTTGATGTTTTGATTCTAGCTTGTGAAGCATTTTGGTCGAGAATTGTTGTGCATCTACTGAGAGATCTGGAGGATGGTATATTGGTAATTGGTATTGTCATCATCAACAAAGGGGGGTTTGCAACGTTTTCTCTCACCATTCTTGCTTTTGTTTCATCACTGATTCGAAAGAGCAGAACACAAACACCTCTTTAAATCATAAGCAATTGAGTTGACAAAACTAGGCTTTGGTAATTTCTCCAGCTGAGCCCTGCATCGGCCAGTGAATTTCCATGAACGATCAGTGAATTTATTGCTTATACAACTCGATTTCAAGTAATTATCCCAAAAGATACGCCATTTCAATTGCATTCAGATTGAAACGTAGGAATTTCACAGAAATTTTATAAGAAAAAGTCTAATTCCCACATAAATCTACGAAAATTACCCGGGTTCCAAACGGGCGTGCTATTCCTCCAATCCAAGCTGGCAATCTGAAAACCCGGCAACCCCAGATAGGCCGGGAGCCGCCGCCGCCGCCTTGGGCACCCAGACCCCACCGTGCTGCCCCGCGGCGCCATTCCGTCGGCCGCCACCAGGACGCTGCCCAGCCGAGCTCCTCACAACCCAAGGCTTCCGCTCGGTCGCGGCCTTCACCTTCACCACCGGCTGCTTCTCCCCAAGGCCCTCGGATTTTGCCTCCCCAGTCGTCGTCCCGCGACCGCCGCCGCTCTTCCGATTTCTGCTGCCCTCGGCGGCCGGATGGGGCTGGGTCCTCTTCCCGTCCGGCGAATCGCTGCTCCGCGCCGCGCCTGCGCCCCTGCCCACCGAGGGTTTCTTCTTTCCCTCGTTCTTCGACTTGACGCCTTCAGTTGGCGGTGCGTCGGCCGGCTCGGCCGTCTTGCCCGGCGAGCTGGTCGTGGCCGTTTCCGTGCTCCGGCCAACCGACCCCTTCTTCCCCTCGCGCTTGTTCTCCGGCGTAACGCGGCCTCGGGGTGATGCACTGGCCGCCTCCGCCGGCTCGCCTGGCCCACCGTTCGTCCCCGATGGTGTGCTCTGACCTCCCGAGAGCTTCCCCTTCCTCTTCAACTTTTCCTCCAGCTTGCCGCCGTGCGATGATGAGGTGGGCGTCTCGGGCGGCTCTCTTGTCTCATCCTTCGTACCCGCGGAGACCTTCTCCTTCCCCTTGTTCTCCGCCTTGCCTCCTCCGCCTCGGGATGGATTGTATGCGGCGGCGTCCGACCCCTTCATGCCACGGCGGTCTCCAATCGCCCCATCCCTCTTCTTGGTCGCACCCTCCCCGCGCGGCGGTGGCGGCGGCAACCGATGTGCCACGGCTACCCATTGCTGCCCCCCGAAGGGCCTCTCCTTGGCCCTGCATGAGGTATCCGACGAGGCCTTCGTCTCCGGCTCAGGTGCCGCTGCCGCCTCCTCCTTAACCCTGCCTACTGCGGCATCCTCCTCCCGCCGCCGCTGCCGCTCCTGCTGCTCCTTCTCCTTCAGACGGAGCTCCTGGAGGTCCCTGAGGCTGACGTAGTTGGGAGGGATAAGAGGCGAGTCCCGCCTCGGCTTCGCGCTCGGCGCCGCCGCGTCCATCCCTTCTTCTCCTGTCTCCTCAGTCCTCTCCGTCGATCGCCGCAAGGGGAGCGCCCCCAGAAAAGGAAGTCGTTCACCCGCGTCCCCGTTTGTGTTTGTTTTTCTGGTGCCATCAAAATTTGGTCTGTCTTTTGGCCTTTTCTTTTTTTACTTTTGCTTTCTTTCAAATGCAATTTATTCGGACTTTGGAAGAAAGTAAAAGTAAAAAAAGAAAAAAAATCAAAAGATGGACCAAATTTTGATGGCACCTAGAGGTGAGAGTCGAGTCGAGCTTTTTTGTGCCAGGCTGAGGCCTGGCTACACCGTACGAGCCCGCCATGTGGCGGGCCGTGTTAGCACGGCACAGACGGAGAGCCGGACCATATCTAAAAAGTTGGCCCATCGGACGGCATGGCTCGACATTTCGTGTCGTGCTCACGCTGGCTAAGCACGGCTGGCTCAACCGGCACGACATGCACGACAGCGGCATTAGGAAAGAAAGAAGGGGGTAGAGCGAAGCTCGGAGCGGCGAAGAGACGGCGTTGGCTCCACGTCCACACTGGAGCAACTCTGCATGGTCTACACGGGCATGAACGTCAACACCACATCCTTCCTCATCGGGTTGTCGTCTGTCATCGGCTCCTGTGTGGCCGTGCCGATGATGCGGGTGACCCGGCCGCGCAATCAGTGGTGACCAAGCGCCAACCTCCTCATCCTTATATCCCCCACCCGTCCTTCTCCTCACCACATCCATCACGCTCACCACGACAAGCACAAGACCAACCAGAACACGACATCTCAAGAGTTGCCGGAGAGCTTCAACGACCACCAATGGTGCCTTCGTTTGGCCGCTCCATCACCTTCTACCTCAACCCGGCCAGGTCCAAGCCACACACTTTGCCGGCTTACCACATCTGCTCATCAGCCTGTCCTGCTGCTCCCACCCGTTCCTCTCCTACGTCTAGGCCCAGATTAAAGCCGTTCGCTCGTGGCTCGCAGACCCCACCACGCTTGCCTCCGGCCTCACCCACCTCGGTACGCTTCATGACATGCTTGTTAGAATTAATCTTGATAATTTGTGTGGTCATTACAATCAGTGTCTGTGTGGTCGTTACGACCAGTCTATGTGTGGTTGTTACGATCGGTTTGTGTGTAGTCGTTATGACCACTTCGTGGTCGTGTACGACTGGTTTGTGAGTGTGGTCGTTATGACTAGTGTGCGGTCACTATGACTAGTCACTTTGTGGTCATTACGACCGGTGTTTGTGTTGTCGTTACGACTGGTCCCCTTGTGTGGTTGTATACGACCAGTTTATGTGGTTGTAGGCGCCGAGTGTGTGGTCGTTGGCGTTGTGGTCGTGATGCCAAATGCAGTCAGTGTTATGGTAACAGTCGGTGTGTCCAAGCGCTACAGTGGTCGAAACTACAATGGTCGCAGCTACAGTGTCATAGCCGTATAGTGGTCGAATGAGTGCAAAATTACATCAAGTTTGAACTTCCATTGCAACGTACGAGCACTTCTATGTACGGTTTTGAACAAACTTCATATGTGCGTAAGATAAAATTAATGTGCATTATATGGTTTGGGATCACATTCTATTATATATACCACTCTCTTTTTAGATTTCGTTGCAACGTACGGGCAACTTACTAGTGTACTCTAATAATCACATATGAAGGAATGCCACCGTGTGGATTCTCCCAAACTTACACATAAACGCCAACACACGATACACTCAGCAGCTACGTACGCTAGCTAGGAGCCCAGGCACTTATTCCAGGTAAGCATCACCGGTCACCAGCGTCCAACGAGGCAAACGACGCATGCTTTAGCCCACAGACAACGCACGAGGAGGGACGTAGGGAGTAGCACAGAGCATGAGAGGGTTCTTCCTGCGCACGCCGAGCCCCATGGCCTCCGCCATGTCCACCTCGTCCACGCCGGGAGGCAGCGTCCAGTCGAAGTGGAACAGGAGCTGCAGCAGCGTCAGCTCCATGCCGGCGAGACCGTAGTTGTACCCGGGGCACATCCTCCGCCCGGCCCCGAACGGCGTGAACTCGAAGTGGAGCCCGTGGAAGTCCACGAGGCCATCTTCGAACCTCTCCGGCCTGAACTCCTCGGGGTCCTTCCAGTACCGCGGGTCCCTTGAGATCGCCCACGCGTTGACCACCATCCTCGACTTGCCCGGCACCACGTACCCGCCGATCTCGGTCGTGTCGATGCTCTCCCTCGGGACCAGGAGCGGCGCCGCCGGGTGCAGTCGGATCGCCTCCTTCATGACGTGCTTCAGGTACTTGAGGTCGCTGTTGCGGAGGTCCGTCTCGGTGATGGTCTCCTTCCCGTGGAACGTTCGCCGGATCTCGTCCTGCAGCTTCTTCATCACGCGGGGGTTCCGGATGATCTCCGACATGGCCCACTCCGTCGACGAGCCTGAGGTCCCGGTGCCACCGGCGAACATATCCTGCAATTAAAGACACATATAAACTTGCTACGTAAGAAGAGAGGGTGCATACGTACTCGGCATGCATGGGTGCTTTTGATCCGATTGAAATTTGTCGACGTCGTAATTGACCAAAGTAGATGGAACAACCTACCAGTATCACTGCTTTGATCGTGTTGTCCGTCAGTGGGAACCCCCAGGTGTCGTCGCCCTTCTGCAGGCTGAGCATGACGTCGACGACATTCTCGTCGACGACCTCCTTGCCAGCGGCGAGCCTCTCGGCCCGCACCCTCCGCCTCTCCTCGATGATGTCGACGAGTATGCCGTCGAACGTCCTGTGGATCTCCCGGAGCTTTCGCTTCATCCCGGAGACCGAGCCGAGCACCTCCCTCAGCCGCGGGAAGAGGTCCGGCACGTTGAACCCACTCGACAGCCCGATCACGCGCTTGATGGCGTCCTGGAAGACCGGCATGTCGGCCCGTACCTCCCCGAACGCCGACCTCGAGATGGTCCGGCTGCTGATGTCGTACACCATCCTGGTCACGTCTACCGGCGTGACCGGCACCGCCGCGCGGATGGCCTCGACTTGCCTTTGCACCTACAGATCAAAACCATTAAGCATGCATATATACTTGCATCCCTTAGTACGTTCGTGCGTGGTAGTACGATCTATTCTACTCCATTCCATTCTATATGTAATAATACTACCTCTTCTTCACGTATGTGTTGGAAGGAGAGGATCCGCTTGGGGCTGAGGACCTCGTGGATGCACAGCTTGCGGATCTTGCGCCAGTAGTCGCTGGTCGGCGCGAAGATGATGTCGGTCCAGCCGTAGCCGCAGATGCCGCCGACGAGGAGCCTGGGGCGGTTGGCGAAGTTTGGGTCCTGCACCTTGAGCACCTCGCGGGCGAGGTCCCGCGAGGTGACGACCACGAGCGGCATCGGCCCGATCTTGAGCATCATGATGGGGCCGTGCACGGCGGCGAGGTCGCGGAGCCTGCGGTGCACGAGGGTGTTCACCACGTGGTGCATGCTCCCGATGACGGGAAGCGTGCGCGGGCCCGGCGGCCGGCGGCGCGAGCCGAGCCTCAGGAACTGGAGGATGGACACGGCCAAGAGGGCCAGGAGGATGGCGTCGTACATGGCGTCGTCCATGGCGAGACCTTCAAATATCGGTGACTCTAATTGATCGGCTGGTGAAGTGACCTGGTCGGCTGGTGCTCCATCGTACTCTTATAACTAGTCTACTGGGAGTACCTATCGCCCGGGTACTGTTTTTTCTCTTTCTTTCCAGCTATTTTTTTATACTATAATTTTAGATGAATAAGAGAGTACAATTTTAGAAGAGAAGAAATTAGTATACTATAGCTTTAGATAACTAAAAGTGTAACTTTAGATGACTAAAATATAGAAAAATTCAGTCGAGAAAAACCGATTTGTATACCATCTGTCTTTGTAGTGTCGACGCGAGGTAGTACGTATGCGGGAACGTAACATGTGATAAGATTCACTTTCTCGATTCTTTGGTATGAACGATCGATCCATTGTACGTTCCGGCAAATTAACCGTATAGTGCATACCGCATTGCGTGTAATTTCTTTGTAGAAATTAAAATTTTGCGTCAGTTTGTCTTCAGCCGGCGCGAGTAAGAAAGATAACTAATCGAAGGTGAAACGGTGGCGCCGTCGACTAAAACTATGGTTCCGCGTACGTGTAGCATTTGTATAGGGTTTTCTAAACGTAACGTAACGTGGACCTCCAGTAGAAAGTACACAGATAGGACATCGCATTTCATTGCTCTCGGAAACTACTATGTAAACTTTTCTAAAAAAATAAACTACGATGTAAATTTGGAATTTGGATTGGTAGCACTGCGCCTACGTCAGTCTTTGCGAAAGTTCTGTGTACGCATTCATCAACCTGCCGAACAATACTTCTATTTTTAGTTTAGTTTTTCTTTCCCTTCAGCTGTGATTATAAAAGCTATTTTTTGGTTTTTTTGTGGTAATTAACTTTTAAATTGAGTATCTTTTTCTAATGAGGTCTATAAGTTTATTATAGTATATACTATAGTAACTTTATTTATATTAATCAAAATCGCACTTAGATTTCTGTTACTCCGTACCTTCTCTCACGAATAGATTAAAGATTATAAACTATAGTCAAAAATCATAAACCATGGTTATAAACCATAAACAAACACATAGGCTTTTCTAGGTAGACATCCAACATCTTATCAACGATATGGGAGCATCAGCTAGACATCCAAAATCTTATCTACGATACACTGGTGTGAGCATCATTGCAGCATGAGCACATCTGCGCATGTCGCTTCGGAAGCTCCGGAGCTCGGAGGTATCCAAGATCTCGTATGCGGAAAGCTGACGTGCCCCTAATTATCCGACGACCCTGATGTGTTGCAGGCATCACCATTTGATGAGTAGTCCAACACTATCGTTAATGATCACCATATGATTCACCCACTTCGAAATTTTCACACTGTCGCAACCCACAATGCGTTCACTTCCTTGACCGGGGACTTAATTTTCACGGCATAAACCTGTCAAGATAGGAGTGTTCAAAAAAGAAAGGCTGATACCCACGGAATTTTTTTTAAAAATAACCTTTTTTTATTCAAAAATACAGAAATATATCCATATTTTAATATATTTTTTTGACAGAAATAGCCTCCAATCGTCTAACGGTTAAGCGATTGGATCATGTAGCCCAACGGCCAAGCGACACACCACCGTTGGGCGATAGAATGCAGTCGTCCAACAATCCAGTGATTGGACCATGTAGCCCAACGGTCAGGCACCCACACAACCGTTGGGCAACAGAATGCAGTTGCCCAGCAGTTGGGCGACTGGAAGTCCACCCATTTTTGTGCAATTGGCCCCTAACTGTGGATCAACTGGTTCGCGACGTGTGTCATTTCCACTAAAAAGGCCCAAGGAGACGTGCAGCTTCTGCGCGTGGGAGTAAATGGCAATTGTTGTAAGTAGATAATATTTATCAAATCTTGTTTGTAAGTTGCTTTTTTAAATAAAAGGGCAGCCAATGTTGGTTGATCCATTTGTGATTTTCGTAGATTGTGAATGATACGAAATCAATTAGATTCGTAATAACATTTTGCGATCATCGTATGTTGTTTTAGTGCGATAAATTTTCTGAAAATTTTTGTGAGGGCGATTGTGGTATCAACGATTCGTAAGTACGAAGGTAAGTGATATTGCGATGCAAATGAGAATTCATACACGGAGGAAAACAACACGACCGTTAATCCGATAAGAGGGTTACATGGCACATAGGCTAATGAACCAAGAATGGTACACGCATGCCTTTAGAGAATTAGAAATACATTGGGATATATGGATGAAGAGCGTCAAACTACTGCGTAGAACGTGGCCATTTGCCCTTGCGGCTCAGCTCGGCGTTGTAGTTCTCGCCGTCAACCCTGGCCTTGGCAGCCAGTTCATGCTTTTTCTCGCGTTCCTCCTCACGAGCCTCCCGCTCCTTGCGCCTGCACACTTCCAGGTGAGCTTGTGTCTCTAGCCGGATACGCTCGCTTCGTTCTTCACTGCAGTGCCGCTCCTCTATCCTCTCACGTGTTGTCTGGGCGTCCCACTCCTCGCAGCCCAAAGTCCACTGGTCGTGCGGTTGGATCTCCCGATCGATCTATTTGTGGTAGGTGCATAGCAAATCTGGAAGAGGGGAGAGCTTGTTAGTGCATCCAATACAAGAGAACTAGTAAGGGAATGTATTGTAACATGTTTCTTGGACTTGAAGAACTCCAGGCGTAGTTACAACAACCTCAGTAATGCATGCCCAAGCTCAACCGCTCCTTGGACTTGAAAAACTTACATGCGTCCTTGCACCAACACCGGTATCGCCGAAATGCAAACAAAGGGAGGACGTGGTCGTGCAGGTCGTGGACTCCCCGTTCGATGGCGGATGATGTTTCTTCCGATGCCCACTCTGGGGTATAATTAGCCAATAGTTTATTTTTGTTACTGCAAAAAGAGTTTCCAGGTTAACCCTCCTATGATCCCACATGCTATAAGAGGGCAACGAGGAGGTCATCAATATTGAAAGTTCGTATGATCCCACATACTGTTGCGCGAACCCTAGTTGCATATGTGCGTGCCACTACAATGGTAGCCAGCCACATCCGAGGTGCCCCTGTCTGCAATACTCCATATGGGTAGCGCGAGGCACCTTCTACGAGTAGGCACGCACGGAGAAGGTTGTACCACAGCACTCTCCCCTGTTGTTCGTGGTTATGTTAAATCTCCTAAAGCATGTAATTGAATGGTGTATGCATCGTTGCAGTTGCCATTTATTGAGTAGATTTTTTCAGCGGTGCTTCGTGTGCACTGAGCTAGAGACGTCGACATGCATTGAACAAACGTACATCATAAAAAGGAGTACAAATAAGAATTTAACAATATTGCAAACATCACATAGTTAGTACGAAATGTAAGTATTACAGGAATAACAAAAGTATAGCCAGCACAGGTGGATGGCCCCTACTAGCCCCCCAACAGATATACCTGCAAAATGACTTCAAGTTAGCATTTACGTAGAACAAAATATCGAATGTAAAGCAAGAGTAAATTTAACTTGTAAACAAACAAAACAATACTAGACTACTAGGACAATACTTACAACAGTATTCAAAAGGGATAGTACCACAACAGTTACATAAACAGTACATGCAGCATACGATACATTTAATATGGCACGACGTACATCAAATGTAGCAACTAACAAAGTACAGATGATAGTGTACAATGATTTGTAATGTTGGAGCCACTTTGCACACTCGAACAAATGGTACCGCAAACCATGCCAGTGTGCCTACTCATTAGCAAGTGCCTTGCATTGACTGGCTGTGTGTCCCTCCTGGCCGCAGCGCCCACGGCGTCTACCCAATGCCTCGACTTGCGCTTCATCCATATCATTGGTAATATGATGACTCTTCCAACGATATTTTTCACCCTTCAGCATGTCAACATCTGGAATCCAGGTCCTCCGTGCAATATCCAAGGTGGCAAAGTTGTCCACAACCCTGACCCCCCTAAAATCGCCACACAACGCCTACATCACTCTCTCCTTTAAAAAGTACTCGGACATGAAGTTCGAAGGATCCATGTGCACAGTCCCGCATGTGGCGAGGACATGAGAGCATGGCTTGTGTAACAACTTTGGCTTGTTGCACATGCAGTTAGGTTCGTTTACATGATCTCTAAGACATACCTCGTGGGTAACAAGAGAACGAGCCGTCCCAGATCCGACTCTATCCCGGAGGTGTACGTAGAAACGATGCTTCGTATTGCCCATCACGTGGACCGTGTGTGACTGTCCTTCTCTATCTTCGCCTGCATGTACACCGTAATCTTGGAGCAGTACGGTGTTTGTGGGTCGGCTGCATGAAGTGCGGCATTTGCATGTCTCTCCCTGAAATAACCGATTGTGTTGTACAAAACACCTTGTACGATGGCAACGAGGGGCGGAGAACAAATGCTCATAAGAACCCAGTTGTACACCTCGGCAAGGTTAGTGATCATTATGCCATACCTTGCATCATCTGTGTCATCCAGTAGGGACCACTTCTCCAATGGCTAGGCCTTGATCCACTAGGAGAAGCACTTGACGTTCTACGAGCTCCTCCTCCTCGGACCACCAGGGTTAGGCTCAGTCAGTGGTGTGAGGCATTCAGGTTATACTGAAGGATCGAAATGGCAACAGAGGGGGGGTGAATGGTGCCTTAAAAATTCCTCCTCATATTCAACCTTATCTTTTCTCCGATAGCTATATAGCTATGAAGAAGAAGATTGATTGCTTCTTGAAAATCGAGAGAGAAGCAGAAAGAAAACTTCTTTGGTCACGGTAGAAGGCGACGAGCAGCGGTCGAGAGAACCACCGTGAACGAAACACCCAGGCGGACTTGGCGATGTCTCGGTAGTGGTCGTAAGAACGCAACGATGAATACTGTTGTTGTCGGACGACCGCAGCAAGAATTTGAAGAACTTTTGTTCGAGAGATCCAAGAAGCATGAAACTTGAAACCTAGTAAGCATGAGATCTCTAGAAGTGAATTTACCAAGAATCTCCAAAGTCTTCCCAGCGATCGAGAGAAACGACAAAGTCGAAATCCTAGAGCAGAGAGCTTGAGCGGAAGTTCACGAAAACAATTTCTCTCGATTTGTTCTTTGCTCTCGGAATGATCTTGACAAAGCGCCTTAAGACAACTTCCCGATTACGAGCAAATCAAATGTAGGCCAACTCTCAAAGAAGACACGAGATGACGGTAAGAATAGAGGCGACAAACATATCAAACAAATCATCTCAAGAACATAAAGCGGAAAGATACAGAGAGATGAATCCAATCTTTTCTATTTCACATGGAGGTTTCTCTGACCACTCCATCGGAGGTACACGAGCATCCATGCTCTTACCCAGAGACAACTCACACAAGATAGAGAGGAACACTCAGAGCACTCAGGGGATTACCTCCCTTCGCTCCCGAGACCTAACCTCTCTATTTATAGTCTCACACGCTTCTTGGTCTCAACAGACCACCGTTCTGAGAGTCCAGTGCTGCGGGCCTCCGGTGCTTTGCCCATTACCCGTGTGGCAACGGCTCCTTTGCTTTGCCCAATAGCACCACCAACTCGGCGCTTTCCCAGAGGACACGGCTTCCTTTGCGAGGCTTTGGCATTTCTCCAAAATGCCCTTTGACCTCCAAGCTTCCTCCTCATGCCTTGTTGTTTTCGGTTACACCACTCGGGCAAGACCACGTCCTCTTGGCTTCCACGTCGTTCGGACCTCAACACTTCCTATGTCTAGTCCCGACCTCTCTAAGCCTCACCAAGACATGTCTCCCAGTACCTGCAACCATCACAGACAACAAAACCATCACATAGCAGTCCAACCTCTCGCGACGACTCACGAGCTCAAGTCTCTTTTCCACGTAAATTAGACTTTACTAAACCTTGTCAAAATGTAGAACAAACCGGTCTACAAGGTTCACAACATCACAAGGAACCCAACCGACCAAACCTCACCGTAATCGGACATGAAAAGCACCCTCACGACCAATTTTAGTGATCCCGCGACCACGGTCATCCAACCGATAACGTGGTCGAACGCGTTCGACCACGTTCAATTCTCGCGCTAACGTGGTCGTGGTTCTCCGGCGCTGGCGGTCGCACCACCGAAAGTGCCATAACGTAGTCGTGGCTCCTTTCCCTGGCGTGGTCGAGGCCTCGAGCTCCCTGGCGTGGTCGAGACGCCCACCGACCACGGCCAAAGTGGTCGAACGCCCGACCGCCCAGCGTGGTCGAGGCTCGATCCACAGCGTGATCGTAAACCCTAGCGCCGAGTGCCGACCACGGTCAAATCTTGAGGGCTCGCAGCGTGGTCGAGCTCGAGCGCTACAGCGTGATCGAACGCTCCCAATTGCCAGCGTGGTCGTAAACCCTTCCGACCACGGCCAAAGAACTCGTGACGTTGCTTGGTGGAACCCGATGCTCGACAGCGTGGTCGACGCTACCGATAGACTTTCGATCACGTTCAAATTCGCGGGGCGCCACAACGTGGTCGACGCCGTCCGGTGACTACCGATACTCGGCAACAAGGTCGTAAATGCCGGAACACTTTCAACCACAACCAAAATTCCGAGATCGCCGCATAGCGTGGTCGTAGACCACCCGATTGAGTTCAACGTGGTCGTATAACCTTCCGACCACGACCACCATGGTCGTACAGCACTCGGAAGAGTTTCGACCACGACCAAACGTGGTCGTACGAACCAGGGAGCGATCGTACACGACTTGGACATCGACCAGGGCTAAGACTTCGCATAAGAAGCCCAAAACAAACTCAAATTTCCTTCAAACAAGAGTCAAATACTCATCACAAAGATGGGATCATCTCCACATGATCTCTCAATCTCCCTTGATGAGTATATTGACAAACACCGTGAAATAAGAAGTTGAGTTTGTAGAAGACGACATGGTCCAAAGAATGAAAATAAAATTATGACCATGTCGACAGAGAGAACACTAGAGTAATAGAATAAAGAGCAAATTGATCTCCAAAGCTCTAGCAAGTTCCCAGAAAGAAATTTTCTCTTTTTCTCCAATCTATTCTCCCCCTTTTGGCAATAAACACATCAAGTATGCAAGAGAGAATAAGTCAAAATGATGGATGGAATGGCTGATTTGATTATTCAAAGTATGCGAGCCATGAGAATTATCCAAAATGACCAAATGTATTACACAAGCCATAACATACAAGTATGCTACTAAGATCATGACTATGTATGTAAAGAGAAGCTAAGCTAACAGATGGTATAATCTGATTTTTTTAATTTGAAGTGCTTAGCAAGTCAAGTCAAACAAGATTTTAGTCTAGCTAATGATATCCACAAATGATGCAAGCCATGCCAATGAGCTAAATGGAATCAAGAAGCTAGTGTTGAGCCAACTAGAGTGCTGTTCGTTCAAGAATGATACAATTGTTGAAGTACTTTGAATTTTTTTAATTGAGCACTTTTGACATTTTCTTTTGAGATCTCATGATTGTTTTCAATCATATTTTTGTCATGTGCTAGACCTCAAGCCTTATGCGATCATTCCAAGCGAGAAGCTTAAGGAAATGATCTTGGTCATCAAAACTCCCCGAGTTCATGCCTTGTGCAATGGCAAGCCGTCTCATGAGAAAGAATTGGTGAGATCGGTTTTTCGCACAAAGAGATCTTTTGCTTTTAATAGATTGTACTAACTTATGTGTCATCAAGAAACCGTATAGCTCAATCTATTGCTCAACTAAGATTCAAGACTCAACTCGACCTATTTGACATGGTGAGAATCATAAAAGGATAACACAAGGTGACTAGTCTCAAATATGAACAAGACATGAATTAGGTCAAATTTGGCATTTTAATTAACCTATCATGGCAAAGACTTGACTACACATATAAAGTCATGATCGATTAGCAATGGAGCACAAATCATGGCAATGTGTAAAGCATTGAAGGCATGTCATAACCGGATAATAATCAAGGCTCAATGTGGTTATATTACAATGCGAGAATGCAATGCGAAAATCCACTCCCCTCGGCATGTGATGCGACTTTTAGTTCAAGTTGAGTTTAAGTCAAAATTAAAATCTAGAAGTTCCCAAATGAACTCCCCCTGAACCAAAGCAATAAAAATCAAGAGCTGGCAAATAAATCAGGAAAACAGGCAGTCCTTAAAGCATAGATAAGATATAGATGATACTATGGCTCAGACTGACTCTCATCTACCCCATATGTCTCTAGGACAACAGCTGTCGAGAACAACGCACACTAGAGAGCAAACACGTGCCACTGCTCTGCAGGGTGGCCCAACCTCGCTAGAACCTAAAAGAAGTGAGTGAGCTCAACCTAGTGAGATAAGAAACGACTATCCTGAAAGCACAAGATAAGAGCAAGAAGTCTAAGCAACTCGAGAAGAGACACACTCTAACCTATGCTAGAAGGACTAAACCCAATGCACCAAAATGCGATGCAACATGAAGGATCTGAAGCATAATTAATATGATAAGCGAGAAAGCCCAAAGCTCCCCTCACAATAGTCCGTAAGGACAAACCACCCCAAGCTCTCCCAGGTGAAAACCTCGTGCTATCCAAAGGCTTGGTGAAGATATCGACCAAGCGGTGGTCACTCTCACAAACCGGAGCACGATGTCACCCTTCTCTACATGGTCTCAAGAAAATGATATCGATATCGATGTGCTTGGTCAGAGAGTCGCTGGGTTCTTAGCAATGCTAATCGCAGGCGTGTTATCGCAAAAGCGGAACACTATCGATAGCTAACCCAAAGTCCCGCAGAGTCGAGACCATCCAAAGCACTTGGCTACGACAATCGGCTGCGACAACGTGCTCGCCTCTGCGGTGGGCGTGCAACAGGATCGCTTCCTCGAAGACCAAGAAACGAGAGAAGTGCCAATGAACCGGCGGTGCGAGTGCTCTTCCTATCTATCCTACGATGGCAAAGTGCGCATCCGAATAGGCTCTAAGGGATGAGCAGGATGAGGAAGAATACCGATACCATAGTCAATGGTAGCTCGAAGGTACCGAAGATGCGCTTCATGCTTTGGCGGTGAGATCTGAGAGAAGCTCAAACCGGGCACAAAGACACACGAGAAAAGTGTATGTCCGGTCTCGGCGGTGAGGTACAAGAGAGCCAATCATACCGAACTCTTTTTGGTCAAGCGGCTCGCCGTCCTCATACGGGTCAAGTGTGGTAGTAGAAGCCATCGAGTCGACACCGGCTTTCCATCACTCATGTCGAGCGTCTCGGGAGATCACGGGTGTACTTGCCTTGATGCAAGAAGGTACCCTCCGAGTGCGCTTGATTTGGAAGCCAAGGAAGAAAGTCAACTCACCCATCATGCTCATCTCAAACTCGGTGCTCATGACATCCGAGGCGTGAAACTAGAGCATGAGAAGAGCCGCCAAAGATAATGTCATCGACATAAATTTGGCGACGGAAGGTCATTGCCAAGCCGGCGAATGAACAAGGTCTTGTCAACTTTACCCATCTCAAAATCATGTCTCAATAGATAGGACTTAAGCCTCTCATACCAAGCTCTAGGGGCTTGCTTAAGTCCATACAATGCTTTGGAAAGCTTGAAGACATGACTAGGGTATTTGGGGTTCTCGAAACACGGAGGTCGTCGACATAGACTTCTTCCTCAATGAAGCCATTGAGAAAGGCACTCTTGACGTCCATCTGGTAAAGCTTGAAACCTTTAGAAGCGCAAAGGCAAGTAGAATTCTAATGGCCTCAAGGCGAGCTACGAGGGCAAGGTCTCCTCGAAATCCGGACCCTCAACACAGGAGTACCCCTGCAACTTGACCTAGCCTTGTTTGAATGACTACCCCATCCTCACTTTGCTTGTTCTTGAACACCCATTTGGTTCCAATGATATTTTGATCTCGAGGGGCTCAACAAGCGCCCGGACCTTGTTTCTCTCGAAACTCTCTAGCTCCTCATGCATGGCGTTGACCCAAGACTCATCAGATAAAGCATGGCAAACGTCCTTGGGCTCAAAGGAAGCTACGAAGGCGAGTGGAGCGAGAAAAGTGACACGCCGGACTTGGAGCGTGTGACTCGCTCAAATAGATCTCCAATCATCGCTCGAAGGATGAGATTTTGGATTTGTCTTGGAGTTCTGGATGAGATGAAGAAGTGGCCTCTACCTCGTTACACGACGGGTAGGAGCAGAGCCACTAGCTCCGGAGAAAGCGAAGGCAGGGTGGTCTCCTCGAGTGCGGTGGAAGAAGGCACCTCAAGGGGTGGAGGAGGAACTGGATCGGGTAGACAACCCTCATCTCCATCATCCTCATCATCCACGAAGATGGTCTCGGACTGCTCTAGTGAACCTGAGATATCGGGCCTAGTCCCCGGACTGGCCTCATCGAAAGTTACCTCACGGGTTTCTACCATTTTACTAGACTCATGATTCCGGACCCTATAGGCCCATGAAGAAGTCGAGTAGCCCGAAAAAGTCCATCACAAGAACGTGACTCGAACTTATCTAGGTTCCGGACTTGAATAAAACACTTGCAACCAAACACACGAAAATGAGAAACACGGGCTTTCGCCGTATCTTAACTCATAAAGTGCGGTGCAAGTGTGCCAAGAAAACTCGATTGGAAACATGGCACGCGGTGGCTATAGCCTCACCCAAAACTTCCGCGGTGTAGAGTACTCATCAAGCATCGTCCTGGCCATCTCGACCAAGGTGCGGTTCTTTCTCTCCACAACGCCATTCTGGCGAGGGACGTATGGAGAAGAGGCGGTGCTCTACACCGTCTCACCACGAAACTCTCAAAGTAAGAATTCTTGAACTCCGTGCCATTGTCACTGCGGATCGCTCGTAAGGCACCGGAAGCTCAAGAAAGCCTCTTGAAAAGACCTCGGAAAAGTGTGGCGTCTCATCCTTCGAGGCTAAGAAAACACCCAAGAGTACCTCGAATAGTCATCGACTACAACAAGAACGTACCACTTCCCTCCTGCCGACCGCACTCGAGTGGTCCAACTGTGTCCATATGGAGCGGTGTCACGGTGCATCGGTCATAGTGCTTGTGTGGGAGGATGAGAAGCGGCAACCATCTTGCCGTGCCGGCAAGGAGCACAAACTAGATCTTTGACCATCTTGAGTTTCGGCAGACCACGAATGAGATCGTGGCCGCTAACTCGGGTCAAATGGTCAAATCAATATGACCAAGTCTCCTATGCCGAAGGAAAGATCGCGGGACTCGAAGCAAGCAAACAACGGAGAGGATCACCGAAGACTCGGAAAAATCAGCACGAAGATCCTCCCAAAGCGAGAAATCCCGCAAATCGGACTACAGAAGAATCAAGAATTTTGCGGTTGTTTTCTTAAAACTCACCTCGAAATCGTCATCGGTGGTGAGAGGCGAAAGCAAATTGTCTTGCACTTACTAACCAAGCCAACATCTTTTAAAACAAAAGAATCATTAATGCGCACTGTACCTTTGGCGATGACTCGCCCAGAAGAGGCGTCTCCGAAGGTGATCGTCTCATCACCTGGAGCACGGGCAAGGGAAGAAAACCAGCGGAATCTCCGGTCATGTGTCGTGAACACCCGAGTCTACAAGCCAAACCTTTCCTTCCCCGCCCGCGAACCCGAGTCAACAAAGAGCAAAGTCTCGATCTTGGGATAAATCAACATAGATTTTGGCACCCAATCTTGAGTCACACGTCGAGCGTAAGAAGTAGTCACACACGATCGACCTCTAACTACCCTCGCCTCAGTCGCTCAAAGCGGAAGGTCTATGTGCGCACTGAAGGCATTCTCGGGTCCGACTACTACGGAGAGCGAGTGAACCTTGGCGACGCCGATCACGCCGCGGGTAGCTATCTCGATGGAAGCGGATCTACCCTCGGGACGGCGGAAGTCACGACCTGAGGAAGCACGAGGACGAAAAACGAAGACTCGGAAAAACCAAGTCCTCGGTGTTGCCCAAAGCTACCTGTGAGAGCAAACCTAGACCTCGTGTTGGTCTTAGGTGCACTCAAGGTGCAGGGCGACCACGAATACGCCTAAGAGACTCGGCCACGGTCTCTTGGCGCGATCTTGGCGCTTGAAGCATTGGTCAATCGGATGCCCATCCTTCGGCGAAGGTGCAATGATACCGCCTCCGAGGGGTCAAGTAGCATGAGATGGCCGCCGAGAGGTCAAGCTGCGGTGAAATCACCTTCTTGTCAATCCCTTGGACAAAGCCCGCCGATCTAAATTGAACTTTCTTGTTCTTGGGCTTGACCTCGATCACACTGCGGCTATGGGTGCGAGCACGGCGGTGGATGCTTCCTCACATCCTCACGGAAATCATATCCTAGACCCTGTTTGAACTTGCAAATCTTTGATTGGTCTAGAATAAGATTGAGATCCTTCTTGCCTCCTATAAATTTCTCGAGAGTGTTCATAAGGTACTGACACTCCCGAAAGAGAGAGGTGCAAGAGGAGCAAGGAGAAGAAGAAGAGACAGCAGGAGGAGAGGAAGGAGAAGAACCAATAGCAGAAGAGCGAATAGCACGTGCGTATTTTTCCTTATGCACGGCCACCTCAACCTTGAGGGCTTCACAGGACACACAGGGGGCAGCCCTAATCCTAGCCATTTGGTTCTCGTAACTCTTCCTAAACGTCTCTACCATGTCCTTATCCTTTTGTAACACTTGACGTGAAAGCACAAGAAGGATGTGATTTTCTAGAAGGTCCTTAGTTAGCTTCACACATTTTCATCCAATGCAATCAATTCAGATTTTAGTTTATTACAACTATTGCATGGTGAGCTAACAGGTCCTTAGAAGCATCTTGAGCCATTTTCTTATTGTAGTCAATCATTTCTTGAAAGCTGTTTTGAGACAAATTCAAGTTCGTGATTAACTTAGGACAATTTACACATGAAGCAATAGGCTCAAGTAGAAAAGCTTGTAACTCAGCAATTTTGTGATCTGCCCTTTTTAAGTTCATTTTTAAATTATTGCAACTTTCACAAGTCTCGAGCAGATCAAGCAACATGGTATAAAGACCTCTAAAAGCATTGTCCTTATCCTCACATGAGGTGCAAGAAATAGTCTCAACAAGAGAAGATGAAGCAGAACTACCCTACTCATCTCAAGCTCGGCAAGAAGACTAATGTTCTCCACCTTAACAATGTCAAGTTCAGAGACGACTATCATGCGAGGTCCTTAGTTTCTCCATGTCTCCAAGCAAGGCAATGCATGTATCACATTCGTCACGGGAGGAGCGGATGTAAGTGAAGTAAGCTCCGTGACAATCTAGCTACTTCCTTCTCTAACTCAGTACACCTAGCCTTAGCTCTAGCATGAAATCCACCTAGCTTAAGAAAAGCATGATTGAGCTGGTCATAGGTGGGGCATACCTCGTCCGAGTCTGAGTACGGCTCATTGTCGCTCGATTCGACCTCGAGGGCCATGAAGCACATCTTGGGAGAAGTCTTCGCCGCTCTTGGGGTCTTGATCACCCGTCCGTCGTCGTCGCTCCATCCCTCCACCTCGGCGAGGTCGAGGTCGTCGAGCAGCGGAGAGGACGCGGTGGAAAAGCTTCTTGGCCTTCCCAAAGTCGCGGAACTTCTTCTTGCCTTGCGTCTGAGCTGGAGGCTTCTTGTTGCGGTTCTTGTTGATGTAGTCGTTCTTGCCGGAACCGCCAACGTCAGTTTTGCCCTTCTCCAGTTTGGGGCAGTTTGCCCGAATGTGGTTGGGGCCACCACACTCAAAGCAAATCACTGGTCCTCTTCTTTTTCCGTCCCTCCTTCTCTTGTAAGCATGGGAGAACTTCCGAGCTAGGAGGGCCATTGTTCATCCTCTAGGCGCTCTAGCGATCATCGGTTACATCACGTAGAGCGCTAGGGAGAAACCGCAAAGAGAATCGGCAGAAGAACCGAGGCCGAAGTGGGATCCGTGACTAGAGCCATCGATTGTGACTTCGACCGACGAGAGACTATGTCAATCTCGTGAGTCTTGAGGCGCGAGTAAAGCGCATCAAGAGTCAAGGTCGAGAGGTCCGTGGTGTCCTTGATGGTAGTCACCTTCATCTCCCAAACCCGAAGATCGAGTGCAGAAAGCATCTGTCGAGCGTTATCCGAGTCGGTGTATGTGAGACCGACCGCTCGGAGATTGCTCAAAATCTTGTGAAAGCGTGAAAAGCACTCGTCAAGGGACTCTCCGGCAAGCATCTCGAATTTCTTTGTATTCGGCTGAGGCGATCTGTCGAACCGTCTTGATGCGGGAGGTGCCCTCATGGTATGCATCGAGGGTCACCCGGATGTCGTGAGCGGACGACGGTGAGAGATGCGATCAAATTCGCTCGCTCAATCCACGTATGATGATGTTCCTTGCCTTTGCATTTGCCTCAACATCGACCATATTCCGGCATTGATGTTCTCATCGGCGGGAACAACAAATTGTATTTTCACCTTAGCCAAATAGCATACCCACGAGCACGGATATATGTTTCCATTCGGCTCTTCGGAAGGGTAATCCGGCCATCGAAAATAGGCGGACGGTGGAATACTTGTCTGTTGCCATGGCTCTTTGAGACCGGTTAAGATCTATGAAGAAGAGCTAACCGGCTCTGATACCAATTGAAGGATCGAAATGGCAACAGAGGGGGGGTGAATGGTGCCTTAAAAATTCCTCCTCATATTCAACCTTATCTTTTCTCCGATAGCTATATAGCTATGAAGAAGAAGATTGATTGCTTACTGAAAATCTGAGAGAGAAGCAGAAAAGAAAACTTCTTTGGTCACGGTAGAAGGCGACGAAGCAGCGGTCGAGAGAACCACCGTGAGCGAAACACCCAGGCGAGACTTGGCGATGTCTCGGTGGTGGTCGAACGCAACGATGAATACTCGTTGTCGGGCGCACGACCAAAGCAAGAATTTGAAGAACTTTTTGTTCAGAGATCCAAGAAGCATGAAACTTGAAACCTAGTAAGCATGAGATCTCTAGAAGTGAATTTACCAAGAATCTCCAAAGTCTTCCCAACATCGGAGAGACAACAAAGTCGAAATCCTAGAGAGAGCTTGAGCGGAAGTTCACTGAAAACAATTTCTCTCGATTTGTTCTTTGCTCTCGGAATGATCTTGACAAAGCGCCTTAAGACAACTTCCCGATTCGAGCAAATCAAATGTAGGCCAACTCTCAAAGAAGACACGAGATGCGGTAAGAATAGAGGCGACAAACATATCAAACAAATCATCTCAAGAACATAAAAGCGGAAAGATACGAGAGATGAATCCAATCTTTTCTATTTCACATGGAGGTTTCTCTGACCACTCCATCGGAGGTACACGAGCATCCATGCTCTTACCCGAGACAACTCACACAAGATGAGAGGAACACTCGAGCACTCGGGGATTACCTCCCTTCGCTCACGAGACCTAACCTCTCTATTTATAGTCTCCTGCGCTAACGGGTCTCAACAGACCACCGTTCTGAGAGTCCAGTGCTGCGAGGCCTCCAGTGCTTTGCCCATTACCCAGTGGCAGCGGCTCCTTTGCTTGCCCAATAGCACCACCAACTCCGGCGCTTTCCCAGAGGACACGGCTTCCTTTGAGGCTTTGGCATTTCTCCAAAATGCCCTTGACACCTCCCAAGCTTCCTCCTCATGCCTTGTTGCTTTCGGTTACACCACTCGGGCAAGACCACGTCCTCTTGGCTTCCACGTTGTTCTGGACCTCAACACTTCCTATGTCTAGTCCCGACCTCTCTAAGCCTCACCAAGACATGTCTCCCAGTACCTGCAACCATCACAGACAACAAAACCATCACATAGCACTGATCCAACCTCTGCACAGCTCACAGAGCTCAAGTCTCTTTTCCACAGAAATTAGACTTTACTAAACCTTGTCAAAATGTAGAACAAACCAGTCTACAAGGTTCACAACATCACAAGGAACCCAACCGACCAAACCTCACCGTAATCGGACATGAAAAGCACCCTCACGACCAATTTTAGTGATCCCGCACGACCACGGTCATCCAACCGATAAGCGTGGTCGACGCGGTTCGACCACGTTCAATTCTCGCGCTAACGTGGTCGTAGTTCTCCGGCGCTGGCGGTCGCACCACCGAAAGTGCCATAACGTAGTCGTGGCTCCTTTCCCTGGCGTGGTCGAGGCCTCGAGCTCCCTGGCGTGGTCGAGGCGCCCACCGACCACGGCCAAAGTGGTCGAACGCCCGGCCGCCCAGCGTGGTCGAGGCTCCGATCCTGGCGTGATCGTAAACCCTAGCGCCGAGTGCCGACCACGGTCAAATCTTCCGAGGGCTCATAGCGTGGTCGAGCTCGAGCGCTACAGCGTGATCGAGCGCTCCCAATTGCCAGCGTGGTCGTAAACCCTTCCGACCATGGCCAAAGAACTCGTACGTTGCTTGGCTGGAACCCGATACTCGGCAACGTGGTCGTACGCTACCCGATAGACTTTCGATCACGTTCAAATTCGCCGGGGACGCCACAGCGTGGTCGTACGCCGTCCGGCTGACTACCGATACTCGGCAACAAGGTCGTAAATGCCGGAACACTTTCAACCACAACCAAAATTCCGAGGGGCCGCAGCGTGGTCGTAGACCACCGATTGAGTTCAACGTGGTCGTATAACCTTCCGACCACGACCACCATGGTCGTCTGACACTCGGAAGAGTTTCGACCACGACCAAACGTGGTCGCATGCGAACCGAGGAGCGATCGTACCGACTTGGACATCGACCAGGGCTAAGACTTCGCATAAGAAGCCCAAAACAAACTCAAATTTCCTTCAAACAAGAGTCAAATACTCATCACAAAGATGGGATCATCTCCACATGATCTCTCATATACCACCCCAGGCATGGCCGGTCTCTTGTTCCTCTCGTGGACGTGCTTCCTAGTGTGCTCATCCAACAACGCCCATAAAGCATCAAATTTCTGCTACTAGTTCTGCATAGCCAGACTCTTGAATAACTTCATTAATGGTTGTTTGGGAACTGCTTGAAGAAGTTGGCCTCCAGGTGACGAATGCACCATCTGTTCCTCATATCCGACCAAGGGAATGACTCCTCTGGGTCTTGCTGAAGTTTTCTTACGGTCTTCACCATCCCGGCGTGGCGATCATGGATTATGCACACACCAGAACGAGTTTCGATAACTCCCACACTCAAATATTAAAGGGACCACAACCAGTTGTCGTAATTCTCACTTTTGATGAATGCAATGGCCAAGGGTAGAATTTGATTGCTACCATCAACGCCAATAGCCTTGTATTTGCCGGTCAAAAAGTTCCCATCAATAGACATCACGAGTAGCATATCCCTAAATACCTCGATGAATGCACCGAAGGCTAAGAAGGCTCTCTATGATACCGCAAAACCTGGTGGCCTTGTAGATGCCTTGTCCTTCACGGCAGTGTACATTCCCTGGTTTTTGTCCTTTAACACCTGAAGCATACGAGGAAGGTTGTCGTATGCCGCCTTGAAAGACACGAATCATTTTTCCAAAGCCTTCTGCTTCACACACCACGCCTTCGTGTAGCTAATCTTATACTTGAATTTCTTATCGATAGCCACCATGATGTGTGTGGCCTCCATGTGCTTCTTCTCCACTGTCTATCCGTACAACAAATTGGCTATAAAGGCGGGCGTTAGGTTACGATGCCTCGGTAAAACACTGCTGAGAATGCACAATTGCAACTCCACCTTCAAGACAATCTTATGAGTCTCATACTTTGGTCTATGTGCATGCACTCACCAAGGACAACTATTATGCTCGCACTTCACGGTGTACTGCTCCTAGCTAGATTTTACAACCCGAAATGTCCACTGCATGAACAGGGCCCACAGATTAATGGCATCTTACAACAATGCCTTATCAGTAAACATTGAGTGCAACCGAAACTCTGTGCCATGATACTCCCACGGTGATTCATGCTTATCATGCACATCAACACCCTTAGCGTCAAACCTGTTCCATTTCTGGGGATAGGAGCTTCGTCCTCATCGGAACTATCTTCATCATCCTCCTATATAGCTTCCTCTTCAGCTCAGGCCATCTGGTCATCGCTCTCCATTTGATACACTATGTACTCTATATGCTCCCCTTCATCAGCCTGTCCTGTAGGCTCAGCATGCGGTGACTGATCTTTCTCTCCTACATCTACCACATCGGTCTTGTCACAAGCAACATCCTCCGCAACCTCTATAACACTGGCCTCTGGGTCCTCCTCTTAACCAATATGCTGGATGCTCGAGCTGCTACCACCACCTATATGATAACCGTTGGTAGGGTCTTGTACAGCTTCTTTTGAGCATACTTACACAAGCAGCACGCACTCGTGTCCACGGCGCTGGCAGCCTTCGACAACGCCCTTCTACACAACAATGCGCATCTATCTTCTCAACTCACATCTAATATGCGTGGGAGACCGGCTCCAAAGACCTTGTATGACGACGCTGCACACCTCAGGGTCCAAGGAGAAGCTGCGGGTGAGCCAATGCATCACATCTACGATTCGATCATTCTCGTCATCCGGGTATACCAGAGTAGCTTACGCAAAATTGCTCAAGTTAACATCGTTCGGACCTTCACGAACGGTGCCGACACCATAATGTACTTTCAATGTAGTAGGTATCGGCATTGCTCATATATGCCTGCAAATATTTTTGATGTTGCAACTAGTCAAATCGCATCGCACATTATAGAACTACTGCTTCACTGTAATTTAGATTTCTACGGTCATTCGTGTATCGTTAACAACTACATTACAACATGGTTACGACGTCGTTCGTTCCCTAAGCCAGTGGCTACGATTAACATGCGGGCATCTTCATATCGGTTAATTTTCCCTCATATCGTAATTCCTCCTCATTCGCACCGATACCGCTTCCTTTCCTCTGCCCTAATACGCATCAACTCTCTATCTGTTCCCACGCACACCGACGTCGCTCTTATCTCTCTGCTCGAGCTCTTTCCTATTGTAGATAATTCCTAATAGGTTGCAAGAATTTATATTGCATTGACAAAATTAATTAAGTAATTAAGTATACGACGTACTGGTTTAAATGCCAATATACCACTTTTAACGGTAAGCGTGAATTTTCAATATACTTACGCATTAAATTCATTTCTAATTAATCATAAATGTTGGCTAATAATGTTTTGTATTTTCACATGACTAACCAAAATTTTTCCACTACTCTAACATGCCACAAGATCCTTCCAATTAAATATTTGTAACGAAATAAATTAAATACACGTGTGTTTCTCCTCCCTTTTCTTTTTTTTCCTCCTGTCTTCCGTCTGGTCTTTTCTCTAATAGGACTAATTTCTTCCTACCTAATGGGATTAATTCATCTAAACAATGTTATACTATTCTTTTCTACAACTATTCTTTTCTACAACTATTCCTTGGACTAGAAGAACTTGCATTTATCCCTACACCAATAGAGGGGCGGCACATGAACCGTTGTGTCCCCCACGTGCTATAAAATACACGCCCTACCCTCCAAAATTAGGACCACTCGACCCACTCAACTGTAGGAAGAAGAACATTCTCCGTCCTATAGTAACTACCATGGTAGACGGTGAAAGCCCAGTCCAATCGGGGTCACATAAGCAAGACATTCCCCTCGAAAGGAGGAAGGACTTCGGCCCTAACAACCGCTTGATGCTAAATAAGCATGCTCAACCGGTATGGACACAATGCAGACACAGGGAGGACGCAGTAGTGCAGGTTGCGGATGGCCATTTCGATGACGGACGATATTTCTTCTGATGCTCACACTCTAGGGTACAAGTAGCAAATAGTTTATTTTCTGTTACATGTAATAGAGATTGCATGTTCACCCTCCTTTGCAGCAGATGGCGAAATACAATTTTGTCCGCTGGATTGATCCTCCCCATGAACGCCATGTTGTGATGTATATGGATACGTTGTGGGACCGAATCGAAGAGTTGAAGGAGCGGATTGACAATCTCAACAACCAAAACAATGACCTCCACCAACAAATGTAGCACGGGAGGGGCAACAAGGAGGTCGTGAACATAGGAAGTTCTATGATCCCACATGCTACTGCGCGAACTCTAGCTACATATGTCTGTGCCACTATAACGACACCCAACCACGTCCGAGGTGCCCCCTCTAGAATACTCTATATGGGTAGCGCAAGGCACCTTCTACTATTAGGCACGGCCAGAGAAGCTTGTACCACAATAGCCTCCCATGTTGTACGTAGTTATGTTCAATCTCCTAAATCATGTAACTAAATAGTGGATGTGCATTGCGGTTTCCATTTATTGAGTGGACTGTTGCATCGATGTGTCGCGTGCATTAAGCTGGAGCCGTCGATGTGCATTGAACAAACATACATTGTACGAATGAGTACACATAAGAATGCAACAGTATTAGAGACATCGTAAGTATAAAATTTAAGTATTACAGAATGAACAAGTATAGCCAACGCAGGGGGACGGCACATACTAAGGTCCCAACAACACCAGAGGGGTGGATAGCACTACCTTGTGTAAGAGCTTCGGCTTGTTGCACGTACAACTAGGTTGGTTGACATGATCTCCAAGGCATACCTCATGGGTGACAAGAGAACAAGCCATCCCAAATCCGGCTCTATTCTAGAGGAGCACGTCAAAATGATGCTCTGTATTGCCCATCACGTACACCGTGTGCAACTGACCCTTCTCTGTCTTCGCCTGCATGTATGCTGCAATCTTCGCGCAATAGGGTGTTTGTGGGTTGGCGGCATGAAGTGTGGCATTTGCATGCCTCTCCCTGAAATAGCCGATTGTGTCGTGCAGAATACCTTCCATGATGGCGATGAGGGACTGAGAATAAAGGCCCCATAAGAATCCAGTTGTACATCTCCGCAAGGTTAGTGGTCATTATGTCGTACCTTGCATCGTCTGTGTCGTGAAGTAGGGACCACTTCTCCAATGGCTCGGCCTCGAACCAGTGGGAGAAGCACTTGATGTTCCTTGAGGTCCTCCTCGGACCAGTAGGTTCAGACTCTGGCAGTGGTGTGAGGCGTTCGGGTTGTGCCGGCCTAGCAATGGCCAGTCCCTTGTTCCTCTCATCCACGTGCTTCTTGCTGTGCTCATCCAACAACGCCTATAAAACATCTAATTTACGCTGCTGGTTTTGCATAGCTAGCCTCTTGAATAGCTTCACCAATAGTTGCTTCGAGAACTGTTGGAAGAAGTTGGCCCCTAGATAGCGAATGCACCATCTGCTCCTCATATCCAACCAAGGGAATGACTTTTTGGGGTCTTGCTAAAGTGTTCTTATGGCCTTCAGCATCTCGGTGTGGTGATCATGGATTACGCACACACCAGGACGAGCTCCAACAACTCTCACCCTCACATGTTGAAGAAACCACAACTAGCTATCGTAATTCTCACTCTCGACAAATGCGATGGCCAACGGCAGAATCTGATTATTCCCATCAACGCCAATGGTCGTAAGGATTTGCACCTTGTATTTCCTGGTAAAAAAGATCTCATCAACTGAGATCACAAGCAGCATATGCTTGCAAGCCTCGATGCATGCACCGATGGCTAAGAAGTCCCTCAGCAATACCACAAAACTTGACAGCATTGTAGTTGGCTTATCCTTCACAACACTATACGTGTTCGGGTTTCTGTCCTTCAGCACCCGAAGAGAAAGGTTGTTGTACGCCATCTTGAAAGACCTGAATCATCTTTTGAAAGCCTTTTGATTCGCACGCCATGCCTCCATGTAGTTAATCTTGTACTTGAATTTCTTCTCAATAGCCACCATGATGTGCTTCGCCTCCACGTCCTTCTTCTCCATTATCTCTCCATACATCAAATTGGCTATGAAGGTCGATGTTAGGTTATGATGCCTCGACAAAATACTATTGAGCACGCAGGAGTGCGGCTCCACTTTCGAGATAACCCAGTAAGTCTCATACTTCGATCTATGTGTTTGCACTCGCTAAGGACAACCGGCCTGCTCGCACTTGACGGTGTAATACTCATGGCAAGATTTGATGGCCCGAAACATCCGCTGCATGGACATGGCCCACAGCTTAATGGCATCTTGCAAGGATGCCTTATCAGCAAACATTAAGTGAAATCGGACCTCTGTGACATGGTACTCCCACGGTGATTCGTGCTCGTCATGTGCAGCTACACCCTCAGCATCAAATATGTTCTATTCCTGCGGGATGGGAGCTTCGTCATCATCGGAATTGTCCTCGACATCTTCCTGTACAACTTCCTATTCAGCTCAAGCCATCTGATCATCGCTCTATATTTGACACAATATGTACTCACTATGCTCTCCTTCATCAGCCTATCCTGTAGGCTCATCATGCAGTGACCGATCTTCGTCTCCTGCATCTACCGTGTCGGCCTGGTCACGAGCAACATCCTCCGTACCCTTCGTAACACTGACCTTCGGTGTCTCTTTTTCACCGACATGCTGGGCACCGGAGCTGCTCCCACCACCCAAATGATATCCGTTGATAGGGCCCAGCACAGCTTCTTTTGAGCATCCTTGCACAAGCAGCACACACTCGTATCTACAGCACCGGCAACCTTCCAAAAGTCCTTCCACACAACCGCGCGCATCAGTCTTCTCAACTCCCATCTAATCTGCGTGTGAAACCAGCTCCAAAGCCCTTGTATGACGACGCTGCACACCTCAAGTCCAAGGAGAAGCTGCGGGTGAGCCAGTATATCACATCTGCGATTCATGCATTCTCGTTGTCCGGGTGTACCAGAGTGGCTTATGAAAAACTGCTCAAGTCAACATCGTACGGACCTTCATGAACATTGCCAACACCATAATGCACTTTCAATGTAGTGGGTCCCGGCATGACTGATGTCTGCTTGCAAATATTTCTAATATTGCAACTAGTCAGATCGCATCGCACAATATGCAAGTACTACTGTACTGTAATTTACATTTGTACGTTCGCCTATTGTAAACAACTACACTACCGTATGGTTTAAGTGTCATTCATTCCCTAAGGCAAAGGCCACAATGAACGTGCAGTATACTATTTTAATTTAACCCGAAGGACGAGGTATTCCATACCAGGCATTATCCGACTCTGACGCTAACTTGCGATCCGAAATGTTACAAGTGGCATTCCAATCTTCTATAGAGCTTTACTAATTACCTAAGTCAATTAGTCATACTAATTAATCTGTACTAATTAGTCCATACAAATCATTCATCCTCCTCATGCACTCGGCCAGAGTGCCCACTACAACTTACCGACTTTCTAATTATTCATCGAATAATAGTCGGTCACGCATGCATCGACACAACACTGCTACTACTACAATACTTCTCACAAACAACGCTAGTTCTCCCTCATGGACTACATTCTTCTCTAACTAAAATTTTCTACGAGTGCTACCTATACTATTATAAATTAACAAGGTTTCGATTTACTACTTCTTTCTCTAACTAAAATTTTCTATGGGTGCTACTTATATATAAATTAACAAGATTCCGACTTACTACTTTTTTCTCTAACTAAAATTTTCTACAGATGCTACTTATACTATTATTTAACTAAACAAGCTATTCACTTACTACAAAAAATATACTAGTAGATAAAAAATTTACCTCTCAGGCAAATCTTTCCTGCTCCTCTTCTTCTCCCTCCCTCTTCTCCTTCTCTCTCCTCCCTCTCTTTTTTCCTTTCTTCCCTCTCCTCTCCTCTCCTTTCTTTCTTCCTTTCACTCGACGGGGGAGGGGGACAGATCGGTGCGTCCTTTATATAAGTCATGCAGTTGCCCAATCGTTCGGCGACTGGAGGCTTCTGTCGCCAAACCGTTGGCGATGCATTATCTTCGCCCAACGGTGGGCGAGTGGCGCTTTGTCGCTCTTGTTGGCTAAGAGGGTCGGTCGCCCAACGATTCGGCGACAGGAGGCTAATTTTGGAAAAATAAAATAAAATTACAGATATAATTTTGTATTTTCAAATAAAAATGGATTATTAAAAAAATCAACAGTTCTATGTGTACATAAATGTTATCCAGCAACGACTGTAACCGACGCGGCGCAACGTAGCGTGCGAACCTTTCTAGTACTAGTTAGAGACCCGTGCGTTGCAACGGAGTCATAAAAATAATGAAACGGAACTTACTGTCTGCCAACTTTACATATTAAACATCGGAGAGCAAGCGACAGAGAGAGAATAGTGGCCAGAATGCGCGAGGATATGGAAAAAGTGGAGGGGTGGGCGGTTGTATCCTGAGAGAGAGGAGAGAGACGAATGATCTAGATCAAATCAGATGGCTGAGAAAAGAGGTGGTAGAATGGACCAACCACCAACTTATCTATTACAATTACTAGTTGAATGTCCGTGCGTTGCTACGGATTTTTAAAAAATTTAGAATATATTTGTATACATGTTCTAAAAAATTTTACCACCCATTAGTTTCAAAACATATAGTATGATAAAATTGGTAGCAGTCTTTTGGATTGGTAGCAGTCTTTGAGGCCACATGTCGTCATTGTCTTTTGTGAGAAGGGGTGGAAGAGGCCGGACCAACCACCAACTCATTCTTTTATAATAGTATAAAGATAAAAGAAGAAGTTGGTGGTTGTAGGTTCATTCTCCTCCAACCGCTCTATTCATTCAACTTCTCACTATTCTCTACTATTCAACCATCAAAACATCTCTCTTCTATAGCATGATTATCTATATATTTAATTAATTTTGTTGTAACGTACGGGCACATAATTAGTATTTTTATAATAGTAAAGATGAAGGGAAGTTAGTTGGATTTTGATTTTTGTTTTTGGAAAAAAATAGTGCCGAGTGCGTAACTGATTAACTGCGTATTAAATTCTCACCCGAAGAGACGACTCGATCCAAGCCGCTCGCTGGTTTCCCTCGTTGGTTTCTTCTCCAAAACTGGGTGCTTCTTGCGGCGGAAGAAGACGTACGGTACGTCGGTCATCCTCCACGTCGCGCGATCCCAACACCCGCAGCCTGATCGCCCTCACCCCCACACACTTCTCAAAAAATAATATCTTCCCTCCCGCTCCACTCCCGCCACACCTTTGCACGGCCGCTCCCCACCTCCTCCACATCACACGGCACCCGGCGCCAACGCCGCCATGGCCGCCGCCTCTCTCCTCGAGGCCACCCGCTACCTCTCCCCGTCACTCCCGCGCCCGCTCCCGCCTCGCCGAGGCCTCCTCCTCCTCAAGCCCCCGCCCCTCCCCGCCCGCGCCCACGGCGACCGCCCCACTCCCACCTCTATCGCGCAGCAACGCCCCGCACCGAGGCGGACCAGCGGCGCCCTCCTGGACGCCCTCAAGAAGTCCCTCCTCGACTCGCTCGCCGCGCTCAAGAAGCCCTCGCTGGCACTCCTCCTCGCCGGCGCCCTGCTCGCCGCCGCCGGGTCCCCCTCCGCGGCCCTGGCCGCCTCCGGCGGCCGCGTCGGCGGGTCCGCCTTCTCCTCGCGGTCCTCGCCGCCATCATACGGGTACACCGCGCCGGCGCCGAGGGGCGGGTACTCGGCCGCGCCGTTCTACTCGCCCTCGCCGTTCGTGTCCGTCGGTCCGGCCTTTGGTATCGGGTTCGGGGGGTCCGGGTTTCTGATGATCCTGATGGGGTTCGCGGCGTTCCTTTACCTCGCCGGGTTCCTCTCTGACTCGTCCGGGGGCGGCAGCGTGCTCACCGAGACGCAGAAGACCACCGTCCTCAAGCTGCAGGTTCTTGCCGTTTCTTTTGTTCATTTCTCTGGTGTCTGAGCGGATTTGTTTGCGCAGCAATTTAAATTAGAAAGGGTCAATTGTTGTAATCACTTCTTATGTTAGCGGGAAAATATGCAAGTGAATTGTAGTTAGATTGGCGGTTATTAAATGTAGCCCACTTCGTGATTTGGCACACCATTTCTTGATTTGGAAAAATGTGTTGGCTTAAGCCATTGCTTGAGTGTCATTGTAATCGAGCGTGGTCTGGTAGACTGGTACACTGGAAGCCTTGCCTAGTATTGATGAGGCTATTTGTTGTGAAATGCCCCGACTGTTCCAAATTGCTAACTTCTTGGCTTAAGGTTTCATCAAAAGGTAAAGCTGCCTTAAAGCTGTACAGAAACAAAAGGTAGTTTTAAGTAATATATATATTCAAAAATTTAGAAAAATTGCAGCTGATCCATCTTAATGGCCGTTGATACACTGTATTCTGTGGTCCTGATGTGTATCAGCAGCTTTACTGCAAGATAACTGAGGATGGAATTATGGAAATGGGATCACGTCAAATTATTTAGATCATGTATAATATAATCTGTTTAGTGCAACATAGTTTGGTAACTATTTTTAGAGATACAGAAATTGTTTGGAAAAAAATGAGTCCCCTTAAACCATATAGCATGCTCCCAAACATATAAACTAGACTACATTAGGATTAGTTGGTGATGTTACATATATTGGCATAGCATGGAGGGTTTTATTGGGAAAAGCTATGATAAAAAAGATATCGTTAGCAGTCTGGTTTGATTTGTTGCCCACTTGTTGTTCATGGTATATTTATCTAGTCAAGCTTAACTAATTAGTATTGCTTTTCAAATCATGATACATGTTGTTACACAATGTACTTAGATGTTCAACATTTTCCAAATCAGAGCTGCTTGCTTCCATTAATTTGTTTATTAGCAGTCACACCGACATTACTCATAATATACATAGATGCACAACAATTGCACAAATATTTCTTCCACATAGGATTTTTGTTTGAAACAGAGGAATCCATTTAAATTTCCAATCCATAAGTCGACATATGCTCCTAGGTTGGCTTGCTGGGCATGGCCCGATCATTTCAGAAGGAGCTTGATCAAATAGCTGAGAAAACAGATACATCTACCCCAGCTGGGTTGAGCTTTGTGCTAACAGGTAAAACCAAATTATATATGCTGCTTTATTTTACTACATCAGAGTTATGGTGGTGTATGGTCTAAATATTTGGTGATGACATGATTGTTCCATGGTTTTTGTTATTGGCATTTGAAGTCAATAAACTGCTTTGTTTTATCTGCTTTGCCACTGTGTTGCCTTCTGTTCTGAGATAGTTTGTCTCCTTTTCTTCTGGTTTGAGTAGCTGCTGAATGATTATTGGGGCTTGTCCCCCGTGGGTTGTTGGAAGGGATTGTTTTAATGCTATGATGGACACAATTTTTATCTGTGATGGAAATTGAGAGGTGTTTTGGCCACCAGTCTCTAAAATCAACTGCTTTGATTTACATGTTTTCTTTATGGAAAAATTGCTCCCTTGCCCCAAAGTTTAATGGCGTTTGCTCAAATACCCCATGATGTCTCACTGACATGCGGGTCCAGGGTCTACATGTCAGTGAGACATCATGGGGCATTTGAGCAAACGCCATTAAACTTTGGGGCACGTGAGCAAATCCCCCTTTCTTTATTGCCAATGACACATGTCTCCTTATATAAAATCAATATGGTGATGATCTAGTCAAGTATGTGCTCTAAGCTGCATTATATTATGCACTGCGATTCCTTTTAAAGAAATTATAAAGATTTGTTCTATTCTTAAGATTTTGACCATTTTGCTGTTGGCTTGAAATTATGCTAACTAGTTGGTCCTTGATATGCTGTTCTCCAGAGACAACACTGGCGTTACTTCGACATCCAGATTGCTGTATCTCAGCTTACTCATCAGTAAGCACACTTTATCCTTGAATTTATATTTGTCAGTTTATGCAACAGATTGCAGTTTATCTTGTGTTTCCTTCCAAGTTCCAAATGTATGATTACTGAAACAATGTAACTCTGCTACTTATCCTGCAATAGAATGTTAATGCAGCTTTACTGTTCCTCTCAGAAAAGGAAAAACGAAGTTTTAATTTGTGTTTTCATTTCACCAGTGATGACACAATTATAAAATTGCTTGTTTTGAATGGGATACTATATATTTTCATGCTTACCTTTTTTAAGGTTGTAAGCAATATAAACATCCCATACACGATCACTATATCATGTAACAGTCTTTAGTGGCGAGGTTTTGTATATTTGAAATTCAGTAAGTTTCTTGTTTGGATATGTTTTTTTTTAATCCATCTATGTTGTTCTCAAGGTGGATGTGAAAAGAAGCATAGACGATGGGGAAAAACGTTTCAATCAACTATCAATTGAGGAACGAGGCAAGTTTGATGAAGAGACACTCGTGAATGTGAACAGCATCAAGAGGCATAAAGCAGGCAGCCAAAGATCAAGCGGTTTTAGCAACGAGTACATTGTGGTATGCTTTTTTTAAAAAAAAACCTTAATCAAATGGTAGCAGTCTTTTGATGTAATATCTTATATGCACGCGGTGACATTGGGGACCTTCATAGTGTATAAAAGATATTCTAGATATTGCCACCTAGTAAAATAAACATAACAAACTGCAGGATACTCTCACTTTTATTGTTTATTTTATGAACTATACTATTTTCTATTTATCATGGACTTCTTAAATATCAATAATTTGCATCGCTACAGAGTTCAAATTATTACCAAAGAATCAAGATCAGAATTATTTCGGTTTACCCACTATGGCTTCTGCTGCTGATTGTGCGACCGCAATGAAGGTCTTAGTCGTGGACCTTAAGACCGATCTCGGCAACATAATGACCTTAATGAAAAATCCATGGTCAAGATGGAGAAGAAGGCATAGCATGTTGCTGCGGTTTCTGAGTCGCCATCACTGCCAGAACCAACATTGCCACCGATGCCACTCTTGCCATCACCACCAACGCTTCAATGGGCAGCACTGTCCTTAGCTGCACCTCTGATGCCTTCACCGAGGAGGAAGGTTGCTGTTGTCCAGCGGCGATCCTCTCCACATGGCCAGTCGATGTCGTGCCTTCGTAGATGTGGGGTGTGGCGAGTATCAGAACCGCAACGATATCACATTCTTCCCCTCACCAGCAGGAAGAGCATCACTTCTACATAACGTAGCTTGTCCATGCCGCTGGCATCTCCTGCAATGACAAGTCACGCCAAGGGACTACAGTCCTCGTTGCTGTCCATCAGAGTGTTGCACTCTCTTTTCCATACGACTGTTCGTCGGCGCCACGGGCTCTCGTCGCCACGGTCACGAAAGACTTCAACTATAGTCGCCACCTGACAGCTCTAGGATGAGCTATCTCGCCGCGAGGGATGTAATGTTACGGCCTATGGTCCGTCGAGGTACTGTAGCAGGCATATGAACAGCATCGTAGGTACTGTAGCGCGTGAATAGTACCACATGCACTGTAGCGGTTGTATTAGAAAGAGTTCAATACATATCTTCGTATTATGAATAATTAGATACATATCTTCATATTAGGAATAAATAGATGCATATCTTTATATTAGAAATAGATATCTTAATATTTAGATAGTATAGATATGATATTATGTTTAGTTGATTGATTGCATTAGATTGTGTTAGTTTTCATATTGTTAGAGGCTAACCTTATCTATGTAAAGAGAGGCCACACCATTCATAAGTAGGCAATGAATAAATAAAGTTTCTAGTCTTCCTCTTCTAAAATATGCCTCAGAGGCTTTCTACCACGTCAAGGAAGAGGCATGCTGGTGGCTAGATGAGGACGAGCGTTCTACCATCGGTCTTCAGACCCATACCTAACCACCGACCACAACACATACATTTCGATCTACTTCATAAACTTTGATTATGACTTGTAGGATGCCTCTTGTTTCAGATTAAAAGAAACATTGTTATGTAAAGTCTCATCTCAGTCGCATAGAGACCAAGGATAAAAAAAATCAGCAGTAACCAGCCGGTTACCGGCGGTTATTGGGCGTACTGGCCTAGACTGTAAAAAAAATAGTGGCCCGAAAAAGTTCTAAATTTAGATTTGGAATTTAAATTAATGAATAGTAACTCCGGGCGGCAACGGCCGAATTCAAATTTTGAGTTAAAATTTTGTTTGATGAAATTTAGCAATTTTAAAACCGGTAACCGGTACCGGAGGGGTCCGATATTTTTCCCATTTCCGGTGTTTTAATCCTTGATAGGGACTACTTTCCATGCTAATCTGTTGTTCCTTGGGTTGATTTCTAGCATTTGTAGGTTTGAGGGACAAAATTTCTGGTTAGCTGTGCTTCTTGTAGTAATCATCACATGATATTTAAGCTTTTTTATTCTTATTCGTAGATTACTATATTGGTTGCTGCTGAGGGAGTATACAAGCTACCCGCTATAAATAGCAGCACCGACTTGAAGACAGCTCTACAAAAGCTTGGTGCCATACCGTCAAGCAAAATACTGGTACTCCCTACTTTTTCTTTTCTTTCTTATTCTACTGTAAAGTTTGAAGTTCAATCCTGGCCGTAAGTCATGACATGTCAATTGCAATGGAGTAAAGTAATGTAAACCAGCAGCAGGTTACAGTCGCCAAAATCAACAGTTCTTTGAAGTAGGATTGGTTCCAAATTCTCATTCGCAAATAGTTCTCTACTGTCTACTCCATTAGTCTCGAAGAAGGCTGCCTGGCAGATCGCAACTCAGCAAATGAAAAATTGCAGCAAATCAGTAATCATTATCACATTCTAGTGAACACTCCATGAGCAACATCTTGTTAGATTATTTCTTTTTAAAAAGAATCTGGTAGCTGTCCACCTTTGGTTGATATGCTTACGCCATAACAGTGATGTTTCACATTTTCTTGACCGTTGTAGGCGGTCGAGGTCCTATGGACTCCACAGAATGAGAACGACACATTGTCAGAGCGAGAGCTCCTCGAAGATTATCCGCTTTTGAGGCCCCTATAAAAGAACAGGTTGTAGATTCATTTTTGGCGGTTCAGCTCATTAACTATAGTTCATTTTTGCGTTTGTAAAGACATAATTTGTAATTGACGTCACTTTCAGCAGGCAACCTGACAGTTTGCTAATGCAACTATGCTTCATTGCCGAATCTGTAGTGTACAATTGTATGGTAGTCTTGTTCAGTGTTCTCGGCTCATGTTTGTAAATAGATTGTTCTGAAAGAACACATTATTACATGTCCAAGCATTTTAAGACTATGGTTCATGGTATCATCGTGAGGTCACGTGGGACATATAATAAGATATCCTTTGATGTATGTTTTTCACTGATGATATAATGCTAGTTGATAAAAGTAGGATATGTAATGATAAGAATCTGAAGTTGTAGAAAAAGACCTTAGAATCGAAGTATTTTAAACTTAGTAGAACTAAAACTGAGTAAATACGGTATGATTTTAGCGGGACCAGTGCAGATGATAAAGATGTCTGCTTGAACGGATAAGTAGTGCGTAAGGATATTTTTCGATATTTGATATCGATGTTACAGTGGAATAACGAGATTGATAAAGACCTGAGTAAACAGTGAAATGATGTCAAACATAAGTGTCTTGTGCTGTGTGCGCGGTGCGCTATTAGTTCAGCTGCATAGGCGAGGATTTCGAGTGCGGTGCCTGCATGGCTACTCCCATTTGCATTGCACAATTCCTTGTTTCCTACAGTCGCAGTAAAGATGCCAGTATCTCATGGTGTTCATTCTTCGCGCCTTTGTTACTAATCATATTATCCTACGTTCAGGTACATCCGATGCTTGTGCTTGACACATCACAAATCGCCCGTGCAACATACAAAACTGAATGCTCAACATCATCAAGAACAGCGTATAGCTTTCTGAAGAATAAATTCGTTCGGACTGCTAAGACTGCACTACTTTTTTTTTTTTTGTGAGGAAGATTGCACTACTTTGAAAGAACAAATAAACAAGCTGTAACAATCCATTCCCCCATGACGTCAGCATAACTGAGAAGTCCGAACCACCTGGCTACAGCCTCAGCAAAAGAAAATGCAAACCGTAGGCATAGTACAGACAAAAGTGAGCACAGCAATCTCGAGCAAGAAACAGTACAAGGAAACAGATACCCATGAAAGGGGCAGAAACAGACTAGTACACGTCTGGGCTAGATTTGCAAAACAGTTCTCAGATCCAAACATCCTGTGATTACATCGTAGCAGTACTCAGAAACAATTAACAAGAAGGTTCAACCACCAGCCAGATGTCCACCCACGGGACAAATACCTCAGGCAGTTGTCGTAGTTGCAGCTTCTGATGGACTGTCGCTGATGCTTTCACGCCTCGCATACTTCCTAGCCCCATCCTTGTCAACAATCTTGATCACAAAGTTCGGAGGTGCAACGACCAGTCGGAGCCTAATTTCCTTGATGCATTTGTCAACAAGATCTACGGCCTCCTCAACGGTCATGTCAGGACGATACAACTTGTCCATCAACGATAGACAAAAGTATGAACCATAGCCAAAAGCGCCTTTATCAATCTTGTGGAGGGTTGCAATGTAATCAATGTAATACATTGATGCGCCAGCATCCTTATCGTAACCAGCCAGTATTATGTTCACGAAGTATGGATTCTGCAAATACAGAACATGAAACAAGTGAATAGACAAAACTTAGCAGACAAAAGAAGAAATCACATGTTACCAATAACTAGGGCTACAGTAGCATTGACAGCAAAAATTTTGAAATGAAGTTACAGATGGTTAGGCCCTGTTTAATACAGCTGTGGCTTATGACTTTTGGCTGAAATTTTTGAATTTTAGTTGTTTGCTACAGAGATTACGGAGAGAAAGAAACTCGCTTGCGATTTTAGTTAATACAGATGTTAAGCTTTTAACATGTACTAGAATTAACTTATAGACTCCGCCTTAAGAAAATACCCCGTTTGAAAGTTAGGTACTGTACCAAAAGCCAAAAGCCGCTTTTAGAAGCCGTAAAGAACAAGACCTATAATGTAGGCAGTATATCACATGTCTGCAGTGAAAACTTCTTATATGTACCACACAAGTCCCAGTAAAACAGAAAATGAGAGCAACTTGACACACATTAATGTCAATTACAGCCAAGATCTCTCAAAGTTTCTAGTAAACTTAAAACTAGAAGCCAAACAACAAAACAAGGACATGGTCAGAGCCCAGAACTTCCCTTACAGGGAATATGGCAATTTGAGAACTATGCAATATCTCTCCGCGGATGTTTCGATACAGAGTTCGCATGAGCAATTCACACCAACGGAATCAATAAATTTTGTCAATGAATTAATATACTGGCGAAAACTATATTATTTCAGATCCCTAGCAAACCATCTTAAATTTCATCAGGATATATCACAAAACATCTTTAATTTAATCTGACTATGTAGTGAAGCATAATTGATCTGATAAGAATCTGCTAACACAAATTAAACATGTACCATTGCAATCTTCCAAACGAGTTTAGTGTCAATCATCATGTATATTATGAAAAAAATGTTCAATAAGAAAAGCACAAACAAGTGAAACAACTCAGAAGGTGCACGAGAAACAATACCTCCAATTGCAATAGAGATGGCGGTATCATACTACTATACTAGGCATTTCCTAGGTGACCATACAACAGTTCTTAAATATTGTCATGTAAATGTGCTCTATGAACTTAATGCTGGAAACATGCAATAACATTGGTTTCGTGCATGGTTGTCACGGCGGAGTCGGCGACCATGGCGAGTGAGGGGCGCCTGGACGCCTAGGCGAGGGCACGGCGACGCCTAGGCGCGGGTGGAGGGAGGCGGCGCGGATGGAGAGGAGGGGCGGACAGCCTGGAAGACCAAGGCGAGGCGAGCTGTCGTGGCGTCCGCACAGCCCCGCCTGGACGCCTAGGTGTCACCTAGGCGACGCCGTGACATCAGTGGTTTGGTGGGTGCGTGTTGTGTGGTGGGGGGTGGGGGGAGATAAACAACCACTACATAAACAACAGACAATATTCATCTGCAAACTGTGTAACTGTGCATAAGGAAAACCTACACGCCCCTAGATTCGTAAACTATATGCCTCCTGTTTGGGTCAGCCAAAATTCCCAATAACACCACCAATAGCATTGGGTTTATGAAATCAGGGCCGGAGCACTACAAATTAAGTCCACGCCCGCACCAAACAAAACCCACCGACCTGAACAGTACTCAGTAATCTAGTACTCCCTCTGGTCACAAAAGAGTGACGTTTTTTACTTTTCAAAGTCAATGAGATGGCACTTTAACCACTAAAATTTACCACCATATATTGAAAAATCTTATATAATCGTAGTATTATGAAAGTATTTCCTATGACAAATTCACACATACTATTTTCATACATCCAAACTACACGTTCTAAACAATATCTTTGGTCAAAATTAATATGTTTTTGACTGCGCATTCTAGGGCGTCACTCTTTTTTGACCGAGGGAGTAATAAATGTAATATCCACCCAACCGAACCCTAAAATACCGAAATCAGCGCAACAACGGACAAAACCAACCCTAATCCATAACTGCCACATTCAGGCGCGACCAACACCAGAGTGCTGAAAAGACGGGAGGGAATTACGCCGGATCGGTACCTTCCGCAGGGCGGTGGCGAGCTCGCCGCGGGTGAAGTTGGCGGTGGCGGCGGTAGTGAGCGGGATGTTGTTGCGGAACTGGTAGAGGTGGAGGTTCTTCTGGATGAACTCGGTGAACTGCACCCTGCGCCAGACGAAACACCACCACCAAAAGCAAGTCAGATCGGGTCAGATCGCGAACCGCAAACCCTAAAAAGCGAGCTTGAAATCGACGGGGCGATCGGTGAACGGATTGGAGATTTAGAGGGTGGAGCTCTTACCGGTCGCCTGGCTCTCCTGATGCGCCCATGAGCTTGTGCGAATCCAAGAGCATCACCTTGTCCTCGTCGGTCTTGTGGACGAGGATGCTCTGGACAGCGGACGTGTCCGCCGCCACCACCGCGAAGCCGCGGCCAACCACACCCAAGACACACTCCATCGCCTCCGCTGGTTCGACTGGGGTTGGGGGGTGGCAAAGAGAGAGTCGCCTGGGGTTTCGTCTCGAGGTGGGGAGATTTGGGAGCACACGACGAGCGAGCAGGAAGAGGTATATCGAGAGAGAGAGAGAGGACGAGGAGGGCGAGTTCGGCCGCTTCGGGACCAAGAAAGAAACGAACCGAGAGAGAGAGAGAGAGAGAGAGAGAGAGAGAGATGGGGTTTGGTCTTGGTGGGCTAGGCCTTGCGTTATTAGGCCTGTGGCTCGTGCTGCTCTGCGTGCGATTTTTATGCTTCTCTTCTGTTTTCTTCTCTCTCTCTCTCTCTCCCTCTTTGAAAATTCAGATTCTGCTATTTTCTTCGACTGCTCGTTCGATTCGTAGGAATAGGAAGACTGCTTGAAGGCCCCTTTTTTCGCTACAGATAGAAATATATGTTTGTTTCAAATACCTATGTTATTGTATGCGGTAGACACGATATAATTTATTGCATTTAGCGAGCAAAAATAAGTTATTTCAGTGATCATATTATGTCAGCAGTGGACAACAAATCGTATTACCACGTCGAGCGGACTCGCCATGCGCAAATGGGTCCAAGCCGAACTCTGTCAGCTTGCGTCGCCGTAGCCCCCACCCCATCTGGCCTCTGCTGCACGCGCCCTCGACCTGCCGGTGTCGCCGCCGCCGCGACACGCCAAATCACCCAGCGAGACGCGAACGCACCACTCATGATTCATGATGGCCCTAGGTGCGGCAGCCAAGCGGCCCAGGATCCCATCACGCTCGGGCTCGCCGTCGACGCTCGACGTTTCACCGAACGACGCGGCCTAGCGCCAACGCGTACAAGGCAACGCAATGTAAGCAATCCCCTCCAAAGAATTCCTCGTGGCATACACGGATGATGGATATAAACACGAGTCTATAAACATTTCTACAAGTTAAAACTTACAATCACCTAACCAGTCACCACCACATCACATGGGATGATCGCCTCATTAGCCACTACAAACCAAAGTGTATGGCCTAACAGCCACCCTGCAGGACCCAATTCATGTTGCGTCTGCCATCCGTTCAGTGTTGCTTGGTTGGTGTACTGCGAAGGTCTAGACATTACCCAACATGCAGTGGAGGGCTAAACCGCTTGCCATCAAAATTATCTTGTGATGTATGGTGCTATGAATTTACTCCTCAATCACAAGTCTGTCAAGAAGAGGACGCTCCAGATGTGCGCTCCCACCGAGCATTTTGCCATTCAGCTGACCTCTGCAGACAAAATAGTTCTCAGTCAATCCAAAATGGCACCAACAAATTCTGGATCCTTTAAGAATGGATATATTTTATCCTATAGTGTTTTTCCTTTTGTGAGCACCAAAGAATCCACTGCTGCACAAAATGTCATGGGAATATTTAAGTGATTCACTGAGTAAAGCTAGTGAAACAAATGATCTAGCCTACCCACTTCTCTTGAGCATTGCAAGCGCATCTTGCCAAAATCTATGAAAATGTCCTCGCAAAAGAAATCTATGAAAATGGATTTTTACTGTTTCCCAATGCAATGTTCAAAGAGTTCCCAAGTTCAATGCCAAATTGCCAATAGGAGCCAAGTAGTTTACACCTCGAACTTTAAGCAAATGCAATTAGACTATAGCAATTGGGTGCAGCAGCATCTAGACCTTACACTAGTCGACTGGAGCTCTGTTGTCCCATTATTGCCATTCTCCTACAATAGAGACAGTAACACTTAGAGGGGTGTCCAGCCAATTAATCTTTCGTAACTTCTGTATAACAAGTTAACAACAAAAGAAGTTTCTTTTATCACCTCAAGTAAAAGATCCTTTCTTGTTATCAATCCAACAACACGAGAAGGCCGCGGAACAACAAATACATGTCTCAGTCCTAGTTGGCGGAAGAGATTGTACACCTGAGAATCATTAATACAAAGGTTGTCATACATCCCACTTCAATAAAATGGGAGCAGTCCAAAGGAAATCACACTTTACCTTTGCCAAAGACATGTCCTCAGGCACCACATAAGGACAAGGATTTAGAAACGGGGCAAGATCCAAATACAACCCAAGTTCATCCTCTGTCAAATGAATATCATCAATTGACTTTCCTTTACTTGATGCTGGTTTAACGAAGTCACTAAAATTGTGCCTAAGAAACAAAAAACAATCCATTATGACAAGTGAAAATATATTGAATATAGAGTTTCCTACTTAGAAAAGCACGAACCTGTTCAGTATGCCTGGCCCACAAGGGAAAGGACTATTCTGGAAATCTACTTTAGATTGTAGAAGTACCAATAAGTGACTGCGGCAAGAGGGTGACTCGGTCACTGGACAAGATAAAATGAGTCAAGAATGGTCAGGAGCACATGGCATGGCATCTTACCTACGAAGTATAAGACCTATAACAAGTGACTCGCCATTCGGCCCACGATCAACAACCTGAAACCCAAAATAAATCAATTACTGAAATTTAACAATCTGAACCCCCACAAAAATCATTTACTGAATTCAACAACCTGAACCTAAAAATCAATTACTGAAAACTCCACAGGAAGTTTGTTCTAAGAACTGCTATGGTAACTTACAGGGAAACCATTATGCTTGTTGCTTCGCAAAACTGAAATGATATCGACAACTCTAGAAACACGAGGAAGGCACACAACCTAACACAGGCCACAAAAGGTTGGACGTGTTAGAACTTGGAACAAATACTGATACAGGGAAATTTGCTCAGTTACGCTTTAATGGAGTACAAGTACTCAGAACCTTTTGACTCTTGCAGGCATCCTTTGCATTCATATTTCTCATAACCTGTTTAGGTCTAGAGTCAAGTAAAGGGATGCCCCTTAATCGGGCCTGCTCTTCATATAGCCCTTCATTAAAAAAGTCACCCACAGCCTACATAAACAGAAATGAGAAGGCCCATACATTCTATTGCATTATGTTCAACAAGGAGACAAGGATTGCAGAGTTTGTACCTTAGAAACTAGAAGAACAAGCATGATTAATGGCAAGAGTTTCAAATTGTTTGTAATCTCAACCATAATAACACATAAAGATACAGTCATTCTCATAGATCCACCAAGAAAGGAAGCAGCACCAAGCAGAGCATACCTGTAACAATAATGATAATAAGTAGGAAATTACATAGTTCTCTGCCACCAAACTATCAAATGGTAAAATCCCCATCGAAAAACAGAACAATGAAATCAATGGGCTATCAGATGCAAAAAAAAACTAAGAGGCTAATAAAGTGACAATAACAAGACATGTAACATAGGTTGAATTGACGAGATGGTGAGAACTCACGTGCCCTCCTCAACATTTAGCTTCTTATAAAACTTAACAACGAACATTCCAACAAGTCGCCCATACGTAGATCCAATCATTATTCCTGGGACGAATTGACCAGCTGGAACAGCAGTTCCAAATGTCACAACAGCTAAGGAGTAAAACATGACCTGAGGGCCAAAAGGAAAGGAAAAAAACAAGGGGAAAGGTAAGTACATGAAAAACAAAGATTCTTGACACCTCAAAACTCATTCAAATTACCTGGGTTAGATTTTCGTAAAGCTAGCTTAGTAGCTTGATTAACAAAAAGTAGATTCTCCACAGCATCAGAATATACATATTTTAAATAATAACCCATCAAGTTTTATTCTACTGATAGCATGTATTATTAAGACAAGGCCATAGACCATACAATTGAGCTTTCACGAGACTAACATGATGGGTACTTTTAATAGTTCTCCTAAGTATACAATATGCACTAATTCAACAGCTTAGGATGAAATCCTATGGAGTTAGGAGGATTGTTTTGAGTGTAACAAATAATAGCAAAATCGCAATCAACACATGTGAACTAAATAATCAGTAATAACAAGATGCAGCAAAATATAGTCTGCTCCAGCCTTGTAGTGCAACTTTAGCTACAAAAGGAATAAAAAAAGAGCTACAATATTACATATGCAAACACAGATAAAAAGGTACCAGGAAGGTGATAAGGCTTTTTGCACTGTATTCATGGAATGTTTTTGCACTGAACAGATTTCGTATTGCGTCATCCTGCACAAGAATGACGTTGAACACTGTCACAAGGAATACAGAAAAAAATATAATGTTAAACAAAGGAAAAGATCTCCAATTATATTTTGACCTGAGTATTGAAGAAAATGGTTGCTAGATCATTGTATTCTTTATCTTTAGAACAATAAAACTGCAGAACACAAACAACAGATATTAAGTGAAGAACACAACATCATCATTGTAGCTGAACAGAGTATGTAATTCACGCACAAATTCACAAAGTAAATCTCACATTGACAAAATTCCCATCTGTTCCAGGTGGACGAGGGCATTCAATGCCAGGATTAGTTTCTAATTCAGGACATGGACTGCATTTCCTAAGTAGTGGCAACACAAAGGAAATCGTGGATGTTATCAAAGATATAAGGCATGCTTCAAAGATCTGAAAAATTGAACATGGATGTTAGATGTAGAACTTCAAGAGTAACTGTAACACTAATACCCTCGTTTCTTCAGCATACCTTCACTCGTTTCCCTTTCTTATGAAGATATGTTCGCCGCCATTTCGTTATATACAGGGTTAGTTGATTAAATAATGCTCCTGAGGAAACACCAAGGCATTAGATTGACAAATATTTGACAAAATATGGTATAAATATATCAGGACTGCTCATTAGTTTTGGATCTACTGTGACCTGACTTTTTCAGGATTGGGTGTGCTCAATTAACACTATGATTTACATAGAACTTGATCCAACTCAGACTACAAGAGTTTCTACCAGACGCTGAGAGCAGTTTAGCCAGCTGTCACAAAATTCAGTATACTGCAAGTGTGAACACATCATGTTTTTGTAACAGTGTATCTACATTATTTTAGTACTAATTGATAAGCAGCGCAACGAGAACACAATCTACTAAGTAAAGATGAGAACATTTAATGACTAACATGTCCTAAGTAGTATGAAAACCTTTGTTAAGTACAATCTCACTCGGACTTTTCTGTATATATACTGAATCAACTTTGTCACATTGTTACTTACCAAGAAGTCCACCAACAACACCAATAATTGCCATAGGCAGTAGTTCCTGGTAAGAGTAATCTTCTTGACCTCTTAAAGAGAAGTGAACAATCAAGATCTCAAAGGATCATTTCCACATTTAAGTATAACCGATAAAACTTCAAGTATAAATGTCTGCAAGCTACACATACTCTTGCAAAACTATCACAAAACCATACTTTTAAGAAACCTTTTTAAGGAACTATACATCCTTTTCCCTGACGTTACAGAAAACCGCACACTCCCGTCAGAACCAACGGACTTGACATGTGGAGCCACTTGCCATGCACACAAGCCTAATTTTGTCTCGTTTTGTCAATGTGAAGGCAGATGCCACGCAGGCGAACACGTCATCACATGCCAGTCCACCTCAGGTGGATGTTGGATCTTATTGGTGGGCATGTGGACCAATCTGAGATGGCCAATCAACCTCAGCTAAGCCACCTCAAAGCATGGACCAGAGTGGGATGTGATGACTTGTTCGCCTATGTAGCATCTATCTCTATGTTGATCAAACGGGACCAGGCTTGTGTGTATGGCGCGTGGACCCCACATGTCAGGTCTGTTGGTTCTGACGGAAGTGTAGTCTGCAACGCTACTGAAGAAGATGTGTAGTTCCTTGAAAAGGTTTCCTGAAAGTGTGGTTTTGTGATAGTTTTGCAAGAGTACGTGTAGTTTTGAGTAAATTTTAAAATTCTTACCCAGATATGTCCCAGATTATGAAACCCCCAGATCCAAAATGTCCACACTTTCCACTCTTACACCAATTCATCGCTGATTGCACCACAACAGCTACAACAGCAGATGTAAAGAATACTCTCCACATAAGATGACTTCTCCACCTGCAATAACACAATGGCAACATAACCAATCATATCACATTGCATTTCAGTGAAAGACATGCAGCTGAAGTGCTGAACACAATATTTCATGTCATTCAGCTATCCGGCTTGAATTGAAATACATAAGATGGTGTAAATTATCATGTGAAGTTCCCAATGCATATCTAGTCATTCAACCATAGTGTGAATATTTTCTTTTTTAAAAAAAATAAGAACCATACGGTGAATCACATTAATACTAAAGCTTGTTGCTATCAGATAAAGAAAGGAATAACTTAACTAGCCAAACGATATATAAGTTGGCAAAGAAATTTTATACAAAAGTTATTGAATTAACAAAAGCATGATATTTTAATGTTCTTTAAGCCTCAAGCATATGGAACACAATATTTCTCTACCTGAATTACTGTATATCAAATTAAAAGGAAGCAATAAGTGAAAGTATAGATTGAAAACTGGCATATGTTACCAACTTACCAATTTTCTGATTAATATATCTCTAGTTCTCTAACAAAAGAAGATGAAAGAGCATTCTTACCAAGATGTAACTTCCTCCAGGGCAAATAGTACCCCACCAACGGGAGCTCTGAAGGCTGCAGCAACTCCAGCTGCACATCCACATGTCACCTTTTGAAACATTAATTAATAGTTTTGAGATCTTCAATATGACAGTACATCCATTCCATCTTAAAATACAGGGCATGTTATATTCGAAACGAAAAGGGCAGGGAGTCCCACCCTCAATTATTATCCTTTTTTTCAAACTGGATACTGCACTAGAGCACACATATCGGAAGTTTTTTTAAAAAAGAAGTTGAATAAAAGAATTTATTTGGATACTTGTCAATCTTGAACTTTGAATATCCACCAACAATCTGCTTTATTTCAACAATCTTAAACATGAATCACTGACTGAAATTTGCATTGCCATGTAAAACAAAATAGATTGTCTCGGACAGAAGTAAACAATTTCTATGGTTCAATAGGAAATTAAAAAAAAGAACAACTTCATCTGTTCAGATGCTAAGAAATCCAGTGAACTTTCAAGGTTAAGATTAGTTAAGGTACCAGCAAGCTTATGCACTGGTCGCAGTAGTTGATAGGGCCAATAGCCTCATTCTGGTCAATACAGAGCAATAACAGGTGGTACATAAGGACACAGCAGCCAGGAAGAGGGAGAGTATTTCTTTCTAATCAAACCCCACATTTTAAAAGACAAGAGGCAGCTGGATCATATAAGGTTTGGGTGTAGATGAGGTTTGCCATTTGACAACACTAGGATCAAAACTGTAGTCTGAATGTCTAAACAACCAGGAGTTGCAGTTATAATGCTAGATCCAAATATAGGGTGGACAAAAGTTTCAAACAAGAAAGATAACGTTCATGCTTGAACCATTTCATTGGAACAAGCTTAGTCAATACTCACTTGTATTAACGCATAGCAAATGTCACAGCAAATCTCAATACAGCATACATCTTATACTCTTCCCAAAATGTTTTGGAACCAGGCTACACTCAGTTTATCAGTTGACTGGCTGCAAGCAGGCTATGAGTGGCTGCATTTGTTTACACACTCAGGCTGTTCAATTCAATAGAATGGTTCAGTTGGAAACTTACAAAAAAGAGAACCAAGAGAATCAAACTAATCTAAAGGTTATCGTATAAAGAATGGTAAAAGAGTACTGTGAGTCTGAACAGCTATCAATAGATTACAAGGTTAAAATTTTAGCTTACGAGGTCTCGCCGATCTCGATCACTTTCAAAAATCCGTACCCATCTAGAATTCAAGTGGTACTTTGCGGATCCACCCTACGCACATGCATACAAGCATTAGTAGATAGTATAAAAGCATTTCATTTACCAGAATAATACTTACTAAATGGAAATTAAGTAGAACAAAAATGCTAAAAGGTGTTGTTATATCTATATGTATTGGGTGTTGGAACAAACTTTGTTAGACTAGACAACACGATTAGAAGTACTGATGGGTCCATGTACAGTAGCCAAGCAGATCAACTTGTGAACATCACTATTTCACTACTATTGACATCTGAATATTCTTGAGATATAGCAACTCCACTTTTTTAACAACATATACTCAAGTCTAGAAAGTACTATGCAATCAGAACTTGATGCAGTAGTTAATCACTCTATAAGTCTACAAACCACACTAAATGCTATCCATCTTTGTCATCATAAACTCCCAACATGATTGTCATGTTGAACACCACAACTTGTTGAGAGGGTCTCTTACGGTTTTTCCTGAATTGATGCTGCTGACAATATATCTTGGCATAAATAATTAAATGACCGGTAATTGATTCATTGGCCTATTCCACATGATATCTATGTTTCATCAAACAAGAAAAGAATAATAATGCTAGAAAAGATAAGCATATATTCACATCATTAATTGAAATGAGATAAAATGTTGAATGGAAAGAAATTTAGATCACCAACATAAACCTACTTGCCCAAGAAGAGAAGCAATGCAGGCTCCAGTATGAACAAGAGGCCCTTCTTTTCCTAAAGCCAATCCACCTCCAACTGATCCAATGCTCCCAAAGATCTATTACCCAAAGCAGCACTGTTTGAGCATGACATATCAAATGGGGACACAAGCCCACATGGGCACCAAAACATTTTGATATCATATTAGCTGAAGAAAGCACGGCCAACTCACCTTTCCAACTAATGTCCTGAATAGGAGGATTCCATGTGTATCAACTCCTGCATAAAGATTTCAAATTATACCATAAATCTAGCAAACCCTGATGTTCTCAGCCGTTACTAATTAAACCTTACCGTTTAAGTAACCTTTGATCTCTGGGATACCAGATCCAGCTGCTGCTGGTGCATAGTGTGTGATTATGTATACAGAAGAGAAGACAAGAGCTAGATTGAAAAAGATGTACACCAAGAACCCCACAAAATATGAGTGCTGTATTATAGCAAAAGTCACAGCATATTTCCAGCCAGAAAAGTTTTCAACAGCCAGATTTATGAAAATTGCAGCCAATCCAGTACCTGAAAACAGGGAGGCAACATCATAAACAAAAGAACTCACTTGTTGCAAAGGATTGGACTGTGAGAACAAAGCAAGCAAGTAGCAACTTGAAAGGGGTTCAACTTATACTGAAGTCCCGTACTGTGTATAAACAGCTTTCGTTGACAAACATGTTGTCATGTATGCCTTTTGGTAAAATTATACAGAAGGGATCTCCAATTCGGAAAGAGAGGACTCAAGCTGCTAAAATCATTACTGGACCCTCAAAATAGAAAAAAAATAGTTTACAAAACATTTACGAATGTTGAGGTTTCTATCCCCCAATTTGGAATTAAGTGAACCTAGGTGTGGCCCACATGTTCTCACTCCCATCTCTCCGCTATTCTCCAAAACCTGAAGCATCCCTGCCCCCACCCCACCATAGGCAGCATGTTTTTCCATCAGCTTACTAGACATTGAGCATGATCCTAATTTCAGTATCACTACCTGTGAACCTAATCATGGAAGATAGGACAAACTGGATCAGGTGCAAGAAGTGAAACAGTAGCTAAGATCTTGGGTCGGCAAATTGTATGAGGATAGCAAATTGGATCAGCATCAAAAAAACATTTTTTCTAGAATTTAACTTAGAAATATCTGGAATACCCCTTTCACGGGGTACAGGTAAGAATTCGCAATTTATGGTATATAGCTCGTACTAAACCATTCTGGGGATTCAACTTTTTATGAAAATGAAGTATAACATTCAGAAGCACTGGTGCCGTAAATAATTAAACATATGTGACATCACGGGAGTGTGCAAACTTCACTAAATAGCATCTGGAAAATTCAGTAGCTAACATCTCATTGATCCATAAAAACTGTTTTGGCATCTTGTGTTTAATATTGACTTCCATAGTTCTGCAGATTCATAGTCTGGGTTAAATAGACTGTTGGGGCTTTATACGACATTTAATTCAATTGGATGAGACTCATCTGAACTCTATCGCGTGTAATTTAGCTCAAATATTCTTATGCAATATCACTAGGTGAACAAATTCCTTGTGTGCAGATCCATCACCTATGGGCTATGTCACACTAATGACTAAAAATTGCATATGTTTGTTCTAGTGTTCTCCCGGAAATCACCACTGCTACGTTAAACTCTTACAAATGACAAATTTCCATTTAAAATACCAGACAAAGTGACAAAACAAGCCATCGAGAGGATTCTCACCGACGCCGATCAGCAGAGAGAACAGCCACTTAAGCATGACGTAGTACGGCACCCAGAACTTGCTCCGCTGCGCCTGCGCCGAACCCAACCAAAACACCCAAAATAGTCCAATAAGCTCACCCCCAAACTACGGCTTCGATGACGAGGGCACAACACAGGCGAGCGAGAATCCCATGCGACGGCCGCGCGGGCGTACCTGCTCCTCCCGGTAGGCGTAGTTCTCGATGACCTCGTAGTCGAGGCTCTCGACGGCGCCGGCGTAGAGCTCGTCGCCAGAGTCGGAGGCGGACCCCTCCGGCGGCGGCGGCGCCCCGTCGGCGGTGGGGAGGCGCGTCCACGCGAGCCGCGCCATCCCGATGCCGTCGGGGAGGCCCTGGTCGCCAGAGAGCATCGGATCGGGGTCGCGCCAGATCCCGCCCGAGACGAGCGATTCGAACGACTCGACGGGAGGTGAGGGGGGAAGTTACTGGACAGAAGAAGAAGCTTAGAACCAAGACCTGGAATCGGGGCGGTCAATTTGTGGTGCGTTGCGTACGGGGTTTGGTGCTCTCGCGTGCGTGTCCTTGGATTGGCGGTCGGTGGCCACGGTGTCGCGGTCGCGGCGTTGGCGTGGCTCCGGGATCTGAGACGCAGGGTGGTTTTTTTTTTTTTACTGCGGCTGTTTTGTACTCGCGTCGTGAATCGACGGAGCGGCGGCCGGGGGAGATGGAAGCGGCGGAGGACGTGCCGGAGCACGTGGTGGCCTGGGAGGCTGGGAGGAGTGGCTGCCCGCTGCCCTGCCGCTCTGTCCACGGAGCCCAAGTCCACGGTAAATACTTTTCTTGCCTAACCATAACCGGCTACAGTGGCGGACCCAGGAAAAAAATCTAGGTAGAGCGAAATCTAGTGGACCCAGGAAAAAAACTAGGTAGGCTAAAGTTGAAAGCGTGAATTAAACAGTACTACCCAAAAACAAAACAATCCACAATCAAACTATGTTGCAATCACACTAATAAAAGTACGTGATACAAAATAGAAACAACAACTACAATTCGTATGTTAACATATGTAGATAACTGAAGGACAATGAAAAATACATCACTAATGAAGCTTAATCCACAATTGTAAATGGGTTGTAAAACAAACAACCTGTCATTTGTGAAAGATAGATAAATCAGTAGTGTCATAATTCGATAATAGAATATAAAATATGCACTATAAAAGAAGACAAAAAATATACCAGTAAATAACTAAGTATGTCTAGAAGAACGAGGCATTTTCATTCTTCGAGTTTTCATGTCTTGAAATCGTTTCTTGATTTTTTCACGATCAAGTCCTTTGAATATCTCTCGCTCGATATAGCACACCATCAAATCATTAAGCCAATCATCGGACATCTTATTACGCAAATCGGTCTTGATAATATTCATAGCCGAGAAGGCTCTTTCAACCGATGCTGTCGCCACCGGTAGTAGCAATGCTAACTCGATGAGGCGGTAGACCAATGGAAATGCAATATGCCTTTCAGTTTCAACCAACTTCACGGCCAGACTTCCAAGATCATGACAAGTAACAAAATCATCAATTCTTCGCACATGAAGAATGAAGGTTTCAAGTTGATCCTTGATAGCCGCACGATCAGAAATAGAGAAATCTTCATCATAGATATCCGCAAGTCGAGCAATATTATCCACATTGAACTTTGAAAAGGAGTCTCTTGGATCAAGACAAGAAAACATACAAGTAACTCCGAAGATACCTCATTGAAGCGATGATCCATCTCATTGGTAATAGCATCAATGGCAGCAAAGAAAGTATCAACACGATAATGATGGTCTTGAGTGACTGTGATCCCACCCCTCCTTGATCGGCCCCATCTTGGAATCGCTTCATCCATATTTGGCACTAGAATCTTATTTTCATCACAAAATTTTTTAACTTCTGTAAATAGTGGCTCCCAACCATGGTTCCTCAGATTGGTCAACCGTGTTTTGACATCAACAAGCAATGACATGGCCAGAACAATATTTTGATCCTTCCTTTGCAATACAAGAGATAATTCATTTGTAATGCGAAGCACTTTCAACATCATCTTTAATATGAACACAAAATTAAAAATCTCCATTATATGCAACAAACCTGCTGCCTTAGATGGATTACGCCCATCTTCGTGCACAATGCCTAGCACATCTGTTACTGCATCCCACATAGTCTCAATACGGATTAAAGTTGCATAATGAGAACCCCATCTAGTGTCTCCAGGTCTTGCCAAGCTAGTTTCTTAATGCTTACCTCTTCCTGAAAAAATCTCACCACTCTCCAACTTACTTAAAATATTTTGACGATGCTTGTCTAGCAATACATCCTTCCTCTTGCAAGATGCACTAGTAGTGGTCACAATCATAGTGACATACTCAAAGAAATCATTAATAGATGAACAACAACTTGTGACAGAACCACTACCAATCAGAATCGATGAGCAAAGCAATGAACATAAAAGGCATATGGGTTCTCATCACGAATCAATTTTTGAAGGCCGTTGAATTCACCCCTCATATTTGAAGCTCCGTCGTACCCTTGCCCTCGGAGTCTAGCAATAGGTAAACTATGTGCACCAAGTATCACAATCAAAGCTTTCTTCAATGCATCTGATGTTACCTCTGTGACATGTTGGAGACCCAAAAATCTTTCTATGACCTTGCTATAAGACATAATCTTATGTGACACACTCGACCTTTGATTCTTAAATTCGTCGCATGCTTTCCTTGCCTTATTGTGAATACTACTAACCCCACCAACATGATCAGCATATGATTTGTATTGATTCTTCCAATTGTTATACCCTATTTTGGTGAAGACATCATGACCAAATTGTTCATGTAAAGGTTCATGCTTGAAAAGGAAGCAATAAAAGCAATAGGCCGCATCTTTCGCAACACTATATTCCAACCAATCGTACTTTTTAAACCATGATTCACGAAAGGCTCTAAGATCCTTTCCATATGTTTTACGTGGGTAGTTATGACCAATTGGTTGAGTAGGCCCCTTCAACAAATAAGCCCTCCTCACTTGATCTCTAATGTCGGGATGAAAATCATCAAGCGTTAGATATAAGTCCGGATCAACAATGATGTGATCCGGTTGAATTCCTTAATACCTTCATCCATTTGTTGCAGTTGTTCACTTGTAGCCTCTTGTTCTTGTGGTCGTTGTTGTGCTTGGACTTGGTTCAATTGTACTTCAAGTTGAGATTGTGCATGTGCGGCCACCATTCCGCTTTCCTTGGTAAAATAGCTTTTCAATTCGAATTTGAACAAGCCTCAAGTCACTGTTTCTGGAGAGGTAAACATTTGCTAAATTAGAATTTGTTGTACCTTTATAAAATAGAACGGTAGAAGACTAAAAGTAATATATAAAACTGTAAAGAAAATTACCTCCGTCATCGCACTGCCCTGGGCTTCTCTCAAAAAATGGCCGTCCGTCCGTGTTCCCCACCCCACGCGCACTCGGCCTCACCTCGATCCTCACTAAAATCCCGAGTCCCCGCCTCCACTCCCGTCTGCTGATCAAGGCCTCGCTCCTCCTCAAATCCGCTCGCCTCCTCCTCAAATCCATCGACGCCGACGCCTGACGCCTGACCCCTCACCGACGCCTGACCCGCTCCTCAAATCCGGGCGGCCGCTCCTTCCGCTGCCTGGCTCGCGCCTCGTCCCTCCCGTTCTCGCCACCGCCGCGCTCCCGGCCCCCGCCACCGCCTCCCGCCTCCGGCCTCCCTAGCCGCTAGGCGCGCCGCCGCGCCGATCCTCCGACTCTCACTTTGGGCCGCCCGGGATCTAGGTTTGCTTTGCCGCTTGATGGACTGTTGGTCCGTCTGTACATTCTCAGATAGTGTACATTTCATTTTGGGCCGTGTGTTTGTCGCCGACTTGGGCCGCACACCGCCGGGGTGGTGTGCTTCCACCGGCGGCGCCGGGTGTTGGTTTGTGCTTCCACCGGTTTCTTGGGCTTGAAGCTTGAAGGCGTCGTGGCGGGGGTGGGGTGCCCACCGGCGAGGGAGCTCGGGCGCCGCCGCACGCCTGGCGGGCGTGTCCATACGACCGGCCAGCCATGGTCCGTGTCAACTGCTAGCGCAAGGGAATCGCGGAGTGTGATGTGATAATTACAACCGAGAACATCAGCAATGTTCCACTCTTAGATCTAACAACACACTCCGCCATCTCCCCCGGCCATGTCCCTTAACAAACAGAACATCAACCGTGATACTTGGTATACTAGTTATATACTCGTACGTTGCAACGTAACTTATTGAATATACAGAGAATTATTCTATAGAAGAGAGTTAATTTGATCAGTTAAAAAGTGTAGAATGGTACGAATTTGAGTGAATAGAGTGGTTAGAGGAGAATGGACCTACAACCACCAACTCCTTCTTTTATAATAGTAATAGATACGAACCGCGTAATCTGCTATGTCTTCCTTCGTTGTGGTCCATGACGCTATTCTCCATCGCCACCTTCCATGTTCCTTACCTTAACCCTTTTCCCAAATTGTTCTTCTTACTCGTATCTTTGTATCAAAGCTACTTATCCATCGTATAGTCGGTAATGAAGCCAAAATAAAAATAGAGGATAGACTCAAAGAATAAAAGTAAATTAACACAAACATAATCTTATAGTCTTATACAATCTAAATTTATACATAAATATAGTATAAGCAAATGAAAAAAATACATACATGAATAAAATAGAAGTAAAAAAGAGAGAGCGAAATACAGTGGAAGTACCTCACTAAAGGTTAGCTAACGTCAAATTTGAAGGCTAAAGCATCGAGAGAGAGTTTGATTACTAAATTAATCAAATATTCAAACAATGGTAGATAGAAGGAAGGAGCAGAGCATGCGTATTTCCCTACCAGGTTGTGTGTTTCATCAAATATAGGCTCCGCTTATTTAGGCTTGGTTTTCTGATTTCTGGCTTATTTTTCACTATTTCTAAATTTCGCCTTTTTCTACCTTTTCGGCTTTTTTGAGCTTTTTTATAGATTCTTTTTTTCCATATTCGTTTACATTACACGTGATGGGCTAACCCGTTTCTTCGCTATTGCGGAGATGCACTCTATTTAGAACATAGTTAGCTGTGAGAACTGCCTCACCCCACCATGAGTTCGACATACCTGAACTCTGTAATATGGCATTCACTAAGTTACAAAAGAGTCTGGTTCTTTCTTTCGGCTACTCCATTTGATTGGCGAGAATACAGTGGAGTAACTTCATGAATTATTCCACCTTCTTCATTGAATCGAGAGAATTCCTTAGAGATATATTCACCTCCTTGATCCGATCTTAACCATATGATTTTCTTTTCTAGTTGATTTTCCACTTCAGCCTTGTATATTTTAAAGTGTTCTAGTGCTTCATCTTTTGACTTAAGTAAGTACATATAACAATACTTGGTCGCATCATCGATGAGAGTAAACAAATAAAGCTTGCCACCATTAATTAAAATGTCATTCATCTCACAAAGATCAAAATGTATTAGCTCTAATGGAGAAGTGTCTCGCCTCTCAACGCTATGGAAAGATTTTCGAGGCTGTTTTGCTTGCACACACACTTCACACTTTGAGCCCTTCTCATGCTTCCAACTTGGAATTAAACCCATTTTCCTTAACTGCTCCATGGCTTCAAAATTAACATGACATAAATGAGGGTGCCAAATATCATGAGCTTTATTGAAATGAATAACATTAAAAATGTTTGGATTATTAAAATCAAAATGGATAAGCGGAACATGCCTCCGCTTTCATAGCCTTTTCCCACAAAAGTAGTAAATTTGGTCAACACAACCTTATTAGACGCAAAGTAAGCTTTATTCCTTGCCTACAAAGCATTGAGCCGCTGATAAGATTGCGGGACATCATTGGCACAAATAGTACTTCTCCAAGGATGAGCGTCTTGCTGGAAGTGAGCTTCAAGTAGACCTTGCCAATCCATCGTACTATAGCAGTGACGTCGTTGCCCATTAGGACGGAGCCACCAGCGTCACCCTGAAATGAAAAGAAACACGAATGATCAGTATATATATGTCTAGTTGCACCTATATCAGTCCACCAGTCAATTGATGAATTTGACATAAAAGCCTGAGGTACATACACATCTGAGACGGGACTAGCTATAGATACATTAGCTTCTACATTATTCTTGTGCTAATCTAGAGATGGTCCCTTGCCTTTACAGTCATAACACTTGCTGGCCTTATGGCCTTCCTTGCTGCATATGTAACAGGTAAAGATCACCTCCTTCTTCATTGGCTGGGTCTTGGGCTTGTTTTGGGAATGATTCTTGACTTTCTTCCCATTGCTCTTAAAGTTCTTGACTTCCACTGGGTGAGCTTGGATATGGGACTTCTCATCACTGCTGGCCCTGGCACGCTCCTCCACATTAATCGCGTCTGACAATTCATTAATCGTCATACGCTCCTTAATGTGTCTCCAAGAGATCACAAAGTCTCGCCACGAAGGTGGTAATTTGGCCAATATGATATTTACTTAAAAACTCTCTAGTAGGAGACAGTCGTACTGATTTAAATCACGTACATGGAGCTGTAGCTCATGAAGCTGCTCCATTACTGATCGTCTCGCTACCATCTTGTAGTTCAAGTAATTAGCAGTAATGAAAGACCCATTCCCATTATCCCCTTCTGAATTTTTTTCATTCAACTCATCCCACAGCTTTTTGGCCTCTGTGAAGTTGACATAGATATCGAAAAGCTGGTTTGACAAGACGGCTAACAACCTAGCCAAAGTTGAATGGTTCGCATTCTCCCAACGAGTTTTATCCTCGCCTTCCACAGAAAGCACTAGAGGATCTAAGGTGACCGAAAACAATTTTAGGTCAACCAACCACATCTTTGTCTTGGCTTACCAACGCTTAAAGTTCACACCGTCAAGACTTCCGGTTTAATGAAATCAGAAGATGAAGCAATTTCAACAAATATTGGTTTTCTGGACTGTTAGAAATTAAGCGGATTTAGCAATATTTTCATTTTAATTCCAATTATAATCAAGCACAAAATAGCATATATATATGAGAATGACATGAAAGTAAATATATTATCTCTCAAAATAGATAAACGATTCATATCATTAACATACGACAATATGCTTAGAAAAACACAAGTGTGAGCATTTGAAATCTGCATACTGCACAGATTAATAATATGTGGTACTGCTCTCAAGTGAGGAGTTGCACAAGTTTAAAGAAAACTTGGCCTTCTTCCACTCTTGGCAAAATTTCAATTATCACAGTGACAAACCTTCAAAGATTCTACTAGTTTAGCTAATTGAATATTACCTCAATGTAGTATCAATGTCAATGGCATGCAAAGACAATTGATTCCGGTAGCAATCAGACACTAGTGATAGAGTAAAGTTACTGCATACTCAACATCTATTTTTGGAAATTACAAAATCAACATATATATATATATATATATATATATATATATATATATATATATATATATTCGATAGCACCTAACAATAGCGATAAGCAAAATTGAGCAGGAGATTGAGCATAAGCGATTGACAAAGACACGAACTACACTCTATAGAAATATATAACTAGCATATGAGAAATTTAACTAGCAGAATCAATCTAGAATGTTACTGAGAATCCAATCTTGACAAATATCCTCATCGAGCAACCAAAAGCCCACAGACTATCACGTAATAGTTCTCCCAGTGCCAGCCAACAATCAAATATCAGAGATAATAAACAGATGAACTAGCACGGCTCACTAATGCACAATAGGTAAAAGGAGTAGAGAGCGAGCTCACAGAACGATGGCAATCCAAGCCATAGAGACGTCAAACGGGGCAAGGCTTGTTGCAAAGACAATGTCCTAGTAAACCAATCACCGAGGAATATCATGATATCACCGGAGAGGTAATCGGAAATACAATGCCCTACTCCACCGAATCGTGAAGCTGAGATGCTGCCAGATGCAGCGCAAAGCCAACATAATCACCCAATTGGATGAAGCAATCAAGGTATCGATGACTCGGTAGCACACTGCGCACGAATGCGCAAATGCCAAAAGAGGAACCCGGCGTAGACAGTAGCAGCAACCAAGAACGCCCACACCACATATCAACCGAAGCCTCATCGGCGAGAATCACCAAGTTCCCGATGAGCTCACGAATGCAAGCTGCGCGGGAGACCAAGGAAAACTCATCGATTGCTCTCGGATTTGCGTGCGTCTTCTTGTTACTGCCCCCGAGCACTCTCCCTTGGCTTGATTTAAAGGAGAAAGAGAGGGATTTCATATCGGAAGCGGCAGTGCCATCGCCCAAACCGACCGCCCGAGCCGTGCGCTTGAAGACCAGGGAGAGGAGGGGGAGCACTTCCGTCGGATCTGAGATGACCTAGACATGTCCCCTCTCCTCCCTCTTACATGTGGGCCTATGAGGAATTTCTTTTCCTTTTTTTCTTTTATTTTGGAAATAGAGGGAAATTCCTATTTTGCCCAACATATTTGAGGTCGATATGTCCTGCTAAGGACTGCTATCGAGCAGTGATCAAAAAGTGTTTTCAAGTTACAACCGGGTATACATAAACCTACATGGTCACACATTTAGCAAGTTGAAATAAGAAGGGTCCAAATGATAGACTCGGAGTGATATACGATCTCTTCTCATATTAGATAAAGATCTGGTCAGAGACTCTCCGAGTTGGATACGATCTCTAATCGTATCGGATGATGATCCAATAGGAGGCTATATATTGAGAGAGGCGTGGGACTGAGGGTCAGAGGAAATCCCGAGACACACTCCCATCGAAACTCTTGACGTGCACGCTGGTAGTAGCACACCGACGTACAATGTTCCATCTCTGAACATGTGGATTTCGGTAGAGACGCTGCAGCGACTGTAGGACTGATCGGAACGATCACGAGGAGAAGACAGTTGGTTCGTGAAAATCGACTACTGCTCATGGACGATCTACTACTTTCACTATATCAACACGTGTTACGTTGAACCAGACTGTTTCAATTCTTATTTCGCTACACCGTGCATCTAGTGATAATTACTTATGATATCTTACTCGCTTAGTTTCCTAATTTACGTAATAAAAATTTTAATTTATACTTAGTATAGCTTACCCCGCATCCCAACACAAGAGTCAGGCTTATCAATGGACAAGTCAACTCCTTGAATTCTCCATCTACTCATTGCAATTTCTCCCTGCGGCCGCCAGGTCTCTGGGCTTACCCCCACAAGCAAAGGCTGCCTATTCCCCTTGCCTACCAAAATCTTGCTTACCGTCGCGGTTGCCATAATGCTGGAGATGAAGAAGCTTCAGCCTGGCATCTACTCGATGACGAAATTGCCGGAGGGTGCCCTCCATCCGCTATTTGCAGGCAGTTGCGGTCACTTCTGCTCCATGTTGCTGCTTGTGAAAGAAATTTGTCACATAGTACCCCCATTGTTCATTAGAGCAAATATGGACCCATTTTCCTAGCTTTGCTGAATCACGCCTTATAAGCAAATGTTGATGGATCAAAAGCAGGCCAACTCCTGGTGCTGCACCTTGATATTGATGGATCAAAACCTGGTCTACGATTAGGTTGTAAAGAGATGGAACCATATTTAATCCTACACAATGTTTTTTCTAAGCACTTGAAACAATTCTAAGCCTATGGAGAAAGAATATTTGCAATCGTCTTAGAAAACAGTATTCTTCCGATGCCACTAGTTGACATGGCTGTCAAGAGTTTTCTAATTTCTCATGTCTAGGACATTACTTTTATTTTTAATACGGTGATAGCGTTGCATGGCAGTCAAGAATTATCTAGGTTGCAAATTTTGAGTATGCACAGGCAGGAACTTTTGGAAAAAGATGCTTGGTGATTTTATTTATCTCGTTGTCATATATGTTGTATTTCCAGGCACACGGAAGTAGTTGCTGGTTAGGTTGGGTCAGTTACTTGATTTGATCTTGTTGACATATTCTTCTATGCTTTCTCCAAACTTGTTATGACCAAATAAGGATATTCTTTCTTTTTTTTATCTCCTGATATAATTATTGTTCGACCCGTGAGTCCAAGACTAGAGCACCCAACAAGAACCAGGTGTTTTAATTTGCCCCCTGGCCCTTCGCTACTCCAAATTTCTTTTGCCATTAAACAAAAGAATAAAAGAGGGCATACTGATACTATTACGTAATGCTTTCCTTTCATTTGGATATTATATTTTGGGCTGTTTTTTGGTCGCGCTTGTGGCTTTTATCATCATGACATGACTTTTTACTGCTCGTAGAGATTACAGAGAATGTAAACTCACGTGTGGGTTTTTCTGATATAAATGGAGTCGGTATAGTATGTACTACAATTAACTAGTAGACATTATCTTAAAAAAATATCCCGTTTAAAAACTAGTTATTGTAGAAAAATCGAAAATCAGCTTTTAGAAGCTGAAAAGAACATGACCTTTGTCTCGTGTATGCTTGGACCATGTAGCTGAAAAAAAATTGCCCAACAATTTACATCATCGGTCCTCTGCTTGCAGTGCTGAACCCATTGTATGATTGCTGCGGGGGAGAATATCTTGTGTGCTGCATGATAACCCACACGATCTAACCATAGTACACCAGGACTGCTATCCGGAGGTAAAGAACTTCGAACTCATTTTACTTTCTGAAGTTGATTGCAAACTTTTCAGAATCTGACCTGCTATTTTTCTGTCAGTGAAATTCTAATGGCCTCGAGCTATCTTCGGGTGTGAAGGGATCATTTTAAACTTCGCTTGGAGTGCTTTTCAGAAGAAAAAAATGTTTACTGTGTTTTGCGTTGGCGTTTTCGATGCTGGTTGCCTGGTTTGGCTCGTGGGACCATCTGGCAACGTCAGCTCATCTTCTGTATCAGTTGTCAGTGAGGACTCCGGTCTCGCTCCTGTTCTACTGTTGTTTTTTGCTTTATCAGCTCGGCTTATTTTGGACTCTTTCCAACTGCGACTTCCATCTTCTTTTTTGGCCATTTGCCTTGGTTTTTACATCCCGTTTCTATTTTGGGTTCTACTGATACTACGCATTTGCATCATACGTGGTTGACCAAAGCACGCAGTGGCACAGGAAGAAATACGCATATGAAATGCCGCACAAAAAGGAAAAAGAAAAGGTGTACTTTTCATTAGGCGATCGAACAGGCTTCATAGTGCACACATCAATGTAAGCTACAAGGTTTACTTAGTACTAATCTATCGGTACCAAAATCTTACAGTAAAAGATTAATCTCGAACTCGCGTGGACAAAAGAGCAGATCCAGTACGGCACTAATGCCTACTGTTAACGCTAGCGCTGGTACTACAAGTCCACCGGACTACCGTAATTAGAGGTGCAAATGGATCAGATTCGGATGAATATTATTGTTACCATATCCTAACCTATATTTTTTCTTCGGATTCGGTACCAATCAAATTCGGTGCCGGATCGGTCGGGATTAACCCGAGCCGTTTGCACCCCTACTTGTTTGTAAGGAATACATACAGTACAATAAATGGAGTAGGAGGACGTACTGTCAAGAACTTGATGTTACTACTTAATAGCTGATGTGGAAGATTTTATTTTACCATTACAAAAGAAAATGAAACGTCAAATAGTAGCACTAACCTGAAATCAAACTTGAAGACGATCGGATTCGGGATGGATATTCTTTACCATATCCTAACCCATATTTTTCTTGGATTCGGTATCAATCGGATTCGGTACCAATCGATCGATGACCGGATCGGTCGGGATTAACCTGACCCGTTTGCACCCCTAACCACAACAAGTCTACAAGAAGTGACAGAAATGCACAGGCACTATTTGGTCTCACTGGTCTTTGGTGCTCCCTGCGTCTGCTGCGCCGGCGGCGGCAGCCCGCTGTCGAGGCAGCTCCGGCACCGGCGCTCCACCCACCCCTCGACGTCGCGGTCCCCGCTCGGCATCACGTGCCGCCCCCCGCACATCCGCGCGACGACGCCCGCGAGCACCGCGGCGAGCACGATCGCCGCGACGATCACCACCAGCGTCTCGACCGACCTCCCGTGGACCGCGCGGCCGGGGCCTGCGGCGCGTACGACGCGGCGCCGGCTGCGGCCTCCTGCACCGACCTCCTCACCGCCGCGGCCGCGCACGGCAGGGTCGCCATGGCCACTCCGCCGCGCAGCCGGCCCTGCGAGCTAGCTGCCTGGCTCTAGCTCCCTCCCCTCGCGGCTGCTACTTATAAATGCAGACACAGCCCATGCACGCGGCGGCGGACAAAAGAGGGGTCAAGGAGAGGCGAAGGCATTTTAACGCCTCGCGCGGTGTGTGCGAGCGTGACACTCGCGAGTTGCGACTGGCCGCGCGCTGCCACTGCCGCGTTAGGTGACCGTTGCTCGCACGAGATTTTGAAACGATTTGGCGTCTCTCTCTCTCGCCTGGGGAATTGTTCGGTCCGGGAGGGAGGGAGGGGCGGTGTCGTGGTGGTGCGCTCGCTCGGGAAGGCTGTGGCAGCACGGGCAGGGCAGGCGGGTGCGCGTCGTTTCAGCGCTGTGCGCGGGGCCGCGGGTGCAGCGACATTGACCGGTCGGCTCAGGCTCCGTGGGGTGCTGTACCGTGTGACAGGCACCTACTGGCCATCTCATCTCATCCCGTCGCGGCGATGTCGTCTTGTGGCTGTGCGGCGCCCCGTGCAGTGGGCAGTGGCGGTGCAGGTGGGCTCGGCCGATCCGGTGCCCCCCATGCCTGTCGCTGTTGCTGGTGCGGCTCGGGGCGTCAAGGACTGGCTGGGCTTGGGCTGGAGCGCCACTCTGTACGCGCAGCGATGTAATGGCGAGTTAACAGCAAAATTTAGCATTGTTTTATAACATATTTATACTACTTAATAAATTTGAGTTGGTGGTAGTCGATGCGTTCTCCTATCCCTCTTTTCAACCGTCCAATTAAAAATAAGCCGCCGGCTTCACCCCGCGTCCCACCCCACCGAAAAATGAGCCGCGTCAATGCGAAAACCGCCGCCCACTACCCCAGTCTATTCTTGTCCTCCGCCTGATGGCTGCCTCCGCCTCCGTCTCGCCCGCCGTCTCTCCACCCCGCCGCCGCCACCGCCACCGTGAAGAGTCCCCACACCGCCACGACCATCGCAAGCCCTGCACGTCCCCGTCCATCAGAGGGCTTGGAGTCGCGGCGTCGGTTATGGTCGGGGTCGGGTGGGGAAGCCCTAGATCAACAGCAGACAATCGGCGCCTCTCCCCGTAGGCCCTCCCTCCACCTTGTGCCCTCCGGCCCAAAGATCGCCGTGCCCCTTGCCGCCGACGATGCGTCGTCTCCGGGGCCGATCGCCTCCTCCGCTTGTCCTCACCACCTTCTCGCCCCGGAAATGGCGTGCGCTCGGCCGTCACGGATCCGGTACGGCTTCTTGAAACCCTAACACGTGCCCCTAATTTGCGTGTCGCCACGTCCCTTCCGCCGCCGCTCCTCCCCTCGCGCGGAGAGGTCAAAATCCTGAGTTGGATTGACGCGGTTCGTGCGATTCCCCTGTAGGTCGGTGACTTTGACTACGCCGACTTCCCAGATCTTTCCCACCCGCTGGGGATGACGACGCAGCCACCCTCCTGGGCCGTCCATCCTCCTCACGGTGCAAGAGGTGGCCAGCCTGAAGCGCCGGCAGCAGCGGCGTCGGCTCCAACACTGTGTACACGCGCCACCCCACCAATCGCGGGAGGGAGAGAGTCCGATGCCATCTCATTTCTTCGCCTTTTTCTTTGTTGGTTTCTTGATTTGTCCATATGTGGCATTCTGCGCAGAAGTCAAGTCGTGGATATGCTCGATTTATGCCCGACCCATCGCTTATTAGGATTCTTCCATGAGAAATTTGTGTGATTTCCATCCTCTTGTGTCGATTGTTGTTTGGGTTGTGTTCGGGAGAACGATTATGATAACTACCCGTTCTCGGAGATGAGCAGACAATGTCATCAATCGCACCACCCCAACTTCATCATGTAACTCCATGCTTCATCGCACTCACCTTGTTCTTGCAGTTCTTTTGTGTTACGAGCGCCCTCATCGGTTGCTCACCTATTGTGGATGTGGCTATTCCATGTTGTTGGAATGTTTTGTATTTTTTGTGCTTTGAATTAACTCATAAACAGATAAGAAGACAAAAGCCGAAAAGAAACCCCTATTATGATGTTAATCATGAAGTACATGGGTGTTCTGTGTGCTCATAAAGAGGGCAAGTAGGATAGGCTTTTGAGTGGTTAGAATTTTATTAGCAAGCTGTTGAACTCAAGAAAAAGAGATTTAATATTTGTGTTGTTACAGAAGTAAGTAGGAGGAGCTCGTGAAGTTGGATATATACGTAAAGTTTACAAATGCGATTGCGGTTTCTGTGATAGCTTTAGTTGCCTGGATTAGTTATGAGGTGTGTAAATTTCACTATATATGTCCATAGTGAACATTGTGCCTATATGAGAACAATGTGCTGCATGTCTTCGAACTATATGAGAACAATCTACTGCCTCTTGGTCCATTAAGTTTCTATAAGCTTTATTAACATCCAGGTTCTCCATTATCATCATAAGGTTCGAAAAGTGTGCCTTCATAATTTAAGCTGGCTTAATTCACCTGAAGATTTTATTCAGGGAATCTTTAGTTTTTAGAACCTTATGAATTGAATAACTTTCTTTGTGTTCTCATGGCTTCATTTTGCGATCTATTTTAAAGCAACAGACCCCATTAGTGAGAGGTGGCGAGTGTCGGATCATAAAACCAGTCTCGCTATCTTCCTACCCTCTAGAGATCGGAAAAAAACATTTTATAAATAATACTATTTGTCCTTTACAAATTTCTAAGACTTATTGATGGATGAAGATAGTTAATAAAAATCAACTTTGAGTGTTAGTTGGCGTTGTAGTTAATCTGGGTATGTGAATATTCTTGATTGATGTGAATGAAACCATACAGAAAGATTTAGGGAATATCTATTTTTGAACTTTTTGAACCATTGGATTAAAAATAGACTGCAATACAATAGTAGTTTTAATCCTTTTTAGGCCGGCATGCAATTATTGACACACATTAATAATTTGTTTGGCTCATCTACAAGGCAAGTGTAGATGGTCAGATATATGTATGGAAGATTGATGAGGGACCCGATAAAGAAAATAAACCACAGTTACATGTGCAAGATTGAAATCGCCATCCGTATTGTAGGAGATGTGAAACTTACCATCCAAGAATATGTTGGCACTCCCATAAGCATGTAGGGTCTTATCTACATTGCCTGCATCACATTCAATATCTGCACTTTTTTCTATTCAATGACTCATGCTCTTTTTCCTTGTAGGAGATTTTGTTTGTTGGAATTGGAAACTGCATCTTAAGAATCGACGCAACAAAAGCGGGAAGAGGAAGAGACTTCAGTAGTGAAGAGCCTCTTAAATGCCCACTTGGCAAGCTGATTGATGGTGTGCACTTGGTTGGTAAACATGATGGGGATATCACAAATCTGTCCTTATCTCAATGGATGACTACTGTCTCTCTTCAAAGATCGAAAGATGGCATGGTTCGTACAAGATATCCTCTTGTTAATTCGAAACCTATACTTCATGATAGGCTCGAACACATTAAAGAAATGGTTTGCAAAACTAAAGATCCCGAACACTCTGCGTAAACTTCATTACATTGCACACGCTAAATTTTAATTTGTTTCGTTTTCACTATCATAGGGTCCAAAATGTTTTCAACTGCAAAATGGTACCTTGTATTTCCGTTTTCACTGAGTAATCGATATGGTTGAATATACTTTTGTGTTTGACTGAAAGTTTTCTGCAACCATTTCATGCTAGGAATGTTAGGATTGTTGAGCTTAGTTTAGTCTTTGTTATTCTGCTACGCAAGGACAAAGCTCGGGAAAAGATCCGGGATGATCGCAGGCGTTGTCTCTATCTCGTGATGAAACCACATGATGGTCAAGTCGTGTACTCGGTTTCTTTTTACGGCACCGAGCGCCGGATCATATAAATCTCGTGTGATGAGTATGTATTTTGTACATTATCACTATATTTGTTGTCATATTTTATTACCTTTATCAATTAGTTATGCTATTCTGCCAAATAATGAATGACCACAACATTGATGTCCCGCTTATATAGGATTAACCATGCTTAGGCAAATAAAATGTCCAATTTATCCTTTATCAAGAATGGAATGTCATAGTAGTGCCTGGAAACTAGAGTTGAATAATCTGAAATGATGGTTCATTTATGGGTGCCGTGTGCGTGTTCGTGTGTGTATGTGTATTTATCAATATATTATTATGATAATCAATGCATGGAACTCTACTTGATACATGATGACATAATAAAATTGCTGTTTATTATTCTGTTTGAGATCATATTTGATAGTATGTATCACCTTTATTTGGTTTTTCGTTGCAACGCACGGGCATTTTACTAGTATTTATAAAAATAATTAGATGCATACCGTATTAACAAAAATATTGCTTCGTTGTCGGTGGATGGCAAGAAGGTTCGCAAGGCGACACAGTGCAAGTGGTCATGGCGGCGGTGATTAAGCCGACAGTCAGACGTTGTGTTGAAGGTCAGATATAATTTTTTTCTGTTTGAATTTTTAAATATATCAAATGAGTTCAAAAAATTACAAAAAATTATAGATTTCCTTTCAGGTTCAGAGCTTTCATGTGCAGGCTAACCTCATTGGTCTTGTCAGCAGAGACTCCACCTGTCCACAGCATTGATCCGATCTGCAGTAATGGTATTGTTATAACACATGTGCCCAATGTGCATAACTGATTTCTAACTCCCACCTTTTACTTTATGCTGACACCCCTCCATGTACTATAAATATGTACAAACATCAGAAATAAAGATACAACTTTTCTGTCTCAATCTCTTGTCACAACATCTCTTGCAACACGTTATCAGCACGCTGTTCTCACACAAGTGGCAAACAGAGAAGAAAGGCAGAGAAGCCAGCGCGGCCCACAAGGCGTGCAGAGGCGAGGTGTGTCCTCATGGCGCGACGGCGAACCCCAGCGGCACATCCTCCGGCGCGGCATACCAGTGCGCAGCCCAGCGCGACCCACACGGCACATGTGGCATGAAGAAAGGACGCCGAAGCAGCGGCAAGACGGCGGCAGCTACAGCCAAGAACCCACTCGATGCGGCGCAGACAGCCCCATCCGGCCCAAAGACGGCCGCGGCAGGCAGATCGAGCACGCCCAGCGGCCGGCGCGGCGCGGACGCAAGACAGCGGCGACGGCGTGACACGACCCCCATGGCCGTGGCGGCCTCACGGCCGGCGCATGAGCGTGGAAGCGGCAAGGCCCTGAGGCCTGGGCCGGAGGCGCGGCCCAGCCAGCGGCCGAGTGGCACGGCCCCCCAGCCCGGCGGCAAGCGTGAACGGCGCGTGGCGGTGGCGGGGTGGCTGAACGACGCCTGCGCGCCCCGACGGCATGGGCGCAGCCAGCACAGCAGACGACAACAGCGACAGCGTGTGGTCGGGAGGCGGCACGGCAGCGATGGGAGGCTTGGCCGAGCAGCGGCGGCGGCGGCGGCTTCTGCAGCGCAGGCGGCGGCAAGGCGGCGGGCGGCGGCTCCATGGCGGCGGCGGCTATGGTGTGGGAACCCTAAATCCTCTCCCCACACCTCATTTATATATGGCCTCCATTAAATGGGCTTTTGGCCCAATAACCTCCACCTCTCCACTTGGGCCAAAAGGCCAAATGGGCTTCAGCCCAGGTTTTCGTAATTTTACATTTTCCTCCCTGTACTTTATGGAAAATGCAGAATTTTTATTTTAAATAAATTCATGTTGTATAATTTGCAGTATAGTCCTTCCGCTTATTTATAATTGTACTCGTCACATTGTACTATTATAAATTAGCATTTCTGTCCCTACAGGATCTGAAGATTATGTAATTGTTCAAATAAATGTGCATGCATATTTCTATAACTTTTACATATTTAGGATTATTTTATTGCAATTTATTTACAATATGAATTGCGACCATATTTAAATTTGCTATCTTAGCAAATTTAAATTTAAAATTCCCATTTAATGAGTACCATTGTACTTAATAATTTGGAATTTTCTGCAAAATATTATACCTAACATAAATACCATAAAAATCATAATTTTTGGCACTTTGCTACATTTATTTGTACGCTTTGCCACACAATAAATTGGAGTTCACCATCAATATTGTGATTACACGGTATTATAAATATAACCACAAGTTATATTTATTTTGGGTATATATTCATTCGGATTACAATACTCATATTGTTTTCCGCATATTTTGTATTTTATTACAATATTACCATACACATTAATTTACCTCATGTAAATTAATCATTTATGGTGTACTTTCATGTAGATTTTAAATGGCTACCAAAGATTTTGAGCCCCTTGCTATCGATGGTACCAACTACCCTACATGGTCTATGGACTTAAAAATCAACCTCACCACACGTGGGTTGCAAAGGGTGATATTTGATCCACCAGCAGATCAAATTCCTCCGGATATTGTGAAATATTCCGTTTTAAACATAATACGGAATCACATACATCCAGATTTGAAGACTGAATATTTGTATGAGGAAAATCCACTCACATTATGGTTAGCCCTCAAAAATAGATATGAACAGCAGAAGTCTGTTGGAGACAATAATCATGCCCTTCATACTATTTGCTCCAAATTGCGGTTTTGTGAAAATGAATCAACAGATGCGGACAAAATAGAGAAGACTCTCTCTACAAATGCTCCCATCTGATAGGGTCCTACAGTAGCAATGGCGTGCTGCAAATTACCAAACTTATTTTGATCTTATGCATACTTTACTTCAGGAAGAGAAGCATGCTGAACTTCTTTTAAAGAACAATCAGCAACGTCCCATCGGGGCTACTCCACTTCCTGAAGTTCATGCTAATCAACATAACAACAAGTTCAATGGTTTAAAAGACCATTCAAAGAACTTTAAAGGTAAACACCACCGCCATAAGAAGCAAAAACCAAGTGGATTCAAGAAAGGTAAAGGCAATTCTGGTAAAAGAATTGACAAATCTGACATTTGTCAAAAGTGTGGTTGCTACAACCATTCTACCAAGAAATGTCGCACCCCGAAGCGTCTTGTGAACCTCTATCTCCAGTCTTTGGCTCAAGGCAAGAATGCTCAACAGAAGAGATTTGAAGCACACTTCAATCTCACATCCAACGATGATGAAGCCGGATGTTCTCGAAAGTTCCTTCAAGAACTCAAAGACACATGTACTTCTACAAAGAAGGATGATCTCATGTGCACCGAGGACACACTTGAAGAATTTCATTCTCAACAAATGTTTGGAGATCTCAATTAGACTCCTAGTCCAATAGCTACTAAGTATTATAGTGTTGTAATATAAATAATGTTGTCATCTATATTGTATGCTTGTATGCTACAATCATATATCGAACACATTCGGTATTGCAAATAAAGTTTGTATGTATTCTATATATACTCTAAGAATTTCATTAAATTCTTCTTTTGTGTATATAGATTTTTGGAGTCAATCCAATGGAGGAGGAATTATGCCTTGTGGATAGTGGTACCATAAACTCTATACTTAGGGACACAATATATTTCCTATCTCTTACAAGGAGAAAAGGAAATATTTTAACAATCGCTGGACGCGATGCAACGATAGTAGGCTCTGGTCGCGCCTCTATCACTCTCCCTATGGGTACACAATTGGAAATTATGGATGCACTCTTGTATCCTGATTCAACACGTACCCTACTTAGTTGTAGAGATATCCGTCAGAATGGTTTCCATATTGAAACCCAAAATGACAACAAAGAGGAATATCTCCTCTTAACCAAAAACAATGGATATAGCAAACAAATACTAGAAAAAAAAATTCATCTTTAAACTCCGGATTGTACTATACATACATCAAACCCGTTCAACATATTGAGTATAAAGTAATTTTCCAAAATACTAACACATTCCAAATATGGCATGATCGCCTTGGCCACCTAGGCATTGGAATGATGAGAAAAATTATTAGCAATTCAATTGGTCATACATACATCAAAATAAAATTTCCGGAATCCTCAGATTTTGTGTGCACTTCATGTGCCACCGGAAAATTAATTTTAGGACCCTCTTATCTTAAAATCAGAGTTGAACCACTTAAATTCCTTGAACGCATTCGAGGAGATATATGTGGTCATATATAACCATTGTGTGGACCGTCCAGATATTTCATGGTTCTCATTGACGCATCTACTAGATGGTCACATGTGTGTCTTTTATCCACACGAAACTATGCATTTGCTAAGTTAATTGGTCAAATTATCCAATTACGAGCACATTATCCTGAATATCGGATTTAATCAATTCGAATGGATAATGCCACTGAATTTTTCATCCTATGCCTTCAATGACGATTGCATGGCTATTGGGATACAAGTTCAACACTCTGTTCCATATGTTCATACACAAAATGGTTTAGCAGAATCTCTTATCAAGAGAATCAAGCTCATTGCAAGACCATTACTACAGAATTGCAACTTACCAACATCATGTTGGGGTCATGCAGTCTTACACGCTGCTGACTTAATACAATTGCGTCCAACTGTATATCATAGCACCTCCCCGCTACAATTAGTACGTGGAAATCCACCAGATATTTCCCATCTGCGAAAGTTCGGTTGCGCTACATACGTACCGATCTCACCACCGCAGCAGTACCTCAATGGGACCGCACGGAAACTTGGGATCTATGTTGGGTATAAATCTCGTCGATTATAAAATACCTCGAATCCCTAACAGGGACCCGTTCACGGACGTAAGACGATTGCATATTCAATGAGGAACATTTTCCGGCATTAGGGGGAGACAACAAGTACCAAACTAAATGCCAGGAAATTAATTGGAATGTTCAAGGCATTCCTGCCTCAGACCCACGTACTAGAGAGACTGAACTTCAAGTTCAGAAACTCATTCATTTGCAAAACATTGCAAATAAACTGCCAGATGCATTTACTGATTATAATGGTGTCACAAAATCCTATAATCCCGCCGAAATGTGCTCGAAGAGTGGAGGTACCGCAAAATACCACTCAACCCCAGTTCAAAATAAGAGGGGAGAAGTACGGCACAAATGGCGGATCTGACTTCTAACAAGCGACAAAGTAAATAAAAGAATGTAAATGCAGATCAACCTCATGTTGATAGACACCAAAGGATCCTTGAACCCAGATCAACAGTGCACTCAATTACTGATCCTGGGACATCGGAATACCCCGACTCAAATGATTTTGGAAATAACATTGAGTTACCAGGGGTCCAAGAAATTTCCACTAACTATTCTGATTCTGGAGAATCATACGATCGTAAGACTACAATTGTCGACATTAATTTCTCCACAACAATTGCAAACAACCTTCAAAATGATCCGATCCTAAGACCATGGCAAAGTGCAAACAAGACTCTGACCGGAACCAATGGAAGGATGCAATTCAAGAGGAGTTAGCCTCGCTCACAAAAAGAAATGTATTCACCAATGTGATACATACACCTCCCAAAGTATTCCCCTGTCGGTTTAAATGGGTTTTCGTCCAAACGGAATGAAAACAATGAGGTGGTGAGATACAAAGCAAGGCTTGTAGCACAAGAGTTCACGCAGAGACCCGACATTGATTTCAATGAAACCTATTCTCCAGTAATAAGTGGAATAACATTCCGATATTTAATATCATTGACAGTACAAAATAATCTATGGATGTAGTGACAGCATACCTTTATGGGTCACTCGATTCGGACATATACATGAAAGTTCCCGATGGAATTTCAATTCCGAATACAAACGCAAATCGCAATATGTATTGTGTAAAATTAAACAAATCTTTATACGGCTTGAAACAGTCGGATAGAATGTGGTACAACCGACTAAGTGAGTTCCTAACCAAAAAGGGATACTCCAACAATGATGATTGCCCATGCGTGTTCATAAAAAGATCCTCAACCGGATTTTGCATTATATCTGTGTATGTTGATGATCTAAATATCATTGGTAACACACAGGATATAGATGAAGCACGTAATCATCTTAAGACGGAATTTGAAATGAAGGATTTGGGTAAAACCAAATTTTGCTTAGGTATACAACTTGAGCACCTTCATACATGCATCATAGTGCATCAATCAGCCTATGTCCAGAAAATATTGAAAAAATTCAATATGGACAAATCATATCCATCGAAAATCCCCATGGTTGTTCGATCTCTTGACAGGGACAAAGATCCATTTAGACCCCGAGATGAAAATGAAGAGCTATTGGGACCCGAGGTTCCATATCTCTGTGCTATCGGAGCGCTTATATACCTTGCAAATTGCACCCGGCCGGATATTGCATTTGCGGTAAATCTACTTGCTAGATACAGCGCTACTCCAACCAAAAGACATTGGGTAGGAGTGAAGAATATCCTTAGATATCTTCAAGGCACTAAAGATCTCGGTCTATTCTTTCAAAAGAATAAAAATATGGATTTAATAGGATATGCAGATGCTGGCTATTTATCAGATCCCATAATGCCAGATCACAAACAGGCTTTGTGTTTTTACACGGTGGAACAACCATCTCTTGGAAGTCTTTGAAACAGACCTTAGTGGCTACATCCACTAATCATTCTAAAATAATTGCATTATATGAAGCATCACGTGAATGTGTATGGCTTCGCAGAATGATTAATCACATACAACAGTCATGTGATATAGGTGCTATTGCATCACCTACCATTATCTACGAAGATAATGCTGCTTGCATTGTTCAAATGCAAACGGGTTACATCAAGAGCAATATCACAAAACATATTGCACCTAAACTATTTTACCCACATGAATTGCAAGAGAGTGGGGAAATAAGTATTCTGCAAACTAAGTCTTGTGATAATCTCGCAGACTTATTCACCAAGTCATTACCAACTTCCACATTCCAAAAATGTGTTCATGAAATTGGTATGCATAGACTACGTGATTTGCAGATGTCAGGGGGAGAAATCTCCTAAGACTTAACCCGTTCAAATAAAATATTGTACTCTTTTCCTTTATGAGTTTTTCCTTTAAAGGTTTCTCATCAAGGTTTTTAATGAGGCAATATGACAACGTAATCATATCTCTCTTTTCCCCACATGGGTTTTTAGGAGATATAATCAAATATATGTCATATCATTTTCTCCTTAAAATTTTCCCTACAGGGTTTTAAAAGGAGTTTTTCGTGACATATCTACTCTATCAATTCTCCTCATATTTTTCCCTACAGGGTTTTAGAGGAATTTTTCCAAAATGAAGAATCAAGGTGATCATATGAAGACACATTGGTCAAGGGGGAGTGTTATAACACATGTGCCCAATGTGCATAACTGATTTCTAACTCCCACCTTTTACTTTATGCTGACACCCCTCCATGTACTATAAATATGTACAAACATCAGAAATAAAGATACAACTTTTCTGTCTCAATCTCTTGTCATAACATCTCTTGCAACAGGTATGTCCTGGAAAAGCTGTCTCCATTTCCTCAGCACTGTTATTCGCATCACCAGTTTTTGCGCTGAAAGACACTGTCATTTTGACAGTTCCATAAGCACCATAATGTTGCTACAATAACATAATGGTGCCCCAACATCCCGATCATGATCCGACCCGCTAATATTTCTTTGTCTAACTCAACATCAGGGTATTGATTTACTCAAAACGTATTGGGAAGCATGGTCGTAGTGTCTTCCTACGGTTGCAGTGTATCTGATAAAAATACAGGCGTGGCTATTTGCCTCTTCAACCCTTCATAAATTGTCTCCCTCATATATATATCTATATACTAATTAGAGACACGTACGTTGCAGCAGAATCATAAAAATAATAAGATAGAACTTACCGTCTGGCCAACTTCACACATGAAACATTGGAGAGCAAGCGACAGAGAGAGAAATGTGGCCAGAATGCGCAAGGAGATGAGAAAAGTGGAGGGGGGTGGACGGTTGTATCCTGAGAGAGAGGAGGAGAGAGACGAATGGTCTAGATCAAATCGGATGGCTGAGAAGAGAGGAGGGAGAATAGACCAACCACCAACTTATATTTTTATAATAGTAAATATATTAAACAAGTAATCCCACTAACTGCAATTAATATTATTTCCCTCTTACCGTCGTACTTTTATTGTCCACAATCTTTGGATAAAAATTAAGCTCAATCCGTTGCTTCTCTCCTGTCTTGGAAAAGTCCATCTCTTGTGTCATAGATGTTCCTCATTCGTATGGTCTTCTGATTCTTTCGGACTCTACCTTTTTCATCTTAGTTTATTTAAACATTACAACCAACAAATTGATTTCTACAAATTTCCGCCGCAACGAGTGGGTATTCTTCTAGTATCTTAAACAAATAATCCTCACTAGTATCTTAAACAAATAATCCTCACTAACTACAATCAATTCTATTTCTCACTTCTCTCTTGCAACCATATCATCTCTGTTGTTCATAATCTTTGGATAAAAATTGAGTGTTATAAATGTTTCTAGATGCAATTAGCAATCCCTATTACAATCAGCGAATTGAATTCTATAATTTCCCGCTGCAACGCGCAGGGTCTTCTGGTTAGATCAAATGGTACGAGTGCCTTTCAGCCTCGTAAATCGATATCAAACAGAAAAAAAAGAGAGAAGAACATCGAGCAACCAAATTTCAATAAAGAATCATGTTATAAAAGTTTCTTACGCCGACCAAATATATTTTAACTTGATAACGTCATGCCCTGCAGGAAACCATTAAAATTACGTAGTCTCGTTGCATACCATGGTTTGTGCTCTTGATTCTAGCTTTTTTTTTTTTCATATTTTGGCGCTGTTTAAGTTTTATTTTACACTGTAGTTATTGTTAGCCTTTTAGTATAATTAAATTTTAAAAATAAAAAAGATTACACCGCCGTAGACAATGAAAATAAATAAAAAACCAAAAAACCAAAAAAAAGATAAAAATTAAGAAGCTAAAAACTACAAACTAGAAGATAAAAGCTTAAGCTCAATAAAGCACAGCAGCTTTAAATCCTACATGAATCACCAAGGACGAGTTATTGAGTTGATTTCATAGCCTTTGCCATTGAAATGCATGTTCCAAGTTGCATGCTCTACAGCTCTTCCAGACCGTAGTTCTCGCGTATATATCGTGAGTTTGCACCTCTCTTTCCAATCTTTAGTACACTAGTACTATATGCTCCTTTTTATTTATAATTTATGATTTATAACTTCTCTTAAATAAACAAAATAAAAATAGTACTATGTATTCTAATTTATGATTTATAACTTCTCTTAAACAAACAAATGGAGTGATTACTCTGCCGTTGTTTCAAAATGATTAATCAAAATAGCCTTTTTAAAATACATTCAATTCGTTTACACAACCATTCACACACTAAGAATAAAACTACAACAAGAGCCACACCATATTGTTCAACAAGAAGCAGCATGAACCAGATCTCCAACAAGATTTGCAAATGTCAGTGCTATGGTCTCAATAGCATTGGTATGATGTATCAAAATGGAACTCTTTCCGATTAAATAGTGCCCAAACAAAGCATATCAAAACACTGTCAAAACAATAAGCTAGATAAAAGAGAATACTAGAACATACCAAGCTCCCATCCATGAATTTTATATCCCTTGCTCGCAGTGTAATGAATCAGTGATGTTGCATTGGTGTAATCCCAAAGCCCTCCAAGGACCCATCTGGCAAACAAACCCAACCGTTCAGAGCATTCAGTCCGAACACAATTCTCGTTTATTTTAATTTTTTTTTGCATTGTCTTTGAGGATAGGTTATTTTTATTTTTTCTAGTTTTTCTTTATATTTTTTAGAAAAAGATAATAGCTACTACAGTAATATTTTAACCTTAAGTCAAAAGCTATAACCAAAATCTTAATCCGAAAGTCAGGTAGAACGGGCCATAGTAGTATTCCATCAGCGAGCGGCGAGAAGTAAACTAATTGCGGCGGCCAGCTAATCGAACGCAAGGAGAGAGCGTGCCATGCATGGTTCGCGTGGCCATTAATTTACCCGCTAAACCATCCGCCATCTGGCAGCCCGTAAACTGCATTACCGAGGACACCACTCCCTCCTTTTTTTAAACGAAAATTTAAAATAATATCTTTACTATTATAAAAGAAGGAGTTGGTGTTTGGTCCGGCCTCTCCCACCCCTTCTCACAAAAGGCAGCGCTGACATGTGGCCCCAAAATACCTGCGTCGAATCTTCCCACATTCCCATCAAAATATCCTTCTTTCCATGATTTAGTGGTCAAGGTGGATTTCATCTAGACTGTATTGTAGAGTACATGCTGTATTTTTCATCCAGTGCTTAATCTTGTACTAGCTGAATGCTCGTTGCTACGGATTTTAAAATTTTATCATACTATATATTCTGAAACTAACGGGTGGTAAAAATTTTTAGAACATGCATACAAATATATTTTAAAATCTTTTAAAATTCGTAGCAATGTACGAACATTCAGCTAGTAACTGCTAAAAGTTAAAACTCAAGCCGAAATGGACAACCTGACCACCTGCTCGCTTTTGGCCCGTACACGTCTATCCGAATCCACCCGTCCACCCATCCGAATCCCCATGCTAATCACCCTTCGGCTCCCAATAATCCCGTCGATCCACCTGTAGTCTAGCTTTAGCCATGCAATAATAGTGAGCGCGCTAGCTTCCCTGGCCTCGGATTGGCCGGCCTCTTGGGATCCTCCTCTCGGCGCCCCAGAGAGAGAGAGAGGGGGGAAGGAGACGCGCTATTGGCCGCCGCCTCCCTCCACGCCCACGCCCACGCCCAGTGGTCAGTATTCCCTCGGCTTTGATTGGTGTTTGCCGGCCCTTTTTTTGCCCGCCTCGGTTTTGATGCGGTGTTTCTATTTTTGGGTGGCTGCTGGGTTTTCTTTCGGATAAGGGGCTATCCGAATTCCGCGGAGTGGGGGGGAGTGAGGGGTGCGGGGATCTTGTGGGTGTCCTGCTAGCTATGGGTGATTCAAGGACCGGGTTTTCTTGCGCTGCTCGGGATTGGATCGGGGAGGACAAGTACTGCTGCTGCTGCTGAGCGTAGCGGCGGCAGATTGGGATCGATGCGATTTTTGCAGTGTGTGAGGCGAGGATATTTGTTTGCTCGAACGGAGGAGGAGAAGGAGGGGAATTTCTTTTTTTTTTTTTTGCCTGAGCTCAGTTGCACCTGTCCAACTGTAGCAGAGGATCCTTTTCTTATCTGTGTGTTTGATTTAAGCTTTTTGGATGATAAATGATTGTAGTTTGGTACTGTACTTTGAATCTCGCTGGAAAGTTTCCGAGAAAAGTCTTTGGTTCGATCCATTCTTGCTCCCGATCTTTCTTTTAAGTAGTAGTAATTGCTTGTTTGTCGTACTGTTTCTACCGATCTTTTCATGATTCGTGAGCATCAATCAGTTCTTCCGAGGATTCGGAGCGTGGCCAAGTCCAAATGGCTTCTTGCTTCGATCGAGTCAGGATCGTTCCACTGTTTTGTGCTGTCAAAACTGATCTACGAATGATTTAGTCTCCTTTTAGTTTCTCTGTGCTCGTAGCGTCGTATCTTTAGTTCTTTATTGACCTGTGTTTCCGTGTATGTTCTCTTGCTGCTACTGAAACAGCGAGGGCCTGAACCGCGGAGCAAGGCCGTGAGCTAGTATGAGTGGTATGGAATCACGGCCGGGGGGATTTAACCTGGTGGAGCCGAGAGGGCAGGGCGCGCTGCCGTCCGGCATGGCAATGCAACCGTGGTGGACGGGCTCCGGGCTTGGGGCGGTGGCCCCGGCTGTTGTGGTGCCGGGAAGCGGAGCAGGGATCAGCCTATCGAGCAATCCGGTTGCTAGTGGTGGTGGTGGTGATACCACCAAAGGCGCTCAGGGCAAGACGAGCGACGATGCGAGAGGGGAGAGCAGCGAGGATTCACGGAGATCAGGGGAACCAAAAGGTTTGTTCTGTGAGAAGAGGTGTTTCTATGCTTTTATCGATAGTGATTTGTATAATTTTTAAAGCATAATAAATGATGGATAGATGTTACTTACCTATTCGTGTGCTTTGAGATTAGTGCTACTCTTGTCTTGTTAGAGAGCAAAGCAAATTGGTGTGCTAGTTTTTTTTATCTCCTCTGCTCATGCTTGTTTTGGCTGTAAATTGGTTTGAGTTGACAAGGAGCTCTTACTTAAGATGTTTCCATATAGGATGTCGTACCATAGTTTCCTTATATGGCATAAAAGGAGGTAAGAATTGAAAGCAGGCTTCATGAGCCCTAGTTCTTCATCTTCTGAGAAAGAGAACCATGTGTGTCAGCACATTAGCACCCATTCTTGGTCAGCTCTTTAATTGTAAAACCTTCACTGCTGCATCCCTCTCATGCATGACATGTGCTGTGGTGTTGTGCTGATGTAGAATTTTCACGATCTTGTGTTCAGCTGTACCTTCGCTTACCTAGTTCTATTTTAATGGAATACCATCTTACTTAAATGACCATACTAAGCAAGAATCTGAATTGCCTAGAGTAACTTCAGCAAAATGATGATGGATCTCATGTGCTATTTTGATCTTTTGGTGAATGTCCTGTAATTGTGCCTGGTATAGCATTGACTTTTTCATGCTGATGTTTTGATTATGTGTCTTTATGTGCAAACACTTTTTGCACTGTGTCCAGAAATAAAAAAAATCAGCTGTTGTTCACATCAACTGCAAACAAGAATGGGGAGAAAGTGTTCCTCACTGTCCTCTGCACACTGAATTGCTCTGTATAGCAGTAAGAAAATCATTGTGGCGTTTTCGTTTGTCAGTACTGAACTTTGGCTCCTTTAGAATATTTTTCTGTGATATATGTGACTATTAGTTTACTAAATGGTTCATGGCTTCTTGCAAGTATCATATAAATCTAAGTTGAATGCTTGAAGCCTGATATCAAGTGCTCAAGCTCTTCACATATAATATGCTTGGCAGAAATTTAATGTGACATCAGTTGCAATGGCATTAACAATTTTTGTTACAACCTGATATGTATATTGCCAAAGGTCTTGGTTTTTGAGGTCATCATAACACCGAATTGTTTATGTTTTTTCATGTTCCACTTTCTAGCACCATTCTTGTTATTGGTTTTCTGCAAACCTGTCAGGTGGGTGAAGAAAATGAAGATTGTCCAGTTATTGTTTCATAATGATAAACTTACTTGTAGCCTTTTCTCAGTTGAAGTGACATTTGATAAAGGTCAGATGACACATTTGACAAAGGTCAGATGACAGGAGTAGTGCAAATGTCTTGCCTAAAATTTTAGACGTTGGTGTTAGCACAAGTTCCACTTGCATAAATATGGTATTATATCTGAATGGATGTTAATTCATTTTTCATTATGTCAGCAACAAATGTTAAACATGCTACCTCCTTTCAGTAAGAACTGATGCTGTTTGAATACCAGATGGAAGCGTTGGTCAAGAAAAGCACCATGCCACATCGCAGATGCCTGCTTTGCTGTCAGACTATTTAGCACCATATTCACAGCTGGAACTAAACCAACCAATTGTGTGCACTCTTTCCCTTCCTGGACTCTTTCTTTTCTTGTCTGGCAATGCATTCATCGTCTCATGTTAATATTGGTCATTGTGCAGGCTTCTGCAACATATCAGTACCCTGATGCTTACTATACAGGCATGGTTGGTCCCTATGGAACTCAAGCTGTGGTACTTTTTCTATGCCAATTTAAATATCAGAAATCATCTTCCCCCTTGTATGCAATCCTTCATAGCATTGGTGTAAATAATGGTATTACCCAGTATACTTAATTCAAGTAAGCACATTATGAGATATGATATTAGATCTAAGATATTAAAGAATTGCAGAAAGAATGGAAATGTTATTTTGGAACATTTGTCAATCTTCGTGCTGATAAATATGAATAAATATAAATAACAATCCACAGTATTTTTGCAAGGGTTTTTGAAAGGGTGCTGAAATTACAGCGGACTATTTAGGTTCTTCTGGTATTTTGTCAAGCAAAATGATAAATTGTGATTAGAAAAAAGTTGGTTGCTTGTGTGCTTTCACTTTACTTCCACTGTCCTGAACCGGCTGCCCTGAACTGGCTGCATTTTTTGCGGTCCGCAGACTCATCTCCAGCTGCCTGGATTAACTCACTCTCGCATGCCATTGCCTCTTGAAATATCCGAGGAGCCTGTCTATGTAAATGCTAAGCAGTATCATGGAATTTTAAGACGGAGGCAGTCACGTGCAAAAGCTGAACTTGAGAAAAAGGTGGTTAAAGCAAGGAAGGTTAGTGAAGCAATATCTAGTCCCTGCTACCTCTGTATTTTACTTCTGTGCAGTTTTCAGGATTTTAAGGTCAGTAGCTTTGAGTTTTCAGGATGCTCTTTTGTATGATTAACTCCTGATGTTTGTCCTGGTCAGATGCCTCCCATTTTGCTAAAGGATAGAACATGATAGTTTGTTAAGCTCTGGCATTTGATGTTGCAGCCTTATCTTCATGAGTCTCGTCATCAACATGCAATGCGAAGGGCAAGAGGAACTGGGGACGCTTCCTGAACACAAAGAAAAATGAAAACGGTGCTCCCAACGAGAAAGCTGAACTAAACAAAGGTAATACAATCGTTTCACTATCTGTTGGTACACTTCACTTACTGAAGAAACAATTATCAGTAGATGCATTTCCATTTCTGACAAACTGCTTTTGGATTCATCAGGAGACCAAGAACTCGGAGCATCACCCTGTACCACCTGACTTACAGCTCCTTCACAAGGAAGCATGAAGTAGAAGTTTTGCAAACCTAGAACAGTGGCATCTGTCCACTGGTATACACACTCGAGTGTGGATTCTCGCTCCCACGTTGCGCCGCCATATTTGCGGTGTATCTTCTCTGTGCAAAGCGCTCAGAGGTTCATTCTTCTGAATGAACTAGTACAATTTGTTGGTCCTGGCAGAATGCAACCTGGGTGTACTAGTCTCCATCCCATTGTCTGTCGTGGGTAGGTGTGCTGTTTTGAGGCAATTCATTCTTGGCTTTCACATTCCGCCCCATGTGTGTGCCTAGCGTGTTGTTGCAAGTGAAACTAGCCGTGCTGCGTCTCCAGGGTTCTGTGCGACGTGTGTAAGATTAACCTGAACTAATGTTTGTAATGCCGTAGCGTGAGTTTGGCTTGCTTTTAGTTTGAAATGTAACAAGGCCAGACTTGAACTCGATATGCAGAGAGAAAAACTGCTGTGGCCAGTTCAGTGTTCAGCAACGCCAGTCTTGAACTCTTGTACAGAAGCAAAAGCTTGCGTTTCGATCTTTATGGTGCAAGTACTGTTACGTCTTTGCTTTGGTGTACGTTGCATCTCTTTCGGTTCTCTTCATAGTGTTTTCGGGCTGCTGTGCACCGGATGTGGAGGTATCCTGTATCAGCTGTTGCTTCCCTCCGCCGTTGTAAAATTTGAGGGGACTTAAGAGTGTAATGAGAGAGATATGTAAACGTTCCCCACGCGTATTTTTCATACCTCAAATTTGAGGAAAATAGACCCCTGTTTTTGGGCTTTTGGTTTTTTATTTCGTCAAAAGTCAAAATAAATATAGTGGTTTTTGAAGCCGATTTTTCGAATGGTATCTTGAGCCTAAAACCGGAGACGTCATTCGTGTCGGCGTCTTCACCATTCGCTGTCGTTTTAAAAAACATAGACAAACTATCAACTACAATTAAAAGATATCAGCCGTAACTCAAAAGAATATGACCCATTTCCTCTGGGGACTAGTAACCTCATCCGTTTCGATCATAGCAGATTGGCAATGCTCCAATGCGCCAGCATCAACACATCACAGTAAAGTTGTGAAGTTGTCCTACACATGCCTTCTTCGTCTTCTTGTTCTTTGGAGGGCAAACTTAAAAGTACATGCGAATGTTGTACAATTTTCTCATATAAAACGCAACTGGTTCCAGGCTGATTCCCCTTTTTATATTAATTCAATTTGACTAAGGGGCTGTTTGGATCCCTCGCCAAATCTTGCTGGCCTAGTTTTTTTTTTTTTGGTAAGAATCACAATCATGTGGTGGATTCTAACTAAAGATGAACTATATCGATCGTTAGATATTATCTATCATATAATAAGAGTTTTGAAGGTTTGATTACATTAGCTAAGAAAAAAGAAAATATTATAGAAATTCTCTAAAAAATAATAAAAAATATTGCCCTTAATTTAATGGACCTAATTATATTTAGCAATTCATAACTGATAGATGTTATATGGTAAATGAGAATAATTGCTAGAACTTCTCAAAAGAGAAAAGCATCTAGCTCTTAATTAGATGAACCCTACTTATGATTAACAAACCATAATCAATCATTTTTCTTGATCTATGAAAGTGTGCATGGAGTTGATTTGCACGGTATGCATGCATGTATAGTTAGGTAACTCTTATATGAAATTAAGAGGTGCTATACTGGAGATAGAATTGAACTTAAGCAATTCACACATAGACACGAACTTGCCTGTAATATCCATTATAATTTACATTCTTTTAATTGTATTAATATAGATGCAACTATTGTCTTTATTATTAGAGATGGCAATTAAAAATTATAGAAAACAAGTATTTTTTCAAAGTTATAATCTACGTTCTTTGTTTTAACATATACTACTATACATTAATATCATAAACGAAACAAATTCTACAAACATAGAAATTAAATTAAATTGATAATACTCTAAAATTTTAATATTTGAATTCTTTCATATCATCTACAACACTTTATTTATCCCTTACATATGCAATCATTTATTTTCTGCACGTAGTTCTTTCATATGATCCGTTCGCCACCGGCCTCGATCCGCTCGCCTCACAGTTGGATCCGGGCCTCAGAGTCGTCGCTGGCCACTGAAGTCGTTGTCGCTGGCGGGATCAACGAGCAAGGTAACTATACGAACCAAAAAAGCTTGTCTTGCATTGCTGAGCTGGGCTACAGTCTCTCCTTACCTGGAGAGACGAGCTCGGCAAAGGATCCAAATACTCCCTAACTGGTTTCACTTGAGTGAACTTTTGTATACGGGCCTGTTTGACAAGTCATAAGTTGGTCGGTTTTTTATTTTTGTTATAGTATCTAACTTTCAAATGGAGTATTTTCTCAAGACGGGGTCTACAAGTTAAACGTAGTACACGTTAAAAGCCCAACATCTATACCAGCTAAAATCATAAGTGAGTATCAATCTCTCCGTAATCTGTATCGTAAACAACCAAAATTAAAAAAATTTAACCAAAAACTATAAATCACAGCTAAAAAGAACAGGCATGTATCTCTTGTCACTGATAGATATTCCTCAGTCATCGATCTGTTGTTTCTTATTCCAAATGGTATACTTATTTCTCCTTTTTTTTAGAGGGGAACCGTAAACTTAACAGTACGTATACGCTTGTGGTCATCTGTTATGGTGGGCCCAATCTTTTTATGGACGGCCTGTGGGGTCCATTGCACGGAAGATTACGAATAGGGGTGGGAAAAAGCTTTAGGGCTCGTTAGATCAGTTTAAAATTATTTTAATTATACTTATTAATTAATTAAATATTAAAATAAATTGATTTAAATGAATTTGGATTTTTCTTTAACTCAGCTTAGCTCGTTAGCTCACTTCTAAAAATACTTTCAAACTATACATAAAATGATATTGAATTAAACTATGCTAATTTAAAAAAACTTGATAGGATGAGGATTTAGCTAGATATCCACCCTAATTTCAATGTCCTTTTAGCCATCTCGGGACCAAGAATCTACAGAAAATCATTGTCCGGTGATTGGCACTCTCTTGCTTCCAATTATATATCGTTACTGTTGAAACCACACTGGTCGCCTCTTAGAAAATCTAAATTGGTAGGACAATATTATTAGCTATGATGTGATATATAATGGAAGTCACGTCACAGCAACTAAATGTGTGAACTATGAAGTCGATCAAACGGAATGAATGGGGAAATATGAGGTACATATATTTGCTTTATAAACTAGCACGGTGGCCTAGCACCTACGTTGATATCATTTTTAGAACATATTTAATTGATTTAGAAGTATATATGTGATTGATAATAAAAAAACTACATGTAGAAAATAAATGGTTGAAGATCATATGAAAGAATTAAGATATTAGAATTTTTAGAACGATATCAATTTGATTTAATTTCTATGTTTGTAGTATTAGTTTTGTTTGTGATATTAATGTATAGTAGTATATATTGAAACAAAGAATATAGATTATATCTTTGGGAGAAAATACTTATTCTTTATAATTTTTAATTGGCATCTCCAAAAACAAAGACAATAGTTGCATCCATATTAATACAATTTAAAGAACGCAAATTATAATGAATATTGTAGGCAAGTTCGTGTGTGTGCGTGGATTGCTTGAGTTCAGTTCTATCTCTAGCATATTGCATCTTAATTTTATACAAGAGTTTCCTAACTATACATGCATACATACTAATAAAAATTAGCTTCATGTGCACTTCTATAGATAAAAAAATCATTGGTTATGATTGTTAATCATAAGAAGGGTCCACCTAATCAAGAGGTAGATGCTTTTCTTTTTGAGAAATTCTAGCAATTATTCTCATTTACCAGGTAACATCCATCGGTTATGGATTGCTAAACATAATTAGGGTCCATTAAATTAAAGGCCATATTATTATTATTATTATTTAGAGAATTTATATAATATTTCTCTTTTTTTTCTTAGTTGATATAATCAACCCTCCTAAGCTTTTATTGTATGATAGATAACATTTAACATTTGATATAATTCAACTTTAGTTAGAATCCATCACATCGATGGTGATTCTAGCAAAAAAATTCAAAGTTATAAAACACATATTGTTGGGAAGCGTGCAGATAGAATAGGTCTTGTTTTTTTTATTTCTCCTTTTTTTTCTTGCCGAGTGCTGCTTTTTTTTTTCTCATACATGGTTCTTATTCATTTATTTTGCACGTCCCACATCCTTATTTTTCTCTCGTATGTCGCTTTTAATGAGGGCCATCTAAAATTCCTTTTATTTATTCATCTAGAATATATAATAAGGAGTCATGTCTTATATGATTCATTGTTTGATCTAAGACATCCATTGCTAATCGTTTATTGACCATAAAAAGGATCCGCTGCATCGAGGGATGGGTGTTTATCTTTTCTTTTACAAGAATTTGTAGCTTATTTCTCTTTTTTTTCTTAGCAACTGTAAAACTCATGTCATCGACTTTTAGTATATAATAGATAGATTTTTTAGGGATTTACTTTGAAATTAGTATGGAAATGAAATAGCTCATTTTTATTTTTTTCCTTTGAATTTTAGTTAATTTGGATTGTACTTAACATGAACTCTTTTTTCTTAATTTTCTGATTTTTATTTAATTATTGTTTCAAAATTTAGTTATTTATAAATGTTACTTTACATGTCATACGGAAATCGAATTGCTAATTTTATTTATTTTTTATTTTAAATTTTAGTTAATTTCGATTGTACTTGACATGTGATTCTTTCTTTTAATCCGAGCCATTCTAACTTGGGTCCGCAAGATAGATGGCTCGATCTTTCTGTTAATACGTGAGCTTTCTCAGAGTACCTAATTAGTATATGTTTACAAATTTTAATATTTTGGAATCTAGGTTTTAAATTCATTTACAAATCAAATATCTAATCATCCTTTATTTTTTATTCCTAATTTGCATGTTTTCGATCATACTTGTCGTGGATTACTTTTTAGTTTTAGGCTAGAATTGTATAAAAACCAATTTCTATTTTATTTTAATAGAGTTGATAGAAGGGACACAAAGAGGGTGATGATGGGACAACACCGATAGTTGTGATAGTGCGATACCATACCACCCGGTATTAGTGCTAGCGACCATGGTGTGAGAGGGCGGTGGAGGTACCATAGCTACTCTCTTTGATGTCTACAGGATGGATGTGGTGTGAGGGTTGGATGCTTGGACAAGAGGGAAGAGCAGAACGGATCAAGGAGGGCCAATACTTAGTCTTAAGACATATTGCCTAGTTCTTTTCAACTTATGTCTTATAACTTATGCCTTTCCTCGAACAAATAAATGAAACAATTTCTCTATCATCATTTCGAAATGGCTTATCAGGATAGTCCTTTCGAAGTGACTTATCAGCTTATCGACGATTGGTTTATTAACATAAGCGCTCATATTAGGGCAAAAAAAATCATAAGCTATAGCCGAAAAGAACCCACCCATTGTGTGCCTACTTCGTAGAAAAAAAGACCAGGACTGGTCTATAGCAATCCCTTTTGGTCTCATCTGTCTTACGGTCCATGAACCATATAACAACTTGCTAGGTAAGGCTATAATTCTTTTTTTTATGAGGAAAAGATAGCGGCTGCTTAAGCCATTCCACCACCAACTGAACCCCTGCTTTCTAGTGACTTTCAAGCTAAAAGGCCGAGGAATCCACAAACTCCACAAATTTTCACCTTGGATCCACAGCCGATGCGCCAAATAGCTCCTTTTTCCAGCAACTCCAAAACATACAACACTGCTTTTCCAAGTGGAAGATACATCCCTTGGGAAGGCAATATCAAGCAAATCTCCATAAGGAAAGTATTTCATCTTCAGAACTCTTGCACACAAGCTATCCGGGAATAAAATAAGCCACCAAGCTTGATGGGCTATCAATGCTTGATTGAAAAGCTTGATATCCCGAAAGCCCAATCCTCCCCGAAACTTAGATTTTGTCGATTTTCCCAAGCAATCCAATGTGTTTTCCTCTTCCCTTCTTCAGCTCCCCACCAATAATTCTGAATACATTTAGTAATTTCTTCACAGGTACCAGCTGATAATTCAAAAACACTCATAATATAGTGGGAATCGCCTGGGCTACAGCTTTTATGAGAATTTCTTTGCCTCCCTAAGAACAAAACTTTTCATTCCAGCTAGCAAGCAGTTTTCCAAGCCTTTCACGGAGCGGCTAAAATCTGTCTGCTTTCATACGTCCGTCTAGTGTTCGTAGCCCCAAATATTTCGCTTCAAACTCCAACCTCTGAACACCAATGACCGCCTGAACACTTTCAGCATCAGCAGGGTCCGTATGCTCAAAAGCAATTAGAGCATTATCTATAATCATTCTTCCAGAAATGAAAGCACTTTGATTTCGAGAGATAATATTATGCAATAAAAGTCTAAGGCGATTAACCATACACTTTGACGCCACCTTGTAAATAACATTTCACAGGCTTATCTGCCGAAAATCAACCAAACCTTCTGAATGATTTTTCTTCGGTATTAGAACAATAGCAGTGTCATTAACATCCTCTCGTACGCTCCCATCCTCAAAAATTCTCTGGACCGCCGTAATATTATCTTCCTTCAGAATATCCCAGTATCTCCGAATTTTGTACAGAATTTTTTTTTGAATATTTACCCCTGTTGGCATGTGATTCGTTGAATGGCCAGTCACAAATTTTGCACCCACACAAATCTAGACATAAAGCTATCAAAGAGAGGAAATGTTCTCTGTGACGCGGTTCCTTGATCGGCGTTAGCAGCTGGGGTGGAGTCATCAATATCCATCGTTCCTTAACCAATATGTAATTGATCTATTTATTCCGGCCCTTAATACAAGTACTATTCACTGAGAAGGCGTGAGCTAATCGTTTCCTGTTCGACAGCAACGTGGATCTGGTTGTGGCTGATTTTAATTGGTCAGAAAAATTTTAGAGAGAGAATAAGTTTGAGTGGGTAGAGACGGTACGTCAAAAGGGGAAAAGGTTCTTTAATTTCAAAATATCTGCCTTCCGCTGGATGCCCTTGTTCCTTATCCCCTTGTTCTATTTGTTTACAAGGTTTGGCCTGTTCGGCTGGTGAGAAGTCGAGCGATTTTTGACTTTTGTTACGATATCTAATTTTTAAATAGAGTATTTTTTCAAGTCAGGTCTATAAGTTAAACGTAGTACACGTTAAAAGCTTAACATCTGTACCAACCAAAATTGTAAGTGAATATCGGTCTCTCCGTAATCTGTACCGTAAACAGCTAAAATTTAAAAATTTCAACTAAAAATCATAAATCGCAGCCAAAAAGAACACCCCTGCAAGAAAGAGGTTTGATCTAGTTCTGCAAGAAAGAGCTAGCCGTCTGCAACAACCAGTCCCACTAAGAAGTAACAATCCACATATATTTTTCTTCATCACCATATTCTTTTGGCACGTGGCTCATGATCGATCCTCGGCTTAATCTGATTGATTTAGTACTAATAGTATTGCAAAAGAATATTTAGGTACAGTGACGCCTATATTTTCTTAACCAGCTAGGCGAATCTGTGTGTAGATTAATAATTGATTGGAAGGTGCAGACTTTTTCCTCCCCTTTCTCTCTCTTCTGAATCTCTTGTGGATTCGAAGCAGGAGCTGTGTAGACTTTTACCAGCTGGTCGGTCCCTGGCCAAGCTACACTGATGCTGATGCTAAGAGGGGCCAGGGGCGTGAAAGGTGAAGCCAGTCACTTGGGAAACAGCTCCCATTGTTGGTACTGTAACTCTTTTAGAAAAACTAGCTTCGGATGTTGTTTTTGTAAAAATAACTATGCCTCCAAGGGTTTGACAGACGCGACAGACGAAACTTGTCATCCGTCGTGCCACCAGAGTTCGTCGTGCCACCAGAGTTCGGTAAGGGTTGGTGTCTACGACAATGGCAGGGCCTACGGCGCTGCCGAGCTCACCTAGCTTAGCACCACCTGCTCGGCAGTGCCTAGCCCCACGCGGTCCATTTAGTTTTATTGCTAATCAGATGAATATTCGTGCTTTCATACGTATGAAAAAAATCGTATTATCTAGACACATCGGCTCGATATTATCGGGGTTTGCCTGCCCAACCCATATCGTCGGCTCCACGGTTGTCTGACGTGCCTCTGTGTCCTCGACTTTGCTGCACCCCCGGTAGTGTTTTATTTTTTGTTAAAGAATTTGTAGATAGGTCGAATTTGTTTGTTTGATACATTTATTTTTTTTTGAATCAGGGTAGGAATTTTTAGAAAGGTGCAAAGGGGAGTTTGGTGAGGCAAATAAACCACGATCACCAACATACTCTGTTAAGTAGTATAGATATATTATTGCAAAAATTATTGTACCATGTTTAGTCCGACATAATATTTCGCAATGAAGGTGCGAATTATATGGAGTGTAGAATTTGGTTAGGTGCGTATGTTTGCCTTACTACCCGTACGATACAAATAATAACATGCACAAACCATCAACCCGAACTACAGTTAAGATACATGTGTGCCCTTTGGAAGCCATACTTCCATTCATTCGTCACATACATTTAGGTCCATCGGTGCCTTTTCATTGTCTCCTTTGCAGGCCTTAGCCTTCATGACCTGTGTCTAGTACTCGGTTTCTACAATTTTTATAGGCTTGTTCTAACTTAAAATAACTTGTCGTTCAGTGGGGGTATCGAGGACCATCGGGAACACTAAAAATATATAAGTGCATATTTACATACATATTCCCTAAATTGTGAACGCACCAAGAACACTAAAAATGACAACTTGTATTTCTTTAGCTATTTATAAAAAACAATCATTATCGCTAATAATACGCCAAAAACATGATTAATTAGAAAAACATATCCATGAACTAAAGATGGTTACCGAGCACTTTCCACACTACCAAACCACCATCACGCTAATGAAATGAAAATGACATATTAAGCGCATTGCTCTCATACGAATGAAGCATACCTTTTCTTGAAGGTATTCATCTGCTCTACAATCCTTCTAACTATGAAATCTCCTAAATCACAGCAAAACCATCTCAAAACACTATTACAAACTCCCCTTTTATTCTCTCTTTCTTTCTTCTCCCTCGCCATTCTCTCGCTCAGCAGAAAGAAACCGAAGTGCGTGGTTTCGGATGAGAGGGCAGAAAGCGAGATCACCTATTTTATGCGTGCGGAAAGATGTCCACGACCGACATCCCCACACGGGTGCACGCGGGCATGGATGGCCATAGAATCCTTGCCGAATGCAACGAGAATCAGGTGTCGCGTCGAGTTGGCGCCTCGTCGCGGTCGGCCACCCTGCTGATTCCCCTACCCTTGCCGACTCCCCTACCCTTGCCCCTAACCCCTGCCGAGGACGGCCACCTATCGAGTTTCCACTGCTCGATTGGAGCTAGCACACCCTACCGAGTCAGGGGAGCTCGACAGCGCTGTGGGCCCAGTAGCTACCGTGCTGTCTGCTCGTTTGACATGTCCTTTTGGCTGCCACAGACGTCAATCCTACTGAGCTCTAGTGATATGGTAGATAATATCTGTCACCTGAGGTGCTCAAAGATGAAGCTATATTCACAAAACGGACGTCAGGGCAAACTTGAAAAAAATTGGTACCAAAAGCGGAAACAGTTCGTCACTTGCCGCTACCGCATGCGAATACGTCGACATCAGAGGAGCAAGGCAGACGTACACATGTTGTGCTGATCTCGATCGGCCTGATCTATGGACTATATTAGTAATATATAATATATTTAGTATATTCACAAGAAAAAATCGTTAAAATACTCGATTAGATGATTAATTAATGTCCTGTCAGGATCAGACGTCAAGGATGACGGTCGAACAATCTGCAAATCGCGGGGGAATTAACTATGTACATGCACGAACCGCAATTTGTGCCTCCACTTTGCAGGAAACGGATTTTGAGCGGTCGCGGTATATAGGATTTGCGAATTGCGATCCGATCCCCGCCTCCCTAACACAAACTGCCGCGCCGACTGCGTCATGCACGGTGGAATTGCACATTGTTCATGTTAGGAAACGAACCTCTCGTATGGGCGCGGTTAGGCACTTACGCCGTGGCCTCGCATAGCTTCTTCAGCAGATTGTAAGTTAGAGTTGCGGTATTGTACCAAAAAGACTGTAGATTATAAATATAGGACAAAAGCTTCCATTGTAAAATACAGATATTAACAAAAAATATCATCGATTGCTCTCTCTTTCATCACTTATATCAATTGTTTATCTACTTTTGCATTGTTTGATTGTGTCATTGTTCCCGTTTTGTAGTTGTATTGATTAGCTTTTAGATCGCTCGGCGACACTAGTTTTCCGATAGCTCTATAGGTCACGGTATATCGTCGAATCAACCTACTAGATTAGCGAGTTCTTTTCCTCGTTCGTTTGCACGAATCGATCGTTGCGCTCGTCGTACGAGTTTAATCATTAGCCGTGCGAACCCTATTTTCACTATACTATTGTTCATCAAGTTCGGTAAAAATATGAAAAAAAAGAAGGAAAAACTCATCTGGCCAGCCAACCCGTTCGCCGGTGCGGTCACAAGCCTGAGAGTTGGTGTGGCCGCTGGCCCGTATGCCGGTGCCGTCACTAGCTCGCGCGCCACATCGGCATTGTCGCCGGCCTGCAGTCTCCATCTCGTCCCTGGGCCGGTGCGTTGCCGTCGTGACCTCCAGCCACTGCACTCGTAGCAAAGCCCGAGACTGAGCTGCATCTCAACCATGGCCATCTTCCTCTGTTCTCGACCACGGCGTCGTCGCGCGCGCGCCCTCACGCACGCCGTGCCACCGTCAATATGTTCGCCAGCGTGCCCGTATGCACGCTGAACTCGGTGTCGCGGCTTGCCCGCGTCCCCGTCGGTGCACCCGAAGCGCGCCGAGCCTCACTATAAGACTAAACATTGTGATAATCCAGTAGATTTATTCATAATATCATGATTATGACATTGAAACAGAAAGATTCCAACATATATTGTCTTACTTTAGATTATGAGAGTCTTAGTTTTGATTTTCCAGATAGAATCGATTTGACAATCATTACCTGCAATTAGGGGTGAAAACGGATCGGATACGGACGGATAATACCTTTACCATATTTGTTTTCATATTTTTTTTCGGATACGGATACGAATACGGATAACTCGAATACGAATACAAATACGGATAATATCGAATACAGATACGGATCGAATACGAATCGAAACGAATACGGTTACGAATATTTATCGGAATATGAAAACTCCTTAAACTATACATCCCAAATTAATGAAAATATGTAAATAGTTCATCTTATCAAAAACATTCATGAAATCTAAACAAGCATAATCTTTTCATCCACAATGAAAATATACCCGATAGTCGATCATAACATAACTACATGAAATCTAAACAAGCATAATCTTTTCAAGAATTCATCTACACTAATCAACAATTCATCTATATGTTCGTTGATACTCTAACAGTATTGATACCATGAAGCTCACTGCCCAGTACAAAAAAATCAACACTAAACCCTAATTCAGTCTATCCAGTCTCCAGACTATCCTAATGTCACTGCCAAATATTATCCACTGATAATGATATCTACTAAAACTTTTAATGCTAGCAGAACTGCAGAAGCATGCCAATTGCCAAATACTATCCACTGATAATCACACATTCACACCTGCAGATAAGAAACCATCAAGTAGACAAAATCATACATGGATACTCGTATCACCAAGCAATACTGGCACAAAATCGGGCGGATCCGGCGACTGCGCCAAAACTCAGCGGAGGCGGGCGGAGGTGGTCGGCGGAGGGAGGCGGTCGGCGGTCGGCGGAGGCAGTCGGAGGAGGGAGTCGGTCGGAGGAGGAACCCGCCGAGGAAGCCTGTGGAGCAGCGGAGGGAGGCGGTCGGCGGAGGGAGCCGGTCGGAGGAGGAACCCGGCGGAGGGAGGAGCAGCGGAGGAGGCGGTCGGCGGAGTCGGTCGGCGGAGGGAGGCGGTCGGAGGAGGAACCCGGCGGAGGGAAGCGATCGGCGGTCGGCGGAGGAGGAACCGCGAGGCGGGCGAGGCGGCGGCGGGCGGGACCGCAGCGAGGCAGCGAGCGCAGGAGCCGGGAGCAGCAGCGGATAAACCGAGAAGTAGCGGCGGCGGTCGAATTGAGTCGCACCGACGAAAATAACCCTAAGGCAAAGATCACGCACTGACGCGTGACGCACCAACGGTTTGGATAATTGGATCGCGCTGAACGGACGGCTGGATGCATGTAGAGTAGAAATGGGCCATGTGGGCTGCATTATGGCCTATGGGCTGACTGGTTATGGGCTAAAATCTCGGATATCCGTTTTCGTATTATCCGGAAAATCCGTATCCGTATTCGACGGATACTAGCCTTACTGTATTCGTATCCGTATCCGATAAAAAAATCCGTATCCGTATCCGATCCGATAACTATCCGAAAAAATCCGATCCGACACAATCCGTATCCGTATCCGTCCGGATCCGGCGGAAAGTATCCGAACCGTTTTCACCCCTACCTGCAATGAGTTACCTTGAAGATTTTTCCGATTAGATAGGTGCGGAATTTAGAATAAGCACTTCCTTGAATAATAACCCATATATATTTTGATCCAGAAAATTAAATACTATTCATACAGAATAGATAATCTAGAAGATTATATGTTAAGAATATCAAGTATTGTACTCGTTTTCCTTTAGTGAGTTTTACAAGAAGTTTCTCACATAAGGTTTTTCATGAGGCAGCAAGTGCAATACAACTTGCATATGTCACACGTTTTTTTTCCATTCCTTTTTCCACTGGTTTTTAGATGGAGTTTATTAAGACATTTATATGTTATAGTATTCGTCTAAAGAGGAGTGTTTCGAAATTAACCCCTCATAGGGGGTGTGGTTAGGCCGTAGGCCCCGCACAGTTTCTTTTTTGGACTCTAAATTGGAGAAATAGGCGTATACCAAAAGAATTGTAGGCTATAAATATATGGGAGATGCTTTCATTATAAAATACATCAATTGAATTTAATAAAAAAGATGGTCGATTGCTCTCTTTGTCATCTTTTGGGTTAATTATTTATCTACTTTGTATTATTTGATTGTATGATTATTTTCACTAGAACTTTCTTGTTAGGTTTATTGGCTATTGGACTATCGACGTCACTCACAGTTCCAAGCCGCTGCTTGTTGCCTGCATGCGCATCCTTGCCGAAGTAACGGAATACAGAAGAGTTCTAGTGTGGATTTTTTGAGCTTAAAACTTATGGCTTTTGATTTATATTAAAGTAATTAGGTTTTAAATGATGTGTTTTTTAAGGTGGAATTTTTAAATCGATTATAGTAGATATTATATCAAATTCATCTATTACAGCTAAAATTAGACATGATTATTTTTCTCTCCATACTCTCTATTGTAAATAAATAGAATTAAAAAATTTAAAGTATAAGCTACGGTCAAAAGCGCGCGCCGCGTACGTACGCGCCCATGCGCGATCGAGCCGCGCGCGAGACGGTCTACGTGCCGGGTACGTATAGGCAGTGCCGCGCGCTTGACGTAACGCGGCAGCTGTGTATGATCGATCGATCGAACGCACGACGCACGGCCGGAGCAAAAGGATCGTGCGCACAGGCGGGCAGGACTGCGCGGACGGTGGTATGGGTGGCCGCCGATTCCGGTCGCCCCGGCTGGCCGGTGCCATGAGCTAGCGGTTGCCAATAGGATAATGACAAGGTTGCCAATAGGATAATGAATGACAAGGCACGAGGCCATGGTTGATACTTGATAATTGAATGGCCCGGCCCCGTGATATGTCAAGGTCCTCAAGATGTTCATATTTTTAAAGGAAAAACCTAGGTCCTTTAAGATGTTAGTTATTCAAGAAAGTGGATGATGAAGAAATCCAATGACTAGAGTTGCATGATTGTATCGATCTTGGAACTATAGTATCCAAATATATCATCAAAGGGAATTTCTTTCGAGAATTGAACTGTTCCCTGCCAAATTTCTCCATTCAAAATAGGCCAAGCATGCATGGTGTCATCAATGATTGTGCCACGCTGCGCCTATGCTGCTAGTTAAACTAAAACTTGCGCCATCCCAAGCATCTAGCTGGGTCTATTTCTTAACTTCAAAAAAAAAAAACCTAGGTCTATTTCTCAATGAATGGCAACTACTCTACTAGCCAGGTCTATTTACGGTTATACTTGCAAATCAGCCTGATCAATTTCTAGTAGATAGAAGTGTTCAAAGCCCGAGGTGTGACCAAGTGTTAGATATCGTGGACAGAAGCGAGCAAGGGGGAAGTACATCCTACCGACCGTACACCAAAAATGCATTTGTCCTTTGAATTACTCATTGAGTGGAATTTCAGGTGGTGATCATTTAGGCTTATTTTTTGTGGCTTATGGCTGAAAAACACTATAGCTGGATGAAAAAACACTGTAGCTGACAGAGGCTTATTTAACATAATTAAATTTAAAAAAAATTAAAAAATATAAAAAATATGTTAGCCCATCACAGACAACGCAAACGAATACGGGAAAAAAGAACGGGCAAAAAAGCTAAAAAAACCAAAAGTTCAGAAAAAAACAAATTTATAAATAGTGAAAAATAAGCCAGAAGCCAGAAACTGAAACCGAAACGATCACAGCCTCATACGGAAAACTTTTCTAGGAGAAGTTCGAATCCGTTTCGTTCGGATATCGATCGGTCTTGATCTGACAAGGTTTACGTGTTACTGGTTCCTTTGAATTACTCATTGAATGGAATTTCGCACCAGAAACTTTTCTAGGAGAAGTTCGAATCCGTTCCGTTCGGATATTGATCAGTCTTAATAGCCCGACATATGTTGCAACGTCTTCAATCGTCAAATTGTAGCCCGTGCATGTTGTATCCTAACAAGTATATACCAGAGTGGGTTATATAAGATTTTATAAATATGATCATATTGGTTTTTGCAAGTTGCCTGATTTATTTGTTAAGTCGATTTTCTTGACCATTGCGTTAGCTTTAAGGTAGGTGTGTCTGATTCCAATTTAGATCCAACAATTAAAATTTTTGACTTATACTTACTCCAGTATACAAAATGTCTGTAACCAATTATATCATGCTTTCAAAGAGAACCAGTGGGTCGGGATAACTTTCAACAGACAAGTACGAGCTACTCCCTTTAATTCATAAAAACAACTTGTTTTGGATATCGATACAGTATCTAAAATATAATTTTAATCACTAATTAATATTATAATATTGTCAGTGTTCTAATACTGATCTTACGTATGATTATTTGATTTAGGGATTTTCTAGCCACAGATTACACAGAGAAAGACACATGGATTTTATATAGATACATGCTTTTTCTAGAGAGAATAGCAACCCTACTCTTATGTAGCTATATTGATTACACAAATTACAATCAAGAGAAAGAGTAATGTCGGATGTCTTACGCTCCTTTCTCCTATTACTTGCGTTGCTTGTCCTTTTTTTCTTCTTTCTCCTTGACTTTAGCATTTATATAGCGTATGAAGATGTGACAGTTGCTACATGCCAAGAGTCGTCTCAACGTATCAGACGATAAACTATCTGACAAAAATTATTGTCAGTGACGTGATATCTCCTCCCCGCCAAGCGGTTATCGCTAAAGGCAGAAAGAAAATATGAGCGGTTATTCCAAAGAACAACTGCATACGTTAACTGTCTTATCAGACAAACCCGCAATGTAGCAGGTTGTCGTAGATAAGCTGGTCGAAGTCAAATTAGTCGTAGAAGAGTTTACGACCATAGAGTGATCATAAAACGACTAACGACTATATCATACTCGTAGAAAGACTTACGATTATGAAGCGGACGTGGAAAGGCTTTCAACCTCATGAATGGCTCACAACCACATAGTTAGGTCTCTCTCGCGAATATAAGGGGTATACTCAAATAGCATAATGATGCAATAATACTATTTATAAATAAATAATAAATTGATGATTATTATATCCTTATTAAATATATTTGTAAAATCCAACAAAATTATAATATTATAAAAAATATTTTTGAGACGAATATACACATATGATTTTTATGTATCTATCTAAATATTTAAAAAATATCAATAGCTAAAGTTTTTAAAGTTTAAGGATATATATTTCAAAATGATTTGTTTTTTGAACCGGAGGGAGTACAATTATAGCATGCAAAGCAACGTCTTGTGCATAAATAGGCATTGAGGGCGCCTCGTGAGAGAAGCCGGCCTCCGTAACATCCACCCTCATCTTGGTCGCTATCCCTCTCCCCACGGGTATCCCTTCGCCTCCTCACTTTCTTTCCTGGCCGACACATGGAGGCGAACCAAGAGAAGGTTGCGGCGAAGAACAGTGGCGATGGCCGGAGGCCGGTGCAAACCGTCTGCGTCTTCTGCGGCAGCAGGCCGGGGAACCGGCCGTCCTTCAGTGCTGCCGCTCTCGACCTTGGAAAGCAACTGGTGATTGCAGCCATCCCATCCATGCTTAAACTTGAAATGCCATTTCTGTACATGTGGATCGATGGCTTGGTTCAATGTCTAGCACATTTGCTTTTCACCGCTTCTGATACCCCCCTCTCCTTTGCTCGTTGTCTCCCTGACGACGCACGCATCTTTGCAGGTCGAGAGGCAACTCGATCTGGTCTACGGCGGCGGCAGCGGCGGACTGATGGGCCTTGTGTCCAAGACCGTCCACAACGGCGGCCGCCACGTCCTCGGGTAATCGACGGTACCCATATTACATCCGCTTATGCAGCACTGCTCACATCGATCTCCCTTCCAACAGCTTCTAGTTACCCCTGATCTGCTCATTTGTGCAGGGTCATCCCTAGTGCTCTCCTACCTGAAGAGGTAGCGAGCGAATCTCTTCTGCTCCTACCCACCTAGCTAGCCCTTCCTAAGCGAAGTGCGCTTGATCAATACGAGGCATATATATTTTTTACTACTGCACAAGTGCACATATGAAACATGTTTTGAATGTATGTACATACGAGCCTTTCCTAGGTGTCAGGGGAGACATTGGGAGAGGTGAAAGTGGTCAGGGACATGCATGAGCGCAAGTCAGAAATGGCAAAACACGCCGACGCCTTCATCGCCCTGCCAGGTCAAAGACTCTTAATTATTAGCTAGTGAGCATATATCAACTTTGCATCACGACTTCTGAAACATGTACTAGTACGTACCTAAAGAGCTGTTGCAATGATGCGAAGCTAAAACAAACAAGACGACGTACAGGCTATCATAAAGAACGGGTGAGCTCGATCGCGAGTAGCATCGTGATCTTAGCTTAAGCTTGCTGTGTAATGTGCAGGCGGTTACGGCACAATCGAAGAACTGTTGGAGATCATAGCGTGGGCGCAGCTGGGGATCCATAACAAACCGGTAAGCTTGTCGTATTTAACTGCCATTTGCATTCTATATTGCCGGGCCGGTGGTCTCTGATAGATATTGGCTGGCGTTTTAATTAGCTTTAGCATCAGTTAGCTAGCTAGATATATAGAACCTCATGCACGACTCATGCCTAATCGATCCTCAGGACCTTTGATCTCCTAACGAAAGCGATGTTTAATTAATAGCTACAGCGTACACTAACAAGGGTTGGTGTTCCATTAGGTGGGGCTGCTCAACGTGGACGGCTACTACGACAGCCTGCTTTCGCTGTTCGATAAGGGCGTCGAGGAGGGCTTCATCGAGGCCGCGGCAAGGAACATCTTTGTCCTCGCCGACACCGCCGGCGAGCTGCTGACCAAGCTGAAGGAGGCGGCGGACGATGACGGCGGCGGCGATCAGAAGGGCGCGGCCGCTGGCGTCAAGAGGAAAAGAAGCTAGCTGGTCGTCGTTTTCGTTTATTTTTCACTCCTGTTGTTTTTATTTCCGAAGTGTTTTATTTCTAGCCTTCTTGGCCATGTAAGACCGGTCCTGGAATCCGGCATTTCCTAACCTATGTCGTGGGTGTGGGTAATAGCTAGCACGAAGAATTAATGCTTCTATGCTCGGTAAGCACAAGTGCACAAGTGAAGTGTACGGGTTCCCGAGTTGTACCTTCAGTGCAGCAACGTCCCACGCTGTACTAAAAAAAGTGTACCCTTTTCGTAAACTTTATGTTGTTCTAAGGGTTGAATTTGCTTGCAAGTACGAGCAGCTAGCACACACAGAGCATTGTTTCTTATCATGTATGTTGCCCGAATTCCTCGAAAAAAAAAACCATTCTCGTGCATGGGGTACAATACCACACCAACCATGCATGCACAGAAACACTCGGAGACGATACTTCAGCTTTAAGACGGAGTACATAAGATTGCTTTGCTGCACGGAAGGTACCCTAGCTTCATCTGTCTACATATACTATCTCAAAATGTACCTAGTGTAACATAAAAAAAAACTGAATACGTACTCTGAGTCAAAAAAAAAAACACTTACGTGTTATTTAGCGATTTCTCAACATAAATTACACGGTAGCGCGTACGTACTACTAGCCAGCAGCCAGCTTAGAAGCGAGCAAAAACGCTTGCCATCAAGGTGGTGGTGAGCAAAACGGCGGTATAGGCGAAAGGTCAGGCCCACAGCAGCGCCCCTTGGATTTTCCGGCGCGCGGTACCACCGCACCGGGCGCACTGCCGCGCTCCCCCAGGCCGCGCCCGGCAAGTGGGGTTTGGTGCCGCGAATTAACCACGCCCCCCTGCCGTGCCCTGGTACGTGCTCGGTGCGCCCTGCCTGCCGCTTGTGTCTCTTTGGCCGCTTGCCTGCGACGCGCGCGGGGCCGGCCGGCGCCTCGCTCGTTCCATCGTCCGTTCGTTGCCGCGCCAGCCATATACACCGGCACGCATGGGCATGGCCCGGCTGGCCTGGTCGCCGCGCCGCGCCGCGCCGCGCCGTGCCCAGACAAAAAGCTCAGCTCGGCTCGGCCAGCGCAGTGGACCAATTATTGGGGCCGTGAGAGAGCTACAGGCCGGTGCCGGGCATTGCTTTCTGTGTGCGTTCTCCTTGCTACAAAACGAGCCCTCCTTTCTTTGATTTCTTTTCCTGTCTGCGTCCTGCGTCGGGCGCACAGGCGCTGGCTTGGCTTTGCGATCCGTTTCTGCCGCCGGGCGGCCCAGCGGAGGCATGCATGCACATGCACCGGCACCGGCCGCGCCGTACCTCCGCTTGGAGATGCGTTCGCCGCAACAGGCGATCGACGCGATTGGTAGGACTGGCATTTATTTTCCTCGGCTAAACTCTGCTGCTGCGAGACCGAGGCGCCTTGTCTTCTTCCATTGGCGTCCGATTATTTGCGCGAAGAAGAGGACAAGGTTTTCGCTGCTGCTACGATAGTACGATGTGTACCGGGCAAGTACGTACGTAAGGGGGCAAAGGAGAAACGTTCACGTCACGAGTTGGGAGCCAGCGAATTAAGGCCCAGTTCCCAAATGTTTCTCGCTTTTAATACCCACCTTTTTAAATAGAGTGGTTTAAGAGGATTTTACAAACTGTTCGTTTGTAAGTGTTACTAGAAATTGCTTTAAACAGAGTGGCTTCTAAATATGAGTATGTTTTACTTCCTCAATCTCTCTTATAATTAGTCAAAAGCAAAAAAACCATAACACTTTTGAATATTACCTAAATCTGCTCTGTCGGACCTCAATTGGAAAGGCATGTTTTTCATTTTTTTCATTCTTTTTATAATTTGTCCTTTTCCCCCTCCCTTTCTCTTTGGTCGGTGGTAAAGTTCCACCGACAAATCATTTGAAAAACGGCGGGGCCACCACATGTTTGCCCCTCACTTAGCATGACTTTCAAGTAAAGATTTCAAAACTTCCAACATGGTCAATTTCAATTAGCTAGATTGACTTTTAATTGGGGTTAGAATCGTTTGCTTTTGAAAACTTACAACTGATTGAAAAAAGGATAATTGATTATTTGCCATTGGTCACACTACTACAGAATACCATATTACAGACGGTTCAGAAACGTCATTACAGACGGTTTTGTGAGCAGTCTGAATTTATGGGTCAGTAATGATATGAGGTCATCATGGACGGCTTTCGAACCGTTTGTGATCGTTGATAATCTGGGAAGGACAATCTTAACGGCGTTCGAGAACTTAGCGGATGATCCTCCAAGTCCTAAAGTCGAAGAAGAAGCGTACGAAACACAGAAGATTAGAATCTGAGAATCTCTTTATCTGTGCGACTTTTGTAATAAATTTGCCTCGAATTGAAATTAATAAATTTACCTTTAATTTGTGATCATCTCTTGTCTCAGTAGTTCTGTAGTTAAGTTATTAGAAGCAATGTGTACTTATATATTAACCTCTGATCATGTACACAATATCACATATAGTTGTTACAAAAGGGACATCATAGACAGTTCTTATTAAAAACCGTCTGTGTTGTTAAGAACCACCTGTGATAGTCCACACAACACAAACGGTTCTTGTTAAAAACCGTCCGTGAAAGTTCTCAGACGGTTCTTGAGAACCGTCTGTGTTGTATGGACTATCACAGGCGGTTCTTGTTAAGAACCGTCTGTGAAAGTCACACAGACGGTTCCCAGTATAAACCGTCTGTGATGTAGCCATCTAGTATAGCATGTTTTGTAGTAGTGCCAATTCATTCTTTTGTCAATTTTACCCTATTTGGACCCACCTTGGATAATTTTGCTCATCATCTTCCTCTGGTTGATTGACTGGCCATGGAGGCAGCGCTGTTTTGCCCCACTCGAACCCCACCCACCTTGCCCACCTCCCTTCTTCCCCTTCCCTTTCCTACCCATGTTCGCCCGCACTATGGGGACCCTTGATTTACCACAAATCTTCGTATTCATGTAACTGTCCAGGATTTTAGTTGTGCACAGATTGATAACCAGTGTTCTTACGATTACAATACTATAACAGAGTTTTTACATAAAAGTATGACATAGTAGTTGACTACAGAGTTTTAAGGCTTTCAAGCCAAACTTACTATTATTACAGATGGAACATGACAAAAGGTGACCATACCATAGGCAACACTTGAGCGTAGGCTCGACCTAAAATGCATGATCTTCACTATCGTAGTACTCATCATCTGCTAACATGTCTGTTGTGGTTACAGACCAAACAGAGAGAGATGTGGTAGTGGAGATTTAGGTGAGCAATGCTTAGGGTTCCCCCACGGCCTGGATGGTACATATATTCACATGGGGAGTGTTTTACAATTGCACCCTTACACTCTGGTATCCCTCTCAGGGGTATTTATGTCATTATACATGTCCTATTTTTGGCTTTACAACCTCCTAACAGGCCAGCTGGGCTTAGGTAGGGGCCACTCTAACAACAGGAGCCTTTCATGGTAAAGGGTTTTACGGGTCGAAGCCATGTTGCCGAGCCATTTGGCCCCCTCTGTCCCCGCGGCCCATGAACTTCTGTATTGTTTAAATGGAGCCTCATTGTTTGGTGTAGTCTCTGCCCCCGCGCCGGGGATACAGCATTGAGCGGGTTGCCGAAGTCGTCCTTGACCACGGGGCCCTTTGGTAGCGGAGTGGAAGTTGAAGTGGAGACGGGCTCATGCTGCGGACACGCCGAGGCGTGGGGCAGGTCAAGCTCCCGCGCAACGTGGTGGAGAGCCGAATGCGGGGATCTCCGCACGGAGATGGGTCCGAAGCTAGCTCGTCGCGGAGGTACTTTCTGAGGTCACGTTAAATAGACGGAGTCGACACGTGACTCGACAGCTTCGCAGTCCGGAGACGATATCTTAATGGCGGCGAGAATCACGCCGACCCCTGACATGTCAGGGGCGGGCTGCTGCAGTCGTACGCGCTGTCCCGATGCAAAGGTACACGCGGCGGGACGCGATTGGCGTGTCGTGGGCTGTCAGGCGGCCTGCGACTACGTGCTCGTGGCTACCTGCGGTTGCGCTTACCGATCGTGGGGAGCCGAATCGCTGGGTTTCCACCGGTTGCGTTTCCGATCATGGGGGAGTTAAGGGGGCTTTATAAAGCATTGCCACCGGCATGCGAGCATTGTTCTCAATTTCTCATTTGCTGTTGCTTTGCTCTCTTTTCTCCTCACCTGCTGGCGCAATCTGCCCCTGCTCCTGCTCTTCTAGCCTTCTACTTTGGAGGAAAATAGTTCGCCGCGAAGATCCCGCTCGCAAGCTCAGTGGACGCGCCTCGTCTAGCCAGCACGGTTTGTCACTACCACCAGCTGAATATGCTCTGGTGGTTCGCGAGCCGCCACAGGTCTACAAGCAGTGGGACGCTCTGGAGAAGTCGGGAGGCCACTACTCCCATGTGCTAGGGCGAAGTCTCGCTACAAAGGAGATGATCTGGACTCTCCTTCGGGAGAAAAAACTGGAGGACCGTGCAGGGGTTCGCCTGCCTAGCCGTGACGAGACAGAGCCGCATCCGGATGAGTCGGAGGCGATTGTCTTTGTTGCATTTTTCGAGGCCAGGCTTCGGATGCCCGCAACGCTCTTCATCGGCGACCCCGAACGCGATAGTCCACCTGGCTGTTTATGTTTGGGCGGCGCGAACAGAAGGTGTCCGTGCCAGCGCGAAGCTATTCGCCCTTCTTCATGACGCGCGCTGCCAGCCGAAGAAGGTTGAAGGGGGGCGTTGTCGAAATTCGACAGTATCAACTTCGTGTTGAGGTCGCAGTGCATGAAGCTCTTCCATTCGCTGGCGACGCGAGGGAAGTGGGAGTCCGGCTGGATGCGACGGTGGTTCTACCACTGCGTGACGAGCACCAGCGGTCTTCGGTGCCGAGGACAGCCAATATCTTTCAACAACTCGCCGGGGGTAAGGCTGAAGGGTGATGACGAACAGAAGGGGCGAAGGCTTGCCGGTATCGCCCTCCGGTTCAGCATGCGCGACCTCGCCGAGGAGTTCACCATGTACGGGGTGGCACCGCTTTTCGGCCGGTGGAAGCACGAGCGAGGTTGCACCCGGCGAGATGGCGTTCGCCCGACCGTATCTTCCCTTCTGAAGCCCGCCGCTCCTTGTAAGTTCTTCGGTCATAGGCTGAATACGCATACATGCATGCATGCGACCTTTTGTGAGCAATGCCTCACTTTTGCGTGTAGGGTCCCGACTGGAGGATGCGGAGCGCGCAGTAGTTGCGTTCCTTGGGCCATACATGGCCAAGGAGCACGAGCTGCGCGAAGCCGCAACCGCCCTGGCGAAGCTGGGGCGAATAAACCAGGTATGTGATGCCCTGAACATCCTTGTGCCAGAGCGCGTGACGCCGGTGCCGGTCCGAGCTCGTCGCCGCGATGGAGATGGTAGGGTGGGGGCGTCTCCTTCCCGACGCAGAGCTCGGTCTGATGCCGCTGTAAAAATTATGAAAATTTATGTGCAACCTCTCGACATAGTTGACCTAATTTTCTATTTTTTGGAAATTTTATGTGCTCCGAATTTGTCATGTTAATTCATGTTAATTTAATCATAATTATCAATATGTAATGCTCATTTAATTCATAGTTTAAATCGTAGGCCGCATGGCCACCATGTGGTGGCCATCGTTTGCAGTGCGTGACATCTCTCCTTCGCACATATGTCGTTCCCTTGTTGTTATTCTTCGTTTCCCCCTCCCTCTTTCGTACATATGTTCGCTTGTCCATGACGTTTGACGAGAATAGAATACTTCTCAAATTATTATGTCATTATAGTCCTTAAATATATTCCTTATTAGAAGAGAAGTCATCCAGGATAGTCATAAATCTTACTTCGACTACTTCCAGGTCGTAAGTCCTTCTACGACCACATAGTTGTAAGTTTTACTGTGACTAATCCATGTGGTCGTAGATCCTTCTACGACTATATAGTCGTAAGTCTTACTGCGACTACTTCCTGGTCGTAAATCCTTCTACGACCATGTAGTCTTAAGTCTTATTACGACTACTCCATGGTCATAAGTCCTTCTATGACCACCGAGTCGTAAATCTTACTGCGACTACTACCTGATCGTAAGTTCTACTACGACCACATAGTCGTAAGTTGTCTTGCGACCACCTTCTGGTCATAGATTTTCCTGAGACTAACCTATCTCCGACTAAGTTATCTACGATAAGCAACTGCATCGTGGGTTTGTTTGATAACGCAGTTAGATCATGTGTTTATCCTATAACCGCACACGATCTCTCTCTGACAACAACTGCTACACGGAGAACGGCCTTATATGTCTCTTGATAGTAACTTCCGTCAGGCAGTTATCATTCAAAGCGTTGAGGCGTCTTCTGACGCGGGACAACTATCATTGCTTCACTAGCTATTTAAAGGTTAACGTCAAACAGAGAAGGTGCGATTCTGATCGAAAGAGAAGATAGTGTTAGCCATCCACATAATTCTCTTGTAATTCCTCTTTCTAGCAATTAGCAGTCGTACTAGACATATGGTTATTATTCTCTCAGTGAGAAGGTCCGAACCAGGGTAAACGTTTCATGTGTTTTTACTCCGCATGCGCATACACCGGGTCTTCTAAGAGTTCACCCGAATCCAAATAAATCATACGTAAGATCGATATTAAAACATTGACTGTTGACGCCGTTTGTGGGGACCTCTTCTTCCAACATCGACAGTTGACACCGTCTTGTTCGTCCGTATTCTCGTAGGGAGTAGATCAGGCTAGGGATGATTATAACCTAGACTTCCCCTGCCTGGCAGTTCATTGCACTGGTGGAGAGTTCATTTTGTCATCCCTTCCCACAGCGCTCCCCGCCGAGCAGTCATCGCTGCTGCAAGCCGGTGCACTCTCTCCTCCGACGATGTGCGGCTCCTCTCCTAGTCCTTGTCACTAGAATCTCCCCCTTGCTGTGGTTCATTGCAGCCTGTGCCGGCGCTTTCTGAGGCGGCGTCCAGGTTATTGTCAGGCAAAAAGGAAGAGTTCACGGCTCAGCAAAGTTCTGTGTGCCGAATGTTTGACGCTGCATTGAAGAAATGCGCACTGCTAACTACGGTTGGTTGGTTGGTTCTTTCCTTTGGTTTTACTGTTCTGATAATAACATCATGGCGCTGCAAACTGTCACTCGTTTGCTACCCCTGTTACGCACAGGAACCTGAATACGATCTTCATGTTATATGTGGCATGAATGCGAAGGTTGTTAGCATTGGTGTCCGCAGATACAAGTACTCTCATATCAGCTTCTTGTCGAGTCCAAGACGTGAACCCTGCTGGCCAGTAGTAGTGTCTTCAGCAGATGCTGGTATGCTATCATCTGATTTTTTAAGATTTTCGCATCATATTCTCATCAATGAAGATATTATCGGTTGGGGCGAGATCGTAACTGGTTCTATAAGAGGATTGCATCTATTTTGATTCCCGTAGGGATGTTAAGTGTGCAAAGTTCATGAACATCCGTGCTGGGATGCAACACTGTAGGCTTTCTCGCTGACGGTGATGTTCGGTCGTATGCTTGATTGGATCCTGCTTCATCATATGATTTGATATCTTTGAGAAAACCGTAGCATTTCCTTGTAAAAAGTTACTAATTACATTGGAACTAATCTTGACTCATGCTAACTGTGTTAGACATTGTCAAAACCGTAGTCGAAGACGTGGTCGAAACTGCAGTTGAAGGTGTGATCGAACCTGCAGTCGAAGGCATGGTCGAAACAGCAGTGATTCCCGTGATCGAAGTGTATGGGGTCGTAGGAGTAATTTTGTTAGTAGTCGTAGACCTGAGTCATGGTCGAAGCCACAGTCGGAGTCATGTGTACAAGTTGTACTCGTAAGAGTACTGTAACAGGGAGTAGTCGTAAGTCGTAGAGGACTCGTAGTCGTAGTCGAGAAGCCGTGGTCGAAGCTGGGCGTCCTAGTAACGGTTGAATCAATGAGTTGGCCGAGTCTTTCTGGTAGTGCGCGATATGCGCAAGTCTTGGAGTTGTGGTGCGTAGTGTGCGCAAGTCGTGGAGTGATGTCTGGTTCACCGGATCACAGAGCGTCTATTTATTACTTGTAATCAATCTGTTGAAAAGAGCGGTGAATAATAGAGAAAAGTGAAAAATGACGCAAGTCGAGTTCGCGTCGGAAAATTACTCTACTGTTCATCGTCTTCCCCGTGTAGTATACGCAAGTCGAGTTCGCGTCGGAAAATTACTCTATTGTTCATCGTCTTCCCCTTGTAGTGTGCGTCCACGGGTAAATCGAGTGTGATTCCTAGGTTGAGTTCTAACAATTAGTAGCAGAGCTCAGATGCAAGGAGAAGCTGCCTGGCGATGACTCGCTGGTCAGCGTGATGGCGTTTGCAGCGGCACGCGTCAGGCGGAGGTGCACAGGTGTTGGCGACGAGTCGGCTGCAGCACCGTGCGCTCAGGTGCACGACAGCAAAGGTCCGCGCGGCCATGAAGAGGGCAGTGCGATGTGCCAAAATCGCACGTGATGTGCACACCGGCGGCAGCGTGATTGCCATGGTGTGGCGGTGACTGGCACACCAATGTCAGATTCCATGCGAGGTGGGTGGCACTGGTGGGCTACAAAGCGCGAGTAGCATCGACAGCGAACAACGTTCTTCCACCATCAGCAGTGTCATGGTGTAAGGTGTCGTGAACATGGTGATGTCTAAAGCGGTGGCGGCATCGTCGAAGTGTGTTTGAGTCGTTTTGTGTATATGGCATAGTAGAAGTGTTGCATGTGTCATTGAGTTGTTTGTGCACATAGGAGGTGTGTTACATACGTATGCATAGTCGTGTCATGATCATGCATGTAGGTGAGTCCATGCATGATGTGTGTGTGTGAGTTCTTGTAGTTGTGTTCAAGTACTCATGTGTGTGAGATCTGATGAGAGTCTCCATCGACGTCAAGATGTGTCACCGGCGAACGACAATTGGAGCTGAGTAAGAGATAGAAGTTGTCGGTGAGGTGTGTCACCAGTGGTGAAAATGTGAAGTATACCGGTAAGTTGTGTCACCGATGGCATGGTCAGCAAGAAGAAGACAAAACTCCTTGAAGACACGTCAGGAGTTCAGACTTCGTCTTATGAAGTTTAATAAGTCAAGATTATGGGGGAGATTATTGGAACTAATCTTGACTTATGCTATTTGTGTTGGACGTGGTCGAAGCTGCAGTCGAAGGCATGATCGAAGCTGCAGCTGAAGGTGTGGTCGAAACTGTAGTCGAAGGCGTGGTCGAAACAACAGTCGTGACAGTGGTCAAAGTGTATGTGGTCGTAGAAGTAATCACTACAACAGAAAATCGTATTACAGACGGTTCAGAAACGTCATCATAGACGATTTTGTGAGCCATTTGAATTTATGGGTCAGTAATGATACGAGGTCATCACAGACGGCTTTCGAACCGTCTGTGGTGTAAATATCACAGATGGTTTTTAACTAAAAATCATCTGTGATGATCAACTAGCATAGACGATTTTTAGTTAAAAACCGTCTATGCTATTCTTTTCTACCCCTAAATCTATTTCTGTTTATTGGCTAGTCTCAGGAAATGCTAGACATGCCCTCTGAAACAAGTAGATCAACATGTACATGTATACATCCAATTCACATCTCAATTCATTTCACAAACATAAAACATCTATTTTGCAAATCAATTAATTGAAATGAAATAAAATATCCATTAACAAATACACAATTACAATCAATGTCAATCTTATCCCAAACAAAAAAATCATTGTACGTTGTGAACTCTCTATCTGATTTTATGACTCCAGGCACCAAAAAGTACGCCAACAAAAAATCAATAGCTTCTATGCCGGCCTTCTTCCTTTCCATCTTGCCATTGTGTTCTTTCTTTCTATCTTGTTTCAAATGAAATTTCAGTCGCAAAGAGGAGAACAGCAAGGAAGCTGGCTATTATGGTAAGGGCCAGCAAGGAGGAGAAGAGCAGCAAAGAGGAGAAAAACAGCAAAGAGGAGGAGAACAACAACGAGGAGGAGAACAGCAAGTAGGCTGGGTTCTGGTGATTATTTATAAGGGAGGGAGCTACGATCCGTGGGGTGAGGGTTGGTGGATTTCTATTGGCTAGGATTGGGTTGAGGAGAATCGACGGGCCCAGCGGTCAGATTATCACAGACAGTTTTACATATAAACCGTCTGTGATACTCTTTATCACAGACAGTTGGTAGCTAGAACCGTCTGTGATGAATGAATATCACAAACGGTTCTATATATACCAACTGTCTGTGAATTAGAACACAAAATCTTATATACCAATGCAATATAAACAACTAGCAAAAGTTTTATATTGCTTATATAGACTCATTTGAAAGGTTTCGATGAGATCTACAACTTTTTAGTTGAAGCAAAATCCAAATTCCAAAGGGAAGACAAAGAAAAAGGGAAAAACAGAAACCAAAAACTTGCGACGCAGGTTTAGGTCAACAGATGGCCGATTTTCGGGGTCTTAGAGGGCGACTGGCGCAAGCGGGTCATTTTTTTGGATCGGGCTCGTCGTTAGCTTTCCAACGAGTACAAGTACGTCGAAAACGGACACTATATGCAAAAGTTATGCCCGTTTTACTGAAAGTGTCTCAAAACTGAATCATACTCGGACTCAAGCGGGAAATTATGAAATTTTAGGAGATTGCAAGGCGGGAAATATATCACAGACGATTTTTAATACGAACCATCTGTGATAACTTCATTATCACAGACGGTTTTCAATACAAACCGTCTGTGAAGTCCGCCGTTATCACAAACGGTACTAGATAAGAACCGTCTGTTATAATGGTGGACATCCCAGACGGTTTGTATTGAAAACCGTCTGTGGTAATGAAGTTATCACAGACGGTTCGTATTAAAAACCGTCTGTGAAAATTCCACAGACGGTTATTCGTATGAACCGTCTGTGATACTTGCAGCACAGACGGTTCCTAGGAACCGTCTGTTATGTAAGCGTCCAGTTTAGCCTCTTGTGTAGTAGTGAAGTTTGTTAGTGGTCGTAGGTCTGAGTCATGGTTGAAGCCATAGTCAGAGTCGTGTGTACGAGTCGTACTCGTAAGAGTACTGTAACAGGGAGTAATCGTAAGTCATTGGGGGGACTCGTAATTGTAGGTGTAATCGAGAAGTTATGGTCAAAGCTGAGCGTCCGAGTAACGGCTGAGTCAATGAGTTGGCCAAGTCTTTCGGGTAGTGCGCGATGTGCGCAAGTCGCGAAGTCGTGCGTAGTGTTTGCAAGTCATGGAGTAATGTCCAGTGAAATTGGATCACGGAGCATCTATTTATATCCTTGTAATTAGTCTGTTAAAAATAACGGTTTATAATAGAGAAAAGTGAAAAGCATCTCAAGTCGAGTTTGCGTCGAAAAATCACTCTACTGTTTATCGTCTTTCCCGTGTAGTGTACGTCTATAGATAAATCGAGTGTGATTCTTGGGTTGAGTAGCAGTCAAATGGTCAAACGATTTACGCATAGAAATAAACTGTCCGGCCCATTGGTTATCTTGCTTGGCGGGTGGTTTGTCTGCAGAATTAGTCCTGACTCCTGAAAGGCACAGCTTTCCTACAACTCTGCGACTCTGAGCGGATGCAGTGACGCGCTCGCAGCCACCCGATGGAACGCAAGCCTCTCGGTCCACCACTCGCCAGCCGTCCATCACCTGGCCGGCGCGCGCGGGATCCGAGTCCTCGCGGTCTCCACCGGATTCTTCGTATCCCGTCCGGAGAAGGCAGCAAACACGTACGAGTCCGAGTCATGGTCGGCCGGCACGGGTGTCTCTTGACAGCCTCGCACCAGTCCGTCCGTCCGTCCGGCCCAGCCGCGGCTACATAAGTAACCTCAGGTGTGCAGCCACGGTTCACAACTTCACATCCGCGCTGCACGCCGATCCCTAGGCCGACTGGTAAGCAGCTTGGACGGACGCTTCGCGCAGGCACGGGCGCGTTCGCACCGCCGCAACCAAGTATTAGTTAACCTGCCAAGTACACATGGTCACCAGCTCCGGGGATCCGGGCAGCCACTTGGGGTTTGTCCGGGAGGAGGAGGAGGAGGAGATGGCAGTCGGCGAGGACTGCTTCGATTCGGACTCCGACGACGATGTCGGGCGCTACGTGTTCCTCGCGCGCCAGCCCGCGTTGGTGGACAGCCAAGCCCTAGCGGAGGACGACGAGAGCTCTGGTGATGATGACGATGCGATGCCGGGTGGAGAAGCGGGGGGCAGCCGCGGGGGGAAGAGGCTGCTTCTCCGGGAGATCTTTGACGCCTCGCCGTCGCGCAAGAAGGCTCGGGTTGACCTGACACCGCTGCTGGCGCCGGCGTCCTCCCAGTGCGGCGCGCGTGGCAAGAAGTCCGGGAGCCACGTGAGGGTCCCCGAGCAAGAAGGGGAAGCGAAGAACAAGAAGTGTGGCAAGAGAAAGTGGAGTCCGGGCAGAGAGGCGGGGGAGGGGTCGCATCGGGTTGTGGCAGCGGCGAAGACGGCAGCGGTGGACCCGGGAGCTTCCAGGCGCTTCGTCTGCAACACATGCGGGAGGTGCTTCGTCAGTCACCAGGCTCTCGGGGGGCATGTCCTCGGCCACATGAAGAAAGCCAAGAACGCCATTACCCTCGCAGCAAGTCATCACGAGGAAGTTACCGGTGGCAATGGCTACTGCAACGCGAAGATGGCCGCGGTGGCAGTGAGCCAAGAGGTTGCCAATGGCAATGGCAACAATAACGAGAACACTGCGATTGCAGCAAGCCATGATCATACTGATGGCAATGGTCACGACGAGGAGAAGGCTATCACTCTACCAAGCTACGGATATTATGGCAGTGGGAACAGCAACAGCGACGAGGAGATGGCCATCGTTGCAGCAAACCAGAATGGGCACAACGCCGGTCGCAATGCTAAGGAGAAGAAGGTCCTCGCTGCAGCAAGCCACAATGGTGCTGATGGCAACCGCGATGCCAAGGAGAAGAAGGTCGCCGCTGGGAGATGCCACAAGGGTGCCAGCAATGGCAACAGCAGTGTGCGCAAGACGCAGCACAAGTGCGAGGTATGCGGTAAAGAGTGCCTCAGCGGACAAGCCCTCGGCGGCCACATGAGGAAGCACAGGGAGCGACCAGCGCACGACGGCGGCGGCGGGGGCGGGGAAGGGAGGTCGGCGAGGCCTGCATCGGCCGGCGACAGCGAGCCACCTTGCTTGCAGAGAGCTGCGGTGATCACCGGGGGACAACCAGCTCAGTAGGACCGCAACCGCAACATGTCACCGGTGCACAACTTTTGATCGAAGTTGTCAAGTTGATCGCTTATCTTAGAGTCTAAGAAAGTATCTCCAGAGTTCTATTACCTCCAAACTTATTCAGAATTGTACTGATACAGAGGATTCAAATGTTTGTGGCATGGTAGTACTAATTAATAAATAGGAGGATAATCAGGTGTATGAAAATTGCATTATGTATTAGTCATGCATACAGCTTTACTTTGTTAGAAATTAGAAACAATTAATTGTGAACGAAGGATTTTTTTTCCTTGTCTATGTTTATATTTGCAGCCTCTCTGCTGCTGTTTTTGTTGGTGAAATGAGACTGAATGGGATGAGATGATACTTGTACATATAGTTCAATGTTTTTTATGAACGGGATGGTTCATTATTTAGAAGAATATTTCTCAAATTTGTATAACACCATTCATAATGGGGGCAACCAAACACATGGAAAACCATTATAGCTATCTCAAACTCAACAAATTATGATAAGCAAGTATTTGAGGTGTCTGTTCTTTTGAGTTATGACTATAATTGAGTTGTCTGTTCTTTTATGTTCTTTTGAGTTATGACTTATAACTTTTAGTTACGGCTTATTAATCTACTAAAAAATGATTACTAAAAAGGATCTCCTATTCATCCTTTTAGCTTCACATAGCTTCAGAAGAGACCCGTCCAATGGTCACAAACGATTCCAAGGTGGAACCTCCAACCTGCCAAAGGAGTTCACATGTTAATGGGGGCCAAGAGGCCAATGATAAACTGCTGGCTTTGTATACTTATTTTTACTGCTTCAGATGCATATAAATAAATTAAACATGGCTCAAGATTGAATCAACCCCTGATAACGTCTCAAAAAAAAAAAAAGAATCAACCCCTGATATGATGCCACATCGACCTTCATAAAAAAGAAAAACAGACAAAATGGGTTTTATGCTAGTGAAGCCATAAAAGAAATAACACCTTGAGTAAAGACCCCTGGATTTACAATGCTTTCCTGTAGTGAGCTGCTTATTACTGCCCAAGTTGTTAAACAGTTCAAATGTAGCAATTATGACAAAATTCCATAGCTCAATTCCATGCGTCCTATGTTATATCAATTATTTTGCAGTACAACTTGTAACTTTCGATCATAAAACCAACAATTGGAATTGAATGAAAAGAAAAAGGATCGGAGAAATGATCAGACAGTGCAAGTTACAAATGCAACATGATATGACAACCCATATATTTATGCTAGTAATTCTATTTCACTTACGAGGGCATGATTGACTGCACGTAAACAATCGTTTGTCTTAAGCATCAGCAAGATGACCCTTTGGTAGCCTCCTTAGGAGCTCCGAGATTTGTGAGAAGTATAAGGAAGCATACATCTGTGCGCAAGAAGTAAGCAATCAAGTAGGAGTGAATCATCATCAGGGAGTACAAGGCAGTCCATGGATAAGCTATAAATAAAAACTTGACCGACAAATCCCAATCTAATTATCTAATACTAGAAATCATGGTACAGGAAAAAAATGAACATGAAGAGCAAGAAGAACGCAAAAATTGGGAAAACATGGCTATTTAAAAGCACGGTACATGGGTTTTGGGTTGCAGGTAAAATATCAGTTAGCGAATATAGAGTATATATACTTTTTTCAGGTTTCATCCTAGTTTAGAGTGAGCCTGGGCTCATATTGGGCAATACCAAATCAGTTTTTCTTGCTGTAGGAAAGATCAAGAAGATGTGGAGCCCTTGTATTTGGAGGAACAATGAGAAAATCACAGCAGGAGCAATAAGCAAACTTCATTTTTGGTTCACGGTGATGCCACGGTAATACCCTACAGGTACTGGTGGTATTGATTACTGAATGTTGTTCGTTTGCACTGTTATACCTACTGTGGTACCATGGGTGGCTGTTAAGAACACAAATATTGCATTACATATGTCACCTGAAGTTCAGAACGATCAGTATTATTCCAGTTTTCCAAGCCTACTGTGTGGATTTCGATTTCCTACTCACCCCTTTCTCCTAGTTGTACTCAAGTACTTTAGGGTGGAACCGGTGAACCTAGTTCCCAATTCGATCACCATGTTAAGTGTGTTCGTGTAACTGTGTGAAGCCTATCTAGGGATTCCTCCATTGGTTACCCAACCACTCTGAGTGATTAACCTCTCTTATAAAGCCTGCTTTCAGTAGCTTATCCAATTCAGACCTAATAGCCTCCTGTCGATCAGGTGCAAATCTCTGTAACTTTTATTTTACGGGTTTCTTGTTAGGCCGTAGAGCTAGTCTGTGCTCGATCACCTCCCTAGGGACCCCAGACATGTAGGATGGTTTCCACATGAATACATCTATGCTTGACTGGACGAAGGTGATGAGGGCATCTTCCTATACAGGGTCGAAAGTAACCCCGATGCGAACGGTCTTCAAAGGCTCCTTTGGATTCATAGGGATTTCTTTGACTTGCCCGTTTGACTTTGGCGTAGATTTAGACTTCGAGTGCTTAGTTGAAGGTTGCGCCTTGCTTGCTTCTCGAGTTGGTAACTATCTGACCATCTCGAGGGACTTGCGGTCGCATGTAAGCGCCATCTTCTTATCACAACAGAGTGTGATCACTCATTTGGGATCTGGCATCTTAAGACATTGATATGCATAGTGAGCAACTATCAAGAAGCGTACTGAGTTGGTTGTCTGAGTATGGCATGATACGTTGTGTTGTAATCGACCACAACAAAGGAGATTTTCTCTGTCTTGAAATTTCCTAGAAAACCAAACGTTACAGGAAGAGAAATTTGGCTAATTGGCTTGGCCGAAGACCCTAGTACGATCCTATGGAATGAGTATCGCACAGGCTTTATTCTAGTATGAGGAACTTGCATCTTGTCTAAAGCACTTACAAATAAAATATTTAAAGAACTACCACCATCGATCAACACTTGATTCACTCGACAGTTGTTGATGGTGGGCTCGATCATGATCGAAAATTTACTTGATCAAGTTGAAGGGATCGGACAGTCACTTTTCTCAGAGGAGATTGTGACTTCCGACCATTGGGAAGATAATTGACAAGGGGAGGGTCAATAGAGTTTACCTCTCGTTCGACAGCTTTATACTATCGCTTTGACTCGTATGCTAAAGATCCTCCATAGATGTGCTCGATGGTATGCTTTGGATCCTGGAACGACATCTCCTCGATCGTCCAACTGCTTTGGATCACTCGTTTGCCCTAACTATTTGAGTATGGGGAGTGGTTCTTTGCCAGAATAGTTGTCCTCGAGTTTTCATTGGAAAACTCAGCAGTTGCAAATGTTGTATCCTTCTTTTTTATGGATAGGACACCACCTAGACTTGTTGTTTTTCTGCAGGGGGTTTTGCCCTTACCCCAATCGGGGTACTGTTTGGAATTCCATGGCTCTCTTGTCGCCCACAGGCAAGACCTCCTTGGAACTTTCGGCTTGAGGTTACTGATATTTTACCTTGTTCTTGAATTTCTTGACCTTCTCCTTCCTTTTGCTATCTTCGCCTACCTCTTGGTACTTCGATCGGCTTGGTCGATGGTTTTGCTCCACTTAAATGCTTCAACAATAGTCGCATAATGATCAGCCATCTCAAAGAGCTCGACGACTATAGTAAGATGATTTAAGGCGATATCTTCTATGAACCTTCTATTGCGGGCTCTTACTTAGATGCCATGATGATAGAAGCGTCAGAAACCTCCAAAATGAAATTACAAACCTGACTAAAATGTCTGATGAATTGCCATAGGGTCTCATTGTTGTTCTACTTCATCCAATGCAGGTCATCTTCCTTCCCAGGGCGGTTGTCTGTGCCCTAGAAATTGGCCAAAGAAGATCATAGAGATGCTGCCATGAATATATTGACTCAAGTGGCTAATTCAACAACCACGATTGAGCGAATCTCTCAAGCACAGTTGTAAGGTAGTTTGCTATGACATGCTCTCCTCATGTTGCGGACCCATCTTAGCGCAATCCTGTTTATGATCGGATTGACCCTTGCCCTCTAGGGAAACTAGTTCCTCCATTGAGCATAATATTGTGGGGGGATAAGGATCCCTCCTCAACCTTATCTGTGGTGTAAACTTTGGGATCTTATGATGGATCTCTAGAGATAGCCCTACCATCATATGAAAGCATGGTCTGCTCATTGTCATAGCAGGCATCCATGTCGAGATCTGCGTAGTCGGCCAAGTCGAACCAATTCTCCTTGTTCCGCTCTCCTGCCATGAGGACATCAAAAAGACTTGAAGACCTGGCTACCATCACACAAAGAAAAGACACAGGGATATTTATACAGGTTCGAACCTTCTCCTGATAGAATAACAACCCTACTCCTGTGTAGCTATTGCTCAATGAACTGATTATAATGAAGAAAGTAATGAGAAATGTCTTGCTATATTCCTATTCTCCTTCAGGTATGTCCCCAGGTCCGTCCCAATTGTCCCCCTCCTCCTCCCTGACATCCACCTTTATACACCTTGCAAGGCAGCGACCGTTTCTCCTTGCTAAGAGATGTCTTAACGTTTTGAATGATAACCATTCGATAGGAGTTATTAGAGACGTGGTATCTCACTTATTGTGTGGTGGTTTCTGCCAGGAAGAAGTTATGCACACTTGTTCCAGAGAATAAATACATATGCTAACCGCCTCGTCAGATAGGCACACGATGCAATGGGTTGTCGTAGACAGGTAAGTCAAAGTTTGGCTTAGTTGTAAGAGGATCTACGACCACAAGGTGGTCAAATGATAACTTGCGACTATGTCATGGTCGTAGGAAAACTTACGACTATGAGGTGGTCATAGGAAAGGCTTACGACCAAGGAGTTATCGTAAAAGAGCTTATAACTAAAGATGTGTCGTAGAAGAGCTTACAACTACCTTGTGAAATATCTCTCTTACAGATAAAGGGTATTCTCGAGAAGTATAATAACGTAACAATATCATTTATAGATAAATGATAATTTAGGGATTGTTATATCCTCGTAAGTAATCATTTTGCAGTGACATCTGGTAGACCACAAGGGCAAAAGACTTTCTTTACACATGGGAGTGTTTTTCTATTATAAAACAATGATGGGGACAGTGCTATAACTTTTGGCTGTTGTGCTGTGACAGTATTTCTCTAGAATACAATGCCGCTATTTTTTTGTGAAACTAGTTTAGTTCCCCTGAGGATGTGTTTGGTATGCATAACCTCATATTCCTCTGCAATATAATATTCCCCTCAATCTGATTATTGGTAAATACATTATCAGTAATATAAGATTCCAACATTTTGTTTGAAGGAAACTACAAAATACTCTTTACAATAGTTCAAATATTTCATAACTCGAACCAAGAAGTCCACAAATTTCAAGTACATGATTTGAAATTTTAAAGCTTGAATGTTACCATCTATAAATTTTAAACTAAACATTCAAATTTTAAATTTTAATTATCATAATTTAAAATTCTAATATTCAAGTTTTAAATTTTTAAGATTCAAAAGTTCAAGTTTTGGATTTTCTAAATTAAAATTTTGAAATTTAACTTTTGGAATTTAAATTCTCGGGATTTGAAATTATGAAATTCAAAACCTAGAAATTCTATAATTTGGATTTTTAAAATTCAAAATTCCAACTTCCAAAATGTAGATTCTCATAACTTGAAATTTCAAATTTGAAGATTCAAATTTTGGAAAATTGGATTTTTAAAATCATTTTAAATTCATATTTTGAAAAAATTGATTTTTTATTTCATAATGTAGATATTCAAATATTAAAATAAATCATAGTTTTGATTTTGAATTATCAATTCTCAAATTTTGACCTAAAAAATTATATCAAATGCTAAAAAGTGCAAGAAGCGAGATTCCTTTCCCTTAGTAATGTAAGATAGACAGCCTTTTCTACAATAAATAGATTTATGAAGTTGGTGGTAATTTGGTTTCCAATGTAATTTTGATTTTTTGATTTAGATTATCGATTGTTTTACCAAACAAGATAATTTCGTAAAATTAGAGAAATATTTATGGTAATCCTTAGAGGATTCTATCGGTCAAATGCACCCTAAAAGATTATAAATTCAAAAGGAGCTCAACAAGAGCACGAAACCGAAGACGGTGGCGGTGCACTAGTCACATAGCGGATCCAAGATGCGGTTATGCTTATAGCTCATACCCACACCACACCACACTCTTCCTCCTTATCAATTGCCCTAGTAATGGGCCAAGGCCCAATCCTAAACCTACCCAACCCGAAAGTACCACTACAAAGGCCCTAATCCTGGCCCAACCCCTTAAACACGTCTACAATCCAACCCACCCCTGGCCCTAAACAGCAAAAAGGCCCACCTACCACAACCTTTTTCATTCCTTTGGGCCGATAGTATATAGTATGGCCCTTCGAGTCAAGAATAAAGCTAGAAATTCTCTTACAACCCAATTATACAGCAAGCCTTTATCCTTTAATGAGTTAACTTTAATCTAGTTACTGACTTAGCCTAGTCACGTGAACTATTTTGCCATTGCTTTCATATTTATCTTTTTACCTTTTTTGTTCTTTACAACCCAGTTACGGAGGAGTTGCAGAGGAGTCGTAGAGAGAGTAGCCGCCTCACTCGCGTTATAGAAGGAGCCGTCCGAGATACGGCAGCATTGGCTGCCTCCCTCGCCATCAGTGATCGGATCCAACCGCCTAGCTACCTCCTCTCCTATTCCCCCTTCTCCTTTCCACTCCCCGAGCCGTAGGAGCATGCTCGATTCGTTCATCACTTCTGGCGATCTTACCGTAGTCAACTGGTCTCCAATCGTCGCTCGGATTCGACGCCGTCCGATGAACTCTATGCTCTCGCGATATCACCTCATTTCTGTACTATGCAATAGAGAACATAATGAATAGAGCCCTTGTTTTTTTACGGGCTGGTCTACGGGCTTAGCCCTTTTCAACCATTTAATCAGCCCAAATCTTACCCTGACCCAACCCATTTCCTACCAGAGCCCGGGCCGGCCCTAGCCTTTTTAACCATGGCCCATGTCAAAGCCCCCGATGCTAGTCCGTAAAAGAGCCCAGGCCTTTAAGCCCGGAAGTGATCGGCCTATTACCAGGCTGCCTTCCCGTCCATTCCCATCCCACCCCACGTTGCTTGCTGCGGTCAGTACAAAAGCCTCCCAAATGAACAACTCCCATAAACGGAGTAATCTCTCCTCCTAATCTTGGATTCGAGGCAGGGATAGGGGGGCGTGGGTTCGGAGGCACGGCGATCGCGATTGGAGTGCTCCTCGACCCGATCGTGCCTTGGATTGCGAGGAATCGATAGGGTTTGGAACTTTGGCTTGGAGGCACGAGGGGAAGGAGGAGGGGAAAGAGGAGGCGATGGGGCGGCTCTTCTTGATGCACCTGGAGGGCAACGTCTACAGCTGCAAGCACTGCCACACCCACCTCGGCCTCGCCGCCGACATCATCTCCAAGGTTTGTTCGTTCGTCCCCCTCGTTCTTGGCTGTGGCAATTTACTTGTTGATTCGGCGTCACGGTGGATGTGAGAGCGGCTGCTTCGGTGTTTTCTGTTTCTTGCAGGCCTTCCATTGCAAGCACGGGAAGGCGTACCTCTTCAATAAGGTGTAAGCGGCCAGTGCCCCCCCGGCCTTCTCTTGCCTCGATTTGTTCGTCCATTTAGCTGAATTTAGGTAGCTTGCGCCGGGTGCTATGTGTGAAATTGGGGGGAATGCGACGCCCTTCCTTTCTTGATTGGTTGAATATACTAGGTGGTTGCTCGTCGTTTCGCTAATTCGATGTCTTACAAGGCCAGGTTGAGAGCAATTCGCTGCGGCATGTGGTTCCCCCACCTTGCGCGGATTCGGACACCGGGAGCCTTACCTACTCCGCCCTGAAACCACGAGGAATTTGAGAATTAGGAATGTGCTTTAGAGCTCAGACAAGGAATGAGGAAAAACCGCACTTTAGGATGAGGAACGGTTAAACAAGAAGACAGAAGGAACCCTCTAAACTGTACTAGATTATGCATAAGAGGTTGGATGGACAAATGCTATAGTCCTCAATAGCAAATATTAAGTCCTGTTACTCTGTAGAAAAGAAAAAAGGTGAAGAATCCAAGAGAAAAGGAATGGCTGTTTCAGCCTTTTCTCTCACATTGTTTCTAGTATTCCCTTCTTTTCAAGGAGTGATGCATGTTAGAGATGCTGGATGCACAGCCTACCTTTTGTGTGTGTGTTGGGGTGGGGGGTGGCTTTGGATGATCTAGGAGCAGTTCAAGTGGGTTCTGATACTGATTCTAAGATTGTCCATCGTAGATTATTCTTACCTCTGTTGAAATTGATCTCCAATGCAGTCCTTAACAAGCTAAAGTTACCTGCATAGGACAACACTCCGTAAGTCCGTATGTTTGAAATTGATCTCCTATGTAATCCCTAACAGCTAAAGTTACTTCATACACCGCCACTCCATATATTTGAAGCTTATCTACTATGCAGTCCCAAACAGATAAAGTTACTTGTATACAACAATATGATGACTAGATGTCCATGGACCTTCCAGAGCTTCGATCCTAATTCTCTGATGAGTGCAAGGTGTGTCACAATTTCCCTAATTGCTTTGCCTCCATCCTCTTGTTTGCTGGATCAGTAAGCCTTCTTTGTATCAACTATATATATCACCTACTAGTTGCTACTGAATGCTGATACCTGAGGTTCATTATTGGAAAATGAAAGGTAGATGGGCACATAGAAACAAAACATGCAAGGCTTTTTCCCATTATTGGACTCTTGTTCCGAATACTGAGCTTCCTTTTCATGAGATTAGATTTGGGTTATCAAACAGCCAATCAGGATCTTCCATCATATACACCAGTTATCTCCTCCTCAATTTGGATCTGATATAAGCCCACTCCTAACCAGGAGACGTAATAGATAAACCTAATCATAGGCAAAACACATCTACATTGGATTTAAAAAAGAAATGCATATCTACATAGATTGCCATTCGTGAATACTCCAGTATAGTGGGGACTGGCGGTTACTGTTCAAACTTCAGGTGCAGCATAAACAAATGTGTTGTTAGTGTCCTTTGACATAACGGGGAGCTAACATTTTTATGGTGCTTTATGAAGTTCTTTACCATATAGAGGAACAAATGTGGCATTTGGTAGTCCGGTAGCAAAGTAATGCCATTTAGTCCAATTTTATCCATTTCACTTTTTGGTAGATTCTAAGGTGTAGTGTTTGAAGATGAGTTATACTCTTTACAGTACTCTTGTCTGCCAGCAGATTTGTCTTTAACTTGTGTCTTTTATGGGCAGTGTTAATGTTACTGCTGGAGTAAAAGAGGATCGCATGATGATCACAGGAATGCATACTGTTTCTGATATCTTCTGTGTTGGCTGCGGATCCATTGTTGGATGGAAATATGTAAGATTCGTGATGTTTATTTTGTAATATCTTGTGTATTGCCTGGCGTCTAAGTTCTATGGTGCCCCTACTCTAGGAGGCTGCACATGAGAAGAGCCAGAGGTACAAGGAAGGAAAATTTATTTTGGAGAGGTGATCGTCTATAACTTTCTGTGATGTTTTATTTTGTTCAAACAAATTCAAGAACTCAATTTTTAAGAGTTATGCATCAGCCCACTTACCACGTTATATTAGTCTGGATTCACTGGAATCGTCCTTTGTGGCTAAGCAGGTTTAAGGTGTCAGGTCCTGATGGGAGTCACTACGGGGTTATACATGATGCTTATGTGGGTGGCAGCGATGCCGACGACGTATGAAGCACAACTCGGCATGCTCAAACCTGTTCATCCCTGTAAATAGCCTGGGTGTTGTTGGTCTTGGTTACCCGCGGACTTGCTTCCATTCAAAGCATTCCCGGCGTAAATTGTTATTCTAGGTGACCTAATCTCCTCCCGTCTTCCCTGCAAGTTGTTGGATACTACCGTCTGTATATGCATGTAACCTGTGCTGCCTGTTGCTGCCCCTAAAAGCTGTTGTATTCCTGGAATGCCAAGCTCTAACAGCCGAATAAATTTCTGTTTCTGAAGTACCTGCACATTTGGGCGTCATCTGCCAGGTGTTGGGTCACGCGGGACATCCGCCCGCCTTGTGCGACGGTCCTGCTTGGATTTGGGTAGGATTTGTAGGGTTCTAAAATGTTCGTGATTAAAAGCAACCGGAAAATGTTATTGGAGAACGACGTGAGAGTTCCTCCCATTAGTTCTTACTTCTTACCTTTCTAGATGGCCGCATCGTCCTCCACTGTCGCGTGTGTGGAGCTTGAGCGATGATGTCCTGTCCTCGTTGGTTTCATGAGTGCAGGCACGCGAAACCTCGCCGGCCCACCTCATCCCCGTGCTGTGCCATCCCCCTCCGTCACACACGTGGAGCACAGGTGACGACTCCTAGCCAACTCCCTACACTCACAAAAAGCTCCCCCTCCGTCATGTACGCGGAGCACGGGTGACAACCCCTAGACATCCTCGTACACGTGCAAGAAGCATGTGCAGAACCTTCTCGCTGCACTCCTCTTGCAAAATATCGGATTCAGATTTTATAATTCATAATCCCTTACAATCCTATAACACTATTCTCTAAATTAGTAGATAGTGCTCATAAGTACATTATTGAATCATTTCACATATTGCATGAACATTACTACACAATAGTATTATATATCAGAGTTTAAGTACACGATATCAGGTGATTGGTTCCATAAGAGCCGATCAGGCCAAATATGTACAACACAATAGCGAAAGGGGAAGTAGTAAACTAAAAGGTATGACCATAACTATCCACATGCAAGCAACTGGGGGTAAATGTGAACGACAGATATATCTAAGGCTAGATAATATATGTGCACATAATCTCCATCAAAATCTGCTTAACTAGGATAAGAGATTACGGAAGATCGTTCTAATTCCCTTCGTTTGGTTCTTCATGTAGACTGGGTGCGTCGTTGTAGGCATAATGATCTTGCTCACATGTTTATGATATTATTAAGTGAGTGTGAGCATAAGCTAGAGTGCTCCACGAGCCAACACACTAATGCAGTTATACACAAGGCATTTCAAAGGATAGATCCGGTTACTTTAATTCCTAAATACCTTGAAAATTTGCAATAATTAGGAATTCCTGAGACTTAGCAGTTTTAACTAAAACAAGTTTTCTAAAGGGTATGAAAGATTACAATAGTAATAGTAGTACAAATTCCATCTACCGTTACATGGTAATCCACACCCCGTTCATTATTATCACTGGGATCGATCGCCTAGGGCTAAGGGTGCAATCGGAGCGGATACAGACAGATATCGCTTATCATGTATCCTATTTCATATTTTTTCCTCAGAGTTGGAGTCAGACACAGATAATACCGGATATACATTTCTCCATTCCGTATCCGTTTCATAATCTTTCGGACGGTCGGTCGGACGAAAATTATCTGCTTCTTTGCACAGAACATTGGACAGTATAGTACAATCAGAACAAACATAAAGAGACTAATTACTAAGATGTTGAAGGAAGAACACTCAGTACTCCCGTCAGTTTAGATGTGACAACTTGCCTATATATTATCTTGTTCCTAGGTGAAGTCACAACAAACTTCCTCATATCACTTGACATATAGATATATACGGACGAATATCAGTTATCCCGTATCATATTCTATATTTTTTTTGAAGTCGGAGTCGGACACAGATAGTATTGAATATCTATCTACCCCTTCCGTATCCGTTCCACAAGCCTTTGGTCGGTTGGACGGACGAAAATTATCCACTCCGTTTGCACCCCTACCTAGGGCAACGCAAATCAGGACTTTTATTGCCTAACACTTTTCTATCCCACCAACAAAGTTTTTGAAATAGAACTGTATTGAGGTAAATTCCTATGTCCGCCTATGACCGTAGACACAACTATTCAAATAGTTTACACTTTGTAGAGGTTGTATACTTTACCCATAAAAGACAATAAGCCCAGTATGCTCTACATAATTATTTGGTCATGCAGATCGAATAGATCATCACGCAATTTTTCATAAATAACAGGAGGAGCGAGGATCTTTTGATATATCAAACGATGGAAAGATATACCGTCAGGATGAGATCCGACGGTATACCATTCTCTAATTCTTTCTGTTTATTTTTCTACTCAACTAGCAACAAGGATTGGCTATGCCTGTTGCCCCTAACGTAAAAATGATTACATGGCAAATGCATGCCCTTTAAACAAAATTATTAAGACAAAGAGATATGTGCATAATCCAACTGCGGTTGTATTGCTGCAAACACACGTGTGCGGCCTCAAAACCTGCATGTTTTTGAGTTACTGGCTAGGTTAGTATTTGCTGCAGACACACGTGTGCGGCCTCAAAACCTGCATGTTTTTGAGTTACTGGCTAGGTTTGGTAGGACTAGGGATGTAAACGGAGCGAATATTTTTTATCCGTCCAACCGATAGAAGGTTTGAGTAACGAATACGGAATGCGTAGATGGATATCTGGCACTATCCGTATCCGACTCCGACACCGAGGAAAAAATATGATACGGGATAAATGATATCCGTCCGTATATATCCGTATGTCAAATGATATGAGGAAGTCTGTTGTGACTTCACCTAAGAACAAGATAACATATAGATAGATTGTCACATTTAAACAGGCGGGAGTACTGAGTGTTCTTCCTTCAACATCTCAGTAATTAGTCTCTTTATGTTCGTTTTGATTGTACCATACCGTCCAATGTTCTATGCAAAGAAGCGGATAATTTTCGTCCGATCGATCGTCCGAAAGATTATGGAATAGATACGAAATAGAGAAATAGATATCCGGTATTATCCGTGTCTGACTCCAACTCCTAGAAAGAAATATGGAATAGGATACAGGATAAGCGATATCCGTTCCGATTGCACCCCTAGGTAGAACTCATTGTTTTTGGCTTTTGTACTTTGTTACAGTAACTAGCTTTAAAATGGTGCGTCTTTTTAAGGTGGGATTTACAAGTCGATTTAGTAGACACTATATCAACTTTAGTTATACCAGCTAAAATTGCATGCGACTATCTCCCTCTTCGTAATATCTCTTACAAATAGCTAGAATTTAAAAGTCATAAACCACAGCCCAAAAGAACCCACCATATCGTATCATACATTATGAGTGTTTTTCGGTCGTGCTCCAACTGCCTTATAAGCTATAGCTTCTATCCTTTTTTTAGAACTGTATCAACTGAAAATGCACTATAAAATTTTATAGCTTTTTCTGAGTTATTAAATTTAAAAAATATAAAAAATTATATAATCACAGAAAATACAAAGGAATAAGAATAAAAACAAAAAACCCTAAAAAAGATAAAATTAAAAAAACAAAAGATAAAAAATAAAGTCGTTTGGAACGGAATCTTAAGCTACCTTACGGAAGGGCATCGGCGGAGCGGTGCCTTAAGCTACCTTATGGAAGGGCAATGGCGCATTGCTTGTAGCTCTGTACTATCAACAGATCTGATCAGCGGTATCTAAGTACGGCCAAGACATGATGACTTGAAGCAGCGCACCAGCCGGACCTGCCATTGCCAAACACGGTAGTTCACTTTTCCATTTGATAGGTGAGGAGTTATAGTAGTAAGGCATGGATTGTACCAGCAAGTGGGGAAAATTAGGTGTACTAGCTGGTGCTAAAGAATTTTAGCTGGCCCGGCTTTTATGTAGCACAGTTGCTGCCAACCAAACGCCTGCGATGTCAGCCCAATGAGCGGACCGGCATCGCGTGCCGCGACGGAATATCGCCCGGCGCGGTAACCCACCACCCATCATTTTCGGTGTTTTTAAGAAGGGAGAACGGGAGATCCTCCGAAGCCACCGGCACCTGCCGGGCGCGCGGCGCGCTGTCTAAACTGCAGAAGCTCATGATCGTTGCCGCCCATGCTCACCCACGGTGCTCGCGGCCACGGCGCCTGGCCGAACACCAAGAAATCCGGCCTGGCACGGCGATGAACCGCCCATTGGATCGCTTTGCCCCGTGCCGCCTCGGCCCAGCGCAATGCGACGGGGGCGTTCGGTTAAAACCGTGTGGCGAGGGTGCGGACGAGGGAACGCGGACGCGAGCGTCGGAAATTTCGACAAGGTGAAGGCGGCGCACACTTGGACACGGGCGGGGCTGATGCCTGTCATAGAGAGATAGGGTTCCTTATAAACGATACGTACAATGGTTGGACGGTGATTATCTGTAATATATCTTTATACTAGTTAGAGATCCGTGCGTTGCAACTGAGTTATAAAAATATTGAAACTAAACTTATTGACTGGCTAACTTTACACATCAAACATTGAAAAGCAAGCGACAGAGAGAGAAGGATGGCCAGGATGCGCGAGGAGATGGGAAAAGTGGAGGAGGTGGGCGGCTGTATCCTGAGAGAGAGGGGAGGAGAGAGACGAATGGCCCAGATCAAATCGGATGGCTGAGAAGAGATGAGTGAGGACGGACCAACCACCAACTCCTTCTTTTATAATAGTTAAGATTATTTATAGATATGATTAAAGATAACTTATACTATGGATTATCTGTATAGTTATTTGTAATTATCTTATATAGTTAATAAATTATTTATATAGTTGTCTATATAATAACATAGACAATATAAAGATATCTATAAAACCGTTTGTTAAATACTAGATAGTATCTTTCTCCGTTATCCTTCTCCCTTCTTTACATCACCCAAAATCTCATATGTCATAGATCCGTCGGTTGCCCCATGAGCCTCGCATGCCGTCCGCCCCCAAGATTTGCCCTCTCTATGCCTAAGTCCGCTGGTTGCCCTGTGAAGCCTCATCGGCCATCTGGACTGCGGTGCATCCCCCGTCGTCTGCCCCGTGAAGCCTCATCCGTCGTCCACCTTGTGGAGCCTCGCTCGTCGTCCATCCCTTAAAACCTCGCCTGCTCGTTCGCCCCCTCTCGGCTGAAGCTCGTGCCACCCGTTCGGCCCTTCTCGGCCGAAGCTCGCACCACACGTCCGCCCCAGTGGTGCCCCGTACGTCGTCCACACCCTGGTCCTCCACCTGTCGCCCAGAGCTTAGACACGCACCACTTCCCCGCTGTCTCCATAGCTGATTGTAAGGTATACTCCGCCCATACCATCCATTCTCATAACTTTCTCGCACGATTCATGATTGTTCTGTCCTCCGTAGCCATTTTTTTGGGTGTGATTATTCTGTCCTCTATTGTTCACCATCGTCTGTTGTGCTGACTAACAGCAACAGGGCCTTAGAGATAGCCGGCAAGCGCGAAATCCTGATAGTTTGGGATGACGAAGCGACTGGCATTTTCATTATCGTCTACCTGAATGAACTAGATGCCAGCAACTGACCTCAAAATCACCTCTCTGGTAAGGGGTACTCCAACCTTCTTCAGAAGTTCGAAGAGCGCACTGGCCGACAGCAAATAAAGAATAAGTGGGATGCACTGAAATGGGATTTGGCAACTTGGAAGACCGGTACTATTGCTGCGCTCTACCAGCCTCAGCTTCAATTCGAAGACCGGTACTATTGCCACCGAGCTGGATTGGTGGGAGGATCAAGTAAAGGTGAGACTCTGCACAAAGTCTTTAATGTGTTCTCTGTGATGATTGCAGAATCATTGAGGCCCCTCTGTTTCTGTTTTGTGTAGACCATGGCAGACATTATGAAATTCTATAAGGTGATGCCCACTCACGAGGGCCCCTGGAGAGGCTACTTAAGAAGAACCTATGCACAAATGAAGACGGATATGTGCGTAATGAAGAGCACACTCACGGCCAGGACAATATGAAGGGCAGTGGCCTACCGACTGAAGCCGCAAACAGTGGCCCTTTGGCCCCTGGTAAAGGGAAACAATGTTATGTCACAGTCTCTGGACGGGAAGAAACCAAAGAAGAGCCACTGTGATGTGCAGCTCGAGTGATTTATCAACCTTTACGAGTAGTCCAGAGGCCATAAGAGTTCTACCATTTTCGCGACCTCGCGCCCCATGAGACAGTCAAATGCCAAAATAAAAGAGCTAATGAAGGTTGTCGTTGCCAGTGGTGCCCATGAGGACAGTGACGAGTACTACTATGTGAGTCAGCTCTTCATGCATGTCCGCTACTGTGAGATGATTGCTAACATCAAAACCCTAGAGGGCCAGCTAGCCTGGATTAGGAGGAGCCGGGCAAACAAGAAGAACACTAAGTGATCACAGCCTTGAGTGCAACATGCATCATCAACGAGTTTTTCACATTAGGAGTCCTATTGTAAGGATCTTTCTTTCCATATTTGTCGGTAGTACTATCTTATTCACATGTTCAGTTACGTGATTCTATTTTTGAGTTATGAACTAAGTTAAACCCATGTGTCTGTTACTTGAGGATGAAATTGAGTTGAAATACCATGTCTGTTAGTTGAGTATGAAATTGATCTGAACTTGCTTGTTCTGCGATCTGTGATACAAACTGATGTGTATGTGCTTGTTCTGGTATGTTAGCTAGGTTCTGGTACTCTGGCATTCTGGTATGTTAGTTAGGTTCTACTACTCTGGCAATCCATTTATGAGTTCTGTGATAGAAAATTGAGTATAACTGTTACATTGAGTTAATCTTCCTTTGTCTATTACAAAATGAGCTTAAGTGCGTAGTTCTGGTACTCTGCCTGAGCTTACACTTTCTACTGTTGTTTCTTGGACTCTGTCAGAGCTTATAATCTCAATTATGTTAGTTTCGAAGCATGTACTAGTAGTCTACCATTCATTTCTACTATTGCAGTTAGAAAGTGTATCTCACTGGTATGTGTGCGAATATGTTACTACGAGAGCTTACAATTTGATTTGCATACCATGTTACATAAGAGTTGAAGGCCATGTTCTCATGACCAACTGAAATGCTTGCAGATGTCGTCATCTAGTGAGACGCGAATGATGACGAAGACAGATATCGATTCCATCTCTACCAGTGCAAGCTTATCTGTTGCACTATCTGAGCAAGCCATGTTCCACCTATGGGGGGTATAACGAGGGGCGCCCTGAACGGTGCCCGATTAAACCTATCTAGTGTGGGTCAAGGAACATATTAGTAACCCACGTTCATGCAAAGACATGTTTGAATGAGGAGATTAGTCTTTAATGAATTGCACAAAACTCTTGTGCAGGACCACAGTCTTCGATCAACTCATTAGATGAGCTCTAAAGAGGCATTTGGACTTTTATTTTGGACGTGTGCCACCCTCAGTGAAATTGGCATGAGCAGAATAAATTTGAGCATTATGTAGGTCATGTCAGCGATCACTTTAACAAGGTATTGGACGTAGTTGCCAATATGGCACGTAATATTGTATGCCTGGTGGACCCACAGTTCTGCACTATCCATGGGGGGTTGAAGGAGCCGTGTCTTGACCCATATACCATGAACTGTATTGGGGCGATTGACAGTACGCATGTGGCGGTATCGGTTCCTAGTCGTGTAGCACCGAGGCACTACAACCACCATGGATACATGAGTCAGAAGATGCTCGCGATTTATGACTTCGACATGCGATTTACTTTCCTGTGTGCTGGGTAGGTTGGCACAGCGCACGACACAAAAATCCTGTGGGATTCCATGGTGACATATGCGAACCGCTTCCCATACCCACTAGCAGTTACGTCTTATGCTCGTTCTTACCTACACATTTCTAGATGGATTTGGGTGTGGTCACTAACTAGCCCTCAAACTGTATTTTATTACAGGAAAGTACTACTTGGTGGATTTCGGTTACCCAGACAAGGAGGGGTTCTTACCTCCATACAAGAATCAATGGTACCACATACAAAAGTTCCCACGAGATAGAAGACTTGTTGGGATCAAAGAAAATTTTAACTACAACCACTCCCCCCTTGGGAATGTGATTGAGCACGCATTTGAAAGAATAAGGTCCTGTTCTTTTCAGCTTCTAAAAGCTGCTTTTCGGCTTTTCTACAGTAACTAGCTTCTAAATAGAATATTTTTTTCAAGATAGGGTCTACTAGTTAATTGTAGTACATACTTTACTGACTTCATTTATATCAGCAAAAGCCGCATATGAATTTCTGTTACTCTGTAATCTCTCGTACAAACAGCCCAAAAGTCATAAGCCACAGCCAAAAGCCACAAGCCGCAGCCAAAAAGAACAGGCCCTAAGTGGCGCATCCTATTGAGCGTGCCGAGCTACGACGTAGAGATACAGAAGAAAGTTATAGCAATGACTATGACACTGCATAACTTTGTCATCAACTCATTTATTCCTATGACAACTACTTGGACATCGACGATGACAAGGGGCCAAGGGCTACGTCCTAGGCGAGGGCAGGGACACGGAGTTTCCAGCTGGAAGTGTTCTGAGGTCTGATAGACCCATGGATGTGCTTTGATATAGCATCGTGCATTTTTGGTAAGATGAGTTATGGTTTCGCATGTTGTACCTTGCTATGTTGTAATCTTGTACTTTGAACTGTCGCATGTTGTGACTGCCGAACCCAGGAGCAACACCTCTGTATCCTCTGTGCTAATTGCATTAGTCCAGGATAAATAGTGCACACAATGGACAACAAAGATAAATATCAATCATAATGACACTTATTTATAAACTAAATATGGGCATTGTGGCCAAAGTTTACATCCACGGCCCATAGGCCAAATATAAGCAGCGAAAGATAAAACCGAAGCGGAAGAAGCCCAATAAACCTGTCGATGGACAAATGACAGTAAGATATGAACTACTCATCTTGATCCTCACCGTACTAGAAGTCATCATCCTCTGAGTAACAGAAGTAAGCAAAGGTGAGCACAAAAATGTACTCCGCAAGTTACATGAAAGAATGCATTATTACTGTAAGACCAACAAGGGAAGGCATATAAGGTTATTTGAGCATTGTCAACGTTTTAATATAGATCTTACGTATGATTTGTTTGGATTCGAGGCAACTCTTAGAAGGCCCAGTGTATGCACATGCCGAGTAGAGAAAGGGGAAACTTTATCCAGATTTGGGCCTTCTCACGAGAGAATAATAACCCTACATCCTATGTGATTGCTAATTGCTAGAAAGAGAAATTACAACAGATAATTATACGAATGGCTAGCGCTATCTCCTCCTTCGATCAGCATGCCCCTCTACTCTCTTTGACGTTAACCTTTATATAGCCAATGAAGTGACGACATTTCTTCCACGCCAAAAGACGCCTCAACGCTTGGGATGATAACCGCCTGACGGAAGTTACTGTCAAAGAGACGTAAAAGGCCATTCGCTATGTAGCAGTTGTTGTTAGAGAGAGATCGTGTGCGGTTATTGGATAAATGCACATTCTAACTACCTTATCAGACAAACCCACGATGCAATTGTTCGTCGTAGACAAGTTAATCGGAGATAGGTTGGTCGCAAGAAGGTCCACGACCATAATGTGGTCACAAGACAACTTACGACTACGTGGTCATAGAAAGACTTATGACCAGGTAGTAGTTGCAGTAAGACTTATGACTACGTGGTCGTAGAAGGACTTATGACCAGGGAGTAGTCGTAGTAAGACTTACGACTACGTGGTCATAGAAGGACTTACGACCAAGGGGTAGTCGCAGTACGACTTACGACTACGTAGTCGTAGAAGGACTTACGACCATATAGGTAGTGGCAGTAAGACTTACGACTATTTAGTCGTAGAAGGACTTAGGACCGTATGGAGTTGTCGCAGCAAGACTTACGACTATCTTGAGGGACTTCTCCCTTATTAATAAGGGATATATTTAAGGAATATAATGGTGTGATAATTTGAGGATTATTCTATCCTCGTCAAGCGTAAAACTGAATTTGAATAAATACGATAAGCATATGCAAATTACTAAATTTAATATAATAAGTAAAAATAATATTTTAATCAAATAATATCATTAGTGTAGGTTCATCCTCCACACTAACCTATCCACGGGTATCCCACCTAGACCATCTTTTCTAAAAGATTTCATGTGGATTCCATCCATCCATAAGCATTTTATAAAATATTTTAAAAAACAAAGTCTAATCCATAAAAAACTTTATTCGACATGCCCATAATCATGTGCATAGCTATCTAGCATAGTTTATATACACTTCAAAGGAGGTACAATTTACCTACAAGATATGATTACCTCATAATATCGGTCATTACACGCTTTCAAAGGCATGTGACTAAGAGAATCATAACAAGGCATTTACAATGCAAAATCGTCAACCTGGCCCCACTTCTGCTAAGGTTTTACCACAACATGAATCCGCAAGTTGGGCCCCGTCTTGTGCTATGTGAGACTTCTCGCGGCTTACGCCACGCTCACATTCAACCCATAGCGAGATTCTAGTTGAAATCCGAAAATTAATTAGCCAGAACTGTCTCATACCAGCCTTGTGGTAGTATGATAGGGCTTTATAGCAGTACCTCACAGACTGGTTCTTATTGACTGAGGTAGACTTTTCACATATCTCTTGTGTCAAGCACCCACGTTGAACTACCGAGCAACAACGTGTGCCAGTATGCACCCACCACTTAACTGCTTGCTTAAGTTTAAACCAAGTTTTATGTTTTACTTTGTCAAATATTTCATAGTCCTTCTTGACTCACCGAAGCCAAGAATGTATTTTTAAAACTCATCATTTTATGTGAAAAGCTATCCCAACTTAAGTTTATTTCTAAGCATGACTAAGCAGTTCTATAAAAAATGTTTCAGCTGATACTAGTGTACAAACCAGAGCTTTGTTCTAGGGTGACAAGGTATTAGGATTTGCAATGTCAAAATGTCATAACAAGTAGGTATTAATTAAGTATTTAAAACTGGAATTGAAATAAATTGAATAAACATAAGCATGTCGAATAATTTCAAATAATTTAATTTTATTTACAAACTGAGATCAATATAATCAAGGTGTATAACTTGCCATGCTCCGCGAATTGGTGAGTCATTGAAGTAGTATTCCTTAGAAACGTTGCAATCTACACATGAAAATAACCAAACCAAATTCAAATAAACAACCAAAAATTCAAAAGGATGGTAGAAATTGATAGATTAGGATTTTAGATGAATTTTAAAAAAAGAATGGGTTCATTTGGAATTAGGATTAAGGAGAACAGGCTCTTGGAAGTTTTAATTCTAAGAAAAAGAGAATGAAAATACTATTCAACATTTTCTTAAATTTTTGGCATTATTTTTCTACTAGAAAAAGGAATTATGATGTCAGCGTAGATTTTGGTTTTCGGCTGAATTAATTTTCTAAAGGAAAATCGGAACTATTATGTCATGACAAGTGGGAAATGGATTTTCGACCGAATTACTTTCTTAATAGAAATAGGGGCCGAGAGGCTGACAAGTGGGCCTAGGCCTATAGACCTGGTCCACAGACGGCTCTTGATCCATGGTGGACCAAGCTCATGCTCACGTGGAGCGGTTAGGTTGACCGGGTACCTCAGGTGTTGGCGTGGCGCATGCGTGGTAGTTGTGTGCTGATGTGGCGCACACGGGGCTACCACATCGGACTTGGGCAATGACATGGCCTCACTGGTGGGTGGTGGTGCTCTGGGACCAGGGGCGCCGACGGACAACGGCGAGGCTCGCAAAATATAGAGAAGAGGCCAGGGGGTCCGTTTTACCTAGTTGAGGGGCTCAACGGTGGTTGGAGGTGGTTGACGATGTGGATAAGTGACGATGACGGCTCGAGCTCTGGCTGAACGATGCTCCGATGGAGGTTTTGAACGGCAGAGGGGCGAGGGAGGATCGCAGAGCCACTAAGAAGCTTGAGGTGGCGATGGTGTGGCTTAAGGTGGCTCGGGCTGCCAGTGATTGCTCATCAGAATCCTCATCAGAGCTCGTAGAGGAAGAAAATGGTGCTAAGGAGCTTTGGGTCTTGAGAGAGGAAGGGAAGGTAGGGAATTGGTGGGGTGTAGCTCCAGGGTTATCGAGGTGGGTTTTATAGGGGGAGGGAAGCGCGGGGTAGGAATCAACATTGAAGATTACGGGCTATGAAAAATGGTAGAGGGATGAGAAAAGGAAAGACGCATGCATGAGATGGCCAGGATTGGGTGGCTTGGCGTGTGAGAGAAGAAGGGAGAAAGAAAGGGGAGGAGGTAACCATGCATGGTGAGAAAGGAAGGGCGGGGAGTTGGCCGGAAATGGCGGAGGCGCTGCACAAGTAAGAAGAAAGAGGGCAGAAGAAGGGGGAAGGCACTGACATGAGGGCCCGAGGCGACAGTAGGAAGGAAGAGGGCTGGCAGGGCTGGCCCACATGGCACGCAGGCGCGCAAGCAAGGTGAGGCAGGCCGTATGCCACGCAGGGGGGTTGGGCCGAACAGGAAAAAAGAATGGGCTGAAAGAGAGGGGTGGACCAAGCCGAGAAGGAAGGTGAGTTTCGGCCTAGGGATTTTTGAGAGATTTAAGATAATATTTGAATTAAATAAAGGCTAAAACTTCAAATAAGACTTAGAAAATAGCAAATAAGGGCCAAAAATTCTACAAAAATCATAGAAATTTATGAGATTATTTTGGACTTAGGAAAATTGTTTCTTACTTAAAATTGGTCTTTATTTTTAATACATAAAATACTTTTTAACGTTGAAATTGAATTTTAAATTCAAGAAAAACCAAATAAAATCCAAATATTTTCAAATAATTAATTTGAAATAGGATTTAAAAAATAAATTATCCTTTATTTAATAACTTTGTATGTATTTTTGTACTTCAATTAATTTTCAAAACAGAAGCCCTTTTTAAAAGCTAGAAAACAGGCAAACAAATTCAAAACTCAGGCAACCAATTAACACTTATTTTTTTAAAATTTATTTATTTATTTATTTTGAAATAAATAGCTAGGCTATGATACTAACACACTACGTATTTTGTTATATCACAATTCCGTAAGGTGTTTGCTCTCTTTTCCACATAATGCACTCAGCAAAAAGCCAAAAGCTAATACGAATACCCCAACTTCTATAAGTCGTTTCTATCAGCCACTACTATTCATCTATCAAAACCAAAAGACATTAGCAAAAGCCAATACTAATGAGCCCTAAGCTACGTGCTCCATTAAGTCTATTTTGTTTGTAGAAGAAGAAAAAACGAGGTTGTATGCATGTGGCTAGTCTCAAGTAGCTTGAGAGGTATTTGGCTTTCCTCATAATTTTCCAACTCAAGCTCGATATGTCGAAGCTTTTCTTAAGCTTGAACCAGTAGAGCTTGAATCCTACTAAGAAAAGAAAAAAGCATAACCCTACACAAGGATGACACATACGAAAATAAACAAACAAAACATTATTATGGTAGAAGAATCAATAGAAAAGTATGATTTCATATGTGTATTTGACAACATGTTTATAAAAAATTACAAATAATTTTGTGAGATAGTGCAGTGAAACCATGTTATCCAGTAAATGCTGGAGTTGTTTTAAATACCAATGTAAAGGAACATCAAAGCAACAAGCCTAACTTTTAATGTTATGCACCACAACTTTTCACGATCTCCACAAGGAAGAAAAGAACAATTTTTGACGCCCTCAGCAACAACAATTGGATAAGAGACATCCAACTTGGGATCACTCCAGCTATGCTCAGCGAATATGTTGACTTATGGTGTAGGCTCTCCACGATAGTGTTACATGCAAACACTCAGGACACAGTGACTTGGCGTTTCTCTCAGGATGGGCAATACTCTGCACGCTCAGCTTACAGATTACAGTGTCATGGGAGAGTTCTTTCCCCCTCTAAAATCGCTCATTTGGCAGCCTTGGGCTCTGTCTAAGTGTAAGTTCTTCACATGGTTAGCAACCTAAGGAAAAATCCTCACAGCCGATATCCTCCTTGCTTGCTCATGGCCAAACAACTATTTCTAGCCTTTATGGTACAGAAACCTGGAGGCAACCAGTCACTTGTTATCCAATGCAACTATAACCAATACATATGGCAAGGGATAGCTGATTGGCTATGGATCGATGGCCTCAAGCCAACCACCTCGACACAAATTGACTTACTACAGTGGTGGATAGAAGACTTATCGCCCAGAAACCAGGGCAGTAACAAATCATTCGTCATCTATATTATAATGGCCATCATCTGGGGATTCTGGAATGAAAGAAACACACGCCATCATAATGTACTTCCATCAATCAATGATGAAATCCTAAACATTTGCTTCAATTAGTCCCTCATTAGTCTTCTTGTAGGATGGCTCCCTTTAGCCTTATGCAGTTTCTGCTTTCTCTTTGTTTCTATTTGTTTGTTTGTACTATTTTCTCCTTTCAGTGAAATGAAGGCAGCTCTCCTGGTTTTCGTTCAAAAAACTTTTAATGTTGTGCAAAACAATGTACAAATAAACCGAAATACCTTTCAACATTTTTAAGGCATAATTTGGTATCGTAGCCGCTATTGGCCTCTAAAGTCTAATCAAGACATGCAGGATATCAAAAGACCACGGATCAAAAGGATATCCATGATTTATAAAATATACCATATTGCTATCAATAAAAAGCTGTACCCTACCACCCAAAATGGCACATGTAATGGTAATATTGTTCTTTTGTAGTATATCAAACTTTGGTGAATACTAACAACCAAAAAAAGCTTTGGTAAACATAATGATTTAAACCCTGCTACAACCAGCTTTAGATTCCAGCTTCCGACTGTGGCTATTGGCTTTTGATTAAAATTACACTATAGTGATTGTTAGTTTTTTCCTGGTCATTCAATTAAAAAATAAAAAACACCATTATATCTTCACGCACAATGTAACGGAATAAGGGGGAAAAAAGCAAAAAAGTTAAAAAAAATTTAAAAACAGAAAAACCTAAATTAAAAAACTGCACGTTTCAGACGAGTTCTAACTTCTAGAAGCCGAAAGACACCAGAATTCATAAGGCCACGCCACTTAGAGTGCCCCTTATCCATGTACTACCATAGCTATTTATACGTTCCCCCTTCTATTTAATTACACCGGTGTGCCCTGCTCATTTGAGTTTCTGTTTCTAGTTTCTGGTATTTAGCTTCTACTTTCTTAATTTTTGTGTTTTTTTAGCTTTTTGGTTTTTTTTTAGGCTTTTCTGTTTTTTCTCCTTATTCCTCTACATTGTTCATGATGGTACAATTATTTACTTTTTATATTTAATTATTCTAAAAAACTACCAATTACTATATTATATTTTCAGTCGCTACAATAAAAAGATTATAGTGCCGCTCGGTTGGGCTAAAATAAGCTGGTTTATGACTAAAATTGCACTATAGCTGGCTGAAATTACACTATAGCTGATGATGGCTTATTTAGTGTAACTAAATTTTTTTAAAAAAATAAAAAATAGAAAAAAAATCAGGTTAGCCCATCATAGACAATGCAAACGAATATGGCAAAAAAAACTCAAAAAGCTAAAAAATCAAAAAAGGACGAAATTTAGGAATACTGAAAAATAAGCTAGAAACCAAAAGCTCAAGCGGAAATGAGTGGAACCTATAAATATAAGCTTTTATGCTCCGCTCATTTCGGCTTGAGTTTCTGGCTTATTTCTCACTATTCATAAGTTTCGTTTTTTTCTAAGCTTTTGGCTTTTTGAGCTTTTTTGTCGGTTCCTTTTTTTCCTACTCATTTGTGTTGTCCGTGATTATCTAACATATTTTTTCTATTTTTATTTTTTAATTTAATTATATCAAATAAATCACTTTTAACTATAATATAATTTTAATCAACTACAGTATAATTTTGAAAGTCACTATTTTTAGTCCAGACGAGCGTGGCTGAAAACTGCTGTACAGAGAGGGAGGGGGGGGGTTGTGCCACGTGTGTCGCTGCTAGAACTCCGAAAGTCACACCCACATTTCTCCTCTCTCCTCACTTTCCCCTTTTACTCTCCTTCCTCTCTCGCGCACAGCCCAAGCTTCTTCTCCCAAACAATCGCGAACCGGATAGAAAGATAGATCGGCCCTATCTTTGCCTTCCGCCGAACGCCTCGGCGGCCGGCGCTTCCCCAAGACGCCCTACCCCCACAAATTTGCTGTCTTTCTTTGCTCTTTCCCGATTTGGTCTCCATGGAGATTTCGGGGATCTTTGGGCCGATTTGGTCGCTTCTGGCGTGGTGAGATGGTTTGCCGCATCGCAAGCTGCTGTCAACAGGTAGGCTGGGCTTTCCTTTTCTTGCCCCGATCTGGTGGCCGGAACTGCCGGGGAGTGCTGTTTGCTTGCCGTTTCTTGGCTGGCCTGAGCTTGGGGATCTAGCCGAAGATTGGGTTATTCTAAGAAAAGATTTTGGGTTTTCCTGCGGGATTTTTGGGGAGTTTTTGTGTTTATGCTTCCATTTTTGTTGTCACAGCTCCCTCTTTCTTCTTGTATTTTTGCCTCCGATTCGGTGGTTTTCTAGTCCATTTCTTGTGCTGTTAGGACTCCCTTGACTGGTTTCTTGACTCGTCGCTTCAGTTGTTCCGATCCGACAAGCCCCGATGAACGGCACGCCAATCTCCGCGTCCCCCACGACAAGCGTCGACGGCGGCGCGGCGGCCGCTGCGCCCAAGAAGAATGTGGTGGCGGCGGCCGCCGTCGCCGAGATGGCCAAGCACCTCACCGTCGACACGGACGACGCCTTCGCCGGCCTCCTTGAGCTCGCTGCCGATGACGACGCGGACGGCCTGCGCCGCACGCTGGAGCGAGCGCCGCCCGCCGCCGCTGACGAGGCCGGCCTCTGGTACGGCCGCCGGAAAGTTGTCGAGCACCGCACCCCGCTGATGGTTGCCGCTACCTACGGCAGCCTCGCCGCGCTCCGCCTGCTGCTGTCCCTCCCTCCGTCGACGTCAACCGCCGGTGCAGCCCCGACGGCACCACCGCCCTCCACTGCGCCGCCTCTGGCGGCTCGCCGTCGGCTGTTGAGGCTGTCAAGCTGCTGCTTGCGGCTGGGGCTGACGCGGAGGCTACAGATGCCTCCGGGTGCCGTCCGGCTGATGTGATCTCTGTTCCGCCAAAGATGTTTGATGCCAAGATCGCCCTCCAAGATCTTCTTGGATGTCCAAAGGTTGAGCATGGCGTGCTCCGGGTGGTGACAAGGGCCACAAACTCCATCTCGCCGCCTGTGTCATCCCCCACTGCAGAAGATGCACGTTCTCCATCTGCTGCTGCGATGATGACGACAAAGTTTGCAGACCTGCCGAGGGTTGCGACATCGGAGAAGAAGGAATATCCAGTGGATCCGTCCCTTCCGGATATCAAGAACAGCGTCTATGCTTCTGATGAGTTCCGCATGTACTCATTTAAGATCAGGCCATGCTCGCGGGCATACTCGCATGACTGGACTGAGTGCCCCTTTGTCCACCCAGGGGAGAATGCTCGGCGACGGGATCCCCGCAAGTATCACTACAGTTGTGTGCCGTGCCCTGACTTCAGAAAGGGTGTGTGCCGGCGTGGCGACATGTGTGAGTATGCTCATGGGGTGTTCGAGTGCTGGCTCCATCCAGCACAGTACCGTACTCGCCTTTGCAAGGATGGCACCAGCTGTAATCGTCGTGTCTGTTTCTTTGCCCACACAACTGATGAGCTCCGCCCACTATATGTTTCCACTGGATCTGCTGTACCATCCCCAAGGGCCTCAGCAACAGCTGCAATGGAGATGGCAGCAGCAATGGGCTTGATGCCTGGTTCTCCATCATCGGTTTCGGCAGTCATGTCCCCATTTACCCCTCCAATGTCCCCTTCAGGCAATGGGATGCCCCCTTCTTTGGGCTGGCAGCAGACAAATGTTCCAACACTACACCTTCCGGGCAGCAGCCTTCAGTCGAGCAGGCTCCGAAGCTCACTTAGTGCAAGAGATATGCCTGCCGATGACTACTCCCTGATGCAGGATATCGATTCCCAGCTTGTAAATGATCTGTGCTACTCGCGTCTTGGTTCATCCACAGGGAATCACACTTCTCGGACCAAGACCCTGAATCCGTCAAACCTGGATGATCTCTTCTCTGCTGAGATGGTCTCGTCCCCGAGGTACAGTAATGCTGATCAAGGTGCTATGTTCTTGCCTTCTCACAAGGCTGCTATCCTTAATCAGTTTCAGCAACAGCAGCAAGCACTGCTTTCACCAATCAACACAGGAGTCTTCTCCCCAAAGGCTGTGGAAAACCAGCAGTTGCCTTCACACTCATCTCTGCTGCAAGCATCACTTGGGATGTCTTCCCCTGGCCGGATGTCTCCTCGATGTGTTGAATCAGGGTCCCCAATGAACTCTCACCTAGCTGCTGCTCTTGCCCAGCGTGAGCAGCAGCAGCAGACAATGAGGAGTCTCAGTTCTCGTGATCTTGGGCCTAGTGCTGCAAGAGCATCGGCTCTTGTTGGCTCCCCTCTAAGCTCATCATGGTCCAAGTGGGGATCTCCCTCAGGGACACCAGATTGGGGCGTCAATGGTGAAGAATTGGGTAAGCTCCGCCGGTCATCTTCCTTTGAGCTGAGATCTGGTGGTGATGATCCAGATCTCTCGTGGGTACACACACTGGTTAAGGAATCTCCACCAGAGAAGCAAGTTACCCCAGCTGAATCCATTAACTCTGTTGGACCTTCACCGCTAATGCCTCCAAGTGTAAGCAGTGGTGAAGGTTCAAGTCTGAACACACAGCTGGATGGACATGACCAAGCTGCAGTTATGGGAGCATTGCTTGAGCAGATGCAGCTTGATCAACAGATTGGTAGTCTAGCAACGTAGACGTACAATGAGCCTGGAAGGTGCGAGAAGTTATTATCCTTAGCTAATGAATTCAAAGTTTTTTTTTTCTGGTCGTTGAGGTGGTCAACAAGCAAGGATGGATAGCTGAAGGTGGTGATTCAGAGATTGGTTTTCTTTAATTTTGGAGGTAAATCATATACATTATTGAGGTTCCAGTAGGCTAAAGAGTGAAAGTACCTCAATTGGGGTTCCAAGGCCGACCCAGGTAGAATCGCACCCCGGCAGCTTCAGTTCATCAGTCAAGTTGTTCTCTATTTTGTTAATTAACCCCGTTAAAAGAAGACTTGTTTGTTGTGTGGAATTCTTTCCTTTCCCTAGTGGTGTTTATTTTGTTTGTTATGATATTGAATTATCGATACTTGATGTACTGATGGTATAAGTGGTTCCCGGGCACGCTATATTAGTCTATCAAGTCCCAAAGTATCCCCAACCATTTGTCGAGGATTATACTCTGGCCTTGTTTTGATCAGATCCTGAGGCCTGTATAATCCTTGGATGATACTTGTAATAATGTAATATTGTTATTGAACTTACATTGCTATTGTTTTTCACTCGCAAATCTTATTCATCTGAAATATTCAAATATTCCCGTTCGTGTTCTTGCTACTCTCTTGGGGAAGCTTGTGAGTTGCTGCAAATGGTTGGTGGTGGCTGCTGAGCTCCATGGGAAAGATCTGTTGATCACCCGTGCACGCGTGTGATGATACAACGAGGGTTGTGTTGACTGGTTGATTTCAGAGCTAGTGGGTGTACGGTATCTTCAGTTCTTGGCGCATTTTTATTTGCCAAATGTGAGAGTGAGATGGGGCGACGAATATTATTAGTGTGCCGCCGTGAGATTGGAATCTTATCCTTGTTTATCCCCAGATCTTGATTCGAATTCCTACCAGTATTTCGAGGACGCGTATCAGCGACTTGATTCTTGCTTCCTTTGTTGTTTTTTTATGCGTCTGTCTAACAGAAACATGGTTCTAGAACGCCACAGCAGCTTGTCATGCCTTTTTTTTATTAGAAAAAAAAGGAAGGGTTTTCTAGTTTCAAGAGTTTTGCTTAAGGCCTCCGAAAACACCATCCGGTGCTGGCGAACACAACGAATTGCTTTTTCCATACAAACCATTGTGAAAATTTCTGAAGTATTAGATAATTTTTATGGTTTTTCTGAGAAGATCCTGCCAATGCAGAGACAAAATCATCAACTTCCATTGCTGACGGATTCCTGCAAGGTAAGCATCGGCATAGATGCCGTAACACTCGCACACGGTCACTATTACAGTGAAGGTTCTTCCTAACCAGCAAAGTGGGCTGCGCAATTTACGCGGCTAAAATTTATTCTTAGTATTTGAGTTGTTAAGTTATTTAAAACTATAAGAATTAAATTTATTATTATTAAATACACATTGGTTGATTAGTTTATTCTAAAAATAATTTGTAGCACGTAAAACTTAGTTTTGTTTTTTATATGAAATTTTATCGTTTTCTTTTTAAAAGTATATTTTAGTAATTAATATAATTGCACATTTATTTAACGATTTTATGTGTTTTGCATGTGTAAATTTATTTGTTATTTAATAATAATAATTTTTAAAGGAATTTTGAGTACATTTAAATTAGTTTTATTTGTTATGGATTATTAAGGTGCAATGTGCAATAAGAGGATTTTTATTCTATTTGCTAGATTGATGCTATTGGCACACTACGGAAAGAAAAACGTCATGTACTTTCCCTTCGCCAGTTCATTCCTCTGCTTTCTCCTCTATTCCTTTAGGCGTTTTTTGGAACGTAGGAATTGAAAATATAGGAACGATCTAAAACAAAGGAAAGGTGTAGGATTGCAGTGGCAAAACAGAGTATTGGAAATGCAGAAGTTTCAGAGAAATTGTTGTTTGGAATATAAGAATTGTAAAACCACATGCATTTTTTAATTAAATAGTGATCCCATATACTCAAATTAAATTAGCACTAATTTTCCATTCATAAGCAAGCCACCGCATCGACATTTGTTCCACTTGTAGCACTGAGCATCGTATCCTTGAACTCTTCACCCATATGGTCTTTTAGCAATATTTTTTTTAATTTTAGCACTTTAGTATTTTTTTAAAAAAATAGATCTCTTTCTAACCTCAGAAAACATAGCAGTTAAGTCGCGTCACCTGTTACATTTCCCTAGCACGGCAAGAGACCAGACACACGGTTGGAAGGTCAGTGGGCGCAGCAGCCGACACCTGCCGAGCTGCCATGGGCGACTGCCTCCTGCCGAGGAGCCACTGTTTACACTGGAGAACACTGTTCACTCATTAATTGATGCTTTAATTAGCGTTAAGTTAAGCGCAATTACTTAGTACTAATAGTAATAAATTAGTGTTAATTAAAGAGCTAAACTAATACTATTTTATCTTTTGTTGTTCGGTGCAGGCGGTGCAGGGTAAGCAAAAATAATGAAAGTCAACTCATGCGCTTTTTTATACGTTGTTTGTCTCCATCAACTATACAGACGAACATTTGTTATTCAAAGAAAATTTATATAAGACTTTCACTTAAACCGATAACGTGCCATAGAAATTCACCAATGAAATTCATTCTGTACTATGCAATAAAAATCATGAAAGGTAGAACATATATTTTCGTCTATGTCATCTGGCTATTTCAACCTATACAAGCGAGCAGTTATTATCCGAATGAGTTGATAATCCCACTTTGACTGCTAACGTGGCATACAAATTTGCCGCTAGAATTCAATACGTACTGCACAACAAAAATAGCAGTCAATGCATGCTTTTTTCCTACACTGTTCGTCTCCACTAACCATACAAACGAGCATTTATTATTCGAATGAGCTGAAAATTTTACACAGAATTTTTATTTGAACTACTAATGTGCCATAGAAATCTGCCATTGAAATTCATTTCATACTACGTAACAAAAATAATGGAAGTAAGGTTGGCGGAGTACGGAATGAATGCTCTGTCGTCGTGGCCATCACAGCAACGGTGGAGGTCGACAGCTCCGCGGGGTAGGTGTGTTTATCGGCGTGGGTTTTGGCCTCACCTGAGTCGCTAGGGTCTGAGCTGCATCAGTCAGCAATCCATCAGCTCGCCCAACCGCTATTACATTCTTTTTAAAAGTGAACAGTAATCCCATGTACTCAAATTAAATTAGCAGTAATTTTTCATTCATAAGGAAGGCATGGAAACATAGTGTCACAGCTCGACTGTTTATTTCAAAATTATTGAAAAATTATTTAATTTAAAATAAAATAATTGTTATTGGTTACTTGAATTTCAAATTTTGATTTACCTTGCTTTTCTGCTTTTAAAAAGGACTTGATATTGAAAAGTAATTTAAGTAAAAATAAAAAGACTATTAAATAAAGGATATTTTTAATTTCTATAAAAATTCTAACTTAAAATTAATAAGTTGAACTTATTTGGATTTTATCTAGATTTTCTATGATTTTCTAGAGCTTAAAATCTAATTTTAAAATCAAAAAATATTTTTAGTATAACAATTAAAGTCCAAATAGGTTGAAAATAATTTTTCGAAGTATAGAATATCTCAAACATTTCTGCAAAATTTTGAAAATTTTAAGCTTTATTTGATATTTTCTGATCTTTATTTTGTTTTCTCACGATTACTGAAAATAAAAAATTAAAATTAAAAAGTCCCGCCTTCACCCATGGATGATGCGTGGATGACCCGATCCACCCACGTCACCGCCTGAACCCATGCCGCCTCCTCCCTCTCTCTCCACTCCTCCTCTGCATGTAGTCTCCGTCTGTCTGCGCCTCGGCACGACGCCATCTTCCTCCTCACGCCGCCCCCCTCTCTCCTCTACCACCGCCAGCTGGTGGGCCACGTCAGCACTTACGCTGACTTGGAGGCCAACGTGGTTGCCATGCGGGCGCCATGCCAGCCTCAGTCAGCCGCCCACGCCAGCCCGTGTGCCACCTTAGCCGTCCGCAAGCCCGTGGACCTAGTCTATGGACCCGGGCCCACATGTCAGTCTCAAAAAAAATTATCTCAAGCAAAAAATCCAAAAATAGTGATGACATCATGCTGACCTCATAATTATAATTTTCTTTAGAAAAATAATTCAGCCAAAATCATTATTCATTGGGCTGAAGTCATAAATATCTTTTCCAATAGAAAAATAATTCTAAAAATCCTGATTTCAAACTTCCATAAGCTCGTTCTCCTTCATCCTAACTCCGATTGAACCCGTTCAAATTGCTAAATTCATCAAAAAAAATCCAATCTAGCCATTTCAGCCCTCCTTTTTAATATTTGATATTTATTCAAGTTTTATTTAGCTTTTATTTGAGTTTGGTGAGTTATTTTCACATGTAGAATGTGACGATTCGAAAGAATTCTACAACGAGGATTTGCATCAATTTGCAGAGCAAGACAAGTTACACACCTTGATCATGTTGAACCTAGGTTGCAAATAAAATTATATTATTTTAAATTATTCTGCATGCATATGTTTATTCAAAGTATTTCAAATTCTGTTTTAAACTTAGTTAATACCTACTTGTTATGACACCTTTGACATTACAAATCCTTACATCTTATCATCCTAGAATCAAACTCTAGTTAATACAGTAGTATTGGCTAGAGAACTTTCATAGCAATGCTTAGATATTGTTAGAATAACTTTAGGCATGGGATACCTTTTCACATAAAATGATAAAGTTTTCATATATATATATATATATATATTCTTGACTTCGGTGAGTAGAGAAGGACTATGAAATGTTTCAAAATAAAATATGAAAATTTGGCTTAGACCTAGGCAAATGGTTAGGTGGTAGGTATTTGCTGACATGCATTGTTATTCGATGACATAATGTGATTACCAGGCACAAGAGGTATGTGGGAAGTACCTAAGTCAATTAAGAACCGATCTGTGAGCTACTACTACAAAGCCCTATCATACTACCACAAAACTGGTATGGGACAGTCCTGACTGACTAATTAGCGGGCCCCAACTTGAGTCTCGCTATAGGCTGAATGTGAGAGTGGCGTAGACCACGAGAAGTCTCACACGACACAAGAGGGGATCCTGATCTGGCGGATACCTTATTGGGGTAAAACCTTAGTGGAGGTATGGCAGGCATCTATTCCATTTAAAGATCATATGGATCCTTGTCAAAGTTTCAACATTTTTCAAAGAAAAGCAAGATTACACCAAAACCATGCAAACTCCAAAATCTTAGGATATGATTTGCTTGTGGGTACAGAATAGCAAGTGGTTCCAGATGAGCTCCTGCATGTTACAACAAGCTATTTCTCCAAATGATTCACAGCAAAAACCCTAGGATCAAGAAGCCTCAAGATGGGGTCAAATCCAAGCAAAGTCAGGCAACATCAAAATCTTGCCAGACTTAGTGCATAGATAGATGGGATTTAATCTCTTTGAGTCATCTTCATTAGTTACACGCCCTTGACACCTAGCAAGATCAAGAAGATGGGAGAAGAGATCAAAACCAACAAGAGAAAGAGCAAGATCAAATCAACCGAAATAAGAAGATATCATGAGTGATGAACAAAGTTGATATATTACTACTTAAAAATAAAAATTTTACAGCCACTCTATATGAAGGACAAAAGAGCAAACCACAACACTCACTCTTCTCTAACTCTAACCTTAGAACTCAAGGTTGAGATGGTTGGAATGGTTAACATACAATCTTCCATCCCCAACTTGTTAAATAGATGATGTAATCAGCCCGCATCTAACCTAATGGATACCATCCACTAGCATATTTGGAGGAGACCCGTTAACTCTACACAACACGAGTTTTACTCACACATTTAACTCATGTATGCTTTTCAAAGAACATGAGTCCAAATCCACTAAGTCAAGTTCCTTTGATCCACTTGATATCATCAACATTTCTTTGACCTAAACGCTCTTCCAGCGCTACTCAAATGATGCGGTTTTGATCCACATGCTTTCCAGTATTTGGCCTCCTTACCAAAATATCCTTTCTTGAGCCAATCACTTTTTTACCTTACAAGCAATCACATGCTTGCAACGTGTAGATGCACCAATGGCTTGTCACGCGTCGGCTCCTGTTCCAATTCTACCAGACCATGTTACACTTAGACAAACCAAACCACTTGGTGCAACCCATCGCTCAAATATTACCTTCAATATTTTCTATCTTCCTTGTGCCATGCATAATCTCAGCAAACTCACTTGGCATCCTTGACCGTTCTGAGCCTCAACTCCTTAATGAGCACAGCTCTGATCCTCGCCGTTCATAATAATTGACTCCAATCTTTATTGCACATCCAAAGATAAAGAAATAGTTTTCAGGCACAAGTTCTTCACAACTTGACCCATGTTAATCAAAACATGCCCCATGCAACATAAAATACAGTGACCAAACATAATTCAATTCAACGCAAGACATATTTCCCAAAATCCGAGAGACAATCCTCAAGGCTAGTCTGATTGCCAACCAGGAGCCAATTAGACTAGTCAAGCCTAGTGTGAAACACCCCTCTCTGAAAAATACAACTGCCATTAAAACCTTGGTCACGCCACTCAGTGGTCTGACCGGCCACACCCAGCAGTCAGACCAATTTTCCTAACATAAACCTCTAAAAATGCAAACAATGCAAAATACAAATTTCAACTCCACAACTTGACAATGGTTTATCACACAATATCATGAACCTTCTCACATGGCCCCTCAATCTCTCTATTAATGAACTCATTGGCAATTTCTCCCAAAATACAAATAGAAGGTGGTTTTAGAAGTAAAGAGGGAATTTAACAAGGACAAACTAAAAATGATCACAAAAGGATTGGAATGACTAAAAATAACTATATGATCTAGAAATGGAGTGAAACCACTAAATAGAGTAAGTTTTCAATAAAATGCTTCAACTATACCAAAGAAATTGAGAAATCTCACTCTAGCTCTATATGAAAGAACAATTATTCTATTGACCATGGTCATGGTGAGAAAAGATCAAGAGAACCACAACAAAGCACAAAAGTTGTAAGTTAGCAAGAATTCACACAAAAACTCTAAATCATGCTCTAGATATATATTTTTACCAATCTTTATCCCCTTTCATAATGGAATCATCAAGATACATAGAAGAAGATAGAACATGAATGACATGAAATGACTGCATTTTATTCAAATTTAGCTTGATAAGGAGCTATAAAAATTATTCAAAGTGACTCTACAAGTATTATACCAAGCCATATTATGTGATAAAACTATCTAGATCATGTCAATTCATATATATAGCAAAGCTAATCCAATGAAGCAAGAATATGAAATTAATGGATTTCTTAGCATGTCAAGTCACTCAAAGTCATAGTTTAGCCAAAGGTATCTAAAAATGACCCAAGTCATATCAATAGACTAAATAGAACCAAAAGCTAGAATTGAGTTATTTTAGAGTACTACAATTTCAATATAAATTATTTTGTTCAAGTACTTGAATTTGAGCACATTTAGCACTTTCTGAAACAATTTTTGTTCTTATATTAGTAAAGCAAGTCCTGGACTATGAGCCATCCATAATTGCCTCCTAAGCTTCAACCATTTTTTATAATTCTTTTGATAAAACAATGTGCTAGATCTCAAGCCTTTATTAACCACCCCAAGCGATAAACTTAAAAGCATAGTCATGGTCATCCAAAAGTCTCTCTGAGTTCATGCCTAGTGCAATTGGTGAGATCAATTTTTTTGCACATATAAGTGATCATTTTTTATTTTTATTTTCTAGTTCAAGAATAAAGAGCTACTCCTGAATCCGTAAGCAATACCCGACCCGAGCCGCAAAAGCCTAGGAGAAGTAAATTCATGCTTTAACAATGAACTAGTATAGCTCAATCTAAATCTCAATTTAGATTTTAGATTCATTTAGCCTATCTGATATGACATGAATCATAAGAGGATAACTAAAGTGAAACTAGTCATAAGATCTGAAATTGACAAGTTTTAGTTCAAGTTTTTCACATTTAATCACAATCATGACAAAAGCTAAGCTACACATAAAGAGACATGATTAATCTAGCAAACTAGCACAAGACATAGCAAATTGAAAAGTAATATATCATGTCACGTAAAGATAATAATCAAGGATTCATTTAAAATTTTATAATGCAAGTTGTTGAAATTTAAATATGCATTATGACACAATGTATGCACAATAGTCAAGCGCCCCCTCAAAGCAGGTCGAAAGAGCAAATAACCCACAACTTCCCCGACAAAGAAGCAAAACAAGAGGAATCAAGAGCTTTAGTGAAAATATCGGCAACTTGGTTCTTGGACTCTACAAACTGAAGAACAACACCCCCTTATCTATATGGTCTCTAAGGAAATGGTATCTAATATTGATGTGCTTGATCTTGAAGTATTGCACTGGGTTTTTTTGGTAATATTGATGGCACTAGTATTATCACACATGATTGGAATACTACCTAAAACTAACCCATAGTCATGTAAAGTAGAAAAGATCCAAAGAGTCTGAAAGCAACTACTAAACATCAACTACATACTTCATTTCTATAGTGGACTGTGCAATAAAGAGATGCTTCCTAGATGACCAAAAGACAAGAGTTGTGTCTAAGAAATGACAAGTGCTTGAGGTACTATTTCTATTTATCCTACACCCCGCAAAATCAGCATCCAAGAAAGCACGAAGAGAGAGCACAGAACCAGAAGAATACCAGAGTCCACAATTAAGAGTGTCTTGAAGATACATGAAAAGTTATGCATTGCTTGATGATTTGGAGTGTCAAGCCGGTTTACAAAATATTTAACAAAATAAGATAAAAGCATGGTTTAGACCAAAAGAGATGAAACTTTGCACACACTTTGGTCAGATTCTCAGGAATATATTCCATCCAAAGATCATATGTATCCTTGTCAAAGTTCTAACCTTTCCCAAAGAAAAGCAAAATTGCACCAAAATTGGGCAAACTCCAAAATCATGGGATATGACTTGCATCGGCAAGTCTCTGGTTCCAGTTCCACTAGACTCCGCCTCATTTGGACCAACCAAGCCATTTGGTGTAACCCGTTGCTCGAACATTTCTTTTAATATTTCCCAACTTTCTTGTACCATGCTTAAGCTCAACCATCTTACCTGGTATCCTTGACCATTTTGGGCCTCAGCTCCTTCATGAGTGTAACCCCAATTCTCGCTATTAACCATAGTTAACTCCAAACTTTATTGCACATACAAAGACCAACAAATCATTTCTGGGCACAAGTTCTTTACAACTCGACCCACGTTAGTCAAAATAAGTTTCATGCAACATAAATGGAATGACTAAACATAATTCAATTCAACTCAAGTCTATTTCCCAAAATCTGAGACAATTCTCAGGGCCGGTCTAACCACCAATCAGGGGCCGGTTCGACCGATCGAGCCCAGTGCAAAACACCCATCTCTAGATAAATGCAACCGCCTTAAAAATTAAGATCATACCGCCCACGATCTAACCGGTCGTGCCCAACTGTTTAACCAGTTTCTCTAACAGAAACCTCTAAAAAATGCAAACAATGCAAATTCCAAATTCCAACTTCATAAACTTAGGAATAGTTCATCGCCGGTGGTCTGACCAACCGTGCGAACGGTAAGACCGATTTTCCTAACATAAACCTCTAAAAAATAGACCGATTTCCTTGACATAAACCTCTGAAAAATACAAAAATACGAAATACAAATTCCAACTCCACAAGTCACATAACTCCACAAACTTAACAATGTTGTCACATAATATTAAACTTAACAATGGTGTCACATGACTCCATAAGCTTGACAAAGGCTCCACAAGCTTGACAATGGTGTCACATAATATCCTGGAGCCAGTGGCGGACCCGTCCTTCGGGCGAGGTCGGGCGGCCGCCCGAGCTCTGTCGCCGGCGGACCCCCTCCTCCTCCAGAGCCAGCGCCACCATGGGTCCATGGACCATGGCTGCTGGCGTCAGGCGTCTTGCGGTCGTAGGGGTGGCGATTATGCGGTGCACGCGTGCGGCCCAGGAGCAGATTGAACTCTTTGCTGCAGTTTTTCTTCTACATGCTTTTGGTAAATTACAAATGCCATTGAAGTTCCATTGCTGTGCTTCACCTAATGTCCAGGTTTATATATCGGATAACTATTAGGAGTTGTAAGATTCAGTGCTTCGATGGGATAAACAAAAGAAGTAAATGTATTTTAATTTTTTTTAGTGGAAACCAGCGGTATATCAGCTACGCTATTCAGCTGCAATGATATCGTTTTCTCATGGGTATACCCACACCCTGGAGCAATCGTTGATGGGGTGATCGAATCACTAAGAGATAGCTTTTCCTTTGGCATAGTTGTCTTTGTTGGAATTAATATACTCTGGTTTAGTGTGAGCAAATTGTCAGCCTTTTGGTTCTTTTGCTGCACAAGATAATTATCACGGATAGTTGTTATGTTCCTTTTGTCGGTTGGTTCTGACGCAATTTTGCGGTGCCCTCAGTTTTCACAGATTAGATGGTGCTAAATCCTGTATATAATCTATTTGGGTTAAAGATTTGACAGTTCTGGACAAATTAAGCATGATGGTGGTCCTAGGGCATATCATAGTTTTGTATAAGTTCAATCTGTTTATTTTACTGAAATGCTTGGGAGCTTCATGTAGGTGTTTCCCTTTTCCCAGGCTCTTTCAGGTTGCTGGATTTTACAATTTTCACACTACTCTTAAGTTGAAAGTTAGTTTACATTTGATGATCAAAGTTAAATTTAAAATCCAGAGATGTTCAACAAGCAGAACTGGCTATTTCCTAACTTGAACCCCCATCTCTTTAACCTAATTTGTATGTTCCTTTCTCTCTTTTAGTATCTGATTAGATGGCATAGTAGTTGAATAATTCAATCATCACAGTTTTTTTGCATGCTGCATTCTGAAGTTAGAAAACTGTTGCCCTATCTATTGCATTTGATGATGTTAGGCAGTCTGAAATGGATAATATGAAATTACAGTTTTAGAGAACACATAAACAGTTCTGAGGAAAATTTACTTCTACCAAAGCTTTGTAATGCGCTATGTACTCAAACTTTGTAGTTGTAGTCTCTAGTCTGTACATGGAGAATATTCAGTTATAAACTATTTCAGTCTTGTGCTATAGCTGTGGACTGATTTATATTAAGCCAATCTTGTGAATTTGGTGTGCTCCAGCTCGTGTGCCTGCGTTTGGCTCGATGATGTGGTTGCTGCTGCTGCTTTTGCTTGGCGAGGTTGCGGGCGATGCGCGGAATGTGTGTCCTCGCGTGCGTGTGTTGGAATTGATCGATTTGGTGCCTCGATTTTGTTCGTGTGCGCAAGTTGAGTACTGGTAGCTTAGGTTTTAGTGATTTTTTGAGCGGAATTTTAACAAAACCGCTATTGTGCCTGATTCTCACATACTTGATACAGGTGGTAGTTTGTATTCTCTCCTTGTAGTTTGTTCCAAGGTTATAGGTAGTAGTTTTGTTTTGTAGCCATCAAGATGATGCTGTCCAAGAAATATATCTGTCCTAAGCTTACAAGATAGACCTTTTCATCCTTATAATCTTATTGAGATAGATGTATCAGTTGTCCATAAGTGAATTGTCCACTTGCTAGATTAATAAAGCAATTAAACTTATTATTAGTTCATTGAGCGATGCAGAGCCATCGAGTGAGGGCCGAGTGACCAAACTCTAGCAGCACCTAGAGAGGCAGCGACATGTCCGATGAGAAAGTGGCACTGGACGAGCGATGACGAGCCGCCCTAGCTAAGATTTATTCCTGGGTCCGCCACTGCCTGGAGCTTCTCTTCTCACAATGCCTCATTTTCCTTGTCCTGGGGCATTTTTAAGACATGATAACACCAAACTCAATAAGATTGCATCAACGGTTCAAGACACTTGAGTGGATACAAGCGGGAAAAAATATTTGTTCCATTTAGGCCAGCTGTTTTAATTTTTAGCTTAACACCGATTTATAGTCCCATTTGATTGGATTTTTACGCATATCTTTGGCCGGTTCCACGAAATTGAGCTGCATAAAACTCGAACAACAAATACAAGATCTTTTTTAATTTTAGCAAGTCGTTTTAGAGACAAAAATTAGGTTTTTTTTCAAGAACAGGCAGTAGGATTAGACGTACGTGATTGGAAGTTCAGGCATCTGAAGTACTGAACCATTGCGTGAACGACTCAGTAGAAACGTCTTAAAATATGGATCATGCATGCATGGGGTGGCAAGCTTAAGCCTCAGGGTAACAAGATGACTGAAACGTCTTCGCAACGCACAACGAAGCGGATTGAGCACAGGCCCATAGATTCACCAATTGTTTCCTTGCATAGAGGAGGAGCATACTTACTCACAGCTCGGAACTGAACAGATCGAACACAACTCGAACTCTACTAGGTAGACACACAAACGTACGAACATCACAGCACGCATGGACGGACACACTCGGGCAGACGTGCAAAACCCAGGCATGCACGCACCACTCGTACGAAACAGCAGGTAAACGGCACCTCACTACGCGCACTTCACTCTCATTCATGCGATCGTCTCGTCGCACGGCCCTGGCATGACATGCATGTGGCATTTGCTTACGAAGACGCCCTCGCGCCGACTACCCCACCCCCGCCGGTGCCGGTGCCGGTGCCGGTGCCGGCTTCCTGGGCCCTGCTCTGGATGGCGTGCCCCGCCTGCGCTGTCTTGTGGCCCGCGTGCGCGGCGGTCTCGGCCATCCGCCGGCGCGCCTTCTCCACGTAGTCGGGCGACCGCTGGAATGCCTGCCGTGCCGTGTTGGCGAGGCAGGTGAGTGAGGAGAGGCCACCCAGCCCGAGCGCGCCCGACGTTAGGAACCCGGCCACGGCCAGCGCGATGAGCAGCGCGGCCGGGACCAGCACGGGGCTGAAGAGCAGGAACACCGGCGTGGAGACGGCGAGCCCCACCACGGAGCCGGCCAGCGCCAGGCCGGACAGCACGAGCAGCAGGCCGCCGAGCGGGAACAGCGTCGCCACCGTCAGCGCCTGCGACGCCGAGGGGCCCTTGTCCGGGAGCATACCCTTCACCGTGTCGCCCACGGCCGGGCGCTGGTAGGTGCCGCGGTTGTCGCGCTCCGCCATCGCCTTGGTCGCTTCTAGTGCTTGCTGCGCAGCCAGCGTTGCGTCGGCGGACCGAAGAGCGCTCCGGCTAGATCAAGAACGGAAGGGAGATGTGGAGTGAGGAGAGACCAGGTTGGCCATATATAGGTGGCGGAAGCGGTGACACGTAGGGAGGAGGAGGGGGTACGTGGTGGGGTGGAGGCTTGCATGGGTTACACCGGTCAAGGAGGCTGACACCGCGCGGGGTTGGAGCCCGCGTCTGTCAGACGTATGCGAGGTATGCTGAGATGGTGCGTGTGTGCATGACAGCATGAGACAGACAAGCCTGTGTGCTTGCTAGCATGGGTAATTACTTGGTGAATTCTTGTTTACCGGAGTTTTGTGAGGTTTAAACAAGGGAAGAGAATGGTATGTTCTTTTGAATTTCCAGTTAATTTTTATTTTCAAATTTTATTAGTATATACTATTTAGCAGACCTGCTAGTCGTGATAATCCAAAAGAACGGAATCTATAATATGAGTGCATCTGTGCATGGTTGTTGATGGACTAAAAACTATGAATGTCACACGTCACAGGTGAGCCAAGATCAAGTCATTCTACAAGGCTACGACAGAAGTCAAGACGTGTCGAATTGTCCATACAGGAGTCGAATTGACCAGGGGGCGGAAGAGATCACAGGACTTCGACCAGAATGGTATTATTTTTTGCAAGTTTCGGTTGCACGGGAAGATGGCGAGTTCTGGCCCTTTAATTCAGCCGGTAGAACACACAATTGTTAATTCTGACAATGCCAAAAAATGCTCTGCATGATTGATTGTCCATGGATCATTGTATAAGCTGACCAATCTTCATTTATCTCGGTCAGGCCATAGGGAAACATGTTAGTCCTGTTATTTTGTTTTTTAGCTTCCCCAAAAATTAAAACAAACAAAATATTTTTTGAAACAAATTATCCAAATAACTTTCTAAACTCAAAACCGTATATTTATCGTTGATATCTCTACCATCCACTATCAACCGTAGATAAAAATCATCAGGCCAAAAGAACAGATCCGTTATATGTCGTCATACACCACGGCAGCTCATACAAGCAGGAAGCCAAGAACTAATAATATCAAGTTCCAACTTCCAAGATACACGGCCGGAAAAAGTTTACTAACAGGCAGAGTAGATCAAGATTTCTTTACTAACAATTAATGCACTAAGTGAACAATAGAAATTGAAAGTTTCCTTTAATCTCGTTAGACTAAGGTCAATAGAAAAAAGAATACAAGAGGATCAAAAGGCAGATGGTTCTGTAGCAATATACTATGTACAGCCGCATTTCAGAAGATCAATCACGAACATAACCACAACAGCTCCACAGAACATTTTTCCAAAATTTGCAGCTCTCACAATTGAACTGACACTTGATCCTGCCAAGGAGAAAAGGAATATAGTTACGAATTGCTGTAATCATCTATCCGATTATCCGATTCTGAAAATCAAGAGACCCGAAACCCTTTCAAACACGGATTTTTAAAAATACCTAAACCTTCTAGTTATGGACACCTTCTATAATTACTTTCAATTCATCACGTGTCGTAGCCTTCAGGACCGCACCTCCCATAGCTTCTCCATGCATCATCCGCCTTTGATGTTCATGTGCTCTAGCGTGAGCCCGACCACCTCGTGAAATCATCGATCGCCTGAACCTCGGATTTTTCCATCCTAGTCCCAGTCCTCCTCGTCATCAACCATGATCGCCTTTACGCCTAACCTACACATGCCAAGACCAAAGAACTTTTCTCGGCACAAGCTTGCTCCCTCTTACCAATCGTCAGTACACACATGCAAAACACACCCTTATCAATCAATAAACACAAACTAAATCAACCACGATCTCAATTTTTATGTTTTATAAAAAAACAACCTCAGACTACCCAGAAAGACCGGTCTGACCGCTATTTACAGGTCGGTCAGACCGTTGGCCCAAACCGAGAACTCGAAGATTACGAGTACTCAGGGTACTCGAAGGTCAGAAGAATTAAAGCACTCGAAGCCTACGACTACCGACCATCAGCCAAACACTGTAGCTACGACCATCAACCAAGCACCATAGCTCCGACCATCGACCAAGCACTGTAGCTACAACCATCGACCAGGTACTATAGCTACCGACCATTGACGTGGTCAAAGCCTACGATTGCCGACTACTGAGCAGTCAATGTCTGTCGGTCAGGCCGCCCAGTACAAGGCGGTCAGACTGCCCAATACAAGGTGGTCAGACCACTTAAGCTGAATATTCTAGCAATTTCAATTTTACAATAGTGCATTATCCGAAACTTTCACAAACACAAATTTCAATGCAACTCAAATATCAATTATTCATCATCACTATATTCCTGACCTATCCACATGGTCTAAAAATAAAAATGTATATTAGTAAATAAGCGTAAATGGGCTAGATGGCTAAGGTCTTATATCATAGGCTGGGGAGGTCAAATACGAATGAAGTCTTGCAGCGGAAAAGATACATAATAGTGTAGTCCCTCAGGATATGCCCACAGGCAATCGATTGGGGTACGCAACCTAGTATTTAGCGTCATCTTCAACATTCAATGGATGGTGACACATGTTCACCAGCAAATCATTCTTTGAGCACATAATTAATATAGTTGAACAATAATGAGTACAAAAGTACTCAGTGTTGGAATGAACCTCTGCATTCAATTCCATGGGCCAAAATGGCCAATATATGTCATGTAAAAGGCATGAGCAAATAGTAGAAACACCCTATATAAAGGACTAATACAAATATGTACATATACTTCTAGCACCCCTTTCAAACTTATGGTTGAGCAACAACACTAAGTTTGAAGAGATAGAAGCTATGATGAGCCCTAGTCCGTGCCTTCGTGAAGAAGTCGGTCAATTGAAGCCCTGAAGCCACATACTAAAGAGCGACAACTTGACATGTAGGAAGCATGACAACTTGAAATGTAGGAAGCATCAACCCCAATGTGCTTGGTGAGCTCATGCTTCATCATATCTCGTGCAATACTGATCGCACCAGTGCTGTCTGATAGTAACATAGTCGATGCAAAAACTGAAACACCAAAGTCCTCAAGGAGCCACCATAGCCTTCTGGGCAATCAAGGAAGAACCAAGGATGGCACAGAAAGCAGAGAGAAACCGACAATCAGAAGGATCACTAGCTCGGGTCACATCAGAGTATAAACAAAGTTTGATATCAAAGTATAAACAAAATAGCACCAATTTGATACCGCCAGAGATCAAAATAGCACAATATCAAACTCAAATTTTGATATCAAAGTATAAACAAAGTCAAATACTGAAGCGAGGCTTTTAGGAAAATTTTGAAGATGCACCAAATTTTTTTAAATCCATAAAAATCACGTAAAATTTTATTTTAAAGCAAATTTGGTGAGCTACAATGGAGGAGGCACGTGGAGTTGTGATTGGCATGGCGGCGGCAACAAAGGAGGGAGGCAATCAAGGTGGGGAAGAGGGAGGAGGAGAAGCAGGAGCCGTGCCGTCGAAATAGCTTCTGGTAGTTGGACTCTTTTTCTAAACATCGGATATTCTTAAGCGGTAAAATGTGAATCTTAAGGTGAGACTAAAATCTGACATGATGATGATAATAATTTAGTGTTATTGCTCTAAAATATTGAATGTCAATAACGAAACTATCTCAAAAGTATTTTACTACGGTTGTATAGATTTTCATAACTGATAACTAGACTTTGCAACTCGCATCGCACAGAAACGACACATCAATCATCGAGCCTTAGGCATTCTTAGGTAACCAAAATACAACTACAGAGAGAGACAACAATTAAACATCTTTTTAAGACTAAGAAAAAACAAAATTAAGAGAACTTACCTTTTCGCACCAGGGGTTTCGATTTAGGAAGCCCACCAAATTGGGCCTATTACAGTGAGCAAAGGACATTATCGTAGGAAGTTGTCAAAATAATTTTAATCGTGTATTTTGTAGTAAGGCCGTATAGAAAATTATAGAGGTAAATAAAAAATCATATATACTCATGTCATTTGTAAAGCTATATAAATTTGAGTGAAACTAAGCATTTGCATTACAATATATATATTTTATAAAAAGAAAATCTGTAAGCAGACGCTGGCAGGCCGAAAACCGGAGCCTGCACCCAAGCACTGTCCTCTCCTCCAGCGCAAGCCGCCCGACGCCCTATATAAGCCAAAACCCTAAAACCCACTTCCCCTCTCTCCTTTCCCCGCCCCCTTCCCCGAGGAGCGAGCGACAGCCGCCGCCGTCGCCATGCCGAAGCACTACCGGCCTCCGGTAATCCTCCTGTCTTCCTTCCCCTTCCCCCGAAGGTCGTCTCTTTGTTGTTCGGAAAGTCTCTTAGTAGGTTGCTTTTGGCGTGCTCTAGGGCAAGAAGAAGGAGGGGAACGCGGCGAAGTACATCACCAGGACCAAGGCGGTGCACTACCTGCAGATTAGCCTCGCAACCTTCAGGTCCCTTTTGATCTCTCGGTTACTTCTCACTACTGATGACTGATCGTTCAGGAACGGCTAACGCGTATAATTTGGCTAATTTTTTGGTGCTGTTGATGTTTATCAGCTGGATTATATGGGGATTTGTACCCATTTTATGCGGCAGTTAACTATCCATTAAGCTAATTAGTTCAATTCACTGTGCTCTATACGTCTTGTATGCTGCGAGTAACTTAGTATGGTAATGGAGCCAATTAGTCCAATTCACTGTTTTCTGTATGGCTTGTGTGCTGCGAGCATCTTAGGATGGTAGTTTTTATTTGCGAAGTCGTTGAGAAGAGTTGTGTTAAGATTTTGCAATTTGTTGCAGGAAGCTATGCATACTCAAGGGCGTCTTTCCCGGGAACCGAAGAAGAAGGTGGAAGGGAACCACAGGACCTATTACCACATGAAGGATATCGTCTTCTTGGTCCATGACCCTTTGATTGAGAAGTTCAGGTACTTAGCTTCCTGGCAAAAATACTGCTACCTCTATATGACTTTAAAAGGAATCATTTGAGCAATGGGATTTTTTTTTGCTTAATTGCACATTTCTCTGTACCATTTGGAGGAATGTACTGTTTGAGGAATTTAGTTGCAAATGTGTGTTCAATTTTAAAGAGATGTCATTTGCCCTGTGCTTGCAGATTTCATGCTTTGTTAACTAAAGTCACAGTGATGGGTGATCTGAAAATCTCTTAATAATGCCAATGATTCTGGATCTGTTTGTATTGTGATTTGGCTACTGGAAGTATCTAATATGTTTTTATGGAGCTTTCTGAATGAGGGTTGTGTTCTTAGTGTTCGATTTATTCGCTGCAAGTACTTGTCAGCTTGTCCTTGTGAATGAGCCATGCAGCAGAGAAAATAGTGATCTTAAGTGGAAAACTGTATTTCCAGTAGATGGCTAGAGGCCATTTGGAAAAAAAAATTGGCCATTGGGAAAAAAAAATCTGAACCAACATAGTGTAGCTAATCAAAGAGCAATTAGCTATTCAATGTGAACTCTTTCTGCATAGTGCTATATTAGTGATATTTTGATAATTGTGAGAAGAACTAACAGCTTGTAGTTACTTGATTGTTGGTGATGGAAATCTTAGCGTATGTCTCTGTATGATTAACAAGGTTGTTACAACTTATAGTGTAGTAAGTACAGTATGAGTCTATAAGACCATGCTATTCCTGGGTTCTCAGTTTATGATATAATGAGTACTTGATTTGCTGACATTTAACGATTTCCTAATCTTAATGCTATTTCCTTCATGTTTGATTTTAGGGAAATCAAGGTGCACAGAAAGAAAGTTAAAAAGGCTATTGCTAAGAAAAACAAGGATCTTGCAGACAGATTGTTGAATCGGCCACCAACTTACAGACTTGATAGGCTTATCCTTGAAAGGTACGAAGTGAGTTTAAAATGATTCTTTGGGGGTTTATCCAAACTGTATTCTCTCAGCGTAACATCATTTTGTTTTTTGGTTGAACAGATATCCCACTTTTGTTGATGCTCTTGAGACTTGGATGATTGCTTAACAATGGTGCATTTGTTTGCGGCGTTACCTGCTGTTGAAGGTGAACGTGTGCAAGTCCAACGAATTCATAACTGCCGAAGGTATGTTCTGTTCTGGATTAACAAATTCCCCTCCCTCAAAATCACACACATCACCCCCAAACAGGGGTACTTCTAATTTCCCAGTACATTAGGTCATCATGCTCTGACCTTCCCCACCTTTATAGACACTATAGTGCATTGCTTTATCTGGCCTAGGTTTTGTGATGCTAGAATTTGAGGTTGCAAAAGTGATAAACTATTTACCAGCAATCAGGAAATACTTGGATGAGACAGAAATCCATATTATTTTAATTCTATTGTACTCCGTAGACTTGCATGTAATCTGTCATGAATTGTACCCAAAAGAACAATCCTGTAAATGCGAAGGAAATTTGGTGCCTGCCTTGGTCAAAGAATACCCTTTTCTTTGGGGGTGTTCTGCATCATTTTCTAATATATGATGCAGCCCTTGCATTCTTTTATTCATTTGGAGAGATGCTTGTACTTTGTAGGTTAAGCCATGAATGGCAAGCATATATTTCTCGAACTCATTCCCTGAGGAAGACATTTATAGCTGTCAAGGGCATATACTACCAGGTAAGCATACCTTGTGCCTTTTTAATCACTGCATTCGCGCATGCTATAGTTAATGTTTATAATTTGAGTGCGTATTTTAGGCTGAGGTTCAAGGTCAAAAGATCACCTGGTTAACTCCACATGCTCTTCAACAAGTTTTAACTGATGATGTCGACTTCAATGTGATGCTTACTTTCTTGGACTTCTACGAGGTAATCAAGATGGTGATCTACTCTTCAATTCTTGTGCATTTACAGCTTTACTCAACAGTATCACATCCATTTAGAATAAACGTTAAGACTTTTAGTCCGTTGTTCTGACAAGCGGATGATATAGGATGTATGCATAAGAAAGGTGGTATTGTTCCTTATATTTTATCTGCGGAAAAATTCCATTTTTCAACCCTTGATTATTGCCTGAGTCTGAATTTCAACCTTCAACTCCGAAACCGTTTACTTTTCACCCTTAAGACCTCAAAACCATTCACTTTTCGCCCCTAGCATGGTTTCATACTTTCATACATGGTTTTCGCCATGTTGGCTTCCACATCACTGGTTTTCACTTACGTGGCAGCCACATGCCAACTCTTCCTCCTTGTTCCTTGCAATAGAGAACGACAAAGTGAGGGAGAGCTACTGGATGTGGCGGGCTAGCTACAATGCCAGCGATGGTGTTGTTGAAAGGCACGGGTGAGTGGAAAAACGAATGCTCATGACTTGAGGAACCTTATGGTAGTGATGGTTTGGGGAGAGGCGCATTGTGCTGGACTGGCGACAGAGACACGGGTGGCTGTGGCGGTCAGGTCATGGAGGCGAGGACTCCACGGTGGGTGAGGGTACAAATTGAGCGCCTCAAGAGATAGGGGAGGAGGGGATGCTCATGTAGGAAGTAATCGGATGGAGTCTCACTGGTTGCGACGAACTATGGTGGAGAACTTCAATTACGAGCAGCTGTGGGAACAAAATTCAAATTAATTTGGGGATTTGAGGGTGAAGGTGGTGGAACACGGTGTGACGTGGACGGTTTTGAGATTCTCTCGCCAGGGACAGCGTGGCAGTTAGGACGGAGCTCAAGCGGCCATGGCGAGGTTGGCGACAGGGATGATGTCTGAGGGGAGGTTCTCATGAGTGCTGTTCCCTAGAGTGGTTACAATCTATTGATACATCATACAACATATTGGCATTTTTGTGATTGGTCTTTTGCAAAATAGATCACTTCCTATAGATTCAAAATGTTGATGTTATCAGCACTATTAATGGTTCTTTCAATTTTCTGACTGTCCTATCCTGCCTGCAGACTCTTCTAGGATTTATAAACTTCAAGCTTTACCATTCAATAAATGTAAATTATCCTCCTATTCTGGATCCTCGTCTGGAAGCTTTAGCTGCTGGTAAGTGCTGGTGCTTATTATAGTCACGCCAGCCAACATCCTTTTTTTATGTTCTCACTCATTTTTAATTTATTTTCTTTGTTTAATGATTCTGGTTGCTATATTTCTCTGTAATTTTTCTTTGTGTCATTGCCTGTTATGCTCTTACTAGAGCTCTATGCATTGTGCCGATACATATCTTCTGGAAGAGTACCGGAAATTCACAGTCTAATGGGTTAATTGAAGACAAAGAGGATGAAAATAATAAAGACAGCTCACAAACAGATGAGTCTGAACTCAGATTGGCGCAGCTTCAACATCAGCTCCCAGCTAATGAACCTGGTGCACTAATGCACCTTGTAGAAGAATCATCTGCTGATGATGCAGAGGACAATAATGCTAAAGAATGCAGGAGTTTATTCAAAAGCTTGAAGTTTTACTTAAGTCGTGAGGTAGGTAATTAGAAATTGGCCTACTTTGCGACTATCATTTTCTGGAGGTAGGTCAACTAAGTGCTTCAGCTTGAATATTTTATCCTTATTTGTTATTGGTTTTCACTTTCAGGTGCCTAGGGAGTCTCTCTTATTTATTATTCCGGCATTTGGAGGAACTGTTTCATGGGAAGGAGAAGGAGCTCCATTTAATGAAGCAGATGAAAGCATCACTCATCAGGTCGATTTCACTTGCCATAAGCTTCTACCTGAGCCATCCAAATTAATGGAGATGAATTGCTCTACATTTTCTGTCCACAAGATGCCATCCAGATAACAAATATAACAATGCCATATTAGTGCAGCCATTTTTTTCTGCTTTCCTCCAAGGTTGTTTATTTTGCAGATATGGTTATCAAATATCAATTGATACATCACTTATGTTATTTTGCAGATTGTTGACAGGCCGACCCAAAGCCATGTTTTCCTCTCCAGGGAGTATGTTCAACCACAGTGGATATATGATTGTGTAAATGCTCGCATAATATTGCCAACAGAAGGTTATCTTGTTGGAAGGTATATCTCACAGGATATGTCTAATATATGCTATTTTCCCTGTCCTGATGTGGGTGCTACTATATATGCTAAACTTGGTAATCGGCTAACTGCTTGTTTTGTGTTTTAGTCACTTGTCTTCAACCTTTTGTTAAATTGACAGCTTTTGTTTACTAACAACTAAGTAGGCTATTACAGAAATGAACATTTAGTTAAATTGACTACCTTTGTCTACTAAGTATACTATGCAAGAATGATTTCGACTAATTATACTTACGCTAGTACGTAATAATGATGCTACTATTTTTATTTCTTCTTGTCTCAGGGTGCCTCCACCACATTTATCTCCTTTTGTGGACAATGATGAAGAGGGTTATATTCCTGAGTATGCAGAGACCATTAAGAGACTGCAAGCTGCTGCTCGAAACGAGGTGTTGCCTCTGCCAGGTATAGGTGATGAAGATCTGGACAGTTCTCTGGTAGAGGCTATCATTGATCGATCAGTCTCTAATGAAGTTGCTGAAAAGAAGAGGAAGGTGAGTTCTGTTCTGCCCCATTTCAGTATAAAAGGCTCTTGCTGCTGTCTTATTTTCTCGTACTATATGCATTTTGTGTAATGCCATTTTCCCTTCCCTCATTCAAAGTTGGAGATGCTAGAGAAGCAATACCATGATGAACTGAAGATGGAATTGGAGGGATCTATTTTCTCAAATAAGAAGGCAGATAATCTACCAGATGTTGTGGACACAGATGATACTCAGGCAGCTAATGATCATGCAGATGATGCTAATAAACAAGCTGAGAAGGATGCTGTTGACATTTCTAAGGCCCTCATGTCTCGCAAGCAGAGAGGTCTTCTTGAAGCAATTGAGGTACGTTTCCTCCATTTTATACTAGATGGCACTACTGTTAATGACTTGCTTTATGGTATTAAGATGTACTAGCTTGAGTTTTGTTATACATCTGCCTGCCTTATTTCCCTTAAATGATAGTAACATCTGCCCTTCCGGATGGCCTTTGAGATAACTAATCTGTTCCTCTTTGCGATCACAGATTAACAAGGATAGGAAGAGAAGCAAAGTTGAATTACTGAAGAAAAGGAAAAAGAACGCTGATTCCAGTTTTTCTGCCAAAGGTCACTGATGCTCGAAATTCATCAGCGCCGCCTGTACCTGTTTCGATATTCTTGTGTCAGTCCTGGTTTAGCATTGCTTTTGTAGAGATGCTGCCATGATAAGCACATCTGCATACTTCGTAAGCGTGACCTTTTGATAATTATGTTGTTTTACATGGTCTTTTACGGATGTAACCAGATACTTCAATAGAAAATTTTGATCCATCTTAAGCATTCATAATTGTGATCATTGAGTTGCTAATATTACGAAGTCTGGATTTATTTATCGATCCCATCCTTCAATAAGAAAAGCAGTATCTGCTGGCCACGTTCAGGTTAAGGGTTCAGCAAGATTAAACCCAATATACAGCCTGTGCAAAAATCTCAACGCACAAATTATCCTTGTATTGTAAGCTGTAACTTTGCAATCGTGCGTGAGCAACAAAAACTGGTCAGATGGAAATAATGCGTAGTATCTAGCTGGGGACTGAACGCTGATAGACTTGGATCGAGTTTGGGCCAAGAGGCCCAATCAATTCAGACTTGATAATAATTTAAGACGATCCTAACCGTCCGTGTTCGCGATCGGGCAGAGGATAATGGCACTTCCGCAACTGTAGGCCCATCAGCCGTGACCCTCCCTTACCCCTTCCCTTCTTTTCCCCTCCACCCGCGCCATGCCGTTCTCCGCTCTGTCCGTGGACCCTCCCTTCCTTCTTCCCGCCGCCGGCCGCGTCGCGGGGCCGCGGTCGCCGACGCAACCGCGCTTACGCCGGGCGCAGATTGCGGCCTCCGTGTCCGCCGCGGCGGCGGAGGAGTCGTCGCCCGCGGCCGCGCGGGGGCGGCTGGAGTCGCTGAGCCAGGTGGCCGGGGTGCTAGGCACGCAGTGGGGCGACGAGGGCAAGGGTAAACTCGTCGACATCCTCGCGCAGCGCTTCGACGTCGTCGCCCGGTGCCAGGTCTCCCCCTCTCTTGCTTGTTGCTTTGCTCACTTTCTTTAGTACGGATGGTGTTCGATGAATTGCACATCGAGATGAGATAGCATCAGGGGCTCACATAGACGTAGGTAAGTTGGCAAATGTGCTATCTTCGAGATGAAATTAGCTTGCGGTGGTTGACTCGATATCGGTTCTTGACGGCTGTTTGTTTCGGTGACCTTCACGAAGGCCACCTTTGCGCAGCATTCCAGGTTCTTGTTCAACGAAAGCCCCTCTTCGGGCATGAAACATCTAATATTTGTTAAGGGTATATGTGTCTTTTCTCATTGTTCTAGGGTTTGAATCATTGCAGTATACTATATACTTTCAGATTTCTTACATGGTATCAGAGCCCATGTTGAGCTAGGGTTTCGGCCGTGCCGCCACCCCCGGGAGGAGCAATCTCCACTCCCGGAGGCAGCCTCTTCTATTCTAGCCCAATCCGGCCGCCTTCGGCCTCCTTCGCGCTCCGTGCCGCCGGTCCGCGTCAGCGTCGACACTCCGCGACGCTGTCCCACGCCAGATCCGGCCACCGCTGTCCCACTCCGGCCACCTCCTCGTGCGGAACTGGCGCCATCACCCTCTCTGGCCGCCCTCTCTAGCCAGATCCAGCAGGCTATGTTGCCCGGATACCTCGATATGGATACGGATACGCAATACGGCGATTCGCCATTTCCCAAAAACACCGATCGTTTATATATATATATATATATATATATATATATATATAATATAATATAACGTAAATAAGAATTAATGAATTCTTATAACTTTATATCTAGTAGTTGGAATGCTAGAGATAGCACATTTATCACAAAGAAAATGAGTTTTACCTGTTCTCTTGCTTTCTTTCTTGAATGTTCCATGCAAGTTTGCTTCCATTCTAACTAACCAAGCAGAAATTTTGTTCATATTTCAGAACACATGAACAAATTTGCTCCACCAATTGACAAAGAAACTACTGAATTCCAGAAAGGACTACATGTTAAATGTAGCATGCGTGACTAATGCACATAATGACAGCAGCTAGCAGAATTAGCCTAGCCTAGTGAAAAACCAAAACATAACACCATCCAAATTTATCATGTGCATATGATCAAACTGCTAATAGGGGATTCAAATAATATTAGAGCAGATATAAGCCAATCATTACAATGACCAATATTGTTATGCATCAAGACAAAAACCAGCTAGACTACCACAGAGAGAGGTGCAGTTGGAGGGATGATGTGTTGTTATATTGCTAGACTATATGATCACCTAATAGCGGTAATTTTTTATACTATATTGTGGTTACCTAAATGAGGGCATGTTTTGTTGTTCCAAATCTTTGATTTACTAGCTGAATGCCCGTGCGTTGCTACGGATTTTAAAATTTTATCATACTACATGTTCTGAAACTAATGTGTGGTAAAAATTTTTAGAATACACATACAAATATGTTCTAATTTTTTTTAAATCCGTAGTAATATATATATATATATATATATGGGACGCTGAAATTGGGCACCAGGGTGCCCGGGCACCTTGATTTCAAATGCACGAATTCAACCCTAATTCGGTTATATTTTTTGAAAATATCAGTTTTAGGGTATATACCCATCTATAACAATTCAAATGAAACATATACCTTTGAAAAAGTATACTCGAATTGAAAGTTTTGAACGAATTTAGATCACATGCTTTGCTGATTTATATATATAATCAGCACATACCTACAATCAAACTATCAATAAAAAAGGCAACTACATTTCAAATTTCAGTTTGAACTTGTTTGAACTAGTTAGTAAACTAGTTAAACTTGATATCTAAGAAATTTTAAAAAATTTCGCACGCGATACATACCTATTTTAGACTATGGTGCCCGGACACCAAGGAGCACTCGTTATTTTTACTATATATATGTATATATATGTATATATATGTATATATATATATATGTATATATGTATATATATATATATATATATATATATATATATATATATATATATATGTATATATATATATATGTATGTATGTATGTATATATATGTATGTATGTATGTATGTATGTATGTATGTATGTATGTGTGTGTGTATGTATGTGTGTGTGTGTGTGTGTGTGTATGTATGTATGTATATATATATATATATATATATATATATATATATATATATATATATATATATATATATATATATATATATATATACACACACATGGTTTTGTGAAGCTCAGTTTACTCAAGGTGGTTATATTACCACCCACCAGGACTTACTTTTGTGCAATAAGATTTGATCGTGCCTGTCTTTTCCTTTTTAACTTATAGGACGTTTTTATGTTACTTCTTAGGGTGGAGCTAATGCTGGACATACCATATATAATTCTGAGGGGAAGAAGTTTTCACTGCATCTTGTTCCATCAGGCATCCTTAATGAGAACACACAGTGTGTGATTGGTAATGGAGCAGTAGTTCATCTTCCTGGATTCTTTAAAGAAATCGATGGGCTGGAGTCGAATGGAATTTCCTGCGAAGGAAGAATTTTGGTATCAGATCGCGCTCATCTTTTGCTTGATTTTCATCAAGTTGTTGATGGTCTTAGAGAGGCAGAGCTTGGGAATTCCCTTATAGGAACAACAAAGAGGGGAATTGGACCATGCTATTCAAACAAAGTCATCAGGAATGGACTTAGAGTTTGTGATCTACGACATATGGATACCTTTGGTGCTAAACTCAATACCCTACTGAGAGATGCAGCACTGCGCTTTAAAGCATTTGAATATAGTAGCAAGACCCTCAAAGAGGAGGTTGAGAAGTATGAAAGGTTTGCCGAAAGACTGGGACCTTATATTGCCGATACTGTGCATTTCATGAATGATTCAATCTTGCAGAGGAAGAAAATATTGGTTGAAGGTGGTCAAGCTACCATGTTAGACATTGACTTCGGTACTTACCCGTTTGTTACTTCTTCAAGTCCCTCAGCTGGTGGAATTTGTACTGGCCTTGGTATTGCTCCAAGAAGCATCGGTGATCTCATTGGAGTGGTTGGTTCCATTGTCTTTGAACTGCTTAACATCTCTTATTTTCTTTCCCTCCTAAACCTATCACTTCTATGTGCAGGTAAAAGCTTACACAACCAGGGTTGGATCTGGTCCATTCCCAACAGAGCTGTTGGGTAAGACTGGTGATCTGCTTCGCGCTTCTGGAATGGAATTTGGGACTACAACAGGTCGGCCCAGGCGATGTGGCTGGCTTGATATAGTTGCACTCAAGTACTGCTGCCAAATCAATGGTTTCTCATCTCTAAATCTGACCAAACTCGACGTGTTGACCGGGCTCAAGGAAGTTAAACTGGGCATTTCATACTGTACTGAAGATGGTAAAACAGTCGAATCATTCCCAGCAGACCTCGATCTTTTGGAGCAATTTAAGGTGACGAAAAACAGTTCATCCTGTTTCCTTTAGTCATTTCGTCGGTGTAATTTCAATGTGGTTCTTGTTTCGCATGGTGCCAATTCATATGGTCTCTTCTGGTCTAGGTCAAATATGAGGTCCTACCTGGGTGGGAGGATGACATTTCCTCAGTACGAGACTACAACGATCTCCCAGAAACTGCTCGTCTATATGTGGAGAGGATAGAGGAGCTGGTTGGCATTCCAGTCCATTACATCGGTGTCGGACCTGGACGTGATGCTCTCATGTACAAATAGGGGACTACAGGAAGCGTGTCTTCTATCAGAGATCCCTCATTTAGGGCAATATTTTCATTTAATTGTGTTGCTTACTACTACTACTAATAATAAATACATTGGCTGACTGGAGTGTATAAACCTTGAAGTAGGAATTTTTTGTATAAATAATCCATATTTTATTCGAAATAACCCGTGCGAATATTTCTTTTACAGAAATGAGCTCTAGTCGTCTAACTGTTGGACGACCGAAATCTATCGCCCAACGACCGCGTGACACGCAAGTCATGCGTGGGCCGTTGGAGTATGAGTTCCGATCGCCCAATGCTTGCCGATCGCACCTATCGCCGAGCGGTGGCGATTATAATTGCGATCGCTCGGTACTGTGCAATGACCGAAAACAAGCCATTCCTAGAGGTAGTATGGGTTAATCTATTTGTGATTTTCATAGATTATGAATGGTGGATAATTTGTTAGATTCTTAATAAGAGTTTGCAATCATTGTATGTTGTTGTAGTGTAAGAAATTTTGTGAAATTTTTTAAGAATGATAGAAATAATAACGATCGGTAAGTACGAAGGTAAGTGATATTTTGATGTAGCAGGGAATTCGTACACGAAGGATAACTAGTTTGTTAGTGTTGTTGGATGACTTACTATGGGAATAATTGAATACGACGGCCAACCACGTCCGAGGCGGCACCCTCTACAACACTCCATGTGGGTACCACGAGGCTCATTCCACCTGTAGGCACCGACGTATAAGGTTGTATCGTAGTACTCTCCCTTGTTGGTCATGGTATTTTTCAGTATCGTTAAGTATGTAATTGAATGGTTTGCACGTCGATATGGTTGCTATTAATTGAGTGCATTGTTCAAATGGTGTGGGCGTCGGTGCGGTTGCCATTAATTGAGTGGTACGGGCATCGACGCAGATCGAACAAACAAACATCGTAAAGAGAAGTACAGCTAAAATCGCAATAGTATTACAAACATCACTTAGAAAATAAGAAATATAAGTAGTACAAGAACAATAAATGTACAACCAGCACTACCCCCTCCAATAGCATCCTCAGCCCCCTCCGTCGCCACCCTGGCCCCCTCCGTCTCCACGTCCGCGTCCTCCCATATGGCCCCGCTTGGCCGTCTTCCTCAGCGCCGGGTGTCGGCGCCCCAACAAGGTAAGACGGTCAGGAGACCATCGCACACATCCCAAAGCCAGAGGAGTGGACTGCAGTGCCACCTGTGTGGCCACGGGTGCACCGGTGAGGACACTCCTAGAGAGAATCTTCGGGAATGTGGCCTGGGGTGCGGAGCCCTTCACCTGGCCGGCCCAGTACGAAAAGTACTGGTCTATGTCGTCCTGGCCAGGGGAGACCACACATCCCTCGTCAGGGGGTATAAGATCTGCAATGCAAATATCATTAGTTCATCAGATAAAGGGATGTGAGAAAATTGAAAAGAGGCAAAGCGTACCATCGGCTAGCGCCATGGCGTGGGGAAGCCGAAGAAGTACAGAGGACGGCCTCTCCTTCTTATACAAAAAATGAACTACAACATACAAAAATATTTACCTCATAAAAGTCGCAAAACCTCTCCTTCTTCCTCTCCCTCTCCTCTCCTCTCTTCTTCTCTTCTTTCCCCTCTGTTCTCGCTCGCTCATCGCATGCCGAGCGCCGCTCGGCCGCCATGCGCGCTTTATCGCCGCCGGTCGCCCAACCCTTCGGCGACTAGAACTGCAATTGGCTAACTGATGGACGGCTGGAGGCAGTCGCCTAACGGTTCGGTGACTGTAATTATTTCGCCCAACGACCAGCGGATTGCTTGCGTATCGCGCGACCGTTGGGCGATAGGTTCCAGCCGCCCGACGGTTTAGCAACTAGAGCCTATTTTGTAAAAAAAATATCCGCGCATGTATGTTTCTGTTATTTCGAATAAAATATAGATTATTTCAAAAAAAAATTCCTTGAAGTAGTGGAGGCCTGGCCCTGGAGGGTGTAGGAAGTCCGACATCCTTTGCCAAAGTTACCAATGTTTATTCCAGCAATAATATCTTTATTTAATAGGAATCTCTATAGTAAATTACTGTAGGAAAGAACAAAAAAGAAAAAATGATCCTAAGGTTAATCCATTTCTGCTAGTTGAATGGAAAAATACGAATTCTTGTTGTAGTCCTTACGGCCACTCCTAGGACCGTACGACCTCCTTGTAGTCACTATAACCACCTCCTGCAGCCGTACAACCACATTGAAGAGGCCACGACCACCTCCTGAGTCATTATGACCGCTCCGCTGGTTCTCCGACCACACTGACAGCCGTTACAACCACATTGTGACCTCTCCGATCACGCCTCGCTGCTCCGACCTTGTAGTCGTAAACTTCAGCTGATGTTACAACCACGTTCACCGCCTCTGCGTTGCAATTCCTTCGACCACGGTCGATCACCGTAGTCGTAGCTCCTTACGACCACGCAGTGATTCTGTCGACCGTTGTGGTCGTAACGCTTGAGACCACGTCTACCCGTTGTGGTCGCTTACGACCACGCCTTCTCGTTGTGGTCGTAACTTCTTTACGACCACGTCTTCTGCTCTGTGACCGTGGTCGTAACTCCTTTATGACCATGTCTGCGAACCTCTACGATCTCACCGACCGCCTACGACCACACCGGTCGCCTCCACTGCGATCACATCGACCGCTTTCGACCACACCGGTCGCCTCTCTTCTCTGCGATCATGCTGACCACCTACGACCACGTTGGTCGCCCTCTGCTCTGCGATCGCGCTGACCGCCTGCGACCACACCAGCCGTCCCTCTCCTCTGCGGTCACGCCAACCGCCTGCGACCACGCTAGTCGCCCACTGCTCTGCGATTACGCCGACCGCCCGCGACCACGCCGGTCGCCCACTGCTCGACATATCCTCTCGACTACATCATGTCAACTTGGTGCTCTTCTCTCGATACAATGCTTTGCTTTTATACCCGACTCTTCGACTACGTCTCGGAGATAGCTACCACTCTGAGATGGACTCGAACACGACTACGACAGTGACTCGAAATACATCTCGTGCTCGTACACGACTTACGACCATGACAAACCGACTATGATCACGACTTAAATCGGCTTGCACACTGCAAGCTCGAATACGACTTTGACTTCTAAACTGAAAACAAAATTACAAACTCTAACAAGGACCTTATGTCGATTTTGTTCGGGGAAAGGGGAGGTTAACTGAGTCTCATGAAGTATATCTCCATTGTTTTTTCTTTGTTAGAACTTTGAAGTAGTATTTGATTTGATTTTTTTCCACCTTTGTCATGCTGAGTGGTTAGAAACGGGCGGTCTACGTCCCATGGGGACGAAGTGGAATTTTGAAGTTTGAACAGTTAATAAAATGGGAGATGAAATGGAGTTCTGACGACTAAGGATGCTATATTTAGGGTCCATTAAGTTCGGACGAAAGAAGGAATCAAATGACTCCCAAATTTCGGAGGGTACTCCAAACATTCCCTTAGCCTGCATATATGTTTTATCAGAATCTCACGTCAGCTTGCTCAACAAAACTGCGCTCAAATTTCACAAGATTGACTGGTCTTATGTAACGTCGTTTTGCAGGATTTTCACTTTTCACTCCAGGCCTTTCCATCTAGGTGAACTTGCGTTAAGCACACTGTCAAGGTTAAACTCTATATATGCAGATTTGATACTTTTAACCAACTCGCAATACTGCAGGTCTGCAGGTAGTCTTTTAACCACAGTGCTGAGGCAGTAATTCAGCTACGGTAAAATAGATATGCAACTTGCCAGCACCATAAGAATGTAACATCACATGATAGGGATGGTAAGCTAAAAACATATTGGCATTCCGTTCCAACAGACACTACCTAGTTCTGCATTCCATTTCAAAACAGCAGCATTCGCCTTGCAAATTATGTTGAATCTTAACAGGAATGTGAAAAAGATAACAGCACAACCACTCACTAAATGATGCTAGAGATAAAAGGCTTTAAATTGCCACAAACGCTGTTGAGAAGTTGAGATTAACAAGCGCAGCACTGCAGTAACCGGAAATTTAGCATCAATCATATTCAAGTTCATCGGGTGTAATTGGTCTCTTGAGAGGTATGATGGACTTCTTTTCAACATCTTGTGATAATGCCTTTCTCATATCTAAGCAAAAAACAAATACAGATGTGAGCAATAACATCAGAGCAACGGATACGAACATGACATGACATAAGTATCTAGCACTGCAAGTGCTTACCAAGGCCATCTTCTTCCCCTGAGTAGTACCGGAGCACCCTTCGATAAACCACATAGCCAAGCTATGGAAACAAGGAGCATAATTGGGTAGGTTCAATCAGGATAATTCCATCTTGCATCAAAATATAAACCCTAATACCCTATGCTACAACCTTCATACAAGGTTTGTTGGTTTCATTAAAAAAAATCCATTTAGGGGCAGAAGAAGAAACTAGATTAGCAAGCCGGTGATAATGAAGTTTGTAGAAAGTGTACCTTTTCATACATCCTTATCGCTGGTGTGTTAGATGCCCTTACAAAGAGATCCACAAAGTAGGCCTTATCCCTGACAGGAGAATAGACTTTTAGTGTGATATGGAGTAATGGCAGTGAAATAATATCTATAAGATCTAACATGATAACACCAAACATGGAGCCATGAAGTTGATAATAAATGGTACATTAGCAGAGTGACAAGTGAACCACACTACGGCACTAAGAGGGCTGATATGTTTAGTTCAATCATCTACTTCTATGGTTTAAGAAAGCTGGCGCCTAGTGGGAGGAAATATACCTGGGCAAATACTCTTGAGAATCCTACTTACGAAAAATTGTACACAGAGCTAGCGAGCACAAAATGTGGGATACCGCTACCCTCTTACAACTCTACAAGTTCTGCCTAGAGGTATTTATGATCATACCCTGTTGGTAATTACTAGTCAGCCATCAACCCCACAGGACACAAAAAGACCTTTCAAATTTGAACTATGCTGGTTAGACAGGGATAGGTTCCTTCATTTTGTTAGCAAAAGCTGGAATCAGGAAGTGCAAGCTTCAACCAGTATTGGTATTTGGCAAAAAAAATGTGGAGGGTAATGAAAGCTCTCACTGGATGGGGATTGAATATTGTGAGGGAATTCAGAAGGAAAAGGAAACAGCTGGAGAGCATAATAAATCATGTGAACTATTATCACATGCTATGAGCTCAACATACAACAGCTATATTACAATTTACAACAGCCATGCGATTGTGAAGATTCAATCATAAGGAATAATTAGGCTACCTACATCTTATCGCTGATTTCCTCCAGCAAGTTCATAAGCTTCTTGGCTAACTTCTGTCTACGAAACTCTGAGGCAACAGACACTGCCGTAACATGTCCATGCCATGATTCACCTTGTCCTTCAACCTTACCCATGACTGCAACAGATAAACAACTAAATAAATATGACCCTAAACGAAGAGAAGGTGGACAAGGCAGAAAAGGAACAAGCAAAACATTAGAAGATGTTCAACACTACAAAAGGAGTAACCTCTTTGACATTAAGATGCTCAATTGCTTCCCATTCCAGGTTCAAGTCATGAGCTAACTGTGGTAAAAGTGACCCAACCCAGTTTATTCTGTCATTTGGTACACACTTCGAGAACAAATATCACCTACTTTACCAAGAATCCACCGGACCCTATTTGCGCCTCCACAAATCATTACTTGTGTGCAAGACATACTCCAGCAGATAAACTAACGCCTAAAAATTCCTAATGTCTTAACTCTCAAGAGTAAAAATCCAGGGTTTGCAACTTCAGCTAATCTGACAAACAAAGAAGCTGAACCACTAGGAATAACTAGCAAAGAAAGATACACAGACCGAACCGACGACTAAGGGTAGCGGACTGGAGACATACTGTATCCCATGACGCGGTCGCCGGGGCTGACGGCGGCGTGGAAGTAGTCGGGCCAGCGAGCCAGGTACGTCATGTAGAAGGACATGTTGAACTGTGGCGAGCGAATCGACGGATTAGACTTGAGGAAGGGGGCGGGCGGACGCCATCCTCGAATCAAGAAACAAGAAGAGAGAAAGAAGGGAGGGCTTACGGTCTCGGTGAGGTGGTCGAGGTTGACGGAGGCGAAGCGGAGGAGGTCGTCGCAGCAGAACCGGCGGATGGTCGTCATGGTCTCTCTCGCCTCCTCGACTCGACGCGGTTTCTGGCGGTGGCGCCGGAACGGAATCTCGTCGCGCGGCGGGGCGGGGCGGCCCTCTATCCGGATTCTGATTCTTGAGTTCTCTCGTGGGGTTTGGGGCCGCGGCTGGTCGGGTTGGAAGAAGCCTCCAGTCTTCCAGCGGTGCAAGGGGTGGGGTGGTGCGGATCGGGGCGAGGGTGAGGGGTGAGCGGAGTGGTTTGCAATAATCTGAGTCGTCCACGTGTGCGATCAGATGGTTCAAATACTTTTGAAGCTGCAATGTGGATTTCGGGGAATGAAACGTAGCAGCCCCTATCTCCGTAAATGTTTCCTTTTTGCTACAAAATTCTTCTAACATCCACGCATTTCAATTAGTATTCGTATGCTTATTTTAGGAATTATTGCCGAAACGATCATGGGATTAACAAAAAATAATACACTCATAGTCACAATAGTAAAAATGACACATCTACCGTATGATCATTGTACGGTATTAACCTCTAGCCGGCACGTGACGGAGTGTCACACGATCACCGTGTGGCACTAACCTCTGGTCGATACGTGATGGAGTTCTACACGGTACCACGTGTCGGCCCAAAGTTAATGCCGCATTGTGACTGTATGATAGAGATGCTATTTTTATAAATTCTATATAACGAGTGCTATTTTTGCTAATCCTCTCCATTTAGAGCTAGTAATTTCTCTGTGATTGGACGTGGTTTTGCGCTCTACGAACTATGAAGAGCGAGTTTACAAATTAGTGCACGCATTATTTCTTCTCAAGTACCCACCTACTGATAAAACAATTGATACCAACAATACATCTAGGCTCTATTCAATGTTCAAGAATGTGCTAGATAATAGTCGAACGGCAAAGTAGAGCCTAGCATCTAGGGCCCTAGGCTCGGGCTTAGGTGACCGAATTGGAAATGAGGACAACAGATCGAAGATAAATAATTATGTATATATATTCGATGTTTAGATGAAGAAAATTGTTACCTTGTGCAACAATGATAGCTCTCTATCCGTTGATATAATTTTTTGGTGTAAATATTTTATGTAAAGTTGTAAAATCTGAATATTAAATCTTCATGTATCGTTTTTAAATCCTCTGACGACAATTAATTTATTCTAATAATTTAGAATAATTATAAGTGGTTTCTGCAATTTAAATACAATTAACAAAATTATCTGGATATTTAAATATACCATAGAACGGTATAAACGATAGTACATGAATTTAGTTCTGTAAACGTACGAGTTTTAACCTACCGAGGCACAAAATTGATTTTTTGATAATCATAAATGTTGATTACTGTTGTTTGCTAATTTAACATGACTAACAAAATTTTGTTAAGTAATTTAACCTGCAATAGAATACACAGAAAATTTCTATTGCTCGTGCTTTTTCTCTCTCTTCTCCCTTTCCCTCTCTTTTCTCTCTCTCTCTCCCCCCTCTTCTCCATCTGGCCAAAACTCTCCCAGCCACTCATTTCTTCTTCACTACCCACCTTATCTCTTCCGACTCCTTTCCTCTCTTCCAATCTTCCCCATTTCGTCCTCCTTAGCTCCACCAGCCGAACCCCATGCGCCTCCCTGCTGCCACCTCAGCTCCTACTACCCCTTTTGTGCTCCTGCGTTGGCCACTAGGTCCCCGCCCCCTCGTTGCTCAGCCATGGCCACCTCCCGAGCTCGGGCCCCGGCCTGCTCAACCTCCCAACGTCGCCTCCTACGAGCTCCACTGCCCACTTGTAGCTCGGCTCAGCCTCCTAGCACCTCCCTTGGCCACGGCTTTCATGCCACTTGCTCGCCTCCTTTGGCTACCTCCTGGTGCCTCCATTGGCCTCGCCACCTAGCCCACGGACCGCCTTGCCGCTTTGGCACCAACTAGCACCCTAGGCGAGGCGTCAGGTGGCCACCTAGCGCCTAAGCCACCTTTTAGAACAGTGGCCCTATTTAGAACGTATGAATTTTTTATGATTCTTACATAAATTAAACTATTTTATGTGAAATTCTACCGTTTCAAATGATGTCTTAGTTTATATTTGATCACAAGGTAATTCATATTTGATATGCTCGTCAGGTTGGATCAGTGGAGTGCTCACCCGTTGCCACAGTCGATTTGGTGATGCCGGCATCGGGCGAGCTACCTCCAGGTCTTGCCACCGATACAAAATAGGCCACGGTGGAGCCATTGTGGCCACTGGCTTGTTCGGATTGCTCCCATCTCCCTTCGTCGAAGATGACGTTCCTGGAGATGTGCACTTGGCCAGATGAGGGGTCCAACATCCGGTACACCTTGGAGCGGTCGTCGTAGCCGATGAACACCATGGGAGCGCTCCTGTCATCAAGCTTGCTGGCGTGCGGCCGCATGGCTTTCACATGTCCTACGTAGCCAAAGGTTCGGAGGAAGTGCACGGCTAGCTTCACAACATGCCAAGCTTCATAAGGGGTCTTCCCACTCACGCTGCTTATGAGAGAGCGGTTTAGGTCGAAGACAGTCGTGGTTATGGTCTCCCCCCAGAACTCGCCAGGCACCTTCCGGTTCTTGAGGATGCACCTCACCATTGCCATCACCGTCTGGTTCCAGCGCTCAACGACACCATTTTGCTGGACTAAATATGATGCCGTGAGCTGCCGGTGTACTCCTTGCTTGGAGAAGTGCTCGATGAAGTCCACAGAGGTGAACTCCCCCCGATAGGTGTGCAGGCGCATAGCTTGCGACCGGTCTTAGTCTCAACTGCGGCCTGAAACTTCTTGATTGCACCGACGACCTCGTCCTTGCCTCGAAGGAGAATGAGCCACATGTAGCGACTCATATCGTCGGCAAGCAAGAGGAAATAGCACTTGCCTCTATGTGTCGTCAGTGTGACGGGTCCGCACAAGTCGCCGTGTACTAGGTCGAGGCGGTCGTTGGCATGGTGCTTGGTCTCCAGAGGAAAAGGCACACAATGTTGTTTGTCGACAAGGCACCCATCGTAGATCTAATCGACATGGTTCATGTGAGAAAGTTCGCTCACCATGCACGTGGCTAACATCTTCCAGAGCTCGTCAAAGTTGAGATGCCGAAAGCAGGCATGCCAACACCACGCCACGTCGTCGACCTACAGGCTCAGGCAGACTGGTTGTACCACACTCGGGGTGATCTTGTACAGTCGGTTTGGTGATCTGTTCACCTTAGTGAGAGGTTGTGCTATCGATCATAGATGCGCAAAATGCCATCTTCAATTAGCACACTGCAGCCGCCCTCATCGAGCTGGCCAACGCTGATGATGTTGCTTCGAAGATGTGGGATGAAGTACATGTTGGTGAGGGCGCGGTGTCGGTTCCCTTTTCCCACGAACAACACGGTGATCTCGTGGATCTCGACCACCGAGCCATCATCAAACTTGACCGAGCTGGTGATCCCGCGATTGAGCTCGGAGAACGCTGCGCCACATCCTATCATGTGATTCGACACTCCGGTGTCGAGATACCAGGAGGTCTCCTTATGATCTTCATTGAGGAAGACCGACCTGGCGCACTCCTCGTTGAGGAAGACCTACCCGCTGATGTGTTCTGGCTTGGCAAGTGCCTGGGCGATGTCCTCTTCCATCGCCGTTACTTGGGTCATCAGGAGAGATGACTCGTTGTCGGTGTTCTGCACTAGATGCGTCTCCTCCCTTTTCTTCTTACGGCAATCGCGAGCCCAATGCCCCAATTTTTTGTAGTACCTGCACTCGGCCCTCTTGGAGTTGTCGGGCCCGCCGTGAGAACGGGTCTCCTGCCCATTGCCAGTGAAATCTCACCCGTGCCCACCACGCGGCCTACCACGGTGCGCGAAAGAGTTGACGCTGCTGGACATCGATCCGTCCCGATCGCGTGCCTGCGCCCATGCCCGCCACTCCTCCTTTGTGAGGAGCAGGTATGTTCCCTTGTCATCGGCGCCACGGTTGGAGTAGCGCTGCTCCACTGCTTGAAACCAACCCGTCACCTCCTCGATTGAGAAGGCGCTGACGTCGAGGAGTGTCTCTATGGAAGTGGCCACCTGGAGGTAGCGTTCCGGGACCACCTGCAGGAGTTTCTTGACCAACTCTTTCTCCCGGATCGGATCGCCGAGCGGGTGGAGGTTGTTGGCAAGCCCAGAGATTCTCATTGAGAAATCGTCAATGGACTCACTGTCTTTGAAGGAGATACCGCCAAACTCCTTGCGCAGTTGCTGGGCATTGGCTTTGTGCACGCGATCGACGCCCATACGCATGGTCTTCACGCCCTCCCAGGAATCATTCACCGTGTGCTTGACAACGAGAGTTGACAGCATCTCGGTTGGCACAACGCGGAGAATTGCTGACAGCGCAAGCCGGTCGTCACGGTAGTCCGCGTCGCCAGTTCAATGGCCTCCTAGAGACCTTGTGCCTGGAGGTTGACTCGCATGACTAGCGCCTAGTTATTGTAGTTCGTTTGCGTGAGCATGGGGTAGACAACGGAGCCTGAGGCCTCCTTGACGATGCGTTGGACGACGAGCGCGTGGCCACCATCGTCACGGTGCCGCAATCGGCGCGAACGAGGCGAAGGTGACCGCAGGCGGCCTTGCCATGGAGGAGTCATTGACTGCCTTCCTAGCGAAGCCTACGATGAGGACATGTCTACCAGATGATCACCGAACACCCGCTATGATACCACTTGTCGAAGCAGACACGCCCATAATCGCACGACCACGAAGTCATTTACGACCACTTCTTGTCGCAGCAAGTTGATAGTCGGTTATGACTTACGACCACGAGTACTCATTAGATTACGAGCACTCGTTACGACTACGAGCACTCGTTTACAACTTACGATCGCGAGCACTTGTTTATGACCATGAGTACTCAAACACTCAGGGATACGCACGTGACACTCAAGGAAACGCGAGGATTTTGTGCTGCTCGACTCCCGCTGCCTTTTCTGATAACTCTATTCACGAATTTAAGCATCAAACAAGTACAGATCATGGCCAACATGGCCCCCTATACGCACGCCACGACCTACACGATCCGCGCCATACCACGAACTAGCCATGACGCACGACTGCTACCTGAAAACTGACAAAAATGAAGCAACCGTTCTTGCGTGAACGCAGCACACGTCGAACGTCTGACACGCACGAAGAGAGGCCATGCCCAACTACTGAATTCACTACCGTCACCATCCCCTTGGATCGTCATAGTGGTTCAACGTCACCACTAGACTGACTGCGCCGGGCATGGGTGAGGGAAGAAGGCGAGCAGAAGACCAGATCAGCGCGTGGGCGAGAAGACCAGATCGATGGAAGGCACCAGCAGGAGGAATGGTGGGGAGATGGAGGGCGGTGCAAGGCGACCGGTAGCGGCGACGGCAGGAGGAAGGGCACAGAGCAGGAGGGCGACGTGAGCGAGAGAGGGAGAGAGCAGTGAGCGAGAGGTGTGAATGGGGGTGGCGGTCGCTCGATCTAGGGTGGGGCAGCTCGAGTGGGCGAGGGATCGATCCAGGGTGTTCGTGCGCATCGTCCACCCTTGATGCGCATGGCTAGACGCCCCAATGATTTCAAGAAACTCCAGGGGCATTTGTGCGAAATCGAGACGTGGATGCCCTGCGTAGTCGGCAATCCTCCCACGCTTAAGGAATTATATTATGTGTTTCTCTACGAGAGGTGATTATGGCTCTATTTCAAAATAACGATGGCTTCTGGTTTTTAGAAGCTAAGATCTGTTTGGATTGTGTTATCTTCTCGATGTGGTTTTTTCTCCTTTTTTCTTGTTTTTTTTCTTTGTATTATCCGTGGAGATATAATTATGTTTTATATTTTTCTATTTTTCTTTAATTGAATATCTCAAAAAACTATCAGTCATTATAGTATTATCCAGTCAAAAGGTAGCACTCCGAAATCGGGCCTACGTTGGATCAGATATACTTCACACTTAACCAAATATAGGAGAGAAAAATGTTCCAAAAGGAGAAGAACCTACTACTACTGTTGCTAGCAAAAAATCACCCATCCTATCTTTGCGAGAAACCTTCACTGAAATTTGGCAAAGGTTGCGATTTGGCAAAGCATCCAAATCCAACAGGCCAGGACAGGCGATCCGCGTAGAAATCTGCATCATGCAGTGCAACGCCGCGGTCCACGTTTTGTGCACGCACCACTCTTCAGCACCACATACCGAAGTCCGCCCGCCACGGCCGCACCACCGCACACGCCTCCTCCGACCCTCAACCCCCCTCCCCCCGATCCCAATGAACCGCCGCGGCGTAGACGGCGACGCCCGCGACGGCCACGGCCTCCCCGCGCCCCTCTCCTCCTCCTCAGCGTCCGATCCGGAGGTATCGTCCCCGATGAACTCATGCCACTTCCCGGGGGACCTCCTGCGCGCGGTCCTGCAGCGACTCCCCCCACCCGACCTCGCGCGGGCAGCCTGCGTCTGCCGCCTGTGGCGCGCGGTCGCCTCCGACCGCGCCGTGCTGGAGGCCGCCTTCCGCGCGCCCTGGGGCGTTCGCCGCGTCGTCGGCGAGCCGGCCACCAGGGCCTTCTGGCGCGCTGCCTCCCCCGGCCGCTTCGCGCTCTCGCACCCCGTCCGGCGGGGGGACACCGTCCCCGGCATCGCGCTCAAGTACTCCGTCCAGGTATTACCATCTGTGTGTTTGTCCTTCTGAATCTGATAGCTTATTCTTTGGGTATTATTCTAAGCTGAATCTGATTTTTGATCTCTCCTGAGTACCCTCTGGCAGCACCAATCCAATACTGAACTTGACGGGTTCCGTAGTTGTATTATAGCAGATAATCCAGAATACTGCAAGATCTATGATACGAGATTATGGCTTCTTATCCGAAGATGGAGCCAGTGGAACTTGAAATAAAAGTCATAAGCGGTTGTTGAACAGTATTCTAAAATGAAATGAACTATAAATCGCGAGTCACTGTAGTATTTGTAGTCACGAAGAATAATCACCACAACTAAATACTAGAGATTCCAATAATCTAGGATCTGTTGAGCTCATCACCGTTGCAGTGTACATTGTTTATCATGTTGGTGTTAATCGTCGGCTATGTGATTATGTCCATGATTCAAAACGTTCAACCATAGATACACTGCTTCCATAAGGTTTGTCAACTGTATCAATTATACTGTTCTATTGATACTAAGGTTGTGTGGCTCACTCTCTCAGGTCTCGAGTTAATTGAGTTAGTTCTCAAGTATTGGTCACCACAATCTCGCTAAATTAGTTGTTTACGGTGGATTGTTGGATGTTTTATTCAGGAACTGCTGTAGAACGCCCATGCACCTTCAGCTAATAAATTTTTGTTGTTCTCTGTTGCCAATATAGAGTTTATCATAAACATTGATCATGTGTATAGTCAAATATGGTGAAATACTCTCGTTGACGAAGCTGTCGATGCAACTGAACTTTGAAATCCGTGGGTGACCTCAGGTAGTTAATTTGTGAATGTTGCTAATTTGTAACATTCCACGCAAATGTTTCCTTCGCTTCAGAAAGTTGTGCAGCTGTACTCTGCTTGTGTGAGCAACAGCCTCCATTCTTCATCAGACTATCTTTGATGTTTTGTGAATTGCACACAGGTGACTGATATCAAACGATTCAACAACATGATGAGTGACCATGGTATCTACTCGAGGGAGAGGCTTCTGATACCAATCGGTAATCCTGAAATTCTGCTGGGTAGCACATGCTACATTGAGATGGATCATAATGCAAAGAGAGAGGTCGCGATCTTCTATCCTGAGGGGTGCCCCAGTGGAAAAGCAGAATCCTTGACAAACACTGCCGCTGCAGAAAAACGAAGCAGAAGGATTCTCGAGTCAGTGAGGCGAAGCTTGCATGTCGATGACGGAACTGCTGCTTACTACCTATCCGTTACAGATGGCGATCCAAGGGCTGCCATGATGGAGTACTCTGAGGACCTAAGGTGGGAGCAGCGACAGACGGGCCATTAGACGCCGGTAAATGGGATCATAATGTCTGATGTGCAGTATCATTCTATGGCTGTTACCACCTGCTTGAACAACTCTTGTTGGATTGCACTCTGCTATGTGTTGTATAAAGCGAACCATTGTAAACCTTTGTATGATATCGTTTTCAATGTAATGGACATAGAAATAATTATAGCAATTTATATTGTGTGCTCGAAAAAAATCGTACGTCAGGGGTTGTTAACTATCGCATGATTGACCTGTGAAAGCTCTGTTTGTCAACTGAATTGCTTGAACTTTTTTGGTTCCCGAGTCCTGCTGGACAAGTGTTTTCACCGTGAAGGCATGGACTTGGTACATCAACGGTGGTTGACTTAAGTTTCAGTCCACCGCCGAGGCTGATTTATGCGGATCTGAGATTTGAGTGTCGATGGAGTGACAAACTGACAACGGTGGCGGAGGTAGGGGATGAGAGGTTCCTCGTAGCTAGAGGCGGAAGGCCATGGCAATAAGACCTCAGGCAAAAGAAGCAATGGAGTAAACATTACAAGGCATACACACGAGTCCTTGTGAGCAAATTTGTTCGGGCTTTTTATTGGGAAAAATTATCCGGGATATTTATGGGGAGCCGGAAACGGACAGGTTTTTGTCATCAAAGGTAGTGGTTGCATGCAAACTGTAAGTGCGTGCAACAATTGTATAGCTCGAGCGACAGTGCGAGATCCAAGATCCAGCTGCCCCAAAAAAATTGGTCGCTTTCAGCAATGGAGTGAGCGAACATTGCCCTAGGTACCTCAGGTCTTCGTCAGTGTTAATTCGACCACTTGTGTTGCATGTGGGCTGCCGTCATGGGATCCGTCAGTAAGCCCAACAAAACCACTTCGATGAATAAACTATAAACCTATAAAAAAAGGAACTGTCTATTGCACAGTTAACTGAAAAAATTTTGCATTTCAGTTGATTTTGGTGCAACATTTTTTTCATGTATGCAACATTTTTCATCTATGCTTGCAATATTTTTCACTCATACATGTAATATTTTCCTATGTATGTAACATTTCTCAGCGAAACATATTGTATATATGGACAAAAATGTTATATATATAGAAAAAAATGTTGCAATAAAATCGACTGAAATGTAATTTTTAAATATGCATAGTAAAACTGATAAAAAAAAGTCTAAATGAGCAGATCCGCATGTCGACAGCCTTCCCATCTTTGCCGGTTTGAGCCTGTCAAACCACCACCATCGGCCGAACAAACGCTCAATTACGCTGGCGGCCCACCTCGTCCGACCAACCAAATGACGTCGTTTTGCATCGTACAGCCGATCGATCCGTGTGTTAGCTTTTGTGCAGGCAACCGATCGCCCTCACTGTACGTGTGGCTCCACTCCGCAACTGCCTTGGCTGACATTTTGTAGTGGGTCGGGGCCAGCTGCACGATCAGGAGTATGTATCATGTAATTACACCTGAACGTTGGAGGACGATGTCGACACTCAGAGAATGACGAACAATTTCCGAATTTTTTAAGCTATTTAAAATCTTAACTGACTATAGTAGTCAACAAGTTTATGTCAAACCAACTAGATTAAGTAAAATAAAGCTAAAAATAAGAATCAACAAAATCAACAGTCTACTGCACAGACCTAGTCAGATCGCCATTAAGACCCGGTCTGACCAATGTCTTCTAATCATCGGCCACGACCGGGTCGATGCAGTCTAAGGCGATCGATCGATCCTTATTTCTAGACCTGAAAATCTCTCGAGTCAAAAGCTCCAACCTCAAGAACTTTCAATTCTTATCTAAACACTTTCAAGTTTTGTATGAGACTTGTTCAAGACAATATGAATCTAAACCAATAAAGAATCATAAGGTGATTCTTGGCATGAGTTCGCCAAATTGAAGAAAATTAAATTTAGTTCATAAGAACACCAAAAACTCTAAAACTCTAATTATTTCTTACTCGTGAGGATCTAAAGCATAATGTCTTTCAGATCTATTTTCACATGCTCTAGCAAAATAATTTAAGTAAGAGATTAGGCTAGAACCCATAAACCCAAAATCACAAATAGATCTATTTTCACATGCTCTAGCAAAATAATACTGAAGAAAGTTCTTATACCCAAGCCCCTGGGCGTTTTACAAGCTGGTCGAAGACTCGAGTTTTAATTGCTTGTACTATCTGGCCATTCGCTCACTCAACTGCCACATTGCTTTGAGGATGGACAAGTGAGGCATAGCAAAATTTGGTACCTAATTCGTCACAAATTTCTTGGAATTTTGTACTAAAAAATTGCTTATCGTTGCCAGTAATTATTCGACTTGAGACTCCAAATCGAATAATCACGCTTCTCATCATGAACCTCTTTGCAGCTTCCGTTGTTATCCCAGTCACAGGTTCAGCCTTGATCCATTTTGTGAATGTGTCAATAGCCACAAAAAGGAACTCAAAGCCCCCTAGTGCTCGTGGGAACAATCCTAGGATGTCGAGACCCCAGGTCGCAAAAGGCCACGAGAGAGGAATTGTCTGAAGAGCCTGAACAAGTTGGTGCATTTGCCTATTATGAAATTGGCATTGTACACACTTCTTAACCAGCTCTTTAGCGTCATTGAGGTCGGTTGGTCGGTAGAAACCTTGTCGAAAGGCCTTTCCGACCAGCGTTGTTTAAGCGGCATGTGCTCTACAGATACCCCCGTGTGTGTCGTTAAGGAGTTATAATCCTTCTTTTAGCGATATGCATCACATGATAATCCTTCTTTTAGTGATATACATCGCATGAGAACCCCTTGAGTACCCCGTTGACCAAGGTATTAATATTGGCATTGCAAGATAGACGATCTGCTTCGAGATCGTTGTCGGGTACAAAACCTTTCTGAAGATACTCGTAGATGGGAACCATCTAGGTATCCTCGTATTTTAGAGAGGTTGTCTCATTTGGAGTTGTCTTTGGCCCTCCAACCAAAGATAGCTTCTGGAGTTGCTCCAAAAAGACTCCTGTGGTACCTGTGATCGGAAAGAAGCTAGCCGAGCTAACTGGTATACGAGAAAATTATCCTTCCGAGGGATATACTGTAACTAGAAACCAAAAAAAATGCTTCTCTAGCTTTCTGACTCCCAACAAGTACCGAGACATGGTCAAACTTGACTATTGATACTCTTTGCCGACATGATTCATGACTAGTTGAGAGTCTCCTCTCACGAGTAGTCGATGAATCCCGAGCACTTTTGCGGCTCGTATGTCAGCCAACAAATCTTCGTATTTGGTCATGTTATTAGTGACCAGAAAGTGTAATTAAATGACATATTTTAAAGTCTTTCCCGAGGGAGCTTCTAGGACCACCCTAGTCCTCGAGCCACTTAGCGTAAGCGACCCATCAAAGTACATTGTCCACTGGTTGTGAGAGTTGTATTGGGGATCCTGAACGGGTTCAGGATTTGTCCATTCGGTGATAAAATATGCCAAGATCTAGGATTTAATGGCCATTCGGGACATGAAATGGAGGTCAAACTCCACATGTTCTACCGACCATTTTACCATGCATCTCGTTGTTTCCCTAATCTGGAGAACCTCTCCTAAGAGAAACTCAGATGGCACAATAATTTTGTGCACCTAAAAATAACGCCTTAGCTTCATCGAAGATATGAGGAGGACATATAAGAGTTTTTTGACCTAAGGGTAGCGCTCCTTAGGCCCATGTAAGACTTTGCTTACATAGTATACTAGTCACTGGACGCCTTTGCATTCTGCAACTAGTACAACACTTACTGCCTGTTGTGTGGTAGATAGATATACTAAGAGTGTCTCACCTGGTTTCAGAGAAACCAGGACAGGGGCACTCGTAGATACCTCTTGATTCCTCGAAGGCGTCATTAGCCTCCTTCGATCACTTGAAACCTTCGTGTTTCCTCAGAAGCTTGAAGAAAGGGAGTCCTTTCTTTCCCAGACGTGCCATGAAATAACTTAGAGCCGTCATGCACCTGGTGAGTTTTGAACTTCTTTCTTCATGGTCAGAGGGCCCATCTGCTTGTTGGTCTTGATCTTTTTCAGGATTTGCCTCGATACCTCTTGCCGAAATAAGGAATCTGAGCAACTTTCCTGAAGAAACTCCAAACACACACTTCTCGGGATTGAGTTTCAAGTGATGCTTTCTGAGGTTGTCAAAAGTCTCCTGCTGGTCTGAAATATGATTAAGTCATTTGATGCTTTTGACGACTAGATTATCAACATAGGCTTCCAAATTTCGACTCATTTGATGTATAAAAGTCAATTTCATCAAACGTTGAAAAGTTAGATCAACATTTTTCAAGCTAAATAGCATTTTGACATAGCAAAACACCCCAAATGGTGTAATAAACGTGGTCTTGTCTTCATCTTCTGAAGACATACTGATCAATACGAGGAAGCAGGAAATCCTCTTTTGGAGAAGCTTTATTTAAATCAGTATAGTCTATACACATTCGCCACTTAGCGTTAGACTTCTTAACCATTACAGAGTTAGCCAACCACTCTGAGTGATCAACTTCTCTTATAAAAGCTTGCCTTTATTAGCTTGTCCAATTCCGATCTGATAGCTTCTCGTCAATCTGGTGCAAATCTCCAAAAGACGCCTCAACACTTCGGGAGATAATCATCTGGCGGAAGTTATTGTCAGAGAGACATGGTGGCCCGTTCGTCATGCAGCAGTTGTTGTGAGAGAGAGATAGTGTGTGCTTATTAGAAATAAGCTCACGTTCTAACCACCTTATCAGACAGACCCACGATATAGCAGATCGTCGTAGATAAGCCAGTTGGAGACAAAATAGTCGCAGTAAGGTCCACGACCATAAGGTGTTTGTAATATGATTCATGGCTATATGGTCGTAAACTTACGACTATGGAAGGTCGTAGAAGGACTTAAGACTAGATGGTCGTAGGAGTACTTACGACTAAGGAGTGATCGTAGAAGTACTTACAACTACCGTGAGAAATCTCCCCCTTATCGATAAGGGGTATACTCAGATAATATAATTATATAATAATTAGAGGATTATTATATCCTCATCAAGGTGGTTACATTCGTAATTGTGAGACCAAAGGCAACAGAGGGGTGAATGGTGCCGACCAATTTTTTCTCAAGTATTTTCCTAATCTTCACTCAAAAAGCTACTGAGCTATAGAAATTAGAATTGAAACCCAAAACCCTAAAGGAGCAGCTTGAGAAAACAAAATTTGGGAGGCATGACACCCTAGAGGTCAGACCTCTCCCTCAGGCTGGTTTGATCGGGGCGCCCTGGCGGTCTGACCGCTAGAGGGTGGCGGTCTGACCGCCCCCTGTTATAGAAGCTAAAAAATAGCTCGAAGTAATCCAACTTTCGGTGCAACTTTTAAAATACAAATCCAAATGATATAAAATTTTGTATACACCTTGTTTAAGATCACATAAGCCTATTTCAACTAAGGATCATAAGAATCCATATCAAAGTTCATACATTTTTCAAGATTAAGCAAAACTGAACCAAAACCAGGCAAAAATTGAAAACATGGAATATGACTTGATCGTGGGTGGAAGATGACCAAGGTGGCTCTAGATATATTCCCACATGCCACAGTAAGCAAGAACACCAAAGAAATCAAGGTAAAAACACTCGTATACATAAGGGTCAAATCCAAGCAAAATAGGGTCAATTTAAGAACTTGCCAACCAGGTGACTAAATAGATAGGGATTGATTTTCAGGTGTTATCTCCATCTCTTACACGTTTTTGTCACAACAAGGCCAAGAAGGGGAGAGAGAAGATCAAAACCAATCAAATCAAGAGCAAATGAATCAATACAAGATGTATCTATAGGATATGAATAAAGATTAGTGTATTGCTACTTGAGGATGAATGTTTTACAGTCACTCCACCTAGATAACAAGAGCACACCACAGCACCCACCTTCTCTAACCCTAACCGTAGAACACTTGGGTTCAATGAGCAAAGGTTCGATAGTTAACTAGCAAGTCTCTATTCCAACTATTAAATAGATAGAGCAACTAACACATATCTAACCGTAGTAGATACTATCCATTTTGCACAAATGGGAAAAACCCGTTAACCCTACACAATATGGGTTTTACTGACACACCGTATTTATGGCACTTTTCAAAGCACATAAGTCTGAATCTGCTAAGCCCTTAGCCTTGATCCAACTTGATCTTCTCAGCTTCTTCTTGACCTAAACCGCCTTCCCAAACGATGCAGTTTTAATTCAATGTGGTTTCCGATATTTTGATCATTTTACCAAAGTACCCTTTCTTGACCTGGTCTTCACTTTTCATTGCAAGCAATCGTCTTGTTTGCCACGTGTAGATGCATCATTGGCTTACCACGCATCGACAAGTCTCTCTCATTCGGGTTCCACGGGACCACGCCTCATTTGGACTGACCAAGCCACTTTGTGCAACCCGCCACTTGCAACCGACCAAGCCACTTTGTGCAACCCGCCACTTGCAATCGACCAAACTTACCCATGAATTAATCTCCCAAAAAACACAAAATCCAGCCAAAGACAAAAGCCATTGCCGGTCAGACTACCTACCCTGGCCGGTCTGATCGCTGACGGTGGTCGATCAGACCGCCAAGGGAGGCCGGTCTGACCGTTGGGATGGAATGGTTTGCCGCCACCTTTCACCGGACGGACCGCTAGGTCTACCAATCGCTCAGAAAAACTGGCAAACTTATAAATTCAAGATTTCACCCATCTCAAATAGCAATAATTCATCACGTTATAATTTTAAATCTTCCCACATACTACTTCAGTGATACAAACCGAAAGATACGATAGGACATGCATGTGCAGATGTTGCTCTATTTCTGACAGAGGTAGAAACCGAAGGATACGGTAGGACATGGATGGCAATGGCGTGCAGGGCTGGCAAACCACCGGACAAGAGCCGAGCAAGAGCTCGATCGGTCGATCAGATCGAGCAACAATTGACAAGGCGCGCGTGGCATGTATGCGTGTTGCAAGATCGATCGATCGATCAACCAAGCTGCTGCGTATACTACAGAATTAAACTTTTGCAACAAAGCTTCGATCGATCCCCTCCTATAACAGTACACGCATGCGTTCGGAATCGCATATACAGCTACCAACGCTGTGGATCGAACGCCGTAGGGAAAAAGAAAAATAAGCTGGCTTTGTAATAGTACAGCTTATTATTTTCGCGTACCCATCTCTATCAGAACCGTCGGCCAACAATTAATCTTGCCCGAAGGGGCACTCGATCATTGCGATTGTGACAGCGACAGCAGCGGATCCTAGAATCCGAAATAAACAGGGCCTAATACTCTCTTTGTCCGTAGCTTCTACTTATACACATCCACACACGTAAGACCCTATTAAACAGTGATGGCTTATAGTTTTTAAAAGTTAAAAGCTATTTGGAATATATTAGTTTTTTAATGTGGGTTTTCCTCCTTTTTTTTGAATTATTCGTAGAGATATAACAATGTTTTTAATTTTTTTTCTTATTTTTTCTTTATATTAGCAAGCGTAACCACTACTTGACACTTTGTAATGGCAAATGAAAAGATCGCGCGCTATATGCACGGTACTACCGCTCTTAAGAACAGCGAAAAATCAATCGAGATTCGGACCCCCACAATAACTTAAAAAGACAAAATACGTGCTTGGAATTGCCCTTCTTTCGGCTCCAGGCATCTTATCGGCAAACCACATTCACACGTACGAGATATGCCTTAGGCGTGCGTGTCGATCTTGGCACGCGCGCGATCGACCATGCGCGGACACAAGTGTACCGGTTCCGTGGTCAAGTGTCAATTATGGGCCTGTTTCGTAAGTCAAAAGGCAGGTAGTTTTTGGTTTTTACTATAGTACCTAACTTTTAAACGGAGTATTTTTTTAAGATAGGGTCTACAAGTTAAACGTAGTACACGTTAAAAGCCTAACATCTGTACCAACCAAAATCGTAAGTGGTTCTGTCTTTCCATAATCTGTACCGTAAATAGCCAAAATTCAAAAATTTCAGTCAAAAGCCATAAGCCGCAACAAAAAAGAACAGACCCTATATAAAGCTCGTACACGCACGTTGGAGACGGATATACCATCCACAGCACGAGCCGGGCACGTCGACGTCGCGGATGGTGCGTTGCCTAGACAGGAGCACCTTTTAAAACGCCAGTGGCACGGTTTTTAAGTATGACGATAGTTTTTTGCTGGTTTCGGCACGCCTTACTGTTTTTCGTTTAGTTAGTTATAGTATATATATTATATCGATTTTAATTATTAGTTAAGATTATGTATGACTGTATTTCTCTTTATAATCTCTTTTGTGAACGGTCAGAATTTAAAAGCTACAAGCAATATCTCAAAAGAACCCATCTTTTGCCTATTTTTTTTAAAATAATAGTAAATGACGGAGATATCAACCATATGACTCACATGACGCTGCGTTCAGAAAGCCGCTTAGAAAACTGTCGGTTTGTTTCGATTTCCATTTCCAGATAAACAAAAACCAAAAGTTACCTAAAAAGCCGTCTTGAACGAGCTTCAATCATGGCAGTACTACTAACCACGCTGGCCTTCGAAGTCTGAACAGGACCGGTACCACCCAACGCTAGCTCCCATCAGTCATCACTAGGGATGACAATCGGGCACGACAAATACGGATAGTGCTTGTTTATATCCGTATTTGTGATCTTGATTTACGCCTACGGACGTACCTGTGAAGGTCGACGGGTAAAACATCTCGTCCATACCCATCGCTCGCGAGCATACCCGTTTATCCACGAACTGAGTCATCAAATATGTGAACAGTACATAGTTGGCTAAACTAATCAGCTTGATCCAACACACCTTATCAATCAAAGCCAAGATCCGATGGCCAAAAGCTAAAGAGCAACATGGATGAATGAGACAGTTGGAATCCCAGCTTTTTAAATATATAAAACATCTAAGATGTCCCCAAAAAATAAAAAAGTTTCTGATAGAGGAACAATAGGAAATGGGTGGTCAGTCCTCTATTGACTTGTCATTCATACTTAAGTAGGTACACAAGATACTATAACATACTTTATAGAGTGCACATGATTTAGTATAAGTGTGGAGTCAGTGAAGAATTATGATATATTTTGTACGAAATGATCCTAAAGATCACAATCTGGGAATTGTGACATTAAGAATGTATAAAGCTTACATGTAATCTATGTAAACACATTTGAATCTGAGTAGAATAATGGTTAATTGTTGTACATAACATCTATTGAGACTCTTGGCATACTCACCTCTGACATACTGAAGCAACCAAATTGGCAGAGAAGTCTCTAAGCTCCCAGTGGTTGTCTGAAAGCCTATGCCCAAGCCTTTTTGTGACGATGCAAGTGATCATTGAGGGCATCAACTGATGCAACTGGCAAAAGTAAGATGTTGTAAACAAAATTGTGCAATGCTTTAACGAAACAACTGGAACACAAAATTATCAAAACTTGATGGTCAACCACTTACATATGGTTCAATATGAATGTGTGGATTGCGGAGAAGGCTTTGAACTACACGCATGAGAGCAAATAGAACAGGAAGATCACCCAAACTCTGAGTAACCTGAAATTTATACAGATATGCACTTTAAGGTAATGCGGTAATGTCAGTTCACACTGAAAGCAAGACTACAGCGACATGCGGTAGCGTAGGGGCGGAGGAGGCAGTCGGTGGCCGGGTGCGACAGCGGATCTGGGCGAGGTGGAGGCGCTGAGGGCTGAGGCGAGCGGGGCGCAGGGCGGCGAGCGAGTGGATCAGATCTGGGAGAGCGGGGTGTGGGGCGGCGGGCGAGTCAGCGAGTGTGGTTTTTACTTTTTAGGTGTGAACTGTGAAGGAGGCGGGTGAAGGAGGAGGAGGAGGCGGATCTGGGGGGCGAAGGAGGCCGGCGGCCGGATGAGGCGGAGGAGGAGGAGGAGGATCGGGGGGGCGAAGGAGGCCGTGGCGGATGAGGCGAAGAGGAGGAGGAGGATGCGGGGGCGGAGGAGGCGGCGGGTGGGGGCAAAGAAGGAGGCGGATCTGGGGAGGAGGAGGAAGGCGGCGGCCGGGTGGGGGGCAGAGGAGGAGGCGGCGGATCTAGAGGCGGGCCATGCGAGGCGCGTGAGTGCGAGAGGGGCCATGCAAGGGCAGCGTGAGTGCGAGAGGGGGGCGGAGAGCCGGAGATGCGAGGACACGGGGTCACAGACTAGGGGCGGCGGGCGAGTTATCTGGGCGGGTGGTGGGCGAGTCTAGGGTTTATTATTTTAGGATGGCACATCTGTCAGTTTATTTCACGGGTAAACGGACGAGACAGGTACGAGTAGAGCTAACCCATACCTGTACCCGCTTACCCGATGGACAGAGATTTCTCCCGATTTTATACCCGTAGGCAAAGAATACATTACATATCCAACTTCATTAGAGTATTTACCCACGGACGCATGAGTAAACGGGCACAATTCCATCCCTAGTCATCACAGGCCCGTTTCAATTCGTCTCTCTATAAATGCCCCGGCTCGCTCTGCGAGCTCACACACATCCACAGCTCTGCCATTCCAGAAGGCACTAGCTAGTGATACTGCTGCTCTAGCTAGTCGGGGTCAGTGAGGATGCTGGGAGGGCTCATCGACAACCTGACCGGGAACAAGAATGCGAGGCTCAAGGGGACGGTGGTGCTCATGCGCAAGAACGTGCTCGACCTCAACGACTTCGGCGCCACCGTCATCGACGGCATCAGCGAGTTCCTCGGCAAGGGCGTCACGTGCCAGCTCATCAGCTCCTCCCTCGTCGACGCAAGTGAGCAACCCATACAAATTAGCTATCAGCTTCTCTCGGCTGCTTTAATCTCTGTGCATTTTCCCCATACAAATTAGGCTAGCACAGGCAAAACTCTTTCGGATTGGAAAGAATTTCGGCAGGTGGCGAAACAGATGAAACGGGCGAAATCTCGGAATTTCGTCTAGAATTTTGGACGAAATTTTTTAATGCTGTTTGAATCCTAGGCCGGAATCTGGGTGAAATCTGGACGAATTTTGGCTGAAATGTGGACGAAATCTGGCTGAAATCAGGATGAAAATCTGTACAAAATTTTGCCGCTTCCCTCCGCCTGACACTGAGTAAAGAAAACATAAACCAAATTTGCTTTTGGAAGTCCATTAAAAATCACCAAAATACAAAGGAGATAAAGTAGACAGTAGGAAGCCTTAACTGTCCACAATGATCAACCAGCATCCCAAAATTATATATAATATATGAAACCTTCCTGAAGGCGTTATGGTCTTTATGGATGGTGCCAACAATTTACCAACAATTTTTACTTCCTCACAGATGTCACAACTTAGACTTGTCAATCCAATTCATTTAAGGTTTTCTAACAGAGGCCAGCAGGAACGAAGGATCACAGACGAGAGGATTCAAAAGGACGAAAAGAATGATATTTCCTTGCGGATGTACTCAAGTTGGTAACGTATAGTGAACACATAAAAATAATTGGTTATAGAAATTGGTAATACACTCAAGATGGACGCGAACGCGGCGGCGCGAACGAATGGCTCGAGCGTCTCCACGACCGACAGATCATGCGCCAAGCGGTGCAGTGCATCGATCGGAGCAGCTCCCCGTCGCCCTCCGGCTCATCTTCCTCGGGGGAGATTGGGGAGGGGGGCTACGCTGCCGTCGATTAGATCACCGAATGCTCTAGACAAAGTAAAAAAACGGACATATCAACAAACTCTAAACTAATAGTATAAATAAAGCTAGAAAGACGTAGCGATGAAAAAGCAACAGATGCATGTACAGTAGTACCTTGAAGTAGCTAGATTCTTGAAGCTAGCCAGCACGTACTTTAATCTTGATATGCTCACTCACGAATTAACCTGCAGGCAACGGCGACCGCGGCAAGGTGGGGGCGGAGGCGAACCTGGAGCAGTGGCTGACGAGCCTGCCCTCGCTGACGACGGGCGAGTCCAAGTTCGGCGTGACGTTCGAGTGGGAGGTGCAGAAGCTCGGCGTGCCGGGTGCCATCATCGTCAAGAACTACCACAACGCCGAGTTCTTCCTCAAGGCCGTCACCCTCGACAACGTCCCCGGCCGCGGCACCGTCTCCTTCGTTGCCAACTCCTGGGTCTACCCCGTCGACAAGTACCGCTACAACCGCGTCTTCTTCTCAAACGATGTATAGCTGCTTATTTCTGTATTACCGCTAATTGCAATTAATTAAAAACTGATATCGGGTAGGTAGAAAAGGCATTTGGCTACGTAAACAACATTGAATGAACTTATAGTACTACTGCGGGAGGTGACGAAGATTTAATGAACCACTATTGCATTGCGCTGAAAAGGTGCAATCTGGCTTCCTCACGAAATGATGACAATCAAGGTTGTCGAAATCTCAATTATATCATACGATTCTAAGATTTTATGATTCAAAATTAATTAGATCGATATGATTCTATGTTAGGATCTTAATATAATATAATTTTAATGTTCTTACGATTCTACCTAAATTTTTGTAGGATCATGATCAAAATTTTCATATGATTCTACTAGATTTATCAATTTTATTGTTTTATTATAAATAATTATTTGTATACCTCCTTTTAATTAAAATTTTTAATTTTTATCTCTTTATATTCACTATAATTATCATAAAATGACACATGATCTTTCCTTTACTCTATAATTTGTAAAAAAAAGTACAAAAGACATAATTTTAAAAATACAGTAGTGTTATAATACACTGTAGATTTTTTAAATATTTCTTTGGTAGAATCTCTTAGATTCTACATCAATTTGTGATTCTACTAAATAACCTTCAATCCGATTTAAAATTACGATTCTGACGACCTTGATGACAAGAGAGTACTCTTTCAACGAGTCCGACTCACTTACAGGGGCGTGCAGGTCAAATAAAAAGATAACACCTGTCCTCCTGTGCTCCCTGCATCCACAGCCCTATATAAATGGAGAGAGTTAAGACACATGGCCTATCAAATGAATAGTAGTTGTTGGCGGGTTAAAGGAAAATACAGAAATTGGTACCGATGGCATTTAACATTTTAGTATCAATATATAGATATTTTGAATTTTAAATTTAATTTCAGTAAAAAAAGTATAATATGATGAAATTTCACATTGGCAAGTAGTTTTAAATACAAATACTAAATTCTTCAACTTGAGTAGATTTATAAATTTCATATTTGAAATTTCACATTGGCAAGTAGTTTCGCGCTGGTATCTTGTAAATATTTGTGGGGGCAATTGTCACAATGTTAGGTCAGCCTGAATTAAAGGGTGCATGCAAGGCAAGACGAAAGCAGACAATTGTCCAAAAAAATGTGAAGATTCAAATCTGAAGTTTATAAATCTAGTCGAGTTGAAGAATTTAGTATTTGTATTTAAAATTTCTTGCCAATGTGAAATTTCATCATGTTATATTTTTTTAATGAAATTAAATTTAAAATTCATGATATCATATATGATACGAAAATTTCGAATGCCATCGGTACCAATTTCTGTATTTTTCTTAAACGTACCGCAGCTACTATTCTTTTGATGGGCCATTGGGGTTAACTCCCTCCATTTGTATAGGGCTATGGGTGCAGAGAGAGGACATGTGTTGTCTTTTTATTCGGCCTGTACGCTGCTATGTGCTGTGCCCCGTAGGTGAGCCGGACCCTCTTTCGACCCAGGAGGCACGCGAGTCATGGGCTCCACGACTCGTTTTGGGTCTGTTCTTTTCGACTGTGGTTTTTGGTGTTTATCTAATTTTTTTGAATTTTAGCTATTTACGATACAGATTACGAAGAGATAAATACTTACTTGCGATTTTTGCTGATACAAATATTAAGTTTTTAACGTGTAGATCGTTTAATTTGTAGACCCCGTCTTAAGAAAATACTCCGTTTGAAAATTAAGTACTGTAGCAAAAGCTAAAAACCGCTGACTTGTGAGGTAAAGAGCAGGCCCTTTATGACCCCGATAATCTTTTAAAAAGATTGACAATGTAGCACTCAAGTTTAACACATGGTACGGTAAAAGGTCAAGGACTAGTTTGGACTAGATTTTCTTATAGTAACTGTTCGCATTGGTGGAGTTTAGTTATGCAGTAAACTGAAATCAGCCAGTACGGAGCCAAGTAACATGGGCTTCTTTAAAGAAAGAAGCTACTCGATCAGAATTGAATTTAAACTGAAATCAGCCAGCACGCAGACGTACCTGCCCAGCCAGATGCCGGCGGCGCTGAAACCTTACCGCGACGACGAGCTCCGGAACCTAAGGGGCGACGACCAGCAGGGCCCGTACCAGGAGCACGACCGCGTCTACCGCTACGATGTCTACAACGACCTCGGCGAGCCCGACTGCGGCAACCCGCGCCCCGTCCTCGGCGGCTCCACGGACCACCCTTACCCGCGCCGCGGCCGCACCGGCCGCAAGCCCACAAAGACTGGTACGTTCTGTCGCTCCGGACAAGAAGTCCCAAACAGCGGCCGACAAGTGGGCCCACTTGTTGACTACAGTGTGGCCCACTGTCAGCGGATGTTCTTCGGGCCTTTTTTAATAAATAATTTATAGTTTTTTAAATAAATAAATACGATGGTTTTTTTATTGCTTTTAAAAACAATTGACTATGATGATTTTTTAAACCGATTTATCATTTTGGTTTATACAAGAGTTAGCCGTCGGTCACACAGCAAAAAGTAAAGGGCGTTTGTTACTCGGTCAGACTGGCGAGTTGACTGACGTGATGCTTCTTGCTGTTTGGTTGGGACTGTGGCCGCATGCAGACCAGAACTCGGAGAGCAGGCCGTGGCTGCTGGAGCAGATCTACGTGCCGCGCGACGAGCGGTTCGGGCACCTCAAGATGTCGGACTTTCTGAGCTACTCGATCAAGGCCATCACGCAGGGCATCGTGCCGGCCATCCGCACGTACGTCGACCTCACCCCCGGCGAGTTCGACTCGTTCCAGGACATCATCAGCCTCTACGAGGGCGGTATCAAATTGCCCAGCGTCCCGGCGCTCGACGAGCTCCGCAAGCGCTTCCCGCTCCAGCTCGTCAAGGACCTCCTCCCCGCCGGCGGCGACTACATCCTCAAGCTCCCCATCCCGCAGATCATCGAAGGTAAATTAATCAATTAGCAGCCATCTGATAGATGAACTGTCCTCCGCATGAGTTTCATCTACGTACGCGCACACGAATGAGAAGTTGACTGATTATGCAATGCTGCATGCAGAGGACAAGAATGCGTGGAGGACCGACGAGGAGTTCGCGCGGGAGGTGCTCGCCGGCGTGAACCCGATGATGATCACGCGTCTCACGGTGAGTGAATGGTCGATCGACCAACGTTGCAAGCGTGGATGAATGACTGCACATGGAAATGTGGCGCAACAATTCGATCTTTGCGTTGGATCGCAGGAGTTCCCACCGAAAAGCACTCTTGATCCTAGCAAGTTCGGCGACCACACCAGCACGATCACGGCGGCGCAAATCGAGAAGAACCTCGAGGGCCTCAGCGTGCAGCAGGTAATGTAAGCCAACCGATCGGTTGTTCCGATATCTGCACTGCGCAACGATCTGCACTGCGATCATTGTGATTTGGTAACGTTAAGTCGATGCTGATCGCAGTGGTACAACAATTGACTCGCGCTGCAATTTACAGGCGATGGACAGCAACAGGCTCTACCTCCTGGATCACCACGACCGGTTCATGCCGTTCCTGATCGACGTCAACAACCTGCCGGGCAACTTCATCTACGCCACCAGGACCCTCTTCTTCCTGCGAGGCGACGGCACGCTCGCGCCGCTCTCCATCGAGCTGAGCGAGCCTCTGATCCAGGGTAACCTGACCACCGCGAAGAGCAAGGTCTACACGCCGGCGTCGACCGGCGTCGAGGCCTGGGTGTGGCAGCTCGCCAAGGCCTACGTCGCCGTCAACGACTCCGGGTGGCACCAGCTGGTTAGCCACTGGTACGATCTAACAACGATAAACTCAAGTCCCAAGGCCATACACACAAAAGCCTTCTCCTTGGATATGAATCGATGTACTGATGAGTTGTTCGCGTGCGTACAGGCTGAACACGCACGCGGTGATGGAACCGTTCGTGATCGCGACGAACCGTCAGCTGAGCGTGACGCACCCCGTGCACAAGCTGCTGAGCCCGCACTACCGCGACACGATGACGATCAACGCGCTGGCGCGGCAGACGCTCATCAACGGCGGCGGCATCTTCGAGATGACCGTCTTCCCGGGCAAGTACGCGCTGGCGATGTCGTCCGCCGTGTACAAGAACTGGAACTTCACCGAGCAGGCCCTTCCCGCCGATCTCATCAAGAGGTAGTAAATATCATCAGAGCTGATAATTAAGATCATAATTAAAAGTGTAAATAACCGCATCGTACGTGCTCATGATGCGAACGCGATTAATATTGCAGGGGCGTGGCGGTGGAGGACCCGTCGAGCCCATACAAGGTGCGGCTGCTGATCAAGGACTACCCGTACGCGACGGACGGGCTGGCGATCTGGCACGCGATCGAGCAGTGGGTGGGCGAGTACCTGGCCATCTACTACCCGAACGACGGCGTGCTCCAGGGCGACGCGGAGCTGCAGGCGTGGTGGAAGGAGGTGCGCGAGGTCGGGCACGGCGACCTCAAGGACGCCGCCTGGTGGCCCAAGATGCAGGCCGTGTCGGAGCTGCGCGACGCCTGCACCACCATCATCTGGACCGCGTCGGCGCTGCACGCGGCGGTCAACTTCGGGCAGTACCCGTACGCGGGGTACCTCCCGAACCGGCCGACCGTGAGCCGGCGGCGCATGCCGGAGCCTGGCTCGAAGGAGTACGCGGAGCTGGAGCGCAACCCGGAGCTGGCCTTCATCCACACCATCACCAGCCAGATCCAGACCATGATCGGCATCTCGCTGCTGGAGGTGCTGTCTAAGCACTCCTCCGACGAGCTGTACCTCGGGCAGCGCGACACGCCGGAGTGGACGTCGGACCCCAAGGCGCGGGAGGCGTTCAAGCGGTTCAGCGACCGGCTGGTGGAGATCGAGAGCAAGGTGGTGGGCATGAACCGCGACCCGCAGCTCAAGAACCGCAACGGCCCGGCCAAGTTCCCCTACATGCTGCTCTACCCCAACACCTCCGACCGCAAGGGCGAGGCCGCCGGCCTCTCCGCCAGGGGCATCCCCAACAGCATCTCCATCTGAGCAGCTCGCCGCCGCTGCATCTGCGCGCGAGGCGTGCGTGCATGCGCAAGTGTTGCGAGCGCCAACCACCACGGCACGTAGCATTCGATATTCGCTAGTACGTACCTAGTACGAATAAAGATCGTGAGAGTCATTCGGCACGGGAGCACGTAGAGAAGATCAGCGCTGTGTGAGCTCGCATCAGTGTATCATGGTGTTAATTTCCACCCTTTGCCAATAATTAATGAAGTTCATGTAATGTTGCAGTAGTGCTCCCTCTGTTCCACTCACTCGTGTAAATTGCATGCGATGGATATGCTGCAAAAAAAAGCTGCTTATTAGAATCGGTTTTGCTATTAGAATTAGTTTTCTTTGTGTGTTACATAGCAGCAGAGTAATCTCAACAGGCTGGGATATTATCCATTCCATACAGCACAACACAGAGAGATCAGCACCGAATACTGTGTTAAAGGCGTACATAGCAATAGCAATTGGCACTTGATCTCACAGATTTTGTAGCCAAATGATGGGAGTTGTTGGTCTCTGAACACACGTACGTACTGACGTAGTTGAATTAAGTAAAGCCTTAAATGGTGCCATGAATCACGATTCAAGAATCAGATGTGTGCCAGGGAATCTTAGCTCGGTTGCCATGGATCACGATCCACGAATCCTTCAGCGGTTATATATCTTTACTACTATGAACTGATTACAAAATGTCTTTACAAAGATATGAAACAAGCTCTAATCTCTATGTTCTTCCTACTGGACAGAAGAGCATATCTTGCGTAATCTACTTGACTCTGAATTCTCCATGATTGATTGTCCAATTGTCTTTTCTCATCAACCATTAAATATGATTGAAGGAATGCCAGCTATCCAGCTGGGGAGACGCCACATGGAACCAGCACATTCGATTTGGGAGGTAGTTGTTGTCAAAGAGAGAGAACGACTGATTGTTGGTTGTTGTCAGTGGGAGACAAAAGTGAGGAATATCTGCATGGTGATTAATTGTCAGAGACTCAAGCCGAAGCATCGTGTTGTTTCAGGTGGATAAAGCACATGTTCTATCCATCACACAAAAGGAATCTCCTAAAAGTGTGCCCAGGTATGAGTTCACATAATCTCCGAGTGGTCATTTGGTCAGGTAACTCACACAGTAGATCTTTGATCAGGGTACTCAGGAAGCAGCCTCTGGAGGCTTATGACCACGGGGTCTTTCAACATTAATTAAATATTAAAGCCGTATTTAAGGATTTATTCAATCCTCATTAGCTAGCCCCTAAACATTAAGTAAATTTATAATCCAAATTTTTCCAATTGAATTTCAATTCGAAAACTACTCTTTTAATGATAAGAGTAAAGAAGCCGTTTTCAGTCACTTTAAAGTTGAGGCACTAACTGGGAAAGTGAAAGGTTTTATGTACGTTGGGCTTCAGATCGGATAAACACTGTTTGCAGTTGGAGAAAACCCTTATAAAACACATGTCATGTTACCTATTGGCTTCACGCTTTCAAAAAACCTTTCATCTCCTTTTTCACACTAGTGTTCTTCAACTGTAGCCTTGAATCTTTTCAACCCCCTTTTAGATTTTTCACCACTTAGCAAAATGTTGGATTTGATTACCAATTGGCTAGCGTCTGAGCTTAGGTCAAAGAAGCTGAAGGACATGAAGAGGAAGGGTTGCTTCTTGATAGTATTTTGATCCCGTGGAGGTCAGCAATCAGAGAAAACTTTTCGAGCGGAAACAATGGCAAAATCCGAGTCTTCTGGGCATACATAGAGTGCAGATTTAGATTGTCGATGCATCCATTCTTATCGGAGGTTTTGGAGTTCTATGGGAACGAATTGGTCAATCTAGCACTCAATTTGATCGCCAACCTAGGTATCTTCATTTATCTTTATGAAGCGTATTTAGGGACTCCATCAAATTTGGAGCTCCTCAGATACTTCTGCAAAATGACGGGAGATCTGGGAAATCAGTAGAGTCACCCAGGAGTTGCTCTCTATGGCTCCACTATGGTAAGGCAGATGAGTACATTCTGATGTATTCCAGGTCTTCGTGGTCGTCATGGAAGAAGTTGTGGTTCTACATGATGCTCAGGAAAGAAGATAGTCTCTCCTTTGTTGGTCATATTGCAGTCGAGAATCGTAGGTGGAGGTCTTCCTTGAACAAGGAGGGGAAGATAAGGTGATGGGTCGATGCCATTGGATAGGGAACTAACCTTATGGCTCGTGGTAAAGGATTTTTCCATACGCCAAATTAGTCCTATGAAGTTGTGAGACCATATCATGCTTTGGTATGAGGACGCAACGGATTCGACTAGGGACTCCTCATAAGGTAAGCATTGAGAATTCTGACTAGTTAGATTTCATTTTTGTTTGATTTTTTTCGATCGTAAGATTTTTTGCTTTGATTTCATAGACCTATCTCTTGCTGAAGTGAGAGAAAGGATCAAGGTGATCTACAAGAGCTCGAGCAGAAACAAGAAATTCCTTTGATCCTAGCCATCACCACTCCAGAAGACCAGATGAAAAGACTTAAGGTAACGTAGAAATTCTTTCTATCCAGGTTTATATTTTTTTGATTGGTGTATTGCGATATTCTATGATGTGTAGATGATTAGGTTAGAGAGTGCTGAGGCGGCTGAGGGCTCGGGAGAAGCTCCTCCAAGTCCTAAGAGGCGTCAGAGTGTGAAGAAGTCTAATGGAGCATCAGAATCATGTCGTGCTCCTCCAACTACTACTCCAACTGCTGCTGCCCCTTCAACCGCTCCTGCAGCTGCTCCTCTGACCACTCAAGCCTCTAAGGACCAAAGAAAGATCCCCTCGAAGGTAGGCTTCTACCACGACTCTGAGAGTTTTTCTTACACATATACACCTTCTCTTATAAGGAGGACTGAGAAATTGCACTGATGGGAGTATATTTCTTGGATAAAGGATTTCATCGCCGAACTCACCTCGGTTGATGAGAAGGTGGGAGAGGAGGATGCACTGATTGGAGCCACTACGGTCGTGATTCCAGCAGTGATATTTGATCTACTAGTCGTAAGTCCCGAGGCGACTATAACCGATCAGACTGAAGATCCGATGGTCATCCTCAAAGATCCAATAGCATCAAAGGAGGCAACAACTCCCATGATCGAGGGAGTTCCATCTTCTGAGCAGGAGATCAGAGAAATTGTATTAAAACCTCCCCATGGAGGAACTGACTAAGGATAAATGTATCTAGTTAGACTCAAAGGGTCTGACTAGCCCTACCAGTTCCATGCTGGTAAAGTCGGTCGATAAGAAAAAGAGGAAGGAAAACACTATAGACAATGTTCTAGGGCACTTTAACTTGAAAACAAAAAAACCAGGTATGTACTAATTGTAAAGATTTCTAAAATCATACCTTCTAATTTTATTGGTGTTTTGAAGTCCTTACTTATCCTTTCTTGTTTTTTCTTCTTTGTAGTGCATCTACTACTCCGATCAGTTTTGATCCAGGTACTCCACATGAGGAGACTCCTAAAGGAGTGGTCGCAGCAGCCCCCGAGTAGATGAACGAATCAGAAGCTACTGCAACCTTGAGTTACTCATGTAGAGAAAGCTCTCAAAGTTGAAGAATTAGAAAAATCTCTTGGTTCCGAGGAGGAGAAGAAAGAGATCAAAAGAGCTCTTCTAGACAAAGACTGCCTCTTCAACAGCACGCTCGCCAAGATGGACTCAGAAGCAATTGCGCCCTACTCAGAAGAAATAACCAAGAAGGTGAGTTGTCTTGGTCAACAACTTGAACACCTACAAAGTTCGTTGGACTCTTCTCAGAGTAACCACAAGCGGACTATGAGAGATGTGATCACTGATGGAGTAAGCTTTGTTTCAGCAAAGCTTAAAGCTGCTAACCCCAATCTCAAACTTCAAGCACTCAAAGCGAAGTTTGACTACTCGGAGCAAGATCTTTGAAGAGATGAACTTTTGAAAACTATATAACAAAGGAGATGAAGGTCGGGTCCCCATTGCATAGCGGCCAGTCTGGTGGCTCCGAGAAATAGTTTAGTATAAATGTAATATGAAGTACTCTTATGTAAAAGACTTACCTTTATTATCAATAAGTTTATGTCACTTTTTAATTTAATGAGTACTCATATCTTTCTTAGCAATCAACTGCTTGTTTAGTAGTAGAACTTACTAAAGAAGTAGTAGACCAGGAATAAGATGTATGTTATTCTGATTGATCAACTCCGATTATTTTGTACAAATGATCTAGCAGTTTCTAGAAAATCATATCGAGTAGAACCAATGAATGATTTCAACTAGTCTTAGATATTATTTCCAAATTGAGATAGTTCAAAACTTGAACAGATAAAACTATGACATAAACATATTGACATGAGAAACAAGAAAACTATGTAAGGATGTATGCAAGAAAAAGATAAGTGTTTTTATTTGTAAATGTTATTCAAACTAATCGTAAGATAGTTCGGAACTAAAGACATGAATAGTACTTCCCAAAACGTATTTATTCTCTAGTTTCGACTGGTAACAAAGATCGTAGGAAAAAGATCGCTGCTAGGAAACCCCTTCTAGTGGGAGTGACCACGTGCAGAGATGAAAGATTTTGACTAGAAGGTTTTTTGTGTCTCAACCAGGTTTAAACAAAAGAAGAACATAATGTAGAATTGAGAAAGAAAGCCTTCAAGCCCCCCGAGCTGGTTAGTAACTATGTTAGTTGTCTGTGTGCTTCTTCTTTTACTAGTTTTTTTTAGGAAAGAGTACAGATTATCATCAGAACCATCTCCGTTAATGTCAAAATAATGATCCGCATGGCATTTATCGAAAATGTCAAAGCCAGTAAAGTAAAAGACATCCCTTGAAAGGGGTTAGAGAAAAAATATTTCTCTAAGTAGTTCAGACAACAATAGTATATGACCAAACTTGGGATAATAAAATATAAATAAAAATACTCATCGAAAAATAAATGTAACTTTATTGAAATATGGAAATAAAAAAGTACATTACACATAGAATTACGCAACTGATTGATGTTCTAAGAATTAGAAATAATACAGCCATCTAACATGGCCGGTCGTATCGAGCCTGGTCTAGTGATTTTGACCACATCGTAGGGACTTTTTCATTTAGGCGAAAGTTTATTGCAGTTTGTCTGGCTCTAAATTTTTCTGAAAACCAGATCATCTACAGCTAGACTGCGAGATTGTACTTTGCGATTATTGTATCTTCACTCTTATTGACAGCTGTCGATTGTAGCAAGTAGCACGTCATTCATGTTTCTCAAAAGTAGCAAGTAGCACGTCATTAAGGTTTTTCAAAAGTAGCACGTTAAGCACACGTTGGTTCCCAATAAAGTCTCTAATAGTACCTCTTAACTATATTAAATCATTGACGAGGAATGAACGAGCTACAAATGGCACATGAAAGCTAGCTGCCAGTGTGTGCGATTATTACAGCTGAGCAACATGGAAAATACAATTGAAAGTAATCGGTCCGGGCATTGACTATGGCCAAAACTTGACCGCACAATCTTTTTTTCGTATTAAACGGGAGGCCCTCCCGATTGATTCAGACACGAGTGGAAAGAAAGTTGCAAGCCTCATTGGGCCGAGTGCCGAGTAAAAAAACCCGGGCCTGTTACTACCATGGGCCTGCCTGCAAGCAGCAGCACCAGCGCGCAGCTCCTCCATTTCGCCTGCTTTCTACTCGGCTTGTCGCTTGATGCTCCGAACACTAACAGTGTTGCTGCTGCAGCAGCCTCTCCGTTTTTCTTCAGCTTTGACTTCACCAACACATCCAGCAACCGCTTAGAGGACCTCAGAATCGAGGGCAGCGCGAGCGTGCACAGCAATTTGATCGACCTCACGTGCAGCTCGATCGGAGAGACAATAAAAGGTTGCGCGGGACGGATGTCGTACGGTCACCCGGTGCCGTTCTACGACAATATCACCGGCGAGGTAGCCAGCTCCTCCACGCGGTTCACCTTCGCGATCAAGTTCAACAACGAAACTAGGAACAAGGGGGATTGTTGCTACTTTTGGGAAAGTTTATTGCAGTCTGTCTGGCTCTAAATTTTCCTGAGAACCAGATCATCTGCAGCTAGACTGCAAGGTTGTACTTTACGATTATTGTACCAAAATCCAGAACATGCAAACTCCTGCCAGTCTGACTGCCACCACCATGTTGGTCAGACAGCCATGGTGTGGCTGGTTAGACCGCCTCCTTCTCTTAGCTAAGTCCTCAAACATACCCTCTCTAAGAATTTTAAGAAACTCTATCTAGTTCTACCTCATAACTCCATTTCCAGTGAAACCTAGTGCAAGCTCATCAGAAACTATCCACTGCATTAGTTTCGGACAAGAAACTCAAACATCCACAAAAACATCCCCATGCCGGTTAGACTGACCTGTGCAATTTCAAGCTAGAGCCAACCCAGCTGATCTGACTGGCCCTGCAGATCGGTCAGACTGCCCCACCATCAGGAGCACTAAAATTTGAAGTTCATTTTGCAAAACCAAAATTCAACTCCGCAAATGTGCCAATTGTTCATCATAAATTGACCAGTGACATCTTACATGGTCTCTCACTATTAACTCCATACAACACGGGTTTTACACTCACATCTAACTCATGCACGCTTTTCATAACACATGAGACCAAATCCGCTAGCTCTTTAGCCTTTGATGCACTTAATCTTTTCATAACACCTAAATAGCTTTTCTAAGCACCGTGGTTTTGATCCAACAAAGTTTTCGGTATATGGCCAACTACCAAAATACCCCTCGCCTTGACCTGGTCTTCTCTTTTCCTTGTAAGCAACCACCATGATTGTCACATGTAGATGCTCAAGTCTCCCCCACTCTGGTTTCCATCGGACCATGCCTCACTTAGACCAATCAAGCCAATTGGTGCAACCCATCGCTCGAACCTTACCTTCAATATTTCTTGCCTTCCTTGTACTATGCTCGAGCTCAACCATCTCACCTAGCATACTTGACTGCTTTGGACCTCGGCTCCTCACGAGCATAGTATAGGTCTTTGCTATTGATCATAGTTGATTTCAAGTTCCCTGCACATCCAAAGACTAAGAAATTATTTTTGGAAAAAAGTTCTTCACAACTTGAGTTGACTTTGGAAATGGAAGGGAAATTTGCAAAAGAAAGCTCAAAATGGTCAAAATAAATCACAAAAGTTGAAATTGACCATATGAGTAAGAAATGCAGACAAGCAACTAGAAGGAAAATGTTTCCCACAAAAAGCTTCAACTCCACCAAAGAAATTTGAAAATCTCACTCTAAATCCATATGAAAGAACAATTGTTCTATTTGATGTTGCTCAAGGTGAGAAGAGATCAAATTGATCAAGAAAATCACAACAAAACACACAAGCACTAACTTAGCAAGAATTCACATAAAAACTTAAATTTTTACTCTAAATATGCATTTTTACCCATCTTCTCCCCTATTGACAATGAATCTTCTCCCCTAAAGGACAATCCCAAGAACACCCTGTTTGACATATACCAAACAGTGGAAATTGCCTCAATCCAAAACTTCCTAGCAGTGCTATGCCCATCCAACATAGTCCTAACCATCTCCACTAGAGTCTTATTCTTCCTCTCTACAACACCATTTTGCTAGAAAACTCTAGAAGAAGAGAACTGGTGCTCTAGACCTCGTTCAGCACAGAAAGTGACAAAAAAATAAGTTCTTGAATTCAATGTCATTAACATTCATAATGACTCACAAAGATTTTGGGGAATCAACAGCTAATCTAAAAAACCAACTTCCTAAAGGAACCAAACACCTCATCCTTAGAAATAAGAAAATACAATGACAAGTACATACACATTTCCTCCTGTAGACTGGACTCTAGAAGGACCAATGGTGTCTAAGTGCAAAAGCTATTCAATCACATAAGTCATCATCATGGTAAGAGGTTGATGAGATGCAGCAACTATCTTACCATATCTACAGGGTGAGAAAATTGGGTTCTTGTAACTCTTAAGCCTAGGCAATGTCCTTGAGCATGAACTTGTTGTTGACACGCACAGAACCCTTAGCTATCACGGTCCCGGTAGAAACATCCCTGAACGTGATCAACTCATCACTAGATGCAAGAGTGGGGAAGGAGAACTAACAAGAATCTCCAATCATGTGTCGAGAACACTCGCAGTCAACAAGCCACACGTCCTCCTTCCTCGCTCAATGGACCTATGGCGCAAAAACAGAAGACATTAGTAGAAATGAAAAACTTAGAAATCTAGTACTGAGCCACACGATGAGTAGGAACAACAGTAAAAGCAGTACAAAAAGATTGGTACTCCCCTATCTAGAAACTACTCATGTTCTACTCTCATGAAATCCTAACCCATGACGCTACCGAGCTTCACAAAAGGAGTCAAAGAAGTAGTCTACGAAACTAGGCCTAACTCTGAAGCACTCAAGACTGAAGGCCTGGCTCTAGGGACACTCACGAGCGAAGGAACTCCTCTAATAGATCTCAAAACCTGTAGCCACTCTCTCCTCTCAAATTTGACCCTACGGAAGCAAAACTCAATAAGATGGCCATCTTTCTTGCAGAAGGTGCATTGGTACTAAACCTTTTAAGGAGTCAGACCTACTGAAGTAAAAGCACCTGACTTTCTAGAATGGGGCAAATCCGACTGACTTAAACACAATGTTTGAAAGTTCAAGTGGTTTGACCTCAAACTTGCAACTCTCCACAACTCTCACTACCTTAGCTGGGTGATTTTTAGAATGCTCTAAGGAGTTAAACCCTATGCCTCTTTTTTTCACACTCACCTTATATTGATCAAGAATCATATTGAGGTTTTTCTTTCTGAAAGAAAATCTTTTAAGGATCTTCTTGAGGTAGTCATTTTTATTGGCTAAATTGGCATATGTGGTACACTCAATATTCTTGATTACCCTATCATATCTTTCTTTGTAGACGGCTACCTCTACTTTCAATACCTCACAAGACACAAGAAACATCTTTAATCCTACCAAGCTGCTTCTCAAACTTGACAATAAATGCCTCAAGCATCTCATCTAAATCATTTTCAATCTTAGCACCAAATGCACAAGCAGTAAAATCAATGGATTTCTTATATACAGTCATGGATTAAGAGTTTTTCATTTTTTATCTTTAAGAGTCTTGTTAAGAGCTTAAATTTCATTAGTGAGCTAGGGACAATTTTCACAAGATTTAGTTTTACAATGATGAAAAGGTTCAATCAATTCTTTTTATTTTTGCTCCCTAATCTCACAATGAAAACATGAATATTCATAACTGAATTGAAGCAAGGTTTTACTGGCACTTTCAAGTTTTATTTCAAGTAAGACATAGTTAGAGTAAGATGAACCAATAACACCTAAAGCAACAACACCTATGCCAACATGATCATTGTTAGACTTGAGTGTTACTAGTCCATCCTTAGCATCTATGAGTTGGCTAAATCACAGTTTTCAACTTGGAGTGTAAAGCAAGGCATGAATCACAGTCTTCATCACCAGGAATCGTATATTTGAGCCTAACAATTTATAAGTTCAAGTAATTAATCATGAAATCCGGATTCTCAATTTTCTTAGTCTTTTTCCTAAGTTCTCTTTCAACTAAAACAAGAGCACGCTTCATATCCTCAATCGAGGGACATACTTTATTGGGATCACTATAAGGAGTGTCATTGTCGATGGTGTCATTCGTGATGTCCTCATCGAACATGAAGTACATACTGGTGAAGCCCTAGTTCTTCTTTTTGCCTCAGGAGTCATCCTCATTGTCCTCTATCCCTAAATCTACATCACTCGTGTTGATAGTCTCGAGAGTGGAAAGGATCCAATTGATGAACTTGTGGTAATTGGCTTTCTTGGATTTCACATCGCGAGCTTGAGGACGCCTCTGGAAGTCCTTCCCCTCCTTATCCTTGAGCTTGAGACACTTAGTCTGAATGTGTTTCGCTCACCACACTCGAAATAGGTGAAGGGAGCACTCCTCTTATGGTTTCTCATATTATGATAGGCTTTTGTGAATTTAGTGGATATAAGTTCTAACTCATCCTTTGAGAGTCTCTCAAACTGCTCATCACTCAAGGCATGCAAAGCAGACAAGAAAATCCCAAAAGAACCAAAGTCTGAAGGACTAGAAGAATTGCTCTGAGGAGGGTCAATTAGAAGAGTCTTCGACTCTATCTTAGAGACATGAGAGATGAAGTCAATCTCATGCACTTTTAACCTTGAGTAGAACTTATCCATCGTAAGTTTACTCATAACAATGTTGTCATTGATGGATATAATCTTCATCCCTCAAACTTTCACATCTAGGACACCAAGCACTTGACATGCTTATCAGACTTAGAGTAAGTTAAGCCAACCGCACACAAGTTGCTGAGAATCTTAGTGAATCTAACAAACAACTCATCCAAAGATTCACCGGATTTTTGCTCAAACTTAGAGTAACCTGTCTTGAATTGATTCTACCTCACTTCCTTGATCGCCGAAGAGCCCTCATGTTACTCAACAAGGATCTTCTAGATCTCATGAGCAGATGTCAAGCGAGATACTCGATCAAACACAAATCTACCAATCCTCTGAATCAGGTAATTGTGTGGCTTGTTGTTTGCCTCCACATTTGTAAGATTTATCGGAGTGATCTGGTCATCACTAGCCATGACATAAGCACTCTTTACTTTCTCCTAAATTGGTTTCCCTTTGGCCTGATATAGGCTACCATCAAAGACTTCCAATAAAGATAGTAAACCCCATCTAAGACCAATGGCTTGGTAGAGTACTTGTCTAAAGCAATAGCTGTTAAACTAGTTAAAATCTATCAAGAAGAACTAACCAGACTCTGATACTATTTGTAGGACCATCAATGGTAATACAGGGGAGTGAATGATGTCTTCTACAAAACTTTCCCATAAGTATTTAGAAATCTTTCACTCTAAAGTTAGAAAGCTGAAAAGATTATATTTCATAGTCTAAATCCAAACCACAACCGAAAACAACAAAGCCTCACAAAATCAATATCTAACCAATCTGACCAGTCACAAACCAGTGGTCTGACCAGCGGTCAATCTGACTAGGCCTAAGAGCTGTCTGACCGCTTCTCTGTTACCAGAACAAAAGTTATCCTGAGTTAAAATCACTTTTGGTGCACACATCAAAATCCATGATCAAATGAAGTCAAACTTCGCACACACCTTGTTGAGGGTCTCAGGAACCTATTTCATCCAAGGATCGCTAGATCTTGGTCAAAGTTGTAACATTTTCTCAAGACATACAAGGTTGCACTAAAATCGGGCAAATCTCAAAAACTTTATAAACAACTTGCTCGTAGATAAAGAATAACCAAGATAGTTCTAGATAAGTTCCCACATGTCACAGCAAATAAAATCACCCAAAGAATTGAAGCCAAAACTGTCATATCAAGATTACTCAGGAAAGACTCTAAATCAAGAAAGAACAAGACAACTTCAAAATATTGCAAACTACAGTGCTTAGATAGATGAAATTTGATCTACATAAGTCATTCCCATCACTTGTATGTTTTTGACACGTAGCAAGTTCAAGGAGAGAGAAGAGACAAAGAACCAACAAGAAAAAGAGCCAATCAACCAAGACAAGAAAACTTCATAAGAGAGAAACAAAGTTAACTATATTACTACTTAAGAATGAAAATTTTACGGCCACTCTGTAAGAAGAACAAGAGAGCACACCCAATGCTCACTCTTCTTTCTCAAATCCTAACCCCAGAACTCAAAAATGAAATGATTGCGATGGTTGGCTTACAAGCTTCTATCCCCAGCCCACTAAATAGATGAAGCAATCAGCCCACATCTAACTATATGTCGGACCCGGATTTTTCAATCCGACATCCTCTGTGATTATTGCACTAATCCCTGGATCAGTAGTTAGTGCACACAGTACATTGCTGAATCATACATACATTGCATACATCAAATATTACAATCCAAAGTTGGAAATAAGCCACGTCGGGCAATAGTTTACAAAAGGGGTCCTAAGGCCAAATGTTATCAGTCATCAAAGTATCACAATGAACAAAAAGTAAGCCAACGCCACGAGCAAGCGGCGGGGAATATGTGTGCTGTGTATATCATCTAGACTTAGATTATATACGTGCACACACAGCCTAAAGTCTAACTTGTCTGAACCCAAAAGAAACGTAAGCAGCGCCCTAATTATCATCGTTGTTTCCTTCCTCCTTGACCGGGACCTCTTCATGCTCATAGTGACCCTGAGTTCCTGTCTCTGTTTTGATATTGCGAGTGTGAGCACACTAACCACCGTGCTCAGCAAGTTACCACACAGAATGCAGTAATTTACATGCTAGGCTAGATCAAGGGAAGGCTGGGATTTGTTTATTTGCCAAAAATTGCATGTGAATAACATAATAAAAATCCCTAAGGTCTAGCAGCTTTTAGTAAAAGTAGAGTGAAATACAACCTTTGTAATAACGATACAGATACCATCCACCATTACATAGCATCTGCATCATATTGTATCTTTCAGTGTTATAGCCACTTAACTTACCACTGGGACAAAACCCAGGCCAATTCCAAACTAGGGCAGTCCATCGCTCTCTATTCTCTCATTCCCTTCACAAACCATTTTTGAAACAGAACTATATCTAGTTAAGTATCCCATGTCTGCCCATGACCGTGGGCACGGCTATTCGAATAGTTTTAACTCTGCAGAGTTTGTACACTTTCACCACAAGCGATAATCCACCTATTGCCCCACCTGATACCTTGGTCAGGTGGTCAAACAGATTATCACATGACTGTTCAGAATATCTAGTTCCACTAGTCATCTCACCCTATGGGCTGTTCCCACTTGCGGTGGGTCCCATACGTTGCACGGGATGTTCACCACGGCTACTAGCATTATGCGGGCTCCTCTCCCCCCAATGCTAGTACGACTGGTGAACGTCACCCTCCCCTTGGTGTCCCTTTAGGCCTCCTTTGCCCTTGCATATCCGCGACTATCCACTACCGGTGAGATGAGTCGGGGAGTTTCGATACCGCTACTTAGCCAAGTTGTATTTTACAGACATGTGGTTGTACTGTTTTACACGGGCTAACATGACAAGATTCAGTCCTTAGTGTTATTTGGATAGTTCTACCACAATCCATGACTTTTGTGCTCCCACCGCACCACATTCCAGCCCCCATATCATCCACCCAGATACTAAGCAAGTTTGGAGATTTTTGGGACATAAAATAACAGTTCCAAACTTTTCATCAGTCATTCCCACCATGACTGCCCAAATCATTTTCCATATTGCATGAGAGAATTTTTGGGACAACTGAGTATCCCCGATTAACTAGCATGACTAAGCAAGTCGCTACATTATACTCTATTTGGGGAAATCTACTTTATACTAGTTTTACTACGGCGACAAGGTTCACATATATCAACATGTCTCAACGGGTAATACTAGCAAGCATAATATTGGATGTATAACTACATTCTGAAATTCTGAACATGATATACCACATAAAGTAAAGCATGCACATGGATAATTTAAAAAGAAATAATTTGCATAAATCTGGGTTTAATATGGTCAAAGTGGTAACTCGCCTTGGTCACAGGGTTCTTGGAGTTGGGTGCCGGGGTCAGCTGCTGCCTCTGCTTCCTCTTCTTGTGCCTCGTACGCTATTTTAACCGGGCGCGAAAATTTGCATAAAATGAAAAGCAACAAATCAAACCAAATAACACCAGAAATTCAAATGAACTCTAAAAATTATGATTTCAGTTCTATTAGATAGATCTTGAATTTAGACGAATTTAGAAATTTGTCTCACTCGATTTGGAGTTAAAATGAAGAAGTTATAACATTTCAAAGTCCTCAGTTTAAATAAATTCCAAAAACTATTTATTCCTGACAGGTGGGACCCATATGGCAGTGTCTCGGACGCTCCCGAGCTACTGACGGGTGGGGTCCGCTTGTCGGCGATCTTGGGTCCTCTGCGCTCACTGACCAAGGGGCCCACTGTCGATCCCAAAATAAAAAATGGCTCAACCCGGTAGCGGAGCCGGGGCTCGAGCGTCTTGTTGGGGAGCCGGGGAAAGAGAGTCTGTTGGTAACCAAGTGGGCGGGAGGCTTTGCCTACCCTTTAAGGATGCTATATCCTTTTGAGGTGGCAACGGAGGCGGCCGGGGGAGGTGGCCGAGACCGGGAGCAGTGGTGGTGCGGTCGGCGGCGATGGCGGGAAGGTCTTGGGGAGGGCAAAACGGAATCTGGGGACACGGGAAGCCGATGGCGGTGGTGGTGGAGGCCGGGAACACCGGAGGTATCTTGGGTGGCGTGCGGTGGCGGCGAGCTCGGGTGGTGCTCGGCCGGTGAAGTCTGGCCGGGAGGAGCTCGGCGAGGTGGGATCACTTCACGGTGCTCGGGGTGGCGTGGGAGTGAGGTGGGCTCTAGCTGCAGGGTCCGCCGAGGAGCCCGGTGGCGGTCTTGGGAAGAAAGCAGGCGCCGGCGAGCTAGAGAGCGAGGGGGCCTAATTGGGCACGGTGGGAGCTGGTGGAGAGTGTGGGGGAGAAGCTAGCGCACTCGGGAGACTTTAAGGGCGCGCGAGAGGGGCTGGCATCGAGTGCCTCCCCCGAGCCGTCTTTTCGACAAGCGGAGGAGCGGCAGGGCCTTGGAACTCGGCGGTGCGCGCGACCACTCGGGCGAGCAAGCGCCGAGGGAGTGCGCCAGGCAGCGGCGGTGGTGGAGTGGCGCATGCTTGCCACGGGGAAGTCACGCAGGCGGGGAAAAAGAGAGAGAGGGGGCGCGAGCCATGTGGGGAAAGAAAAGAGAGGGCGGGGAGAACCCGTGGGCGGTGGCGGCGGGGAGGCTCGCATGGCGCCACGGATGGGGAGAGAGAAGCTGGCGCGCGCGACGGGAAGAGGCGCGGTCGAGTCTTGGCGCGGCGTTCGGACGCGAGGCGAGATACGATGTCCGAGCAGCGGCGCCGAGGCGAGCCGGGCATGAGCGGGCGGCGGGCGGCCCGGCGAGGCGCGAGCGAAGGAGGAGGCGGAGAAAAAAGCAGTGCGGAGCGGGGGGGTGTGGGTGGGCGGGGCGAGTTGGGCGGGCCGGTTGGTGACCCAAAAAGATATTTTCTTTTTTCTATTTCTTTTATTTAATTTCACTCATTTCTTTCACATGTTTGCAAAAAATGTATATATATATATATATATATATATATATATATATATATATATATATATATATATATATTTCTAAATCTCTATCTTTAAGGGAGCTCATCTACACATTTTTTATTCATTTAAAACCCCTTTTTATTATTTCTATTTTTCATATATAAATATCTGTATTTACATATATACTTTTCTATTTTGTTTCTCTTTCTCATTTCTTTTGTAAAGATTTAACCCTATATATAATCCATTATCTAGGATCAACTACATTCTTTTTGACACTGGATCATCTTTTCAGATTCTCCTTTTATTATTTTATGTTCTAATATTTCATTTCTTTTGCCCATTGGAAATCATCAGCTCTTTAATTAAGAAATGTTTTAAAGAGAATCAATTTCAAATCAAAATAATAGCAATTAATGCAAGAAAATTTTATAATCCAAAATTTAACTTTTCAGGATGTTACACTATAATAGATACTTTCTACTAGCACAATTGGAGAAAACTCGTTAACCCTACACAACATAAATTTTACACTCACACTTAATTCATGCATGCTTTTTAAAGCATATGAATTCGAACCCGCTAAGTCTTTAGCCTTTTATCCACTTGATCTTTTCAGCATCTTCTTGACCTAAATTGTTTTCCTAAGCGCCGCGCAAGTGTCACGGTTTTGATCCAATAAAGTTTCTGGTATTTGATCAACTATCAAAATACCCTCGTCTTGACCTGGTCTTGTCTTTCCTTGCAAGCAATCATCGTATTTGCCATGTGTATGTGTACCAATGGCTTGTCACATGTTGACAAGTTTTTGCCACCCCGGTCTCCACCGGACCACGTCTTACTTGGACCAACCAAGCCACTTGGTGCAATCCGTATTTCTTGCCTTCCTTGTGCTATGTTTAAGCTCAATCATCTCACCCAGCATCCTTGACCGTTTTGGACATCGGCTCCTCATGAGCGTAGTCCCGGTCCTCACCGTTGAACATAGTTGACTCCAATCTGTCCTATATATCCAAAGACCAAGAAAATATTTTCAGATACAAGTTATTCACAACTTGACCCACATTAGCTCAAACATATCTCATGCAACATGAATTCACTGATGTAGGACCAATTTACCTAATCTTTGATCAAATTCCTAAATTTTAAAACTCTCAGCCGAAATTCAGAAGAATCGGTTTGACTGCTCTGCATGACCGGTTTGACCGCTCTACAAAGTCATCTGACCGCCAATAATTGAAACCAGCAGACTGAAAATCTAAATCTTTTGCAAATTTGAATTTTAACTTAACACCCATTGGCAATGATTCACCGTGAATATTTATGTACCTTCTCGCATCGCCCCACAAAATATGTTGCAAATTTGTGAAGAGGTGAAGCAAACACCACACGGTTAACCTCTAGCTTGCTTTACATGGCAGACGTGGTCCTGATACTTGTAGAGAACAAAAACATCTCTATTAATCTCCCCCGAGAGTACAAAGACCTAAAACTTCTCGATCGCCGCGGGAACAATACAACAACTGTTGTTGGATTAATCGCAATTCGCAAAAGCCTATGGCAAAACATCGGCCGCATATAAAGGACTTGTTCTTTACCTCACAAATCAGTGGCTTTTAATTTTTGTTACAGTACCTAACTTTTAAACGAAATATTTTCTTAAGACGGTGTCTACAAGTTAAACAATCTACACATTAAAACTCAATATTTGTACCAGTCAAAATCGCAAGTGAGTATCTGTCTCTCCGTAATCTGTACCGTAAATAGCTAAAATTCAAAATTTTTAACTAAAAATCAAAAGCCGAAGCCGAAAAGACCAAAATTTGCCCTCGATCAGCACGCGGACGCACCTGCCGATCACGATCTTGTTCTACATGAACAATCGCGGATCACGACCATACCTTAACAATTTTCTACTAACTAGCCCCCGTGTCCCCATGACCTGCTGGCAAGATGTGCGAGAATTGTAGTGCCAGCATAAAGTTGACGGTCACACCTGATGCGTACGCAGACCCGGGAGGAACGATCAACCAACTCCTTCGTACCAAAAACGCATTGACTAGTAGTTAATTAAGGTGGTGATCATTTTGGTTTATTTTTGGTGGTTTATGGCTGAAAAGCACATGGAATTTGACCGAAAACACATTGTAGTTGACAGAGCTTATTTAACATAATTAAAATTAAAAAAATTAAAAAATATAAAAATATGTTAGCTCATCACAGACAACGCAAATGAATACGGTAAAAAAAAGAACCGGCAAAAAAGCTCAAAAAAGCCAAAAATTAAGAAAAAGACGAAAATTATGAATAATAAAAAATAAGCCAGAAATAAGAAGCTGAAGCCGAAACGAGCGGGACCTCAGGCTGCTTGCTGCTACAATAACTCAAATCAACTTATGCCATGTGTGAACGTATCTCCTGCAAATTCTCGATTCGGCAAGGTTGTGTGCATTTCCGATTGTGTCGAGTAGAAATGGTCCATCTCATGTTGATCGTACGGCTTACAGAACTGCTCTTATGTTTTTAAAACCGAACCTGCCGGAACGTTTTTTTTTAGTGAAATGGATGTTTGCACCTGCTCTATTTCTCCACGTGCTGTGTACAAGTAGAAGACAAAACTCGATCCCAGGTTCGATCTTACGGCCAGGAAGAATTTGCATTTATTTTACTGCATCGAGGGTTTGCACCTAAATATTCTCCCCATGTACCAAACGTTGACCCTTCGAACTTGCGATATAGCAGAAGCAAGTAAACCCGTACCCGTTCGGCCAAACCGGACGGACGCATCGCCACACACGGTTGTGTGTTGGCCGGGCAGACCGGCAGAGACAACCTGGACCGTTCTTTCTACGGTTTTTTTGCGGTTTGGACGGTCGGTTCGGGCATCATGTGCCCGTCCCCGTTCCCCCGCGAGGGGAGATCCCCCGATGGAGACATTCCCCGCGGGAGAAATTGCCGCACCTAGACGGAGACTTGTATTCCGATTTCCGCGCATGTTCCAGCCTCATGAACCGATCCAACAAGAGGCCAGCCAAGGCAGCTCTATAAATTCCAACGTAGCAGCTGAGAAGGCCACTCCTTTTGGCATTGCGACCGGTCACCGCCGGTTAACTGCTTCCCTTCTTGGCCTTCCTGGGCTGCGAGGAAGAGAGAGAGAGAGAGGGATCGGAGAAGATGCTGCTGGTGCACCGGTTCCTGGACAGGCTGAAGGGGGAGAACAAGGAGGCGTGGAAGGAGGGGAGGATCCGCGGCACGGCGGTGCTGGTGAAGAAGGACGTGCTGGACCTCGGCGACTTCCACGCCTCCCTCCTCGACGGCGTCCACAAGATCCTCGGCCGGGACGGCGGCGTCGCCTTCCACCTCGTCAGCGCCACCGCGCGCGACCCCAGTAAGCACTGCTAGCTAATTAAGCGCCTTCCCCTCCCCCCACCCAGCCTTGATGCTGCATGCGGCAACGAAACGTGCGCCGGCGCCGATCAAAACGGCCCGTTGCCCGCGCGTGCGTTTCAGTTCGCGCGGTTTCCTCTCTCCGTCATCTGCGATGGAGGTAGCGAGGGAGCATTAATTAGTGGGGCGACGCGCGGTCAAAAGTCAAGACGCGTCCTCCCTCCCCAAGCTTGCACATCAATCCACTTCCACTGCTCGTCTTCTTATCTCTCTATTTCTTTCTCTTTTCTTTTTGCGTGATAATATTGCAGACAATGGAGGGAGAGGGAAGGTGGGGGAGGCGGCGCACCTGGACGAGCTGGTGGTGACGATGAAGTCGAGGGCGGCGGGGGAGTCGGTGTTCCGGGTGGCGTTCGAGTGGGACGAGTCGCAGGGCATCCCGGGCGCCGTCATCGTCAGGAACTCCCACCACTCGGAGCTCTTCCTCAAGACGGTCACCCTCGAGGGGGTCCCCGGCAAGGGCACCGTCATCTTCGTCGCCAATTCATGGATCTACCCCGCCGCCGACTACTCCAACGACCGCGTCTTCTTCGCCAACGATGTGAGTACTTCGGGGGCCTCTCTTGCTTACGTACAAGCTGTTTCCTGGAATTTAACCATGCGCCGGCTTCTAAGAAAAAAAGAATGGACATTTATAGTTGCAGTGGATATATCTAGGTGAGAAACCCCATGTATTCATGTCAGAGACGTGCAAACTCTAGTGGTCCGATCAATATAAGAATAAAGCTCCTCCCTCCCATCGCAAAAAAGGACGTCGTTTTGGATATCATATAGTTTCCAAAATATAACTTTAACCTTAACTTTATTATAATAAATTTATATATAAAACATAATAAAATTGTATTTTTATAAAAGTTTTTTGCGAGATCTATATATATATATATATATATATATATATATATATATATATATTAGTTTTATGTGCTCAATCTAAAAAAAAAGGATATAGAAGTAGAACCCTCTTTTCTTATTCCCTAGAGGTAGCATCATACTTGTCCTGGCTTTTTTTTAGATTACTTGTCCTGTTGGTAAAGTAGTATGTATGAAGCTGACTTCCTACCATCCCATATGCCACAAAGAACGAAAACGATGGACAGAACAGATGCCAGGTTGAGCAGGTACAGACAACCAATTTACAGTTTTTTAGGGGGTAAGATCCGCTTCAGCTTCCAAGTTGGTGAGCCTGGTCTTCCAGTCAAAGTCAACAGATAGCCTTTTTGGTGTCAACAATGTCTTGTCAGAAAAATACAGTGAAAAATAATACCCAATGCATACACAAACTACTCCATTTGATGACAGTAAAAGGATTGAAGCTGCTGTTCTTTGTCAGCACGATAAATTGAAAACTATCCACAGTAGTCTTTGTTAAAAGCGTGTGTACTGTTTAATGCTGCGACTGAGATCTATCAAGAGTAGTCGTATGATACTGACGTCACATGACTAGAAAAATAGGCCCTGTTTAGCTCCATTTTGAGAACTTCTGTCCTCCTATTGGCCGCAGATGGGTAAAGAAATCTGCTTGGCTCACCCATTGAAAATGTCCGAATTGGGTCTTGTCATCTTGTGCTACTTGCCCTAGATTATAACAGCAGGTTGCATGCCCATGATCAACCCAGTCCCTACTGAACTGGTCTTACAAGTAAACGAATAAATTAACAACCTGCCAGTGTCATCAGTGTGCTGTTTAATTAAGCTTTTGGAAAGGAATCGTCCCTGGCACATTCATATCACGAATCTCTTATCCACAACTAGATAGATCTCAAAGCAAAATAGCGAGTAGCCTGTGTTAAAGAGTTAGAATGGCAGGTGTTCTTCTGTTTACCAAAAGGAACAACTGCTCCCCTTACGATCAGAGGAACGAGAGACTGAAATACCATCCGCATTTTCGGTATTAAACCACGAGTAACAATCTAAATTAGCTCTTTCCCATTGGTCTACCGTTACTGAATTTGTTAATTTGTCAGCGCATTTTGGAGTCAGAGTAAAACTCACCTCGCTCTCTTGCTATTTTGCAGACCTATCTACCTAGTAAAATGCCTGCACCTTTGCTGCCTTACCGGCAGGATGAACTCAACAATCTCCGAGGCGACGGCACAGTCGGACCGTACAAGGAGCATGACCGTGTCTATCGTTATGACTACTACAATGACCTTGGCGAACCAGACAAGGGCGAAGACCATGCACGGCCGATCCTCGGTGGCAGCCAAGAACACCCTTATCCCCGTCGAGGCAGAACCGGCCGACATCCGACAAAAACTGGTGAGTTCAGTGTGGTGTATTTTTCATCTGTTCAGAACAAATGTCGCCTTGCAATTGGACTCGAATTATCTCTTGATCTTTTCACCAGACTCAAGATCAGAAAGCAGGCTTCCCCTGCTGGACCTGAACATCTACGTCCCACGCGACGAGCGATTTGGGCACCTCAAGATGTCTGACTTCCTTGGGTTCTCTCTGAAGGCCATCATCGAAGCTGTTCTTCCGACGATAAGGACCTTCGTCGACACGACGCCAAAGGAGTTTGATTCGTTTGAAGACATAATGACACTCTATGAAGGTGGTCTGAAGGTGCCCAATGACCCAGCACTAGCAGAGATCAAGAAGAAAATTCCCTTTGAGCTTATTAAAAGCCTTCTGTCAGATGGTGGTGACCACCTTCTAAAGTTGCCCCTTCCACATGTCATCAGATCAGGTAAATCAGCTATGTGCATAACTTCATCGGTTTTGCTATTGCCAAGGCGACTGAAATTTTTGTATCTCTCAGTCACTTAAAGTTGTACTCTCAATCAACTAAAATTGCAGCTCTCTAAAAAAACAACTGCAACTTCAGGTGATTCAGAGTGCAACTAAAGTTACACTTAGTTGCACTCTCAATCAACTAAAATTGCAGCCCCCCTAAAAAAACAACTGCAATTTTAGTTGATTGAGAATGCAATTTCAAGTGACTGAGAGATACAAAAATTTCAGTCACCTTGACAATAATCACTCGCTAACTTCATACGATCGTAACTTATTAGCCAATGTGACCGTCCTCCTTTTTGACATTGTAATGACTTGATTTTATGATGTTCCAGAGGATAAGATGGCTTGGAGGACTGATGAGGAGTTTGCGCGAGAAATGCTCGCAGGCGTGAACCCAGTGATCATCAGACGCCTGACGGTTAGCGAATACATCATTCAAAGTGATAAAATCCATGTTTTCCCGTAATGGAGTGAGGGTTCCCGAAAGTTTCCTCTTTGATGACCACAGGAGTTCCCTGCAAAAAGCACCCTGGATCCAAGTGAGTTTGGGGATCATACCAGCAAAATCGCTGAAGCTCATATTCAGGATTACCTGGAAGGAGGCATCACAGTGCAAAATGTATGTTGAATCATTGAACCACATTCGATATATGATAGCTTTGCGCCGTAAATAGCTTCTGCAAGAGTACTGCATATGCTTAAGAGATTGATTGCCGTAACAATCCTGTACAGGCACTGAAGAGCAACAGGCTCTTCATCCTAGACCACCATGATCACTTCATGCCGTTCCTCGACCGGATCAACAAGTTGGAGGGCAACTTCATCTACGCCTCCAGGACACTCCTGCTCTTGAAGGACGATGGCACCCTGAAGCCCCTGGCCATCGAGCTGAGCCTGCCCCACCCCGACGGGCAGCAGCACGGCGCGGTGAGCAAGGTGTACACTCCGGCTGACACCGGCGTTGCCGACCAGATCTGGCAGCTTGCCAAGGCTTACGCCTGCGTCAATGACTCCGCTTGGCACCAGCTGATCAGCCACTGGTACAGAACAATACACCTCTCTGTTTTGCTTCATTTTGTCTCGTTTTCTAGGCAAAAATGCCATCCTTATACGTGCGGACACAAGGGGAGGCTAAGGTGGGCTGTAGCACACTCTACCTCCAGCCGGACCATTGGTACTCTCTTGCACCTCTAGTCATCCATGTTTTTATAGGGTGCCATAGCTGTAGGTAGAAAAAAAATACTAGAGAAATTTAGGCCTCAATTACTTTGCGTGGGCCGCACCAACTCCAAACCTAGTGTTGTTTATATGCTAGGCCAACCACATCAGCCAAGCCAACCAAAGACCACAAATCTCTCTCTTTCTTCCCAATCCAACCAGGTAACCACTGAACGGCCGAACCAATTCTCCAATCGCAATCGGCCTGGTGGAGGGATGCGACTCACACGACGCAAGCGGCAACCCTAGCGCGACCGCGAGTTTGCAACGGGCATGCGGCGGCGGTGTGTTCGGGCGTGCCATGTGTGGCAGGCAGCTCGCAAGGGCAGCAGGCGTGTGGACTGCGAAGGCAAACGACTGAGGCGCAGCCGCGCAGGGTTATATTTGATTCGGCCATTTCAATTTCATTGTGTTTCTCTCTAAATTATGTATGATTTTAGATCGCAAAAGAAGGTTATATTATTGTTACTTTCGTTTATCTCGTGTTTGCATTGTCTCATAGTCATGGATCCGGCATTGCATCGTTGGTATGAAAAGCACTGATCTTTTGAGTGTTTTTTTCCAGGCTGAACACGCACGCGGTGATCGAGCCGTTCGTGATCGCGACGAACCGGCAGCTCAGCGTGGTGCACCCCGTGCACAAGCTGCTGAGCCCGCACTACCGCGACACGATGAACATCAACGCCCTGGCGCGGCAGACGCTCATCAACGCCGGCGGCATCTTCGAGCTGACCGTCTTCCCGGGGAAGTACGCGCTCGAGATGTCCTCCGTCGTGTACAAGAACTGGAAACTCACCGAGCAGGCCCTCCCCGACGATCTCGTCAAGAGGTAAGAAAGAACGAAAGAGGCTCAAAGCATTATCGATCAGTATGCGGCAGAATAACTGTAAAACCAAGATGGATTTTGCTTGTTTGTGAATGCAGAGGTGTCGCTGTGCCGGACCCGTCGAGCCCGTACAACGTGCGGCTGCTGATCAAGGACTACCCGTACGCGGTGGACGGGCTGGTGATCTGGTGGGCGATCGAGCGGTGGGTGAGGGAGTACCTGGACATCTACTACCCCAACGACTGCGTGCTCCGCGGAGACGAGGAGCTGCAGGCTTGGTGGAAGGAGGTGCGCGAGGTCGGGCACGGCGACCTCAAGGACGCGGACTGGTGGCCCAGGATGGAGACCGTGCATGAGCTAGCCAAGACGTGCACGACCATCATCTGGGTGGCGTCGGCGCTGCACGCGGCGGTCAACTTCGGGCAGTACCCGTACGCGGGGTACCTCCCGAACCGGCCGACCGTGAGCCGGCGGCCGATGCCGGAGCCGGGCACGGAGGCGTACGCCCAGCTGGAGCGCGGCGGGGAGGAGGCCGACAAGGTGTTCATCCACACCATCACCAGCCAGTTCCAGACCATCCTCGGCATCTCGCTCATTGAGATCCTGTCCAAGCACTCCTCCGACGAGGTGTACCTCGGGCAGCGCGACACGCAGGAGTGGACGTCGGACGCCAGGGCGCAGGACGCGTTCAAGAGGTTCGGCGGCCGGCTGGTGGAGATCGAGAAGCGGATCACGGCGATGAACGGCGACCCGACGCTCAAGAACCGGAACGGGCCGGTCAAGATGCCGTACACGCTGCTGTACCCTAACACGTCGGACGTCACCGGCGAGAAAGGCCAAGGGCTCACGGCCATGGGCATCCCTAACAGCATCTCCATCTGATTACATACTCCTATACATGTAATCTGTGTACATATGCTACTGCATGCCATACGTTTGCCGTCGTCGATCAGTTTGTTCGTATCTCACACAGTGTATGCATTACGTTTCTTCATTGGTCTTTGGGTGGTTGCAGTAATTGTCAGGGATTCCAGTCAACTCAGGTATTCAGATATTCTCTTCGGCCTCTGCCCGAAGTCGGCGTAGAGGAGCTGGCGCTTGCGCTGCAGCTCGCGCTTCAGGACGTCCATGGCTCGCTGGGGCCGGAGGTCGCGGTGGCGTCGAGCTGTTGGTTTTGCGCTTCTGGAATTTGGATCGTGGAAGCGGCGTTGGACCGGAGGGTGGTTGGATTTGAGTGTCCCGGAAAGGGAAGCGGCGGGTTTCCGGAAGCTTCGGCTCCGTGCTCGAAGCGGATGATTTTTTTGTGGCCGGGGACGGGGGTGGAAGGGGAGCAGTTCTCGCGCGAACCTTCTCGAGTCTCTCAGATCTGTTTGGTGGTTCGGCCTGTCCAAACTTTCGGCCCGGTAGCTCAAGCATTAAGAGAAGGCTGGTCCAGGTCTTAGGCCTATTACGGGTCTAGCAAGGACCATTTGGAGCACAGCGATCCAAAATTGCAGGCAGTTTTGCTTCTAAGAGCGGTTTCTTTGGTCGTTTTTGAAAAATGTTTCTCTAAGTTATTTTCAAAAGCCACCGGTTGATCTTCGTCGTCTTCATGTCCACATCTTTTAAAGACTGTTTTTCAAATTTTATTCTAAAATCTACTTCTTTTACTTATTACAATTTTACTAGTCATATGTCCGTGCGTTGCAACGAAATTTATTAGATATTTAGATAATCATGCTATGGAAAAAAGTTGCTCTGATCGATTGAAACGTGGAGAGTAATGAGAAGTCGAAAGAATGGGGCGGTTGGCAGAGAATGGATATACGACCATCAACTCATTCTTTTATAATCTCTACTATTATATAAAGAGGAGTTGGTGGTCGTCGGTGCGTTCTCCTCTCCCCTCTCTACAGTCATCCGATTTGATATGGACCATTCGTCTCTCTCCTCTCTCTCTCTCTCTTAGGATACAACCGCACACCCCCTTCACTTTTCCTATCTCCTCACGCATTCTGATCACCCTTCTCTCTCCGTCATTTGCTCTCCAATGTGTGAAGTTGGTCAGTAAGTAAGTTCCATTTAACTATTTTTATGACTCCGTTGCAATATACGGATCTCTAACTAGTAGTAATGATTTTGATCAAAAGCTAGTAGCTTCAGTCGACTTAGGTTGTGCTCGGTTGGGCTGAATTTTTACTCTAGCTGGTTGAAGTTACATTATTTCAACCGACTTAAGTGGTACTCGGTTGGACTGAATTATGGAGTTTTATGGCTGAATTTTTATTGTAGCTGGTTGAAATTACACTGTAACTGATGGTGGCTTATTTCATATAATTAAATTTAATAAAAAATAAAAATAAAAAATAGATTATTCTATAAAATAAAAAATAGATTATTCTATCACGTATAATACAAACAAATATAGAAAAAAGAATCGGTAAAAAAGATTAAAATAAATCGGAAAATCAGAAAAAAAAAACGAAATTTAAAAATAGTAAAAATAAGTTGAAAACCAGAAGCCGAAGTCCAAATAACCAGCCAGGGCCAAAAGATCACCAACGAGGAAAATATCCTACCGCATGTAGCAGGCATGACAGCTACAGCGAAACCGACCGCAGGCAGGCGAGCCCAAAAGGCCCTTCGCCCCGAACGCGGAAACGCGCCGCGCGCCCCGAGGAACACGAGCCGCTAAATCCAAGGGAACCAAAAACGAGTCGAACCACCACGCGCACATGTATACAGCACCACTTCCTCGTGATTCGCGCTCTACTTAAACGGCCCCAACTATCCTCCCGCTCCGCATCCGGGCTCGCGAAAGAACTCTCTGCTTCTGCTTCTGCCTCTGCTCCGTCAATCGTCTCCTGGTTTCTTAGCAGCATCCTGTTGCTCCGATCATGGATTTCCAGGTCCCCGTGAACTCCCCTTTCGACTGCGTCCTCCTAGGTACGTAAATCAAGGCACACGCTTGCTCTTCCCGGTTTCTGCCGTGTTCGAACCGTCTAATTCTGGCGACTTTTCTTCCGGTCCGGCCGCGAAGACCTGGACGACACGCTGTACCCCGGCGGCACCGGCATCGGGCTGGCCGTGAAGCGCAACATCGACGAGTTCCTCATGGCCAGGTGCGGCCTCACGCCGGACGGGGCGTCCGCGCTCCGCGCCGAGCTCTTCCGCACGCACGGGAGCTCCCTCGCCGGCCTCATCGTACGCACACTCCCAACCTCGCCGTCCCGATTTCCTCTTCTTTTCCTCGCGTCGCCTTATCTTACTAGCTTCCGATTTGTCGTAAATTTCGGCAGGCGATGGGATACGACGTGCACCCGGATGAGTACCACAGGTCAGCACGTAGCGCCCACTTGATTCCTATTATCGATTCCGGCAACTAATCGACGATTATTTTTTCCCCCACCTAAATTAACCGGCGTTGCTTTGGATGACGGTTGCAGCTACGTGCACGGCAGGCTGCCGTACGACAGGATCGCCGCCGACCCGCACCTCGCGATGCTGCTGCAGAGCATCCCGCAGCGCAAAGTCGTGAGTACCGCATTATTGTTTCGCATGTTCTTGTTAGCGTAGTTATTTTTCCGAAAAATTCCTGCCTTCCAAACATGATCGGCTAACTAATCACGACGTCGGCAGTTGTTCACGAACTCGGACCGTGCGCACATGAAAAAGGCGCTGGAGCGGTTGGGCGTCGACGAGGCCTGCTTCGACGCCGTCGTGTGCTTCGAGACCATGAACCCCCACCTCTTCGGGGAGGCGGAGGAGGACGAGGCTAGCGGTGCTGCCTCTGGCGACTCCGCCGCTGTGGTCTTGAAGCCGTCGGTTGATGCCATCGTGGTGGCCATGCGTGTCGCCGACACGAACCCAAATCGGACGGTAACTACTTATCTTCACCCTTGCATCTATTTTTAAGATTTTTACAATGTGCTAGTGCAAAATGCTCTTTTGGAATAGCTTGTTAGAGCTCTCGTACTACAAACATGCATGCAGATTCGACACGAAAACCGCACGGATCCTAAATTAAACGAGGACATGACAGGAGTGTGGTGTACCGTGTACACCAAGCTATTCTAACCACGTGTGTTTCGCAGCTAATACTTCTATTCCAGGATATTAAGGTCCCTGCCTTTTAGATTATATCTTATAATTTATAGTTTCTCTTATTTATAATAAATAAATGAGACGGTTTTTTGTCGTTTTTTTGAAGCGTCTTATCGAGACAATTTTTTCAAAACGGTTTATTAGTATTTAGTTCGTTCGTATAAGCGCTCGCGTTAGAGTCAAAAATCATCACTAGCAGCTATAAGCTATTAGGCACAACTGAAAAGAATCCACCCTAATTACTATAGAAACTTAGAGAGCATCTCTTAATGCAGTAAACTCTGTTTTTAAAATCATGAGAAAGTAGTGGCAGAGCCAACCGCTGGTGGGAGTCCGAACAGAGCTGGCCGTTGACAGGTAGAGGAGCTCGACACGGAACTCGAACAACGATGGGACTGCTCGCCGGCGAGCCCAGGCTGCCCGACGGTGGCTCCGCCCATGCGAGAAAGGAACCGAATCAAGTTATGAATGGGAAGGTGATATTAGGTGCAATGCAAACCTACCAACTCGAAAATTAGCAATTAATTAAGCAGGCCCTTGCGAACACTTTGCTTTCGATGAAAGCAAATTAAGCTTATTATTACATTATTACGTGCTTCGTTTGTGCCCTTGTCAACGATCACAGAACTAATACATTATTTGTCCATGCGCTATCAGCTCTTCCTCGACGACAGCGAGAGGAACATCGCCGCGGGGAAAGCTCTCGGCCTCCGCACCGCCCTGGTAACCACTGCAACTCCGCTAGGACTAGTTATGCTCCATCTTTAGAGTGCCATTAAAAATTTTTTTTTTTGGTAAGACGACGTTATGTCCTATCTGGAATGCGGAAATTTTGCGTGATTTATGTAGGAATTGGTACCGTTGATCGGGAAAAGGGGCCCAAAATGTTCCCTCGTTGCCAACTCGATCGATCAGTGTTGAGTGACGTTGCTGTCCATTTGATGGGCAGGTCGATTTTATCGGTGTCACCGGTGCACACACCTTACCAGCTGATATACGGCTGATGGTGCTGCCCTTGTCGGATTCGAAAAGCATATCCCGTTTTGCGCATCGTGTGATGCCATGAGTTTGGTTTAGGGCTGTTATTTTTTTTCCGAAACTAGCGGTTTTTGACTTTTGTTATAGTATCTAACTTTTAAACGGAGTATTTTTTCAAGATGGGATCTACAAGTTAAACGATGTACATATTAAAAGCTCAACATCCGTACCATCCAAAATCGCAATTGGGCATCTCTCTTCATAATCTGTACTGTAAACAGTCAAAATTTAAATTTTTCAATTAAAAGTTATAAGTCATAGCTGTTGTCAAACATGCTCTTAGGCACTTCATCGTGCTTGCATTATTGGGTAATCTTGCTAGCTTTTGCACATGCACGCTTAGCCATATAATTAGTGCTCTAGCATCTGTGGCTGGCGACCAGTAGGTCCAGGTGGGTGGTATCTCCGATATATATGCTGTCTGATCCAACTCGGTTGAACAGTTGGCTCTCGCTCGATGGCTACACGTACGGGCACATGCAAAAGAAATTGAAATCTGGTTTTTCTTGTGTTAATTCTTTTCTTCATTCGATCTCAACCATGAAAACTTTCAATCGAACAGTTTCTTTGTCTCCCTCGACGAACAGGTCCACCAATGGATCGATCGATGACGTGTCCAACTTTCAGTGCAATCACCATAGGACCCAACTGATTTTATTCAGACGTGCCAAATTAAGTCTGCAGCTAACTAAGTCTTAGTCTCCGAGCACTAACATCAATTAATCTCGTCAATCAGGTTGGCAAGAGGGTGAGGAGCAAGGAGGCGGACTACGCCCTGGAGAGCATCGGCAGCCTCCGGCGAGCCATCCCGGAGATATGGGGCGTCGCCGCCGTAGCCGGCAACGACGGCGAGCAGCCCGACCACGGCATCGAGAAGGCGAGCAAGGGCATGAAGTCCGACCTGGACTCCATCATCCAGCCCACGTCAATCCAGGCCTAATTTACTGGCTCCTAATCCTCACACACCGAATCGATCCCATCCTATCAAATATCAACAATCGTCACTAATAAAGCTCTCTCCCTCTTATCTCATCATGTAAATTATTCTGATTCCTGGTGCGAGCGCGAGCGTGTGTGGGTGCAGTACTGTGTGTATGCATGTACCTAGCTGACAGCAGACAGATGTACATTTCTTCTGATCAGCACTGTATAGAGCGAGCAAGTGCAGGACGAGTCATGTATCATATGTGCGTGTGATTATTCTGTGCTTCTATAAATATATTCTAAGTTGCAAATCAGAGTCGGAAAGGGATCGATGATTCCGTGACGAAACAAAAGGGAACTCTCTGGTGAGTGCGTGCGTGCTTTCTAACTCCACCCGTTTCTTTTTTTATTTAACTTTTTAGAATCTATGCTGTTGAATTTTCTAAAAATTAAGCATCAATTAATTTAAAATTATCTAGATTATCTATACAAAAAATTTATAATTAGATCTATCGTTAAAAGTTTTTTTATAATATTATTAATATATTTTAGTGTAAAGTTATAAAAAGTAACAATTACAATAGTATCTTGGAAATCATATAAAATAAAAAAATAGGCGGCAGTTAAATTGGACGGTGGATACTATATGCGCGGTGCGTGGGTGATGACGGGGACGGAGTGGTACGTTCTAGAATTGTCCTCTGCCTCTGCCACGTCACGTCGCGCTGTCGTCGCTATCCGAAATGACCTCTCTCTCTTTCTTTTTTCTCCTTTTTTAATTTTCGTGCATGTTCTTCTCTTTCCAGCCGTGACGTTCACGGTGCCGTCGCAGTCGCAGTCGTCGTCAGGGTCGCTTGAACAACCGGCGATGAGGACGAAGCGTTCTTATCAAGTCTGATAAATGATGGGAGGTTTGGGGATAGGTCACATGCGATATCCCGTCGGTTCTGAATTCTGAATTTCGGATAGAGCCTGCCGTGTGTAGATCAGCACACCCGGCGGGCAGTGTGTCGGACGCTTGGACTGTACTGTTCCTAAACGGAAAGGGACGGACATGCTTATGTACGGGTTAGCATGAGCTGAGTGTACCTGTGCTGATCTGAATGGCGCCAGGTTTTGCATACTTGTCAGAATGAAAAAGAGTTTGTTAAGTGGGTCATGATGAAGATAGCCTGTTACTATCGTTTTGTTGAGTGTGTAACGTCTCATTTTTTAAGGCGCTACTGTTACCCGTAATCGTACAAGAATAAACAATCACAGATAACTGTATCAGAGTACACACCATAACAGCACAAGCTTACAACAAAGAACCAGCTTTTATTACAAACATAGGGTTTAACAACCTGATTTACACAGCGGACGCACAAGCCTAAACACTAGATTACAACACAAAAACTCCCAGCCGGCTTGAGCGCGGCTAAAACCTAAGACCAATCATCCTCTTGACAGAAGGGCTCCTCAGGAACTCCATCTTCCACTGGGACGTCTTGGTTTTTCTGATCTTCTGTTAAAATTATTTAGCAAGTCATGAGTACCACCGTAATGCACTCAAACGGTTTGTTAGCCAGTCGCCGACGACGCAAGAAGAACAAAGCTCGGAAAAACATACTGCCAATCAACTTCTTGTGAAATAGATCTGATCTATTATTTCTACAATAAGTTTTTGGCTACAAAGTGCCCTCATGGCACCCCTAAAAACTTTTTCGATGAAAGCCCTAAAGACCAGTTACGTTACCCTAAGCCTCTCCCTGCTTTTATAGGTCAACGTCCCTAATTGTGTTTGATTCAAACACGAACACAACACCTAATGTCTTCCTCAAATTAAGAGACCCGAAACCCTTTTCTAACATGGGTTTTATTCAAACTCTATCCTTTCAGCACACGGACTCTATCCATAACAATCCAAACTCAACACACGATGAAGCCTCCAAGATAACCCCTCCCATAACAATCCAAACTCAACACGCGTTGAAACCGGCTGTGGTCGAAAAGCATAACACTTGAAAAAGCAGACACCACTCAGAAAGAACCAAAACCACTTGAACCCAAAATCTTTGACATGAACACCCGATACTTTCACAAACACAAATTCTAAAGCAATTCAAATGTTAATTATTTATCATCATTTTTAATCACGACCATCCACAAAGTCTAACACTAGCGCTTGCGCCACTTTTCAGGGCAACGACGTGTGGCGATCCTAGTGTGGGCTGGCGATCTTTAGGACACGCACAATGGCAAGAGTGCATGGCAATGGTCGCTGGTGGCCTTGGTTCGGAGGCAACATCGGTTATCGACGGGTAACCTCACCGGCGATTTGGCTGGCATTTGCACCGGCATACAGGTTGGCGCAGCTCGATCGATATTTCTCTTTTTTTCATATTGTAAATTGTAACTAAATTCGCACAGTTGATAGTCAAATTCGCACGACAAACGATAGGAGAGTGACAATCGATTCGTGCAAATGAATTTAGAAAAGAGCTCGCTAATCTAGGAAGAGTGGTCAATGATGATAACGTGTTGAAAAACTAGTGTCGTCAAGCAATCTAATAGCCAATCAACACAACTAAAAAGTGAGAACAATGACACAATCCAGCAATGAAAAAGTAAACGAACAACACAAGAGATGAGAGAGAGAGAGAGAGAGCAATTGGCGATCTTCTTTATTAATCTCAATCGAATGTTTACAATGAAAGCATCTCCCTTGTATTTACAATCCAGAGTCCTTTTGATATACGCCTACATCTCTAACTTAAAATCCAAGAAAGAAATCATGTGGGGCTCATGCCCTAAGCGCACCCCCTTGGAGATAAGTTTCATAACACTTCCAACTAAACAACTTATCTTAAGACTTGCTTGGTCTCACAAAAAATCATCGATTTTTTAGACTACTTCCAAACAACACTTTATTTAGGCCTCCAACCAAACTGGCCCTGATGTCTAATGCTTTCTCCAAGGCTACTACCATGATGGCCCTCACTGGGCCCCGCCCGAGTGACATCAGATCGCACAAGTACCAGTGCACAATGATTCATCTAGTTTGAGCTAAACGCGGAAAATTTGTAGAGCAATCTCAATCTTCCAAACAGGCCTCGAGGTGAATTAATGGGCTGATAGGTTCTGAGTTTCTGTAGACAGGCCCACTGTAATGGGCCAAAGTTATACAATCTCAGCGAAATGGGTCGTATTTGTAATACGAAACGCATTTAATTTTGAGCTAAATATTGCAAAGAGAGCCCCTAAAAAAAATATTGCAAAGAGAGCAAACAGTCTGGCCATAACTTCATCGATATTCGATAGCCGCAGTAGCAGGGGAGACTGAGAGGCGGCCGTGCCGTACGTCAGCGGAAGGAAGCCAAAAAATGGGCGCGCTCTGCCTGCTCCCGTCCGCCCCGCCGTCCTGCTCGTGTGGCGCGGCCCACTCGCGCCCGCCCAAGCTCCCGGCCACGCCTTTCCCGTCCTCCGCCGCCGCTTCCGGTGCGCGGCTGCAGCTCTTGGGCAGGCGTGGGAGGAGCGCCGGCGTGGCGCGGGGCGGTGGAGGCGAGGGGGAGGTGGGAAAGAACGGCGCGGCCGCGTTCTTCGGGGAGGATGGCGTGGTGGAGGACATGGACGGGTACCTCAACTACCTGTCCCTCGAGTACGACTCCGTCTGGGACACCAAGCCTTCTTGGTATGGTTTCTTGGCTCCTTCCTCGTTTCTTGCAGTTTAGAGTGAGTGATTGGAGTTGAGCAAAATACTAGTAGAAACATTTACGAACATTATGCCGCAAACATTTGATTTATTGCTGTTGTGTGTTGTAACCAAATAAAAGAACTGTTGAGTCTATTGTAAAGCTTGGTTTCTGCCGAACGTACAAGACACATCTTGAGTGGTCCACTGGATTTTGGAACGAACTATGTTCTAACCCCTGTCAAATTTGATTGTTTGTTAGCTGTAAACAAGTCATGACTTAATTCATGTGGAGAATGTTAGCTCCAATGTTCCTGCTTGTCCTTCCTGGTAAACAACTTGTTTTCAACTCCTAAAAATTAATATATTGTGATGGTCTGATGGAGCTAGGCAAGTTGTTGTTGTAAATATTGCGGTATAAGCATATTTGCATATTTAATTCCAACCATATATACCAAAGAACCAATATGATTCCAGCATAAGAAGAATGACACTAATTGCATATAAACATGAAATTCTACCTTGTCATTCATCTCTACAAACATATTCAAAGAACATAACTTACATGCAGCTGAAAGTAACATGTAAATCAGTCCTAAAAACAATAAAACAACTAATTCCAGCATAGAACAAATTAATTGTTTTATTATTGCTCTCAGAACAGAGTCGCACAAAATCAAAGATTTTGGCCCTCTCATGCACATGTCATAACTCTTCATAATTGATCTAGCAAGTTTAACTACTTGAGCTCTAGGTAATTAACTGCCAATGAACAACAGACAATAGAGCTATGTTCAAGACTGATTGATTAAATGATCACAGCAATATGATAAGTGACAGTGAACTTGACATCTCATACATATAGCAGTAAGAGAATTGTATGAAGCAGCAATACTTTAGATGAAATAAGAAATTAACTGCACCAAAAATACAATCTAACAAGTCACTGTACTAATCTGAATTTTAATTGCGTGTAATCAAGTCTGACAGATGTAGATATAAGTAACTACAATCCAATGTGCAGAAAATCTAATCTAGAGCTCAAGTCTGCCAAATGATTGTCTAGATCAATTCAGTATATGACTAATTTCATCACAGAGCATACACTTGCATCCACAAACATTCACAGCAGTCCTCAGATACTTGAACAAAATTACAGATCAAGAATAACTGCTGTAAACAGTAAAGAAACAGATATACTCACTGAGCAGACAGTACTCCAAACTGTCCAGAAGCAAAATAAACCAAAGATGAACTCAAACAATAGGCAAGGCACGATCAAATCGCTGTCCCAGAAAATCTATCAGCCCACTGTCGCAAGCAGGTAGATGATTCACGGAGATACAATGCCACACTTCTCCTCTCAGTCAAAACAGAGAAGAAGCCGAGGTCTAGAGATGCCGCACAAGATCACAAGAACGCTCTGGCCGAGAGCATTCAAGACACAGCAGGGAGTCGACGAAGCCTTCTTCTCCCTCGGGTTGGCACCCCAAAGTCTCAATTCCCCACACCCAAATTAGGGTTCACGCAGGAAATCAAAAGACCAAGCCTCAATCGGCGATGGCAAGCCACCAACCACAAGACAACCCAAGGAACCGAGAAGAAGAAGAAACCCAAAGAGGAAAACCGGATCGGAACCGAGACCATCACCCGGTGAAGAACTCGGCCCTATGTAGAAGGGCGGGGTGCGAGGAGGTGACGCGAGCGGCCGGCTCAGGAACCGGGCCACCCGCGCCTCCGTCGCCGCCTCTCCAACCGCCGCCTCCTGCAGAAGAAATCGCCGATTTCATAGAAGATGGAACGGCCAGACGGCCTCCTCGCACACGATGCGGACACGGCACGCACGGGAGGAGGCGAAGTCTTCTCCCTTATCTCTTCTTGTGACTCACCGCCAAAGGGCCCTACCGCTTTCCTTTTTCTTTTCCCTCTTCAATTGGAAAATTACAATCAGGTCCCTGACTTACAACAATCCCCACCAATTTGCCAATTGATAAGGATCCTCAATATCTTGTTTGATATCGATTGTTCGACTATGGGTACCTTGCGGGTTTGAACCCAAAGCCTAGCGACAAGGACTACGACTCTGCAGACAAAGGAGGACTTCGCCTTGATCCAATGCCTTGGTGTGAGCTTTCGCTCAAGTCACATTCTCATCTTGGGCGGCTTGCCCTTTCCTCCGGGTTGGGACGTTCGGTCATGTCCCGTATCTAGCTCATGAGTGCTTTAAGAAAGTATACCCTTATCTTCCTTTGATTGCGACCTCACATTCACACTCACGTAGGTGAACCCTTCTAGGAGTCCTGTAGGACGACTCCATAAGTCATATACAGACCTCGAGTTCATTAGGAGCCTTTGCTCAACCTTCCATACTGATGCGAGCACTGCGCAGCTAATGGGACCCGTTAGTTGTGCTCTCTAATTTCACACGTTTGTTGTCCTAGAGCCTAGTTCACGGATCTCCGATCTCTAGGATAGGTTACTACCGATGTGAACCTTCATACGGTATAAGCCCCATTCCACGAGATCTTGCAAGGATGACCTTTTGAGCCAATCCTTTGGTGAAAGGATGCGCAAGTTCCTTTCGGATTGGATGTATTCGGCGAAATAACACCGTCTCTCGGCATGCCGCATCGACTTAAGTCGTCTTTTTATATGTTTTGAGGACTTCATATTGTCCTTTCTACTCTTCGCCTTAACCAGAACGGTTTGGTTATCGCAGTAGATCAAAATAGCTGGAATCGGTTTTTCCAGCACAGGCAGGTCAGAAAGGAGTTCACGAATCCATTTCGCCTCTGATGCCGAATCTAGTGCAACTAGCTCACCTCCATGGTGGACCGTGTAATGATAGTCATTTAGAAGACTTCCATGAAACGGCCCCACCTGCTAGAGTGAATACATAACCACTCGTAGCCTTCATGTCGTCCGAGTCACTGATCCAGTTGGAATCACTGAATCCTTCCAAGACTGCCGGATGACCAGAATAATGTATTCCCAATTTAGAGGTTCCCTTTAAATATCTGAGTACTCTCTCTAGTGCTATCCAATGATCATCTCCTGGATTGGACGTATAACGACTCAATCTGCAAACAGCATATGAGATGTCTGGCCTCGTTGCACTAGTTAAGTACATCAGGGATCCTATAATTTGAGAATATCTAAGTTGATCTTTTCCATGCCCAGTGTTCTTATGCAGCTTTGCATTTGGATCATAGGGTGTGGATACTGGCTTACAGTCCATAAACCCAAATCTGGTTAGGACTTTATCCACATAATGGGATTGTGAAAGAGTAATCCCATTCTCACCCTTTATAAGCTTGATGTTTAGAATAACATCGCCTTCACCTGTGTCTTTCATATCAAAGTTCGGGAAAGGAAAGACTTTGTATTATTAATCACATCCATGTTGGTCCCAAAAAGCAATATGTCATCTACATAAAGACATAGAATGACACCTTCTCCTCTACTGAACCGATAGTAGACACATTTATCGGCTTCGTTTACACAAAAGCCGACCGACGTCATCGTACTATCAAATTTCTCATGCCATTGCTTAGGAGCTTGCTTTAGACCATACAGGATTTGATCAATCGACATACTTTCTTTTCTTGCCCTTCAACCACAAATCCTTCAGGCTGTTGCATATAAATCTCCTCATCCAACTCTCCATTTAGGAAAGCGGTCTTTACATCCATTTGATGTACTAGGAGCTTGTATGCGTGACTATTGCTAAAAGCACTCGGATTGTGGGTAAGCGAGCCACGGAGAGTATGTGTCGAAATAGTCTTCTCCTTCTTTTGCGTGAAACCTTTAGCCACTAAACGGGCCTTGTACTTTTCAATAGTACCATCGGTCTCACGCTTTCTTTTAAAGATCCATTTGCAACCCTCGGCTTACAACCAAAGTGGAGATCCGAAATTTCCCAAGTGCCGTTAGCTATGATGGAATTCATCTCGCCACTGACCGCTTCCTTCCAAGAATCCGCATCCAGGAGATGCGTATGCCTCTGAAAGTGTTCGTGGTTCATCATCCACGACATAGGTGACAAAGTCTTCACCAAGTGACTTTTCGGTTCTCTGTCTCTTACTCCTCCTCAACTCCAAATCGAATTAGTGTTATCCACATTAGGAAGAATAGAGATCATCTAAACCGAATGGTCACTAACTTCCTTTGGTCTCATAGGAAACACTTGCTCAAAAATGTCGCATCACGAGATTCCATCACTATATTAGTAGTGATGTCAACCACCTCGGATTTGACCACTAAGAATCTATAAGCGGTGCTATGAAAAGCATATCCTAGAAAGACACAATCAACGGTCTTAGGACCAATCTTCCTTTTCTTGATAATGGTACATGAACCTTTGCAAGGCATCCCAAGTCAGAAGAAATGATAAGTTGGGTTTTCTCCTTCCATCCTTCATAGGGTGTTTCCTCCCGATTGCGGTGGAACCCTATTCGAGGATATAGTTAGTCAGGAGAACCGCCTCACCCCACCAATAGTCAAGCATACCGAACTCAAGCATGGCGTTAACCAAGTCACATAGAGTTCGGTTCTTCCTTTCGGCTATTCCATTTGATTGGGGTGAGTATGGTGGAGTAACTTCATGAATTATTCCACTTTCTTCACGTAATGGGAGAACTCATGTGAAACGATTCACCTCCTCGGTCCGATCTTAACCGTTTGATTTTCTTTTCTAGTTGATTTTCAACTTGACTTTATAGATTTTAAAGTGTTCAAGTGCTTCATCTTTCGTTTTAAGTAGATAGATGTAACAATACTTAGTTGCATCATCTATGAGAGTTAAGAAGTATCGTTTGCCACCTTTAGTTAATATTCCACTCATCTCACAGATATCAGAATGGATTAGTTCAAGTGGAGAAGTGCTTCGCCCTTCTACGCTATGAAAAGGTTTTCGGGGCTGCTTAGCTTGCACACACACTTCACATTTTGAACCCTTCTCATAATTATAGCTAGGAATTAAACTCATTTTACTTAACCGCATAATGGCTTCAAAATTTACATGACACAACCTTGAATGCCAAATATCATGAACTTTATTGCAATGGGAAACATTAAAGATGTTTACATTATTCGAATCAAGAGTTGATAAGCGGAACATGCCTCCACTATCATAGCCTTTGCCCACAAAATTACCAAACTTGGTCAAAATGACCTTATTGGACTCAAATACAAGCTTTATTCCTTGCCTACATAACATTGACCCGCTAAGGAGGTTGCGAGTCATCGCAGCACATCTGAGACGTCTTTGAGGATGAGTGTTTTGCCGAGGTAAGCGTCGAGCAAACTGTCCAATCCACGTCTTGTTATGCGGCTCCGTTACCCATTAGGACGGATCCACCACCTTCACCCTGAAATGAAGAGAAACAAGATCGATCAGCACATATATGTCTAGTAGCACTGTATCAATCCACCAATCAATAGATGGACTTGCCATAAAGGCACGAGTACGTACTCTTCCAAGTCGGAGCTTGCCAAGACGACATTTGCTTGACCCTATGGCCTTTGTGTCGACCAGAGTCGGACCCTTGCCCTTCGATTGCGACAATGATTGGCCTTATGGCCAGCCTCTCCGCAAACAAAACAGACAATGTCTTCCTTTTTCTTCTTCATTTTCTTTGGTTGGAGCTTGTATTGGGGTGACTCTTGAATTTGGGTTTCCTGGGGCCTCCAGTTCTTTTGACTTCCACTTGATGAGCTTGGACTTGAGCCTTTCCCATACCGTCACCTGATCTCGCACGCTCTTCGACATTGATAGCGGTGACAACTCATTGGCGTCAAGCGCTCCTTTATATGTCGGCGGTCACAAAGTCACGCCACGAGGCGGTAACCGCCGGGATGACGTTTACTTGGAACTTCTACGGTAGGGTGCGGTCGTCGACTTAAGTCACGACGTGGAGTTGAAGCTCGTGGGTCGCTCCATCACCGACCGTCCTTCCACCATCTTATAGTTCAAGTAATTTGCCGTTACAAAGGACTCGTTCCCATTATCTCCTTCGGAGTACTTCTCATCAAGCTCGTCCCACAGTTGCTTGGCATTCGTGAAGTTGACGTAGACGTCAAACAAACGGTTAGACAGGATGGCTAGCAAGCGGGCTAAGATCGCATTATTGGCCTCTTCCCAACGCATCGTTTGGTATCTCTAGCGGGGAACGCGGAGGACTTGAAATGACCCGAAGAGCCTAAGGTCGATCGACCAAAGCTTAGCCCTCGCCTAACGTTTGAAGTTGACACCGTCAAAGACTTGAGCTTTGACGTCGGATGAGGAAGCCATTCTTTCAAGTATAGATTTTACGGATTGTTGTAAATATTGCGGTATAAGCATATTTGCATATTTAATTCCAACCATATATACCAAAGAACCAATATGATTCCAGCATAAGAAGAATGACACTAATTGCATATAAACATGAAATTCTACCTTGTCATTCATCTCTACAAACATATTCAAAGAACATAACTTACATGCAGCTGAAAGTAACATGTAAATCAGTCCTAAAAACAATAAAACAACTAATTCCAGCATAGAACAAATTAATTGTTTTATTATTGCTCTCGAAACAGTCGCACAAAATCAAAGATTTTGGCCTCTCATGCACATGTCATAACTCTTCATAATTGATCTAGCAAGTTTAACTACTTGAGCTCTAGGTAATTAAGCGCCAATGAACAATGAGACAATAGAGCTATGTTCAAGGCGATTGATTAAATGATCACAAACAATATGATAAGTGACGATGAACTTGACATCTCATACATATAGCAAGAAGAGAATTGTATGAAGCGACAATACTTTAGATGAAATAAGAAATTAAGCGCACCAAAAATACAATCTAACAAGTCACCGTACTAATCTGAATTTTAATTGCGTGTAATCAAGTCTGATAGATGTAGATATAAGTAACTACAATCCAATGTGCAGAAAATCTAATCTAGAGCTCAAGTCTGCCAAATGATTGTCTAGATCAATTCAGTATATGACTAATTTCATCACGAGCATACACTTGCATCCACAAACATTCACAGCGGTCCTCGGATACTTGAACAAAATTACGGATCAAGAATAACTGCGTAAGCAAGAAAAAAGCAGATATACTCACCGAGCGGTACTCCAAAGCGTCCGAAGCAAAATAAACCAAAGATGAACTCAAACAATAGGCAAGGCACGATCAAATCGTTGTCCCGGAAAATCTATCGACCCACCGTCATAGCGGTAGATGATTCACGGAGATACAATGCCACACTTCTCCTCTCAGTCAAAACAGAGAAGAAGCCGAGGTCTAGAGATGCCGCACAAGATCACAAGAACGCTCTGGCCGAGAGCATTCAAGACACAGCAGGGAGTCGACGAAGCCTTCTTCTCCTCGGGTTGGCACCCCAAAGTCTCAATTCCCACACCCAAATTAGGGTTCACGCAGAAATCAAAGACCAAGCCTCAATCGGCGATGGTCAAGCCACCAACCACAAGACAACCCAAGGAACCGAGAAGAAGAAGAAACCCAAAGAGAGGAAAACCAGATCGGAACCAGAGACCATCACCCGGTGAAGAACTCGGCCCTATGTAGAAGGGGCGGGGTCTGCGAGGAGGTGACGCGAGCGGCCGGCTCCGAGGAACCCGGGCCAGCCCGCGCCTCCGTCGCTCGCCTCTCCAACCGCCGCCTCCTACCGCCGAAGAAATCGCCAGATTTCCGCCGAAGATGGAACGGCCGCACGGCCTCCCCTCGCACACGATGCGGACACGGGCACGCACGGGGAGGAGACGAAGTCTTCTCCCCTTATCTCTTCTTGTGCTCACCGCCGTGGCCCCTACCCTTTCCTTTTCTTTTCCCTCTTCAATTGGAAAATTACAATCAGGTCCCTGACTTACAACAGTTGTAAAGATAGTTTAAAAAGCAGCTATTAGATTTCCCTCAATTCTTGTTTTGTTGCAATTTTGTCAAACATTTGCAGTTTCAACTTCTGTGACTACAGTCATATCTTCTGTGAGCTTTGCTCATATGGTTGAATCTTCTCGTTTTGACAATTATTGACTACTAAAATTTTGTCTCTTTCAGGTGTCAGCCTTGGACAATCTTACTATCAGGAACTGTTGCAGTTGCCTGTACTTGGGTGCTCATCCACTCCGCTGTGATTACTGCAGGAGTTTCTTTTGTAATATGTGCATGGTGGTATATGTTTCTTTACTCCTATCCTAAGGTTTGTGCGCCACTTTTCTAACCTTTTCTACATTTATTTTGGTTTGATGAGATGATTGGTTGGAGATTGGTTTCTAATATGCGTGACACATGCTTCAATTTAGTTTGTTCTGCAATCATGAAAGTTTTCAGACTGTTAATCATGGGAGATGGAAATAACACATTTGTTTGATTTTAACATGGCTCTTACTTATGCAACTAAGTTAACTCTTACTCTCCTAGTTACAGCATGTGCTCTGACATATGCAAAAAATATCATGTGAGGTATCAGCTTTAGCATAGGGTGTTTTCAAACTGCAAATGCTACAATTAAATTTCTTATCCTGATTGTACATTCCTGAAGTTACTGGAATATAAATACCAGATACAAGGAATGTCTGTATTTTTAGAATTTGGTCAAATGCAATTCCTGGTTTATTAGAGGGGGAGCGGGGTCAAGAAAACTATGGCTTGAGCGGAACGCAAGAGTCTTCAACAACACCTTCAAAACCCACAAAAGAGTGGTGGATGGGATCAAAGAGTACTGCTAGCAATGGCGGGTAGCGGGAGCTAAGTGCATCGACAGAGTTCTTGACTGAGTCATAGCTATGCGGTAGTAGGCAGTTCCGTTTCTTGTACGGTCCAATGCAACTTCCAGAGTGGTTTAAGTTGGTGGAGTAGGGTTTGAGCAACCGTGTGTACATATATAACCTGAACTTTATCCTTTACTCAATGCAATGGCGGACAAATATTTTGCGTGTTCTCGAAAAAATTTCCTGGTATGTCAAAATTAATCTGACATAGATTTACCATGAACTGAGATAACATGGTGTCAAGCTAGCAAGTACCAGATGCAAAGGCTTGATTTATGCTTGCCTGTAAATGCGAAATTTCCTCTCCAGTTGAGGTTTAACTTCAGTACACAATCGTTAGCTGGCTCCTAAAACCTTCTTCTGTAGTTCATATATCAATTGATTGGAAGTTAGGAGCATTGTCTATGCTAACAATTCCTACTGCAGATTATCAGTTATAAGCATCAGGCATTTTCTACTTGCAAGATGGATTCTTTGATCTGAACATCAGGCATTTTCTACTTGCAAGATGGATTCTTTGATCTGAACATATTCTTAACATTATTTCTGCAGTTTTTTGTATTACATGATTGCAAACATTGCACAGAGAACGAGATAGGACTAACCCTGTGACTTGTCAGGCATACACCGAGATGATAGCTGAGAGAAGAAGAAAGGTGGCCAGTGGTACTGAAGATACCTACGGGATGGAGAAAATCTAGTGAGGAATTTCCAGCAGCGCCGCTGCGGACCTCTCGTTCCTAGTACTGCTTCCAAAGATAGTTTGGAAATGGTTGTGCAGATAACAGACACCATTGATTTGTAGAAATTTATCCATCAGAAATTGCTACGTGGAATCATGCTGCTCTGTTTGACTGTTTGTGCAGATAAATATGGTCAGCTCTGTATGTGTTCACTTCCATGGCTCACCTTGTCATTTGGGTCGCATGTTAGATAGCTGGGTATTCTCATCGGGCTTAATTTATCCAGGCCCGGCCCAAATAGCCCTGGAAGCATCCCAGTTTTGTCCCTCTGTGCGCTGCTGGCAATAAACAACCGAAGCGCTCTTAGAAGTTCAAATCATGGGAGGATCAGAGCGGCGATCCGCACTAAGCGGCTGCGGCCGCAACCGCCACCGCCGGTACTGTAGCAACGATCTAAAATTCTATATGAGAAAGGCTCCCGTAAACTAGGTTGTTGATGTTTTAATAAATGTGAAATAACTGTCTTATTGGTTCTAAGGTTTGAATTCCTGATATTAGTAAGAGTTTAAGTAACTTATATATTTTTGCAAGTTTTTTGAGTTTGCTTAGAGTGATCTACCGTGATCAACCATTTCGTACTCTTGCCGATAGCAAATTGCATAGATTGAATTGTTGTGAAGGTTGTTATACGGTTATGGTGGTTGTAATCTTGTGATTGACACAGCTTTGATTCCTTTAGCAAATTGTGTTTTTTTAGTTGCCATTGTGATCGATGTGGGACGATCTTAAATTGTATTACTTTTGTTATCTTCGTTGACCGTGTGATCATCATCATCGTAAGATCGAGCCAACACCAAGGGTTTGCGTGATCGCACCTGTATCATCTAGTATCAGAGCTCAAGGTTGAATGGTGACAAACTTCAGTTGCACGGTGACATCTATCATTTACTTTGGTTTATTTTCATTCTACCATAAAAAGACACAAAATATTTGCTTTCCTTTTAGCCTTTTGATTTCAATATAAAAATTTGGTGAGTTATGTTAGGTTTTAATCCACTAAAACCAGGGACGGAGCCACCGGGAGGTTTCATCAGCAGGCCCTAGCCTACCCTCCGGTGGCAAGAGCCTCCTAACCCCTCGCATGTCGCTTGTGCGCCCGACTGTGCTGCCGCCGTGCTCCACCACTGCAACCTCCCTCTACGGTGAGCTTTGATGAAACTGTTCATGTCATCTTATGTTCTAGTATCTAAGCAACTCATCCTCCAAGTTAATTTGATTTTTGTGTATCCAATTGCCGGGAATAGAGCTTTCCCCAAAACCGGACAAATTTGCTCATCGCCATTGATTCATCGTCTCCGGCAAGTCATTTTTAATTCCTCACACCCAAACTATCTCTACCATCTCCTCTGTATGTTTCATGCCTCAATTCAACCAATGCCTCGCCGTGGAGAGCCACCACTAGTGCCACCTCCATTTCCGCCGCTAGCCACCATCGCCCTGCCTCTCTGGCCACCCCTTGAGCCCATCTGCTGCACTGGAGCACTCCACGTGCCCACGCTGTGCCCATGCTCGCGCAACCCTTCGCCTTACATCGTCGGAGCCCGCCACCACCATCCACCCATGCTTGCCCGCCCACGCTGTGTCGCTGCCCCGATCGCCGCCACCGTGCACCATCGCCCACGCTGTCGACTCCCACTGCCTCCTCGGAGCCCCTTCAACCTATTTTGTTATTCGCCCCCGCCCCCCACGCCGCCCCTCGCCGGTGACACTGCCCCTAGAGTCGCCTGCTCTGTTTTCCTTCTGCTTCCTTCTCATTCCCTCTCTCAATCACTTACATAGATGGCCCACTTGTTAGCTTTATTTTTTTATTTTTTTAGCTGAAAGAAATATTCCTTTAAAATATTCTCTCCTTTATCTTTTTCTGTATTTTCTTCTCAGGCAAACCTTTCCATGATTCGTACTCCGCCGTTCGAACTTCGAAGCAAGTGATTCAAATTTCTAAATTCATCTAAATTCATAATATACCTCCCAGTACCTATTTTTTTATAAGTTTTTTTATTTTATTTGAATTTATTTTGTTTGGGCTGCTTTTCGCGTGTAGACTACAACGTTTATGAGGAATACGACTTCGCCGACATTTCTCACCATCAGGACGCTTTGAGCCCACCCACCATTTTTTTTCTGGGTTCGCCACTATTTAGAACCTTGGCTAGCTTATTGATCCAAAAAAAACTACCTTGTTTACTTTCGGCATAAGCTATATCATTCAATTGTTAGATCTGCCTACTTTCTATTCCTCGTCTGAAACCTAGATCTGGTATGTCCGCTAATGCTTTTTCCAGAATTGGTTAACTTGCTCTTCACTTATACTCTTTTGTTAACCACATCTAGTATTGAGTTGCTATATTTTTCACTTATATTATGTGATCATCAACTAAACAATTGTTTTCTAGCTTGGATTACAAGTTAAGTTGACAGTAGTCTAGAATTCAGATTGCACTTATTTGACTAAACCTAACAAGCTCCACATATATTGTTATTTTCTTAGTTGCACTAACCATATCAGGTGCATCGTATGATGATTCACACCATTGTGATAAAGACGAACTACACTATGGTGGTGACCTTCTCCAAGACACTCGTGATCAATTGACCACAACAAATCAACATTTTACAAGGAGTTGCAATGCTTTAGATCAGCGCATTCAAGATCTTCACATTGAATTGGGGGATCGTATAGCTTCGGTGGAGGAGAATCTGAATGCTTGCTTCACAAGGCATGAACAGGTTATTAATATTCATTTTGATGCCATTATGGATTCTCTCCGGTGGTTGGAGAGGAACCAAGGGCTACAAAATGAAGTTAGAGCTGTTGCAGCCCCTGTTCTTCTACGACCACAACGTCCACATATGCAACACAATCTTGGTGATGATTGTGACCTTGATGCTATCTCCAATGAAGCCTTCTGTAGAAACTACTACCATTATGGCCCTCGGTGTGGTTATCATCAAAACCATGATGTAGGTCCTCTTGGACATGGTTTATTTGGGCGACATCATGATGGAGGACGTCATCGAGAGGAAGATGGTTTGGGAAAAATTAAAATTTCCATACCGTCTTTCATGGGCTGAACAGATCCAAAGAAATATATTAAATGGGTGATACATGTTGATTAGATATATGATGGCCAAAACTTCATTATAGAAAAGAAGGTTCGTGCCACTTCAATTGAATTCATCTAATATGTTTTGGTTTGGTGGGACCAATTAAATAGAAATAGGAAAAGGCCAACCACTTGGGCTCTAGCTTATAAAAACAGGTAGAGGTTAAGGGTTTTAGCCATGGCTTTGTGGGCGCTTTTTATGCTAGGGTTTTTAGAGGTGCCGTGAGGGCGCTTTGTAGCCATAGAACATGATCTAGAAATAATATATCAGATCTATTCCACGAAAAGTTAGTCGACGTCGCTGACATGTTTTCGAACATCGTTTTTCCTGTGGCCTCGGCAGCGGTGTGCTAACACATCTTGATCTCGTGTGATACGAGCATGGTGTTATCTTCGGCGATCGAGAGGACGAAATGTTCGAGCAGTCGAAGCGATCAAGTGTAGCAGAAGCTTTCGACTACGTGCAAAGGAGGTTAAGCGAGCGGTCGAACAACTTGCGGTTGAAATCTACATCCGATAATTTAGATTGTTTTTCTTCTGATTTAAGATTTGTTTTCAAATGTCAAAAAGCAGAATCAATCATTCATCCCCTCTGATTACGCCATATGATCCTACAAGGAGAAACAAGGATCCATGACCATAGCATAATGATGGGCTCTAGCAGCAATGTGTTCGTATCCTGCTCTCTGATTGACATGTACTGCAAATGCAAGCAGTGTGCAGATGCACAAATGATTTTTAATTCCCTGCCGCAAAAGAACTCATTTCAGGTTATAGCTACAATGGGAAAATGGTGGAAGCTGACGAGCTCTTCAAGAACATGCCTGCAAGGAATGCTGCTTCGTGGGATTCGGTTATCTCTGGTTATGCACAAAATCGACAGTTTGTTGATGCGCTAAAATCTTTTTGTGCAATGTTGGCTTCAGGGCAGATTCCAGGGAAAATTACCTTCTCAAATGTTCTTCTTGCGTGTGCAAACTTGCGCTCTTTAGAGATGGGCAAGATGGCTCATGCTATGATCATCAAGCTTAAAATCGAGGAAAGCGTTTCTATAGGAACTGCGCTTAGTGGCATGTATGCCAAGTCAGGAGATTTAGAGAGCTCCAAGAGGATGTTTTATCAAATTCCTGAAAGAAATGATGTCACATGGACTGCCATGATTCAAGGACTTGCTGAAAATGGTTTTGCAGAGGAATCTATTCTGTCATTTGAGGATATGCTGGCAACTGGAATAGCACCAAATGAGCATACATTTTTAGCTATTCTGTTTGCTTGTTCCCACAGTGGCTTGGTGGAGCAAGCCGTGCATTATTTTGAAACGATGCAGGCATGGGCATTTCACCTAAAGAGAAGCATTATACGTGTATGGTTGATGTTCTAGCTCGATCTGGTCGTTTGACAGAGGCTCAAGATCTTCTGGCAAGGATTCCAAGTAAATCAGAAGCAAATTCATGGGCTGCTCTTCTGAGTGCTTGCAACATTTACAGGAATAAGGAGATCGGTGAGAGGGCTGCAAAGGGGCTTCATGAGTTGGAGAAGGGATATCTTGCCACGCGCGTGAATTACTGTTCACACGCAGTCGAAGTACTGTTCACAAATAGTGCCCATGTACTAAGCAGTGCGTATGACGAGGTCAAATTAGTAAGAATAGTTAGTTTCTGTAGAATCGTATAGCGCAATTCGAGGGGGTGAATGATTGCCTCCGCTTCTTGATACCTTAAAACAAATCTCAAACCAGAAGAAAAACAATCTAACTTACATATGTGGATTTCGACCGCAAGTCGTTAACTCGCTTGCTTCGACCGCTCGCTACGAGAACACGCTAAAGACAACAACATACTCGGCCCGGTTGGATTGAACTGACAATCGTATACACCAAGCTCCTGGCACGTAAAATCGTGATGTGTTAACACGCCTCCGAAGACACAAGAAAATGATGCTCAGAAAATATGTCGCTGACGCCGACTAACTTTTCCTAGTATAGATCTGACCTATTATTTCTAGATCATATGCTGAGGATACAAAGCGCCCTCACGGCACCCCTAAAAACTATAGCACAAAATGCCTCCTAAAGAACCGGCTAAAACCCTTAGCCTCTACCTGCTTTTATATGTTAGAATCCTAAACCGTGTTCACCTCAAACACGGATATCTCAAACCGTATCCTTAACAACCTGGGCACGCAATCATATTTCTTCCGAAAATCAAGGGACCTGAAACCCTTCCAAACACGGATTTTAACCAATCTCTAAACCTTCCCGTTATGGACACCTTCCATAATGTTTCCAATCTTTCCACATGACGAAATCTCCAGGACAACACCTCTCGTATTTTCATCACGTGTCGAAGCCTCCGGGACCACACCTCCCGTATCTCCTCTAGGCATCATCCACATGTGTCGAAACCTCCGAGATCGCACCTCCCGTATCTTCTCCACGCATCATCACCACTTGTGTCGAAGTCTCCTGGACCGCATCACTCGTAGCTTCTCCATGAATCACCACATTTGATCTCTACGTGCTCTAGCGTGAGCCCGATCACCACGTGTGATATTCTCGACCGATTGGACCTCAAATTTCCCCATCATAGTCCCGGTCCTCCTCGTCACTGACCATAACCGTCTCCACGCCCACCTGCACATGCCAAGACCAAAGAAACATTTTTCTCGACACAAGTTCTTCACAACTTGACCGTCATCAGCCCGCACACACACACACCACATCATCATCTATCTATAGACAAAAATCAAACCATCCACAAAACACCAACCAAGTCATCCACGACAACAAATTCTATCGCTTTCCACAAATCAGCCTTAGACCACTCAATACGACCACTAGCTCAACGAGTACTAAAAAACAACAAGTACTCAAGAATTACCATCGCTCCGCTTAAAACACTCGGGAATATCAAGTATCGTTACCAACCATAGAACCATCATATACCAACTACGAGTATCGATCGCTACGACTAAAACACCATATTGCTCAGTCTATGACTACCGATCTTCAGCCATTCGCTGCACCAACGATCACCGAGTACCGCACAGACTACTATTCACAAGTACCAAAACACCAACCACAAATATCCGATTTCCGATCACTGTTCACGATCGCAAAAAACACGACTATTGAGTACCGAGTCCTTCCGACTACCGAGTACCACGACCATCTGACCACCTAGTACTTCTATCTTCCGAGTACCGAATCATTCGAGTACTGTTCACAGATCACCAACCATCATGCACCAGCCAGTCGTACCACTGGCCTAATACGAGTATTTGAAGTACTCGAAGATAGCAAGAATTAAAGCATTCGAACTAACCATGAAGTCTACGAGTACCGATTGTGAAGCCTACGACAACCGATCGCAAAAGCCTTCGACTACCGATTGCGAGGTCTACGACAACTAATCGAAAAGTCTAAGACACCGACAGCAGACCTCAAAGTCTACGAGTGCCGATCACAAAGTCGTCGACTATCAAGTACCGACCAGTAAAGTCTACGATTATCGAGTACCAACCAGTAAAGTCTATGACTATTGATCAGTTACTGTAGCTATGACCATAGACAAAGTATTGTATCTATGACCATCGAAAAGTACTGTAATTTATCATCTTAGACCAAGTATGGTCGTTCTATCGTATTCGATGTTCCGTGGTCGAAATATCGTGATTGAAGAATGACGAGGTCGAAATACCATGGTCAGATTGCCGTGGTCGAAGTTTGACATGGTCAAAATACCATAGTCAAAATGTCATGATCGATACCAGACTTGGTCGAAGTCGGACGTGGTCGAAATCTGACGCGGTCGAAGTCGGACGTGGTCAAAGGCGAACGTGGTCGAAGTCAGACATGGTCGAAATCTGCAGTGCTCGACTTACCGTGGTCGAAACTGGACGTTGTTGCCATCCTGAAAACTCAAGCACAGAAACGCAACGACTATAACTTTCACAATTGCAAATTCCAATAAAACCAAATGTCAATTATTCATCACGCACTACCATCACATGGTCTCACACTTTCCTTATTAGATAGGTTTAATTCCTTATTATATGGGTTTACTATCTTATAGATATATTCCATTGATTAGAGATAGATTTCTTGATTAGAGATATATTTCTTTAGTGATAGAGGTTATTTTTTGGAAGTCAAGTTGAGATATCTCTATAAAAGGGTTAGTATGTATATATTACAAATCAATCAATGAAGATGAATTAATCTAATCTCTTACTCAAGTTCTATCATCCCAGTTTATAGTCAAATCTCTCATCCCACCAAGCCGACGCCGTCCAGCCTTCTTTCCGACGGTGTTTACTCCGATGAAGTAAGGTTCATCACATATCTGCTTCCAAACATCTAGCAGCAAATTCTGCAGCAAGTTCATGATGAATGCATTAACCAAGGAGAATGGTGTACTGGAGTTATTGCAAAAGTGGAGTATACCTAGAAAATCTGGCCATTGGTTCATTGATTTTGAACAGTCTTATCACTATCGTTTAAGCCTGCTCCTGAAAAATTGTGGCATTACATGATATATACAACCTGGAATAGTTTGTTTGGACCCTTCTGCTGAAGTTCATATGATTTGATGCGAACCAGCTTCAGATGAACAACAGAGAACATGCAGCTCTGCATTTTAAAAAATAATTTGTTTACTGCACCTTTTCTGGGCTCCTCTGCTATTGAATTCAAATGAAGATTACAAGGGTGATGCTCCAGAGTATGTAAATATACTAAAAAAGAGGTGCCATCCGACAAGCCTAAGAATAAATTGCCGCAACGAGCTAGCTTAAGTGATGTTACCTCTGGGTTGGAACTTGGAACTTTGAACTGACTGTTGAAGTGGATAAGCTTGTCAAAGCTTCCAGCATTCCAGTTCGACAGGAAGAAATAGCTACTTCAATAAGTTCAGAAAGATCTTCCCATCTTAAATCAGTTACCTCACAAGTCAGGTAATTACTTTGTCATCATAATGCTGCTTTTCCATTTTGTGCTCATCAACTGACAGCGGATAAGATATATTTCTTACACCAGCATTAGCATCTGATCTCTAAGTCTATCTGGGCATAAATTAACCGACCATGTTGAGGATCATTCACATGTTTTTTTGTTTGATTTAATGCAGCCAGTCCCAGTTGGAAGGTAACTGTTTGCTACTATTCAGTTGAATGCTTGGAAGGTGCCAAAACGATCTGTCTACCTGTATGCATCCATGCAAGCAGGAGATATGCAAGGGACTGAAAGAGAGCACTCTTTTCACCCTGAGCACCAGTTGCTCTGCAGATATGCATCTTCGGGGAAGTGTGCGGATGCGCTTAATCAGTGAAACCTAGACGTAGACGTGTAGTAACATATGTCAGTAGTCCAAGGCTTCTTCGGTCGGTGTCTTGTTTTTCCATCAGCCGATTGAACCGTAGGAATTGGCCGGTGGCAAGTGGCGGATGTGCCGTCGTGTGTGGGCGCGACTTTGGCTCCCCGTGTCGGCCCAGCCTCGTCAGAAGGGACACCTCAGCAGCTCGGCGGTTCGCGCTTTCCCCACGCGCAATCAGCGTCGGGCAAAGCGGCAGAGGGCACAAAGCGCGTCGCGTCTCCTAGTACCTTCTCCTAGTACCTTCGCCTTCCCTCCCCACTCATTCACTGACGCTTCTAGCGCACCGGTCCACCTCTGCCAATCTCTCCTCCCGCTCCAATTAATCCGTGTTCCTTCCTTTCCACTGCGTGCTGATCGGTCTGATCGGGCTTGGGCTGGGCTGGTCTGGTCTCGCCGGTGCAGCGTCGAGGAGTGAGGACGGAGGCCGGTGACGGCGATGGAGCCCCTAGAGATGGCCATAACGGTCATCTTCAACGCGCTGCTGCTGGTGTTCATGGTGAAGCTCTTCTTCGCCATGTTCCATATGAAGCTCGTCGTCATCCTCTTCTACCTCGTCATCCTCCTATTCGCCATGGCCTTCTCCGGCCGGGCACCCAGCAGCTTCTAATAGGAAGGTGCCAATCTTTTCTAAGTTGTGAGTGCTTCACCTTTGAGAGAACCGATCATCTCGGGTTTTTGGTTAAGATTTAACAAGGGAAAGTTATGAGTCCAAGATGCAAAATATGTAAACCCAGCGAAAGAAAAGCTGAGCGCTTGGTACAAAGTGTGTGAATTTACTTGAGAGTTCCTTCTCTAGTTTGGTACTATTTCCGAGCAGATTCGTGCTGTAGCTTTGGCTGGATCTTTCTTCTTGTAGTTTCCTAGTAGATCATGGATAGAGCAGTAAAGATGAATAGTTGTTCCTGGGGAAGAACGATGAACAATGTTGCTTGCATAATTTTATCTTTTTTTTTGTTAAAGAAAAATACCACGACTTATAATTTTGTGATTAAGCTGCAAAAAATTCTTACTGCCTCCGCTTTAAAGTAGATGTAGATGTCGTTTTAGAAGGCGGTTTTGGTATTTCGAAGCAATATTTTTGGCCAAATATACATCGGATAAGTGCTTGTGGTATGTAAACCATGATTAAAAACTACTGTGTAAATTGGAAAAAAAAGAAAACACATTACACCAAAGGGTTCTAACTTCTCCGGGAACCGTTGACCTCGACATGTGACTTCAATTATTAGAGAAGCTCCCGGAAATGCCGAAACAATAGTATATCATCTTCGCTGCACACGCCACCGATTTGTTCGATACTTAAATAGAAAAGGCAAAGGACGCGTCATCTGGTAGGCTAACAGCCATGACTCCTTTGCCATGGCCCATGGCCCATGTGCACCATCCTACTTCAAAGGACTCACTTTCTCATGGCAGCCTGTGGCGTTCGATTGGGTTAAAATAAACAGATAGCAAATTATACTATAGTGATTTATTTGTCATAATTAAATTTTAAAAAAATTTAAATAAAAAAATAGGTTAACCTATTACGGACAACACAAACAAATACGAGAAAAAAAGAACTGAAAACTAAAAAAATAAAATTTATGAATAGTAAATAATAAACCAAAAATCAGAAGCTTAAGTCAAAATAAACGGGATCAATAGTCAATGCTACTGTTCGAGCTTTCTTCGTATATGATAGTACGATGCCCGTAATCGTCCTAATTCAGGGTGGGTATTTTTACTTAAGACTTAGCTTTTTTTTAACAGTGATTAGCTTTTAAATAGAATATCTTTTTAAAATAAGATTTATAAGTTGATTATATAATATCCTAACTTTATCTATATTAATTAAAATTACACGTAGTTATCTCTCCGTACTCTTTTTACCAAACAGTCAAAATTTAAAATTTTAAATCAAAAGTCATAAGTTATAATACAGCTTAAAAGAAGCTACCCTATTATAATAAGCTGTTCTTGCTCTCAAACACACACACACACTGAAGCAGAAATTTTCGGATTTCTCATAGCATAGACTCTGTATCCCCTTCCTTCTCAGCCTCAGACGGCTTCTTCCGTAAATATGTGCTCTTCAAGTTACATATCCTCTCCCTGGCGCAACCAATCGCCGGACGTCCGTCGTATCGGTGATTGACTATCCACATGGATCCCGTCAAGCCGCCCAAACAAGTCCCTGTAGTATTTGTGTTTTCTGAGGTTCTTGTGATCATTTATGTTGTATAAGCATGGCATTAACACTCCCTTGAAAAGGGTGCAACGTCACCCTCGCTTCAGGGTGGTATTGTAGCACCCACTGGAGTAGTAAACCCTGATGGTTGTTTGCAGATTATCACTGACCAAAATTCCATTGCCTGCCTAAAGATCCAGGATGGTTCTGTATACTGGCTCAAATCAATAGCTACAAAAAAACTTTCCATGCGCCATAATGCTTCAATCCAGCTACATCAAGCATGTTGATACTTGATACGCGATAGTCAGATTGTTCTGCCAAATTTAGAACTTCACAGCACAAGAAAATGAGGAAAGATAAAAAAAAAACCTATTTTAGCATGAACTAAAAAGATATGCCCCGAAATAATCTAAAAGCATTCAAGCAATATCATCATGGAAGGATATCTACAGAATCAACAGGAATACAGGGTGGAACAGAAGGGAATGCAAATGGTTAGCTTGGACTATAGCAAAACTACGTCGCAAATAATCATCCATTACTTACAAGGAAACTACTCAGGTAGCAAGGCAAAATATCTTTGAGTAAATTTCACAAAACTACAGGTCATATAAAGTACAAACTATCAGAAAAGTACAGGTTTTAGCAACTATTTCACAGAACTCTAGGTTTAAGGGCTAGATGTATGGCAAAGCTACAGATTTTGGAAACCCCATCACACATACTTGTATCTAACACATTAGGCCCACTTAGCAGACCCTATACCGCCCTCACGTCCCATTATGGTCTGTCCACATCATGTACCACGCGTGCCCTAGCCAACCACGTCAATCTACGGTGGTGATCATTTTGGCTTATTTTTGGTGGCTTATGGCTGAAAAGCACTGTAGCTGGCTGAAAAAACATTGTAGCTGACAGAGGCTTATTTAACATAATTAAATTTAAAAAATTTAAAAAATATGTTAGCTCATCACAAACAACGCAAACGAATACGGCAAAAAAAAGAACCGGCAAAAAAGCTCAAAAAAAAGCCAAAAATTCAGAAAAAGACGAAATTACAAATAGTGAAAAATAAACCAGAAGCCAGAAGCTGAAGCCGAAACGAGCGGGGCACATTACGTGGCTTGGGGCTTCGCCTAAAGGGTTCAGGCACGTCAGAACAATAACAGGCAGGCCGCAACTAGGCGTGGCGCATGATGTGGACAGGACATAACAGGACGTGAGGACGGTATAGCGACTATCATGTGGGCCCAATGTGTGGATTTCTAAAACCTATAGTTTTGCGATACATCTAGCCTTTGACTCTGGAGCTCTACAAAATAGTTGCTAAAGCCTATAGTTTTCTGCTAGTTTGTACAACAAATCTGTAGTTTTGTGAAATTTACTCAATATTTTTTGTAGTCCAGGCACATATAATTCACACTTCAGTGACAAAAGTTCCTCAGGTAATATAGAAAAATAACCCTATTTGGTTCTCTGGTGCAAAGACTTGGTTTTTTCATAAAACAGGTCTGAACATGGCTCAAGATATTTCTGCATTCTCGTTTCATTGAGTTAAACTTCAACTACCATATGGCTATGTAACATTCTTGATAGCCTAATTTTGTTAGGCTAGAACACTATAAATTTACCTAGGGCTCAATATGCAAATCAGAAATTGATCAATCGAACTTTGGTGCATAACTTTCAAGCAAATTCTTGATGTCCCAGCCAGTAACAAGTGAGTTTTGATTTCAGAATTGTTTCAAAATCACCTATTCAGCATCATGAATCGAGCCCTACATAGCCTTTTGATCCAGGGGCATATATCAATAGCACAGAACCAAAATTTCATTTCATTAGAGCACAAATCTAAGCACAGTGGCCATCAAATTCATGGCGCATTACAAACACTACCTGAGGACATCAACTCGGGCACCGGAGACCCCCGAGAAGGCTCAGAAGCAGCAGTCGCAGTCGAAGGGGCAGAGCGGGGTGCCGCCGGCGTCGGCCTTGCCGAACCCGAGCTCCTCGGCGGAGTAAATGGCGAGCCCGTCCGCCATGCGCCGGCGCGGCCGCTTCTCCTCGCCTTCCTCGTCGTCGTCCGGCTCCCTGTCCTTGCCCCTACTCGCCTTCTTACTCTTCTTGTTCTTCTTGCCGCCCCCCTCGGCCCTGTCCTTGGGCTTCTTGTCCCCCTCGGCCTCCTCCTCCTCCTCTGGCTTACGCTTGTTGCCGCACTTGGCCGCATGAAAGATCTCATCGATCTCGTCGGCCATCTTCTGCTTCTTCGGCTTCTTGGCCGCCGCCGCCGCCTCCTCCCGCTCCTCCGTGTGTTCCTGAGGCTTAGGTTTTTGGTCGGAGGAGGGGGTCTGGGCGTCGATAGAGGGGTTGGGGACGGAAGTCTTCTTCTTCTTGTGGGATTTGGTGGCCATTGGAGGATAGATAGGCCGAAGGAGGAGGGAGAAGAGGCAGGAGCTAATGAGGTTTTGGGAGGGCGGCGAGAAGGGTTTGCTTGCGGTAAGCCGGTAACGGCAGCGGAGGACAGCACACTGGAGTCTGGGAAGGTAGATGGTGGGCAGCCTCCAAATGGCCGTCCGGTACGGATTTTAATAGGACACGACCTAGATTCGATATAGTTAAACTGTATAAGTTATATCACCTAGTATCGGCATTAGTTTATGTGCCTGCTATCTAATCTAGATATAATAAAGAGGGATTAAGCTATGCTGGACCAGTCCGGGCACGCTTAGCCCAACGATGTTTCGATCGCGCGTTGTCTTGGTGCTGCCCTGTCCGCAGGCGCTATGTCGTTATTACCGTCTGCGTGAGAGGAGAAGGTTGAAGACGGTGGTTAATGGAGGAGGAAGGCTAACAAGAGGGAGAGCTAGCGAGAGGAGGCAGCAGCTGGCAGGGAGGGAGGAGGCGACGGCCGATGTGGGCAGGGGCGGAGGAGGTGGCAGTCGACATGGAGGGAGGAGGCGACAATGACTGGGAGGGAGGAGAGTAGGCCGGCGGGGGCGAGACCGTGAGGGAGGAGGTGGCGGGGATAGCCAATCCAGCGCCATGGTGACACTATCGGTCTGCCGGCACCGCGCATGCGCATGGTACTGATGGCGGTAGCGAGGGCCAAGGGAAGGGAGCAATTGGCCAAGAGTCAAGGGGGTCGCTGGTAGTAAGTTTACTATCAGTCGCAAGTAAGTTTACTACCAGACACAAGTAATTTTACTGTCAATCGCAAGTGAATTTATTGCCAATCATAAGTAATTTTATTACCAGACACAAGTAATTTTACTGTCACTTGCAAGTAATTTTACTACCAAGTCACACGTTCACGCTCAGAAGAGTATAGTAACCCTAACATAAGTAATTTTACTGTCACCTATAAATAATTTTACTGGACTATCACAAGAGAGTTAATGCACCCTTTGAGCAGATTTGGCCTCCTAGGAGGGTTGGGGGTAAATGGTGTGTCATACCGTGTTGGACCGGGCCGGGCCTCGACACGATATCGTGCCACGCCGGGCTAGCCCGCTGTGTCAAGGTGTCGCCCCAAGCACGACACACTTGATCGGGTCAAACTAGCATGATCCATTTACTATTCGTGTCGTGCCGTTGTAAGATCAAGGATGGTCGACTAGAGGGGGTGAATAGAATGTTTCTAAAATTTTAAGCCTTAATTGACAATTGTAGCAAGAGTGAGCTAATTGAAATACTAGCATAAATCAAGAGCTAAATTCTATGTTTTACTATGTCACCCCAAGGCTATGTCAATACTAAATACAAGTCTAGCTAAACAATTCTATACAAGTAAATAGTTAGAAATATAAATATAGAAATAGTAAAGGCAAGAGGGAAAAACTGTAATTAAGACAATCGATGTTTCTCCCGTAATATCAAAGACTTGCCGATCTTCACTAGTCCACATTGAGATAAGCCCAAACGGATTGGACCGGCTCCACGAATTAAGCCTTATGAACCTCAAATCTATTAGAGTTGGTCTTCTTTCACTCCGGAGATGGTGAGTATAAAATTACTCACAACGGTGCCAGGCCTCTTTACAACCTTCTTTGAACAGATCACTGCATAATCTTCTTCCAAGCCATCTAGGTGTCGGCAAACACCAAGAATAATAAACCACAACCTTTACTTGAAGGTTATCAAGTGCCAAAGAGATCAACTAATGATGCATATGCACCTAAATGCTCTCAACTACATCAAAATTAGAAATGTGAGCAAAATAAGTAGTAGAGAGGGCACCAATGGCTCTAACGTATTCAATAAGATCAAGAGTTATGAGCTTAATGCTAGTGAGGGGATATTTATAACCCCTAACCACAAATTCAACCATCGAGGATAAATTTCTCAAAAATTCAGTAGGTGCGGCACTACCACCATATATCGACCAGTACTATCGCGTCTAGAGTTTAACAGTTATATGTAGTTCATTTAATACTTCTGAACTAGCCATTATGGTTTGGTGCGGTACTACTACACTCATATGGGTCGATACTACACATGACGGTAGTACCGCTGGGTTCATGCGGTACTATCGTTTTTCAGGAGAGGAGAAATTTTTTAAAAAAACATGCCCTTTGACAATAACGTACCGCCAACTAGGAATCGGTCCTACAGCAAGTGCGATCATACCGCCTGCCGGTAGTACCGCAGTTATACCTACGGTCATACTATTTTAACCAAAATTTTCATATGCAGTTCCAAATACAATGCATGACTCTTAGTTGATCAATGTGGCACGAAATAAGTTTTCAAACTACTAGCCATGATCCTTCTTTACAATACATCATCTAGCCTATGAATCCGGTCTTTCCACCAATCTCCAAGACCAGTAAAAACTATAACAGGGTCCTTAGGCTGTATAATACCTTTGTCTTGAGTCATGTCGATCTTTTATCACCCTTGCATGCTATTTTCATGTTGTCATCCATAATCTGGAACTAAACCTCTAAAAATATCTTAGCACACATATTAGTCTCTTTAACACATTGGTATCATTAATTACCAAAATTATTTTTAGAAGTCTTAATGCTTTCAGCCATATCTAAACCGGACAAACAGTACCATAGCTTAGACCGGCCCGAATGGCCCGGCTTATTTGGCCATGTCTTATGATGGGTCAAGCCAGGCCTCCTTTGGTCGCCTTGGTTTGGCCCAGCCCACACGCCTAAGCGTCCGGTTACAAAACAGGTACGAAATCTCATTGATAAGTCAAATTAATAAGGGATTGTGTGAATTTATAAGAAAATTTAACAAAAGTAGCTCCATATCTGCAAATGTGTATGTTACCCTCATTCTGGAGTCCGTGTTAGCTTCTATGTTCCAAACAAAGCATAATTTTTAGGTCATCGGAACGGAAGCGATCTCCAGCCCAGACAAACCAACTTGCACTGCATATGAAACTAGAAACCAATGCTAAGGAACCGCACGACCTTACATCTCACGTATTTGCACCACACGAAAGCTGGTCGTGAGGTGCCTGTACAACGTACAACAAGTTCACTATGTGAAGAAAAACCAGTCTATATGAAAGAAAAAAAAAACAAACGACAGTTCCGACCAAAGGGAAATAAATCCTTAGAGAACCCGGTGTGCAGCCAACACACTGATCAGAGCTCTTATGGACATGTTCTTTACCGAAATTAGCAGCTTTTGACTTTTACTATATTACCTAACTTTCTAACTTTCAAACGGGATATTTTCTCAAAACAGGATTTACAAGTTAATTATAGTACATCTTAAAAGTCTAACATCTATATCAACCAAAATTGCAAACAAGTATCTCTCTCTACAATCTCTGTCGCAAATAGCTAAAATTTAAAAATTTCAACCAAAAGCCATAAGCCGCAACCGCGCCAAACAGGCCCATCAACTGAGACATGTCAAGCAGATATATGCCTCATTATCCATAAACAATAAATAAATTCCTTCAACAATTTGTTTCACAATAAACCACATTACACATCACACATATGTACAGTTGACGCAACAGTTTTGTATTTACAATTGCTGGTCATTGCGCATGATCATGATGCCACTGTTGTTTCACACTTCACAATGCCTTCATAATAAATTTCGTGGACACAGCAGCGCCTTTTGCTGCCATTTTTAGGACAGTACGGCTCTTGTACAGCCTGCACACAATCAAAAAGTAAACAGTCAAAAGAACCGACATCACATACAAAGTACATATTATCTGAATGTGTAGATAATGTCTTTTCTGACAAAAGTCACTTAGCAAAATTGTATCCTGTCATACCATAATTAGACCCTTCTGAAGATAATTGACCATATAAGCAAAACAAACTATGGTGATAAGAGAATTTTAAAAAATATACCATAGCATCATAATGATTCACAATTATTACTTTCAGCACAAAAAAAAGATGATGAATCTCAACAGCAGGTTAGCACTAAGCAATGCCAAGCAATGAAAGGAAAAAATAAAGGTGAAAAGTTTAAAACAACAATGCACCAAAAAAGTGAAGGGTAAAGTAAAATTTTCAGTTGCGTAAGTATTCACTTGTAAAACTAACACAAAAATCTGGCATGGTGAGAACTTTACCCTACTAATGTGATTCCCCAGGTTGCCAATATGTAAATCACTTTTCCAGCCTCCCAGAAACTTATCCATTTCTTCCGATCTTTCATGGTACTCAATGCCATTGCAACAGCTGCTGACAAATTAGAAATTAGAACATATAAAATATACATTAAATCAAACCAAAAGGAATGTTAAGCATACGAAAACTCCCAAAGATAAAAATATCCAATAAGAATGTAGCCATGTGACCAAGAAAGCTTTGTTTCTTCTCTCTTTATATAACGAATTATTGTTCAGAGAACTTAATCTGTGCTGCGGTAAATTTTTTTAAAAAATCCAGAAAGCAAGGGCAGAAAACAAACTAAGGTACAACCTCAACCAAGTAACAGCTAGCCTTCAAATTGTCACAACTACTTTTCTCTGTCTAAAGATATTAACAGCAATGTTTCAGTGTATGCTTTAGTAAAGCTATTTGTGATACCCTAGAGTTTTACACACACAACTATCTGAAGGACTAGAAGTGCTAGAGGGATCATCTCTATGGTGCCTCCTCCAACAATTAAATAGATCAATACATACCAAAACGTAGACTAATAACCATACGCTAATCATAACATAGCACTAGCAGTGCAGTTCAAATCAGAAACAGAAACAATATAGAAAAAATCAACACAGCAGGCAAGCTTAACTACAGATAGGCCAATTTAAAATTCAACATTTTTCTTGGCATGTGCATCTCTATTATGGTGAAGTTTCTCATTGCACTAACTAGGTGGACCTAACCAATTACTCCCTGTACATAATTGTTTTAAAGCAATCATCTAAGAGACCACATTTAGAAATATATAAAATTTAACTTCACGAGTAACAACGTGGAGGATGGTCATCATACCCTTTTGCAGCTCTGCCTGTGATAATGACTGAAGAGAACATAACAACAAACAGTTAGAACAATGAAGTAGTGCTTGAGAGTATATTCACCAATTCTTGAAAACATAATACCTTGGACTTTGGATCTTCAAGAATGCACCTAGCAATAAAGGTGGCAATAGCATCAACGATGTCATCGTCATTAACCATTACATAATTTTCGTTGTCAATTCCACTAATTTCCTCCAAAGTGCCCCCAGCATTATCACAAGCAACCAAGACCCATGACCCATTCTTCCCATCACCGTTAGCATATGGAATATCTCCAACTTCCACCTCTGGTTTTCATTCGAACAGAACGGAAAGATCTTAAGTTGGTAACACTTGCAGAATGTAATACAAGAACTAACAATTGTCATAAAGCATAGTTCAGGAACAAACTTCAAAAGGTTTAGCAAGGATGAACCTGTCTTGTTGCCAGAAGATACTTCAGTATGCTGACGCAATGACTCGTCACGTACTTTCTCAAGATGAGCAAGGAAGCTAGCATTGTTGACTGCCGCTACAAGACGATTATGTAACTGCATCATAAAATCACACACAAGAGAAACAAAATCAACCCAACATTAAAATCAAGCGTAACAATCATTAGCTAGATAAGGCATTTGATTACATCAAAATGATTTTCTAAGTCTATGCTGTTCATCTTGATTCCCTACCATCATATATTAGTCCGTATCTCACAGTAATCTTAAGCACCCTCTGTAATAGCATAAAGTGGATGCTAACAGGTAATGTGACCTGATACACTATGGCTATAACTCTCAACACCACATCTACAATGCTCATCTCCTTATAGTAAGCCAAAAGATGGCAAGGCATGGTAATTTGCGCACACTATATCATGTCAAATTTTGGATGCATAGATATTTCTAACTAATAATCCTATAGATTGCTAATTCACTACATCGTGTCAAATTTGGGATGCATAGATGTTTCTAACTAATAATCCTGTACGATCGTGCCAATTCATTACATCATGTCAAATTTGGGATGCATAGATGTTTCTAACTAATAATCCTGTACGATCGTGCCAATTCACTACATCATGTCAAATTTGGGATGCATAGATGTTTCTAACTAATTATCCTGTACGATCGTTCCAGTTCACTATATCATGTCAAATTTGGGATGCATAGATCTTTCTAACTACTGCACGATCGTGCCTATTCCCATAGGAAAAGGATGGAGTATAACAATCTACAGGAGCGTCAAAGAGAAGGCGTGAGGGGCTCACGTCGGCAGGGCACTCCTGGGAGACGCAGGGCGCGCCTTGAAGCTCGCGGAGGAGGGCGAGGTCGTCGGCGAGGCGGGCGCGGAGGATGGCGTTCTCCGCCCTCAGCCGCGCGGCCTCCTCCTCGTCGGCGGCCTCCGCGGGCGGGGGCTCGGCGCCGTCGTGGGCTGGGCTGTGGCCGGGGCGGTGCTCGTAGGCGTAGCGCGCGACCTCGGCGATCTCGACGAGCGTGTGCGCCACCTCCAGGGGGATCTTGTGCGCCGCCGCGGCCAGCGCCATCACCGCCTCGATCGATCGATTGCCCGGTCTCGTCGGGGGGACAAGAGAGGAAGCGGAACCGGGAGGACGACGGCGAAACAAACCCTAGCCACGCACGCAACCTCAGTCGGCGACGAACGAGCACGATTTGGGGGGATTGGGGTTGTACTCGCCGAAAGAAATAGGGGATTCGGTCACGTTCAGGCCGGCCCCACTTAAATCCCTCGAGGTGGAGAAATTCTATTGTGCCCCCGTTACACACACGCGTTTGTGTCACGAGCCAACCAGGCAGTGACACGTGGCAAGTAAGAAATTAAAAAATATTTTTTACTGTTTTGCACTGTATCAAGGTAATAAAAAAATACTTTTTACTGTAGCAACACAGTAAAAACATATTTTTTTTATTGACTTGCTACAGTGCAAAACAGTAAAAAAATATTTTTTTAATTCTTGAACGCCACGTGTCACTGCCTGGTTGCCTCGTGACACAAACGCGTGTGTATAACGGGGGCACAATAGAATTTCTCCTCGAGGTGGCGTTTGGTTCGCGTGGGTTATGACCGGTGGGAACGGGAGACGGGGGAAGGATGCTATTTTTCATGTTTAGGGTTTGTTCTTTTTGGCTGTGGTTTATGGTTTTTGGTTGAAATTTTTGAATTTTAGTGCATTTACAGATGCATTACGGAGAGATCGATACTCATTTGCGATTTTGGCTGGTACAGATGTTAACTTTTTAACGTGTATTACGTTTAACTTGTAGACCCCATCTTGAAAAAATACTCCGTTTAAAAGTTAGGCATCAGTGGTACCGCCAAAAGCCGACCGGCTTGTGGCCTGAAGAACAGGCCCTTAGTTTGATGGAATAAGATAAAAGGTGGGACGGGCAATAGAATATGTGAAGCTTATTTCTTACCGATTCAAACCCAGCGGAAAGAGTAGGTTGCAGTTAGGAAATAATGATAAAATTAAACTAGCCTTGTCTTAGTCCCAGCCATGTTGCTATTGTCATCGCCATTCACTCGCTGCCATCTTTGGACTGGTGGTCACCCCCTCTGCTCGTGTTCATTGCCGGATGTGCACCATTTCCCTCAACGTAGGTTGCTAGATCTCGGTCTCTCCCATGCCACGAGGAGGGAGGCCATGACAGCGCAGTGTGGTAACAGGGGATCATCGTCTGCCACCAATTCGCCGTCCACTACTAGTGCTGCTTGGGATTCATGGCAAAATGATGGATGGCATACTACTCGATTTGGAGCCGTTGTTGATGGAGGTAGCTATATGACTTTGGATTTATAGCAGAGGCCATTGTTGTTGTTGTTGCTTGCTCTAAAGTTGTTTTTTCTTTGATCTAGATTTAGCATGGCCAAGAGAAGTGCAGGGGCAAGAGAGACTGCTCGTTCATGGATTAGGAAGTGGAGGAGCAAGAAAGGAGGCTAGAGAGCGAGATTCGCATGACATAAATTTTGCTTTTATGTTTCATATGATGGAAGACATATTTTTGTGCTATTTTCATTTTATTCTATAAAAGGATGGCAAAGGGTATTTTGGTCACATAAAATTTTAAACCCAAACCTTACCCCAAGGTATTCAAATATGGCAATGTGATGAAACTCTCATATCCTACTCCTAAACCCACCACTTCATAACCCATCTCATATCCTATCCCAAACCCGCCATGCATCCAAACGCCACTTGAAGAGTTCATCGTGTATTCACTTGCACATCCACTTGAAGCTTCATGACACACATATCAACTTCAAGTTCAGGTCCTTGACTTTATTCATCATCATATGGCGTCGTTTCTTGGACTTATGGATGATTACCGCATGAAGCCTTCTCAAGTCATCCATCATCGTAGGACACATCCTATCCATCTATCTTAATGAAAATATTAGTCACACAATTCAATTGTCATTAATTACCAAAACATGTTAATAACTCATAATGATGGGTCTAGATCCTTCACCTACCCAGAGAGAGAAAGAACTACTACTAGTGGATTGATGTATTTAGCTTAATTCGTGGAGCCTATAAAATTTATGTGCGCTTATCTTAACGTGGACTAGGTGAGATCGGTATGTCTCTGAACACCACGGCAAAAAGAGACCATATCAATTATGCTTTACTTTCTTATGCTCAATTTGTATTCTTGCAATTTACATTCCAAAAATTGGATTGCTCGCTTGTCACCTTAGGATTGCAAACCTTGACATATATTTAGATTGATGGTGCAGTTAGTAAAACTAGTTATTTTAGTCCTTAACTGTGCAAAATTGATTTGATTTACACATCTATATATACACTTGGTTTTAGCCAAAGAGAATTTTAAAAGCACCTATTCACCCCCTCTAATCAACCTCCTCAACCTTACAGGGTTGAAAGATCAAGCTCCGATTACGTTGGTTTTGGTGTTAATGACAAATACTTTTATAATGTATTGTTGTTAATGACAAATAATTTTATATTTTGTTGGTGATAATGACAAATACATATATGAGATTAATATATTTGTCTAAGTTTATTTATGTTTAGTCTCATTTGGATGGAAAGGTGAAATCAAAGAGGTATGCATTCAAAATCACTTTTCTTTTATATTAATGCATTCCTTGGATCCAAAATATAGATTGGACTCCACTAATTGTTCAAAATGAATATGTGCATATGTCTTCATTGTATACACTTGTATGCACACATGTACGGGGAGCTCTCTCTCTCTATGTTTTGGAGTTTCATAAGTATTGATCTATGCTTCTTTCAATATGCATATTTGAGATCTTTACTTTGAAATACATTCTTGAGTATATATAACTTGTGTAGTATATATATACTCATGTGAAATTGGGTTGTCATCCAACTCCTCCATTATGTGTTAATGGTTGGATGATTAATGACAACCGGATAAGTAAGTTTTGTTTGAAAGCTTATCTTAGAGTATACAAATTATTGAGTACAAGTTGTATACTCGCAAATCAATTTCTATATCTCATTATTTGTTGACATTGTCATGAATTACCAAAAAAAGATTGTTGAATCTAGTCCCTCCATTATGTGTTAATGGTGAGATTTGGTAATTGATGACAATTGTTTTGTGGACTAATATTTTTCATGAGTTGGATGAATAGGTTAGGTTCCACAAATGAAGATGACTTGAGATGACTTCATGTGTTGAAGATCATCAAGTTAAGATGTGAGAAGAAGATAGCTTCATGAGTTGAAGGTTATCAAGATGAAGATGGCTTCATGTGTTGAAGGCTATCAAGAAGAGAATGCATCATGAGGTGATGCATGTCAAAGATAATCATGTGTTGATCAAGTCGAGTAAAGACAATCATGTGTTGATGGAGTTGATGAGAAGAATGCATCATGAGTTGATGCATATCAAGATGCTGACCCAAGGCAAATGTATGAACTAGCTAGGGCTAATGATGTGTTCCTAGTCTTTTACCGGTCTTGGTGTTTGGTTGGAAGACCGGATTGCTAGTATAGGTTGCCGTACTATTAAGAGGGGTCATGTCTAGTAGTTTGAGTCTCATCATGTGTTGATGGCTCAACCTCACCTCATCTATCTCATTTTGACATTGAGACTTGCATTTGCGAATGCGTTTTGCAAATGGTTGAAGCTCATGTATTGAATCTTTGCAACATGGGACTATGCATTCAAATGTGTATTTGCAAGTGCTTGAAGTCCATGTTTTCTATTCTTTGTGATATGAGGCTTATATTTACAAATGTGTTTTGCAAATGGTTGGAGCTCATATTTAATCCTTGTGACATGTGACTTAAGTTTGCGAATGTGTTTTGCAAATGTGAGAAGTCCATGTATCTAATCCTTGTGTCATGATTTCAAAAGTGTGCGAATGTGTTTTGCAACTTGTTGAAAATCATGTTTGAGCCTTGTGTGCATGATATCGTAGTTTACAAATGTGTTTTGCAAAATCTGTTGAGATATCTGCACTTCTCGGGAAAATCGAAAGTACTGACTCTGTGTGAGCGGTACTACCAGACATCGGAAGTACCGGCATGTGCTGTGGTACTACCGGATGTGAGAAGTCTGGCGGCTCTGTGTGAGCGACTGGTCCGGCGAGCGGAAGTACTGGCTCTCGGAAGCTCTGGACCCTCCTGCGAAACCTTTTTTTTCCAGAGAGCGCCAACTTCGGGGCTCGGCTCGAGCGGAAGTACCACGCCGACTTTGTGATACTACCGAAGATCAGAAGTATCGGAGTTTGGCCGTCGGTAGTTCCGCGGCGACTGTGTAACGGCTAGTTCGAGCTCGACACGCCGTTCTTTGTGTGCTGAGTGGAGTGGAAGTACCGGCCTTTGGCCGGCGGTACTTCCGCCCGTCCTGATTTTTCAGGATGTTGGCTCCAACGGCTAGTTTTTTGGTGTGGGGTATAAATGCCCTTTGTGGCCAGTTGGAGAAGTTGTTGATTGACTTATTCTGTGCTCTTGAGCTAGAGTGAGGTTCTCCACTCAATTGTGCATGTGTTCCACTTTGTGAGAAGGGAGAGATGTTCTAGAGTGCATGTGTTGCCTCTAGAGGTGGACTTTGTGTCCAAGTGAGCTAGTGCATTCGTTGCACGTGGTGAGAGTCAAGTGAGGGATTTGACTTGTTACTCTTGTAGTTTATCGACTCCTAGACGGCGTTGGAGATGTCATGCGCAGTGATCTTTTCAAGAAGGTTGTGAGAAGGCCCAAAGAAGTTGTGAAGGTTGGAGCTCACCTACCCGGAGCGGGAAAGAGCTACCACTAGTGGAATTGAGGTGGAAGGCTTAATTCATGGAGCGGTCCGATTTGTTCGGGGTTACCTCAACGTGGACTAGGGGAGACCGGCAAGTCTCGAAACATCAACGTGTCAATTGTTGTTTGTTTCCTTGTGCCTAATTTATATTCAAGCAATTTACATTCAAAGAATTAAATTGATTGCGTGTATACCTAGGATTACAAACCTTGACCTTGGCTAGAATTATTAGTGCACTTAGGCGAATTTACTTGTTCTAGGCGCTATTTGAACTAAATCAAATTGAATTTAGCTTCCACACTATTTACTTGGTTTAGGTAAATAGAAAAGGTATTGAATTATTAGCATTAATTTGTAGAGAATTTTAGACCGCCTATTCACCCCCCTCTAGTCAGCCTCCTCGATCTTACAAGGGTGTGTTGCATGCTGTCCATGTCTGGTATGTCAAAAAGTATTTGGGCTGAAGCTCTGCCAATCATCTGATCATTTGATCACCGAACACTGCCATCAACAAGAAAACTCCGATCGATATGTGGTATGTTTCTCCTTCAGACTACTCGAGTATAAGGATTTTTGGTTGTCTTACATATGCTTACATTCGTAAAGGTAAATTTGAGGCAAGCGTCGTTAAGAGCATCTTCTTCGGCTATAAGCCTAGAGTTAAGTCTGTAGGTTGTGAAATCCTAAGACCTAAAAGGTGGTCATGAGCTAAAGTGTTACTTTTGATGAGTCTGCTCTGTTGAAAGAAATTACGACCAATAATGCTCCCATTGAGAAACCATAGAAGTCCAATGTGCATGTGGAGCACATTATTGGTTCAGGATTCACACCTGAGGCCAATAAGAAAAATACATAGGATATCTCTGTTCAAGCTCTAACTAGTAATCTTCCGACAGGAACCAGTTGGAACCATCAATCTATTGTACTAGGTCGGGAAAGGAGGAAAATCAAGCCTCCGAAGAGGCTATTTGAAGAAGCCAACATTGTGGTTTATTACTTGAACATGGTAGAAGATATTGAAGGCACTGTTGAACCTTCAACTTATTCAGAGACCATTTACTCTAATGAATCAGAGAAGTGGATGATTGCTATGCATAAAGAAATGTAATCCCTCGAGAAATATTCTTCTTGGGAGTTGGTTGAGCTCCTGATCGAAAAGGAACTCATACACTGCAAGTGAATTTACAAGAAGAAGGACGGCACATCTTCGACCGATCAGGTCAGGCATAAAGCAAGGCTCATTGCTAAAGGATACAATGACATTCCAGCTATTGACTATATGGATGTTTTTCTCACCGGTCGTAAAGTATAGTTCTATTCGGATCTTACTCAGCATTGTAGCTATGCATGATTATAAACTTAAGGAACTAGATATTAAGACCGCATTCTTACACGGGAAGTTAGAAGAAGACATCTATATGGAGTAGCCAAAAGGTTTTGTTGTTCTGGAAAATGAGAATTTTACATGAAAATTGAAGAAGTCTCCTTATGTGTTGAAGCAATTACCTAGATAATAGTACAAAAGATTTGACTCCTTTGTAATCTCTCAAGGCATCAAGATATCGGACTATGAAAGATGTATTTATTTGAAGACAGTCAATGGTTCAGCTATCTACTTACTCCTATATGTTGATGATATGTTGATAGCGGCAAAAGACAAGACTGAAATATCAAAGTTCAAGGCATAATTAAGTAGTGAATTTGAGATAAAGGATCTCGGTGTAGCAAAGAAGATTCTTGGTACAGAAATCTGCAGAGATAGTCAGTGCTATTTGTCTTATAAAAGACAAAATGTTCTATAGGAAAAGAAAGCGTATTGACATCAGATATCACTTCATCCGAGGAGTTATTTCTTAAGGTTATTTTAAAGTTTGCAAGACCAGTACTCATGATGATCCAGTTGATATGATGACAAAGCCAATTTCTATCGCTAAATTTGAGCTCTACTCAGATTTGATCGTATTAGTCCTTTTAGGCGTTTGACGCAAAAAAGTGTTTTAAAAGCTATTCGAGAAGTTCTTTGGTTTTGTTTTTGCTACAGAAGGAATTCGGCTCAAGGTGAAGATTATTGTATTTTATGATCCGAATTTGGCCGATCCAACCACTTCTAGTCGGGTCTGACCACTGTTAGTCTTTTCGACCGCTTGAAGAGTCCGATCAGATTTCGCTCAAGCAATGTGAACTAGTTGGAGGTTATGATTGGGATCATTTTTTATGTCTGTGATGGACTCTGCGTCGACTGGAATCAACATGGCTACTCAAGGCGTTTCCGACTATAACTCTTCACTGTTATCTTCTGAGACTCTCCGAGCGGTGTGTTGTTCCTATTTCCAAGAATGTTACTATTCAGTTTTCGAGTAGGTCTCAATTTCATTGCTGGCTAAGACTTTGTTTCTTCTTCATCTGGTACTCTTGTTCCCAAGACTACTTATACCTCTTGTAATTCTTATGATAGATAGCACACTTCACAAGTTATCTACATATGCAATGCGTTAAGAATGTTTTGTAATTTCTCCCTCATATAGTGATTTCGTCGATTGTGCGTCCGTATTTTTTTCACAATGGTTTTTTTACGTTAAATCTTTATTTTGTGCTTCTGATTATTCTTCATTATTTTATATTTTGCCATACATTTTATAAGAAGCATAGGCAAAAAAGGTTAAGATTAGCCGAGTGAGTAGCAGACAAGCCTTTGCACTTGGACGACTAGTAGAATGTTGGCTCTACGACAGTACCAGTGTACCACCACCGATTGATGGTGGCGACGTGCAGGACATGATATTATAATAGAACAAGCTGAGCTATCAGGGCCGCCCCATCCTCCACCGACAGGATGATACACAATGCAACAAGTTAGTGTTGTATTGAGCTCAGGTATATATAGAAGTGAAAAGTAGATATAAGTTATCCGTATTATTCGGTTACCATATTCGATAGGATGTGAATATGGTATAGATTTTTCCATCCGATTAACATTTTCTATCCTATTCGTATTCGTATTCGAATTCGCATAAAAATATAGATGCGAATATGGTATAGACTTTTACCATCCGAAATATTATTTTATCTGGACTATCTGCATCCGTATTTGTATTCAACAAAGCAATATACATATTTTATTACAATATAACTAATTAATTGGACAAGTTTTTTTTAATTGAACATAAATTCATGTTTCTTTAGATGAAATAAATGAATTAAAATGATTAAGCGTGATTGTATGAGGATAAAATATCATTAATGTTTTCATACTATAAAGGTTATGAGGATATCTGGATCAGACCGAATTGAGTAGATATTCGATTCAAATTCACATCTGATTTTTGTCCGATCCGTATTCTTATTCGATGTTTGTTCAATTCATATTCGAATCCTATAAAAAAATATGGATGCAAATATGCTTTGAGCAATATCTGATTCGTATTTATCCGTTTTCACCCCTAGGTACATAGCTGCAGTCTGTAATCCTATTTGCTACACATTATTTGTCCAATAAATGCCTGCTAACACAAGACTAAGCACAAAATTAGACAAAAACTAACGAGTCCCTACTCGATACTATGCCGTCGATCATTTACAGTAGCTCATACACTTCTGTGGTAACGAGATTTCAGAGAAGGCGTCCCTTTCTCTTCGATAAGAGCCTTCGGAGCAGCAGAATCAGCATCTGTAGTGCAGCTGCTGCTGATATGCGTTCGTATTGTCACAAATGCCGAACTTGATGACGAATATAGCTGTGCAGCCTCTTCCTGTTCCTTCACTATCGAGCCAGATGTGCCCTCCCATCAGACTAACAAACCTGCATAAGATTTTTCATAAAGTTGCTGAGTTTTAGAATTAGTGAATCAGTAGATTACGAACCCCTACACAACAAAGTAAAACAATTTGCGTGTTGCTTCAAGAGAAGATGAGCTACCAAACACTAGACCACTTAGAAGGGAAAATTAGTAAGGAGATGGAGGTGTCATAGTAAATGGAAGAAATTTCTATGGGAATGGGTCTTGAACCCTAGCTGATAGGGACCCATGCCGATTGTTGATGTTGGATATGTGGGCAATATTTTAATTCCAAGTTTTAGTAGGAGACAAATACAATACACTAGTGATGCAAAACTCACAACTAACAAAGAGCTACTCAACATACTTGATTATACTCAATAAAACACAAGAACTAAATCGAACATGCACGAAGGACTTACTTGTTAGCCCGAGGTAAAACAGAAGCTTCGCTGAGCTTGACGCAGGCGAACGTAGATGGCCTTGATGCGAGACGGTCGCGCAGATCTGTTGCCGAAACCTTATTGCCGCCCGTGCGGTACTCTGCGGCAACGGTTCGGAGATAGCCGCTCCCCTCCTTCCGGTGCAGCGGGAAGAAAGGTCGACGTGGTTCGAGGCGGACGATATCACAAAGACAAAATTGCAGGGAGAAAGGAAAAAGGATGTGCAGAATTCTATCTAATCTCCTGGACGTCTCCAGGCCCTTTTAAGGGCGCTGCGATTATTCACTAGTAATCGCTGCGTTTAAATGTAATTATGCACCGTAAGCGATGAATTAAGCGATGTAAATTCCCTTGAAACGCCTTATTCAAACGTTTGAATCTCATTCAAGCAGAGTAATGCATGGTTCAAAAATAGAGATGGACTTGGTCGCAAGTGGCGCGCCACGTCACGGCGCGATCGGCCGCGTCGCAAGTCACAAGTCACGCGATTTTCACGCGAAAATGCCAGCGTATCTGGCAGCAGCGTGCGTCTTGGCGTGTGTGACTACACAGAACCCTTCACATACCATCTCTATCCATATTCAAGGAGTGGAGAGGACTCCACCTTATAAATTGGTTTTCCTCTCTTTTCCTTAGCAATATGGTACTAAACAAAGCATGCTTTGGAATTAAGGAAATGAGCCATTAAATGGGCCACTTCTAACAATCCCCACCAATTCCAAAGCAAGAAGTAAACAGATGATAAAGATATTATGCTGCAGTACTGTTAATATACTAGTCTTTTAGTGTAAGTCCCGTATGGGTTGAACTTACACCTAGAATGACAAGATTCATCTTCTCACAGCTGATGAATGGACTATGCCTTGAATTCACAGCTTTTCGTGATCAGATTTCACTTGAAATTTCAACTAGTACTAGGCTGTCAAAGAACCACGTCTAAACGGAGCGTTATATGGTCATGCTCCCTTATCTGCTCATGAGCTTTCTAGAGAATGCCCTGCTCTCGTGAACTGCGACCACACAGTTAAGCTCAAGTAGGTGTATTCTTTCTAGGTATCCTGCAGGCTAATACCTTTTCCTCATTTGGACAACGAGAATACATTAAGACTTTATGCCAACCTTCCTAACGATGAAAGTACATTGTTTATTAGGACATGGGTAAAATAAATATGTACTCTCTTGTTACAACATCAATTTGTTTTTCCCATTGCCTACGTCACGGGATCTCCGATCAAGAAGGTATGGGTTACCATTGTGATGTAACTTAAATGGGCCTCATACCCATGTCCATAGATGCAACAGAAATCGCTTTCCGTGCTAACCCCTTTGTAAAAGGGTCTGCCAGATTTTTCTCAGTGTGAATATAATTCACAGCAATCACTCCGGAGTTTCTCGGTTTCGACGATTTAAGCCTCGCTCACATGTCTAGAGGACTTCATATTATCTTTTGTACTTGTGACTTTGGCCAACTTTGTTTGATTATCACAAGTACATCGAGATTGCGGTATTGGTTTCTCAACCAATGGCAAGTCCAATAGAAGCTCTCGACCATTCGGCCTCAAGCGTGGTCGTCAAGTGCTACAAGTTCGCTTCCATGGTTGACCTCGTCAATATGGTCTGTTTGCAAGACCTCCATGAAACTGCAGCACCAGCTAAAGTGAATACATAACCACTTGTAGCTTTGATCTCATCCGCATCGAGATCCAATTAGAGTCACTATATCCTTCTAATCTGAAGGATGTCCAAGATAATGTATTCCAAAAGATGTTGTGCCTCTCAAGTAGCGCAACACTCTTTCAAGTGCCTCCAGTGATCATCTCACGGGTTAGAAGTAAACCGACTTAATTTGCTCACAACAAATGAAATGTCGAGTCTTGTGGCACCACTAAATACATTAGTGACCCAATAATTTGTGAATATCTTAATTGATCTTTTCCTAACCCATGGTTCTTTCAAGTTTAATGCTCGCATCATAGGGTGTTGGAGAAACTTTACAATTTTCAAAGCGAACCGGCTCAATATTTTCTCGACATAATGGGATTGATTCAAAGTGATCCCATCCTTGCTTTTGATCAATTTAATATTCAGAATAACATCGCCTCTCCCAAGTCTTTCATATCAAAACACCGAGATAAGAAAGATTTGACCTCGTCAATTACAGCGGTGTTTGTTCCAAATATAAGTATGTCATCTACATACGGACATAAGATAACTCCTTGACCCCACCATAACGATAATACACGCATTTATCGACTTCATTCACAACAAAGCCGGCGGATGTTAAAGTTTTGTCAAACTTCTCGTGCCATTGTTTAGGTGCTTGTTTTAGGCCATACAAAGATTTCAATAATCTACATACCTTATTTTCCTGTCCAGAAATCACAAAACCATCAGGTTGATCCATATAGATCTCTTCCTCCAACTCTCCATTAAGAAAAGCTGTCTTCACATCCATTTGATGAACATGTAGACCATAGGAAGATGCTAACGCAAGGAGCACTCTGATGGTAGTTAGTCTAGCGACAGGAGAATAGGTATCAAAGAAATCTTCTCCCTCTTTCTGGGTGTAACCCTTGGCCACAAGTCTTGCCTTGTATTTCTCAATAGTTCCATCAGCCTTAATTTCTTTTAAAGACCCACTTACATCCTCTGAGGTTTACACCCGATAGGACGATCTCGTGATCTCCCAAGTCCCATTAGCCATGATAGAGTCCATCTCGCTTCGGACCGCCTCTTTCCAATACTCAGCATCAGGAGATGCATAAGCATCTGAAAGAGTCTTTGGCACATCATCCACGAGGTATACAATAAAGTTGTCACCAAATGTTTTCTCAACCCTTTGTCTCTTGCTCCTGCGAGGAGCTTCTGCGACTATATTGTTATCCTCCTCAGGAATATCACATATTGGTTCAGAAATGGTGGAAAGTTCAGAAGTTTGATTATTGTCACTTTCAACATTTTCAGAATGAACATTCTCTGTTCGTGAAGTACTGCCTGCTGTTCTCATAGGAAAGATATTCTCAAAGAATGAAGCATCTCTAGACTCCATTATTGTATTAGCAATAATCTCAGGAGTTTCTGATTTAACTACTAAAAATCTATAGGCCGTGCTATTTTGAGCATATCCTAGAAAAATGCAATCAACTGTTTTTGGTCCAAGTTTTCTCTTTTTCTGCAATGGTATATTGACTTTTGCCAAACACCCCCAAGTTCGCAGAAAATTAACATTAGGTTTTCTCCCCTTCTATCCCTCATACGGAGTAATCTCATTCTTTTTAGTGATTACTCTGTTTAGGACAAAAGTTGCTGTTAGAATAGCTTCCCCCCACCACGCCTTAGGCATACCGGCACTCTCTAACATGGCATTAACCAAATCTGTTAGTGTCCGGTTTTTCCTCTCAGCTACCCCGTTTGATTGGGGCGAATAAGGTGGTGTAAATTCGTGAACTATTCCATGTTCAGAACAGAATTGGGAGAATTCATGAGAGACATACTCTCCTCCACGATCAGACCTCAATCTTTTTATTTTCTTTTCTAGTTGGTTCTCAACCTCGGCCTTATAAGTTTTAAAGTAATTTAAAGCTTCATCCTTAGTTTTCAGCAAATACACATAGCAGTAGCGTGTTGCATCATCAATAAAAGTTAGAAAATATCTTTTGCTTCCTTTTGTCAATAATCCATTCATTTCACACAAATCTGAATGAATAAGATCTAAAGGTGCCAAGTTCTTTTCATCCTCTAATCTCTTAAAGGGTTTTCGAGGTTGCTTTGCTTGCACACAAGACTGGCACTTTGACCATTTGACAATTTCACATTTTGGAATTAAATCTAATCTGGACATTCTAGCAATACTATCAAAGCCAATATGATGAAACGAGAATGCCAAATATTTGCCTCACATTTATTTAAACCGGTTGCAATATTGATTATAGCAAGACTCTAAAATACTTAGGCGGAACAAGCCTCCGCTCTCATAGCCTTTACCAACAAACTTTCCGAACTTAGACATTACAATTTTATTTGACTCAAAACTAGCTTATAGCCATCCCTACATAGGAGAGAACCACTAGCAAGGTTCTTCTTTATTGTGGGAACATCTTGCACGTTCTTCAAGTGGGCGGTCTTCCACAAGTAAACTTCGGATCCACCGTGCCAACACCAAGCGAAGCATGCGACCCGTTTCCCATTAGGATGGAGGAAGCCCTGCGCTCGATAAGAAGAAAACAAGGAAATATCGAACATACGTGAACATTAGCACCGATCAATCCACCACTCAAGAGATTGACATGCTAAAAGACAACGGTGGATTACCATACCCTCCACAAGTCGAGGCCTCGCTTATGATCACGTTAACGACCTTCTTCTTTGGTGTTCACCATCTCGATTTTATGAGCGGCGGTCCTTCGCCATATGACCGTCTTTTCCGCACACAAAGCGGTGATGTCCTTCAAATCCTTTTGCTCGGTTTTCTTCTTAAAGCTAGTTGTCTTGTTCGGTTTGTTGGATTTGTATTCTTAGCAACAGTCCTTTTCGTATGATGTTTGCATTGTTTCGGGCGAGATGTCTTTGGGTGCATCTTTTGCTCTTGCTTTTTCTTCCACATCGAGGGTCGCAATGAGATCCTCAAGTAAATCTCTTCCTCTTATGTTTTAAGCTAGTAGCAAAATCCGCCAAGAGGCGGGGAGTTTAGCAACGATGCCCGCACCACAAACTTTGGAGGCAACGCATGACCTAAGTGCGCAATCTCACCGACTAGTAGTCGGAGATCATGAGCTTGTCCAACTACGGACTTACCCTCATCCATGCTAAAGTCGAAAATTGCTCACATATGTAGAGCCGTGACACCGCCGCCTCGCATATTTGTTCTCTAGTGCATCCCACAACTCGTGGCGGACTTGAAGTCCATGTACACATCATAGAGCGATCCGCGAGCAGTCGAATGCGACCAAGGCGATTGTTCGCATTATCAAGCGCATGGTGCGCTCAATCGTAAATGGATACTGCGGTGGATAACCCACCACGCCCCAAAGACATGAGCCAAAACTTGGCTCTAGTGCGCCATCTACGAAAGTTCGACGGAAAACCTCTCGGGTTTCATCGCATCGAAGCATTAGCCATTTCGTATTGCAACAAAATTCACAATAAGGTTTCTGGATTGTTGGATATGTGGGCAATATTTTAATTCCAAGTTTTAGTAGGAGATAAATACAATACACTAGTGATGCAAAACTCACAACTAACAAAGAGCTACTCAACATACTTGATTATACTCAATAAAACACAAGAACTAAATCGAACATGCGCACGAAGGACTTACTTGTTAGCCCGAGGTAAACAGAAGTCAGCAGCTTGACGCATGCGAGAATGTAGATGACCTTGATGCAATGACGGTCGCGCAGATCTGTTGCCAGAAACCTTATTGCCGCCCGTGCGGTACTCTCTCTGACAACGGTTCGAGATAGCCGCTCCCCTCCTTCCAGTGCAGCAGGAAGAAAGGTCGACGTGGTTCGAGCGACACGATATCACAAAGACAAAATTGCAGGGAGAAAGGAAAAAGGATGTGCAGAATTCTATCTAATCTCCTGGACGTCTCCAGGCCCTTTTAAGGGCGCTGCAGTTATTCACTAGTGCTTCTGCGTTTAAAAGCAATTATGCATCGGTAATCGATGAATTAAGCAGTGTAAATTCCCTTGAAACTGCCTTATTCAAACGTTTGAATCTCATTCAAACAGAGAGTAATGCATGGTTCGGCAAAAATAGAGATGGACTTGGTGCGCTAAGTGGCGCGCCACGTCACGGCGCGGTCGCGGCGTCGCAAGTCACAAGTCACGCGATTTTCACGCGAAAATATGGCAGATCTGCACAGGCAAGCGTGCGCGTGCGTGTGTGACTACACGTAACCCTTCACATACCATCTCTATCCATATTCAAGGAGTGGAGAGGACTCCACCTTATAAATTGGTTTTCCTCTCTTTTCCTTAGCAATATGGTACTAAACAAAGCATGCTTTGGAATTAAGGAAATGAGCCATTAAATGGGCCACTTCCTAACAGTTGACACCTGTCCCAGCCTTTCCGATATGCTAACATCCCGATGTGCTCACTCCCCACACCACCCTTTGTACTATGCTAGCCCGATGGCACCCAACACCGTAAGCAGCAGCAGCAGCCGTAGCTGTTCATGTGCGCGCTCGCCATAACCCCCGTCGCCGACAAGGCCTAGGCGTCGTTGGCTGCAGTGGTAGGCGGGTCACAAGAAGGCGGTCACGCCGGTGACTCCGTCAGCGTTGGTGCCGACGAAGCGGCCGTCGAAGGACCAACACACGAAGGTGGATGGCGGTAGAGAGCGGGACTTGGGCGTGCGTGCGCACGCACGCCCAAGCCCATCATGCTTCGTGCCGCTTCGCGCCGTCTTGGCTCGGCCCGATCATCTCATCGTGTTGCGTCTGCGTCGGCCCGCGGCGTCTCCGGCCAGCCCAAGCACGCCCAAAGCCCACCGTGCGGCGTTAGTGCCGTGCCACTCAAGCCCACCGAAATTACTATACGCAAAGGCGGTGACGACGGTCGGCATCTTCCTTTCTCTCGCACCGCCTCGTTTAAAACTAGTTGAAATAATTGAATTAATTGCATAAAAATATGGGCACGCAAGGGGTTAGGTAAATCGGTGACGAGGAAGGATGAGGCGGTGATGAGTAGGATGGAGACTAGGGTGGAGAGAAGGAGAGGGTCGCATGAGGGAAAGAAGTAGATAGGCATGGTGGAGAGGAAGGAGGAGGCCAATGACATGGGGAGAAGGGCGGAGGAGAAAGAAAGGTTGCTTAGTTGTGTGGTAATGTGTCGGTGTTGAAGGAGATAGAGAAAGAAGTGATTGGGTGAGGTGACGAGGCACACTAAGAAGAAAAGTAGTAAAATATCTTTGTTGTGAAATATGTCAAAGGTAACTTATTAAAAATATTGTTACTAAGACTGTCTCTTGTGATATGGAGATACTTTGGCTGATACAGAGCATACATACATACATACATACATACATACATACATACATACATACATCTCATACATACATACATCTCATACATGCATACATACATACATCTCATACACACACACATACATACACACATACACACACACATACACACATACATACACACACACACATACACACATACACACACACATACATACATATTCGTAGATTTTAGAAAAACTGAAGGACTAAATTGTAAAATTTCTAAAACCCTAATCCTAATATCCTTCACGAATCGCCTGCCACCCACTCATTCCTCCTCATCTCCAGCCTCCTCGGTCTCTTCTCCCGATCTCCCCGCCCCTCCTCCCCATATCTCCCTAGCCCCTCCGCCCGCCCGCCTCCTTCCTCCTCCCCGCCTTCTTCCTCCTCCCAGATCTCCCGGCCCCTCTCCCTAGCCTCCTCCTCCTCCAGCCACCCCTCCTCCCCCCCTTCTTCTCCCCGCCTTCCCCTCCTCCGCCTCCCCATCTCCCTCGCCCCTCCACCTTCCTCCTCGCCCCCTTCTCCCTGCCCCTCCACCTTCCCTGGCCGCCTCTTCTCCCCGCCCTTCCTCCTCCGCCTCCCCATCTTCCCCGCCGCCTCCACCTTCCTCCTCGCCCCTTCTCCCCGTCCCTCCACCTTCCCCACCGCCTCCTCCTCCTCGCCCCTTCTCCCCGCCGCCCTTCTCCCGCCCGCCTTCCCCGCCTCCTCCTCCTCCGCCTCCCCGCCCCTCCACCCTCCTCGCCCCTTCTCCCCGTCGCCCCAAGCACCCTCTCCTTCCCGGCCGCCTTCTCCCGGCACCTCTCCTTCCCCGCCCCTCCTTCCCATGACCCCTCCTCCCGGCCCGAGCGACGGTGACGGCGACCTCGACTACTTTGAGAGCGAGCCACCACGGCGGATGGCGGGTGGCGGCGGGCGGCGACGGCGAAGTTCGTCATCACGCGGGATCGCCTCGACTCGGCCACACCGCCTCCTGCGGCCGTCGTCCACTTGTCCGAGCTCCGTTGACGGTGTGCCTCCTTCCCCACTCTCTTCTCGCTCTGTGATGTTTGTGCTTGTGGGATGAGGAATTTGGGGATGGCGAGGTAGAGGCCGAGGCGGCCGGATGGCGCCGCCGTGCCGCCGTGCCCATCGCTGCTCCCCGTCGTGCGTCTTACCGAGCACAAGACGATTCGCCGTGTCGCGTCGCCCAATGGGCTGGTTTGTTGTGCCCGACGCCCGCCGTTCGTGCCATGCCGCACGCACGCCCGCCATGTGTCGGGTTGGGTCGTGCCTGGGCCGTCTTGGGCCGGCCGTGCTTTGGGCTGGCCCAAAAAAGCACGGCCCAACTCCCACCTGGCCGGGGGAGGAGGATACGAATGTCGACGTTGTGCGCGACGCGGGTGTTCCAACTCACGCGAGAGCTCAGGCACAAGTCCGACGGCGAGACCATCAAGTGACTGCTGCAGCAGTCGGACCCGGCCATCCTCGCGGCCATGGGCACCGGCGCCATCCCGGCCAACTTCTCCTCCCGCTCCAGCGCCGCCTTCTCCGCCTCCAACCCCACCCGCGCAGCCCTCTTCCCTACCCTCGCGCTCCACTCCCACCACCACTAGCCGCCGCCCACGCAGCATGACATGCCCGCCATGCTTGGCTACCACCATCACCTCCTCCCCCTGCTGCAGGAGCCGTCCCAGGACCCCAACGCCTGCACCTTCATGAGGAAGCAGTAAAGGGAGTACTTGTTTAAGGACGATGACGAACACCAAGATCCAAACGTGCCCAAGGTGCGCGAGCAGCAGCCGTCGGCCACCGCATTGTGGGCCTGGCGCCGAACAGCGCAGCACCCGGTGGCGTGTTCTGGATGCTACCCGTGTCTACGAGCTCAGCCACTGTGGCGCCAGCCTAGCCACCGGCGACGGCGACGCCATTGCGGGGCTACCGATGGTGGTCCTTTGCGACAACGGCTTCGTGGGCGTGGTTCCTTCGGCTCTAGAAGAGGAACAAGAGGGGTGAGCACATCGGAACGTTAGCATATCGGGAAGGCTGGGACAGGTGCCAGCAATCAGCATAGGGCCCTATCAGTTGGGTTTCAAGGCTCGTTCCCATAGAATTTTCTTCCATAGTAAACTACCTCTTGCAAAATGGCAAGGCCAAGAGGCCCAAGACCACTACCACTGTATCCTCGGTTTACTCTAGGCTGAGTATGAGCAAAATCTTGTACTGAAGTGCAAAGGCAAATATATTGCTTTGCTCTGTGTTCATTTCATTTATTGGATCTGGTTTAAATCGGAGGAAGCTTTTTTGTTCACTGATTTGAAAGAATTTTGTTTCGATCAAATTTTTTTTTGGAAAAACTGCTGTGATATTGTTTTTGTGAAGCAGAGAGCTTTCATTAATCAGCAACAAACGAGTTACAATCAGCACGCAGGCTTTCATCTAGGAACCGAGGACTCAACGAGAGCCACTCAAGTTTCGACCGAACTAAAAAATCAAGTCTCGACCGACAATGGCAGAGCAAAATAAGGGAGAAATTTAGGCCGTTCTTGCATCTTAGAGCAAGTATAATAAGAGGCTGTTAGTAGGCTGTATACTGAGGTGGAGGAGAGAGAGGAGGAGAGAGAGAGGTGGGCAGTTTTTGTACCACCGAAGCACAAGAACCAAGAAACTTTGTGAGAGGAAGGGTAGGTCATGACCTTCGGTGGTATCAGAATTACTATATAAAGAAAGGTGAAAAATGAACAGAAGTGTTCATACAGCCAGTTAAAGACTGTATTATTAACCTTGCTCTTAGTTTCGGCCTGTTTGGCCATACAACATTGGGCCACGGCCTATAGGAGAAAGCCAAGTCACCGAATTGATTTTGCCTTTCTAGTACAGCTCGAGTGCTCGACTCCGCCGCCGCCGTTTCGTCCTCCGCACCTAGCTAGGGTTTGCAACAGCAGGGCTCGTCGCCTCCTCCCAAGCGCCGCCGCCATGGTATTTTTCTAGGGTTTGCTTTCCCCTAGCCTACTCCCTCCCCATTTGCTTCCCCCGATGCGGCCTGGATTGGAATCAGATCAGAGGAGGAGGGAGAAGAAGATGGTGAGGATCAGGGTTCCCAAGAGCCAGCGCGCCAAGCGGGAGCTCCTCAAGCACGCGCCCAAGCTTGTAAGCTTCTCTCTCTTCTTCATCTACCCTCTCCCTCCCCAAAACTCCCGCGCGTGCTTCGATGTGGATTGCGGAACGCCGGCGGGCCGGACCGGTGGCTTGGCCGCGCTGTCCAACACTACACGAGCACGCACACACGCCATGAATTTTGCCTTTTGCTTTCAAGCTTGTTTTTGGACGATCATGAGCCAGTCTGCCACTTTCAGCCCCGAGTTAACGTCGCTCCATGCAAGTGCCAACTTTTTATAGTGCGAGTTACTCATTCAGAGAGCGCAGTTCTCTGTTGACATAAAATTATTGCTTTTGATGCCAATGAAAAACTGAGATTTTCCAGCAAATCTCCTAGTGTAGTGTATTGCCAAGAGGATGTTTTTGGTAGGGGCTGAGTTACATGCAAAAAAAAGGGCAGAATGTTTGGCCCAGCGTGCAGCATAATATGTCTTACGCACAAAAATCATGCGGACTTCTTAATTTTAGTTGATATATGTATTAGAAGGCTCTGATTTTTTCAACCTTCCATGTTAGGAAACTACAGATAATGTGGATGTCTCTTTGTGACTGAGCCTCACATCTGACTTTTGCTCTGATACTTGTGCCAGGTTGAGACTGGCAAGAAGACACTTATCCTCCATGGTACCAAGACTAGTGCCATGTTGAACTCTGTGTTGGCGGATATTCACCACCTGAAGCGTGATAATGCCGTGAAGTACTCCAAGAAGAATGGCAACATCAAGCCGTTTGAGAGCGGTGGAGAAACTTCTTTGGAGTTCTTCTCCCTCAAGACGGACTGCAGCCTTATAGTGGTGAGCCAAATTGTTCTGACTTGATTTGAAGTTTGCCATTTGTGTGCTCGGTGTAAAGAAAAATCTGTTTCTATAGTATCCTTCATTTGCTAGGTACTAATTTGTTAGTCTGCAGCAGAAGTAGAATAACTGAATGGGCTACACAATGAATTTCCTACCACTCATATGAAACCTATCCGAAACCATTTCCTTGCCTGTTCTGATACTTGAGTCCTTTGTCCTCAGTTCTTAAATGTGTTTAATTTGATAGAGAATAGGAAACTATACTTGCCCAATGTTCGGCTACTTTGATGGTGAGGAGCAGAAGTAACTGAATGAGCTACACAATGAATTTCATACCATCCCTATGAAACCATGTCAAACCCTTTTCCGTGTATGTTCTAATGCATGAGTCCTTTGTCTTCATTAAATGTGGTAACTTGATCATATGTTTTAAGAGATTATATTTATCCATTGTTTTCATCTGTAGTTCTTTATTTGTGCTGCAGTATGGTTCTCATTCAAAGAAGAGGCCCAACAATCTGGTTTTGGGAAGGACTTACGATCACCACATATATGACCTTGTTGAAGTAGGGATTGAGAACTACAAATCAATGGAATCGTATGTGTACGATAAGAAACTGGCACCAAAACTTGGGTCAAAGCCTTTCTTTGCCTTCATTGGGGAACACTTTGAGAGCGTTGAGGAGCTGAAGCATTTGAAGGAAGTGTTGCTTGATCTTTTCAGAGGAGAGGTGTGCATTTTTTATATCGAGGTTGGTGCATAGGAAATAGATAATCGCTTGAGCTTGTAGTAACCTGTTTGTTGTTGATACAGGTGGTAGAGAATCTGAACCTCGCTGGTGTGGATCGGATTTTTGTGTGCACAGCAATCTCTCCAACTACTGTCTACATGATGCACTGTGCTCTCCATCTAAAAAGGTCAGGCACATCTATTCCTAGAATGGAGCTGGTTGAAGTTGGACCTTCGATGGACCTGGTAGTTAGGCGGCACCGACTTCCAGTTGAAAGTTTGAAGAAAGAAGCTATGAAGACTGCTGATCATGCTAAGAAGGTAAACCCAATGGAACTGTCTTCTGTTAATATTATTGTTGTTTTGCTAATTAGGCTGCAACTTTGGTGCCATTATCCCCAAACAACTATACCCCCTGCCCTCATGTTCATGCTAAAAACTTTTAAATCACTATTGTATTCACAACTATCCTGAACCTTCTTGCAGGTGAAAAATGTCACCAAGGATCCAGTGCAGGGGAAGCTGGGCAGGGTGTACATTCCAGACCAGCAGGTCTGTGTCTATTTTGTTTAGCAGCAATTGTTAAGGTTAAACTTGCCAATTGACATACTAATCTGATTCATGGTTTTGACTGAAAGGTTGCAAAATTGAGCTTATCAAACGACGTAAAGGGACTGAAGAGGGAGCGCCGCGAGGCCAAGAAAAACAAGGAGCACTCAAAGAAACAAAAGATCAACCCTGAGTGAAGAACGCTGAAGGTTATTCTTGCAAACTGGCCAGTTTAAGGATTTTTGCACGTACCTGGACGCAGCTGCTGTGTTAGACAACTGGAGATCTACTTGCTGTTAGATCGAGTGGTAAATAGTCCAGTACTATCTTGTAGGCTAAAAACCTTTGGAGTGACTTCCAAACTTCCACAGCAATATTGAGTACCAGCTCTTCTGTCAACATAAGCATGGAATTTTTAGCAACGATATGTTACAAGTATTTTATTTTTCAGTTGTTAGTTTTGATATCAGCTGATCAGTGATGATTGATGAGTTTCAACCACGCGAAATGGATGTCATGGTTAAGTTTGGTTGCTGTGGAGCCCGCTTATGATTACATATTATACCTGCATTTTCGTTTATGTCTTCTCTGTCCTTGTTGCTGTGAATCCTGAAGCTTCTACAAATACGCAGCTGCTACTACTGAATCATAAGGTGGGTTCTTTTTAGTGGCCGGCTGATGGTTTTTAGTCTTAACGTGAGTACTTATTTGAACGAATTGAATACCGATAAATATACTGATAATTTGTTTTGAAAAGATCTTTCGATAAGTTGTTTTGAAAAAATAGTGAAAAACCGTCTCAACTTTTTATTCATGGGAAGATATAGATCATAAACGAAAAAAAGGGCCTAGCATTAAAAATGTAGTTCTGTATTCCTGTTCCCTCCGTGCCTAAAACCATCCATGGTTTCCTGTAATGGCAATCATGCCATTATATTCTGAATCATAAGGTACTCCTGCGAGGAGTACGGCGCGCTTTCGAGCTCGCGGAGGAGAGCAAGATCGATAAACACGCGATATGCAGATCTAACAGAGAGTCCCCTTCGGGTCAAAGTGCCATGCTAAAAAATCCCTTGTAGACTGTTAACAGGGAGGGAATCTATCCCCTGCCTTATCTATTTTCTACGGCACCTGCCTTTAGTTTAATCCTAACCCTTCGTTTGCAACGAACGGCACGGATGTAGATGTGCTGCTACTTGCTCCTCCTCTGCTTGTCTCGTTGTCCTTCTTCCTTCCTTCTCTGGGATCCCTTCTTCTAACATCCCAACAGTTCGGCAAAGAAAACGAACACATACAGTCAATTGCCCAGTGTTCATCTCTTCGTTCCAGCACTTCTTTTTGAAGAGACTTTAAGATCTACCCCATAAGATGATCACAACGTAAAATCTTCCCCTAATTCCACACAATATAAACAGGCATAGGGGAATTGGAGGAAATTGGTGCTTATAAATTTGGGCCTGGTGTTGACCCGCCCTTGTTACAGGCACATAGCTGCAGTCTGTAATCCCATTTGCTATACATTATTTGTCCAATACATGCCAGCTACGACAAGACTAAGCACAAAATTAGAAAAAACTAACGAGTCCCTACTTTACTATGCCGTCGATCATTAACAGTAGCTCATACACTTCTCTGGTAACGAGATTTCAGAGAAGGCGTCCCTTTCTCTTCGATAAGAGCCTTCGGAGCAGCAGAATCAGGATCTGCAGTGCTTGGCCAGACTAGAGGCATCAGCTGTTGCTGATATGCGTCTGTATTGTCACAAATGCCGAGCTTGATGACGAATGTAGCTGTGCAGCCTCTTCCTGTTCCGTCACTATCGAGCCAGATGTGCCCTCCCATCAGACTAACAAACCTGCATAGGATTTTTCATGAAGTTGCTGAGTTTTAGAATGAGTGAATCACTAGGTTACGAACCCCTACACAACAAAGGACCACATAGAAGGGAAAATTAGTAATGAGATGGAGGTGTCATAGTAAACTACCGCTTGCAAATGGCAAGGCCAAGACCACTACCACTGTATCCTCGGTTTACTCCAGGCTGCGTATGAGCAAATTTTGTAAACACATGAGGTAAATCCTGAGGGCTAATGCCACACCCTGTATCTTTTATCTGCAATAAAAAAGTAGCAGAGGCTGTAAAACAATCACGAAAATTGGTAGATAATAACTTGATTATACATAAATTTGTGGTTAGATTTTGTTAATCAACCCGTTATCTGGAAAACTCTGTCATGTGCCTGTGACATGTTCACAATCTGTAAGCATAAAACCTTTTTTTACAGAACACTGTTATCAGCTAAACATGAGTTTTTAGTATTGTAAGTATGTGCGCTTTTGTGATGAAATGGTTTGACTACATGTTGTGATATCTTAGCTTGGTTCTTGTGGAGTTGACGAGATGACGGATTGGTTGGGATTCCTCATCACATGTGCTTTATCTTTCCATTTAATGCTGTGTGATTTTTTGCTAATGCCATTTAGGTGTCCCTACGGTATAGTTCCACTTAGGCAACTCAAGCGATCTGCAACAAAAGACTACAGCCAAGAGAGACCACAATGGTGTCGGGAGGACTGGAAAAACATACGCTGGACCTAGGCTGAACCAGAAGTGGGTAATTTCATACATACATGCACATGTTGAGCAGAGGTTTTCCCATATGATTGTGAAGATGCACGATGCACTGGTGTGTTGTATTTAAATCTTCATGATTTCTGTATCCTATGGTGAGAACATGAGCTCATACCCTTGCCGTTGCAAATCATTCATACAAGTCTCTAGAATCATTACCTGAACCTTCAAATAGAAATGGTCATCACTTGCAGTTGGATGAAAATCTGCGGTTCTGAACTCTCTTAAAGAATCAGGCTTCACAATGGAAGCTAAAAGTGTGATGTTGCCCTCCTTGGTAAACTTAACAGCATTGCCGGAGATATTCAGAATAGTTTGCATTAGCCTCTTTTTGTCGCCAATGGCACATAATGGCAAATCTGGCGCCAACATAACAGACACAGACAGTCTTTTAATAGCTGCGATTGGTTTGATGAAACTCATCACCTGTAAGACCAAACAAAAAAATCAGGCAAGTGCATTATGCATATAGACATTACACAACCAGTCAACCAGAAAGGATAATGTTGCAGACCTCTTTGAAAACAGCATGAAGATTGAATGCTCTAATCTCCAATTCAAGGCTACCATCCTCAAGTTTGGAGAGATCTAACACATCATTGATGAGTGTTGCTAAAAGGTTGCTGCTTTTCAATACCGTTTCCACCATTAGACGCTGCTCAGGAGTGAGTTCAGTTTCCAAAAGTAGGGAGGAAAGGGCTATTATTGCATTCATTGGTGTTCTCATTTCATGATTCATAACAGCAAGGAAATCATTGCGAGCACGGATGGCCATTTCAGCCTCTCGTCGAGCTGAATCCAGCGCAACATTTTGCTCCATTAGTAAATCACGTGCACGCATGGACTCTTCAAGAATAGCTGCATGAGAGAGTGCAACTGCTACCTGAAGAAAAAATTAAAAAAACAAATAAAAGATCTGCTTACAATACCGTTTCATAATATGTTGTTGTTAGATGAACATGTATATTATCTTATTTTTTAAAAAGACACTGAAATTGATAAACCAGTAGGGGAATCACTTTCAGCTTGCTAGCTGGTTTCAGTATCCTTTGCTTTCATGGAGACAAAAGGTTCTTAGAATGATCTGATGATATTTGCAGAAGTCCCTGAACCATTGATCATTACATCGTACTTGTGAATATAATTCGCTTTTCAGTTGAAGGGTGTATACTAATTAAAAGATCATGATCATGTGACTTTGAAAAGATATTAAACATCATTTTTTTCTCCAATGAATACGTATGTTATAAATAACCATAGCAAAAGAAAGAGCATTAACCTGATCGGCAACGACCTCAATAAGGTCCAGCTCATGCTCATGCCAATCCCTTGCACTATCAGATGGAAGCATCAGAACCATAATTGCATAGCTTTTTGCTGAAAGCTCTGGCCAATCATTTATTTGGAAGTTTGAAAGATGTAGAAGAGGTACTCGCACTGCAGCCACTTCTGGTGGAACATATCGTCCTGTAAGAGGTCGAATACGTGCCAAAGGAGATGTGTGGGGGATTATAATTGCTCGATTGCTACTGAACACTTGATTGACAACAGGAAGATTAATTGGTATAGATGACCCAACAGTAATCTGGTGTCGCAGAGTATGAGAAAGCTGAAGACTTGAACCACTTCGTGATGGCATCCACAGGGCACATTCTTCCAGACCCAAGGTTCTTCCTAGCTCAACAAGAGTAGTATTCAAAATTGTATGTCTATCAAGTGTGCTTCTGATTTCATGAGTGAGCATCCTAACATGTCTCCCGGTCTCTTCCTGTGTCCTTATCAAGCCCATCTCCCTATCAAGCTCTTCAGCTTTATTCTTCAGAAACAACTCCCTCGTTTTCACACTCAGCAGGTCAGGGATAATATGAACAAGCATCAAAGCCGTTGCACATGACACAACAGCCGTTGAAACTTTTGCTACTGTCATGACCATAGCGACAGTTTTCGTGTGCGTGGTGAAAGTCCACAGATTTATGAGATGAGTTGCTCCACACAGGACTATAAACGCACCAAACTGGATCAACACCCATCTGTACGGGAAGAAGGACGATTTCTTCACGAAATAAATCAGCTCCAGCGGGATTGAGAAATACGCGAGGGCTATGAAGAAGTCCGAGATGTACTGATACTTGATGAGAAGCTCATCAGTCGGCCATAGTGGCTCGATGCAGTCACACCCCTCCATCTCCAAAGCTTTAGTATTGCATCAGTTCTCACAACATTCCCTACAGAAGAACAAACATATATTTGAGTTCATATCGTTTTGCGTTTTAAAAGAACAGGAAACACGTAATAATTAAGATACCGTGGCAGCAAGCTGGCCATGAACACACCGAACACACGAGCATGCAAATCCCACAGGACGAACCAATCACCATGTCAATTGCCATTTCCAAGCGGCCCTCGGCCCCCATTACCATCATCTAAAGCAAGATTCAGTGCTCCCACCCCCTATGTTAGCATAGCATGCCATCTCAAATGACTTCCCTTTCCCCATTCCAGCAGCACAGCACGACCCGCCAAGGCCGCGGGCGCAGATACCAGCAATCAGAACCAAAAAGCTCAGAAACGCAGCAGCAAGCTGCCGCACCTCCGATGCCTCCCGGCGCCTACCCATAAAATCCCTCTCCCCTTGACCACCACTCCACCCGTCCCCGCCGCTCTTGCCTCCGGATCAACCCAAGAAAAGAAGGTGAAAAAAGGAAAGAAAACCCAGATATGAACAGGGCGGCAGGGCACGCCAAGAAGAGAGTACAAGCAGTAGCACCTCGAGCGGCGTCAGCGGCGGCGTCGAAGGGGGAAGGGGACGGCTGCCGAAAGGTTGGGGGAAAGGAGAGGCGAGGAGGAAGCGGCGCTGAAAAAGGAAAGGAAGGGAAGCCAGATGCGCAGACCGGCAGACAGGCAGCCAGCCAAGCCGGTGCAGTCAAAGTCCACCACCACCACTCGGAAAAAAGGCCAAAAAAGTTCAACCGCGGCCGGTGCTAAAAGCCTCGCACGCACCCTCGCTGGTCTTTCTTTTTCCCTCGCTTTTGTTTGTCTGCACGCTGTTAACTTTATTTCCGAGAAAACACACTATCATAAATAGATTAGGAGAATATATATATATTTTTAAAAAAATTTCTATTCTCTTACATACTCCTCTCTTCCTTTACTTCTGTTCTTACAAAACTGGCTACACGGCTCCTCAATATATAGGCTAACTAGTTAGAGACTCGTGCGTTGCAACGGAGTCATAAAAATAATGAGATGGAACTTACTGTCTGACCAACTTTATACATCAAATATTGGAGAGAGAGAAGGGTGGCCAGAATACACGAGGAGATGGAAAAAGTGGAGAGGGTGGACGGTTGTATCCTGAGAGAGAGGAGGAGAGAGACGAATGATCAAGATCAAATCGGATGGCTCAGAAGAGAGGAGGAAGAATGGACCAACCACCAACTCACACTTTTATAATAGTAAAGATACTCTGTTACTAGCATATGTATTCGAACTTTAAGTTGTATACAACTTCAACTTGAGTTACACAGAGACGGACTCTACTACGTCTTGAACTCTAAGTTAAGATTATTTTTAACAATCTCCCCATTAATCTTGACTTGACATACTCTAGTTTTTGTCTCAATGCATTATGAACTACCAGCCACGCCTCCACATAAAGCGTTCTACATGCAAACTATATGTAGCGACTTAACTCAACTGGTACAGGTCCATCCAGATGCAAAGATTCTAAAACATTAAGGCAGTCAGACTCAAATACGATTTACTAAACTCACACTTAACACAGAACGGTGACACATCTCCTCAACGTTATGATTTCTTTCCACCTTACTTTAGTTAGGACGGCGACCCATCTTCTCAACGTTCCTGACTCAACTCATCATTAGAGCACTGTTGATTCATCATCGCTGAAAGCTTCAGTAAGAAACGCTTTCTTTTCTATGCGCATTTCGTCCCCTGTCAGAAGGCAACGAATCTTTTCTCTGTACTGGCGCAAGAGAAGATCTTCTCTCTCCTGATGCAACCAAGGGACAATGAGTTCTCTGACTTGTCTCTCCCTCCTTTGGCTTTGCTTTGACCGAAGAAACACAATTCATGTTGTACATTTTTTCTTTGCTGTTGTCAGCATAGCAGTTGCTCTGCTGCCTCTTTTCTTGTCTCTCTGCTGTTTCTTGTTTGTTTTCTTGTTCTATGGCGACGTGACGCCTGGACCGACGGACCGAACGCCCTGCGCCGGGAGTGCTGCGCAAAACAAGCACGAAACGGATTCGTCGAGATGATTTTTTCAGCGACTCGGTTCTCGCCTAGGTTCTGATACCACTTGTTAACTTTGTACCAGGAAAAAACGTACACATCGCAAATATTATGAGTTTTATTGAAGGCTCCTTATACAGTGGACTTAATTGTGTAATTTTTTTAATTTTGTATGTTCTGAAATAATCATTTTTACATAGTGGCTCCTTCTCTAGATTGTGTAACTATATCAAAACATATAAAATTCTGGAAAAAATTACATAATTAAGTACCTATTTAAGGAGCCTTCAAAAAAATCATAATGTGTGGACCTTATTTTCTATATTAAAAAATTCCTACAAACATTATATTTCAATGATTTTTTGAGAATAATTCAGATTGGATAAAATTATGAAAAGATTACACAAGCAAGTACACTGTGTTCGGAGGCTCCACAAAAAATTCATAGTTTTTTAAGCTCATTTACTATATTTAAAATTTTCTATAAAAATATACTTAAATAGGCTTTTCTGAGAATTACTATAGTGCTTCTACAGTATCACCATGCAGCATCGCACGATGGCCGTGTGGTTTTGGCTAATCCGCATGGCCACCATACGACATTGATTACGTGTCGGCCGCCGATCACTCTCGCGTAGTGACTGTGCGGTAGAAATGCTATCCTTGTAAGTTTCACGTAACAAATACCATTTTTACTAATCACACGTCAAATACTGCCATTTCGGCTAAAAACTCAACACAACGTGGAGCTAGAAGTACGGAAAGCATTGAGGAGTATGATGTTGTCGTTCACCTTGGTATCATAGACATACCGCAGGAGTACAAAATGTCCAAAAGAGTTAGCATGCAGTCAAATCACCGATCCCCTTTCAATATCAGCTGTTGATCCGAATTTGTATTCAAAATGATTTGTAAGCTTCTTGGAGAGGGCTTTCCCCGAGCAAGACTGAATAGAGACCCTGAACACTATATAGCAGTAATGCCCATGTTCAATTTTTCCTGTAAACAATCATATTCTCCATTGGAATTACTCAACAGACAACACGGTTCCTGTGCAGCTCCAACAAATAAAATTTGTTGGTGATTATTTTTCACTTTTGTACGTCCCACGTTGCAAATTGATTACATGATCTTAGAATGACCATACCATACCACTGATCGCGGACAAGCCTTCATGTGTTACTGTACATTCTCCGAAATGGCATCTCTCCGGCTTTCCCAGATATCTCAATTTCAATTGGATGGCGACTCGTCCGCATTACGAACCGCAAAATGTCAAGTCGCACCCAGCTACTCCATGTAATGAGCTTACCAACAGCCTTCATGTGTTACTGTACATTCTCTGAAACGGGAGGATCGCCGGATGGCTGCACTGGCAAGTGGCAACAGCGGCTGCAGTGAAGAACGAACAATTGGCTAGTGAGGTTGGTGTTCACCAGATGCGAACCTGGCGAATCGCCAGGTAGACGCCCCGTTTATAAAGAGAGAATGGTAGAGTATTTAGAAATAATGATACAATAGTAAACATTCAGTATATGGCCTCAGTCAAATCAGCTCACAGCCATCTGAAGAAAAACTGGGGAAATACTAACAGCAATGCACGTACAAGCAGTCGCAACAAAAGGGCAAACTAAAACGACATCGAATGCTCAATGCCTCAGTGCCTAGCTCGCAAATAAGCTGCCTATTGTGCCTCCTCAGGTACAGGAGCACCACCATCAGTAGCTTCTTCAGACGGTTTGGTTGGGTCCTCGTTGATTGCCTTGTTGACGCCAAGGACTTCATCCATCAGCTCATCTTCCGCGGTCATGTCCTCCACATCCTCCTCATCGTCATTGCCATCCTCAGGGATCCGCCGAGTCTTTGGACCATGCTCCGCCCTGTGCGTGTCCAGCTCCTTGTCCATTTCTTGCATGTTAGCAGGCCCATTTCCCTCCGAGCGTTCCGGGCATTCTGCAACCTTTCCAGCTGCCTCTCAACATTAGACATATATTGCTCCTCAACTTGCTTTTGAAATCCAGTCAGCTCAGCCCTGCGTACAGATTTCCATTCTTCAAACACCTGCAATAATTAACAGAAGTTAGGTTCATGCAGATTAGAGAATGATGAATCCAGAAGACAACTGGTAACTCAAAAGAATCAATAGTTGTCTCAAAATATAAAAGGTGATCCCGGGAAATTTGCAAGCACATGATGGAAATGACTGTTCTCATAATGCATCATGCTCTTAATCGATATGTTGCACTTGACAAAGAAATATGTACCGAGTGAAACGCCAGTATGAGCCGCCACGCTCCATGCTTGCAAAGCATGTCAAAACTTCAAGTGAAGAACATTGATGCACATTTAAGGAGTTGTGCAAGTCTACCTACACCTCCATTCTCTTTCAATTATAAAGCTACTCATGAACAGGGTTCACAATATCGGCCAATAATCGCCGAAAATCGGTTTTACCGGGCACTCCTGGTTAGAGTACAAACCGGCTGCAAATATTTCTGCCCAATTTGAATTTGCACCGATTTACAATGATTTGCTTTAAAATTTTCGGCCAAAAAACTGATATTTTCCCATTTTTGGGCGTTTTTTTTAAATTCAAACTTTGATTTGAAAATTCCGGACCGAAATTTTCCGATTATCAGTGAAATCGGTTTAACCACCCCGGTAAAAATTTCAAACTGGTTTCCAAAACCCTGCTCATGAACAAAGTTCATTCTCTGCATGTGCAAATGACGAAGTGAACGAAAACACCAGAAAGTTCCAGGATGAAAATTTGGAATTCATAGTAACAACAAAATGCAGCTACAAGAGAATTTTGCATGCAGTATTTTACGTGAGTCAATACTTTTAGGCAAAAGGCAATGCAATGAACATTGCAACACTCACCAATTCAGGCTGGTTTTCATTTCATACTCTCACAAAAAAAAATCCTCATGGTGGAGAATTTCATAACTCATTGATCTTTTTGGTATTCAACAGGGACTAACCAATTTACAACCGTTGGACTTAGTTAGGTTAAACCATTACCTGGCGTGAAACCACCAGGAGTCTAGGACTGGTAAAAGACTAATGCAGGCATGAGGCATCCTGGTGGTTGAAAATTATCTAATTCGGATCAGTGCACACAAACACCACCACAGCAAACCAGACAATTGTGTCTATCTGTAGCAGCAGTCATTTTCATTGTGTACATATGTAGTGTTCCAACTTCCAGTGGTATACAGATGGAGGTAAGTGTAAAAGGAAAGGCCAATGGTAAATCATCCTTGAAACATGTACAAATTGTGAAGTTTTTGGAATAACTCAGCGTGGAAAATACCTTTTCCTTGTTCTGCTCAACAATAGACGGATCATCAATGATCGGTTTAGCTAGCATGTAATAAATAGGTGGTTCGGTTTTTGTCCTGCCAAACACAAATGGAGTCAAACAAGGAACAAATGTAGTTTGATAGAATAGAACAGATATAGAAACCCTATTGACATCAAACATCAAGATTTGCATACAATCAGAAACGTATCTTCCCTCAATTTAATTGTCAATATGGATACTTTTGGACCAGGAATAAAATTAACCTGCAGCATGCAGAAAATAAGGACAGGTTCATCAAAAAATAAAGTAGAATAACTACATAGATAAATGACGCACAGCAACTCGACCGAATAAAAAAGGATCCCAATCATGGATCGGAGTCAAAGTGAAGAACAATGAAAAGCAGCAAAGTTACCTTAAGAAATTGGACAGCTTTTTGTGATGCTCAACCCACTGAATGTACAACAGCTCCAACCTCTTTTCTTCTGCCTTGGCAGCTACTCGAGCACGAAGCGTCTAACAAGAGCATCTCAGAATAAAATCATTTGCAACATAAACACATCAATTTAAAATGTGTAAAATTATGATAGATGAATGCAAGTCATAAAACACTGCACAAGAGTTTACCATATCACGCCTACGCTTCTCTGCTACTTGCTCCCGCTCTTGTTGTCGCAACCTTTCACTTTCCTCACGAGCCCTCTGATCAGCCTACATTCAACCAATTCTTTCAGTATTCCATGATATGTTGGATCTAATAGTGAGAATATAATCAAAGCTAGATGATCTTCAGCCATTCATGAAGTCTTGATATCTCTAAATATATAATAATATCTGTGAGCCACAGCAACTTTGAAAACAAAACACCGAATTCCTAGAAAATGAAAAAGATCATCTGGTATTCTGGTTTACGGGATCTCTTTCAGATCTTAAAGTTCAGTTAAAGAATTGCAACAATGCAATTTAATATGGCCCATTCAACTCATCAAGGATCTACGTAGTTCACTATTGCCATTCATGCAAATCCATTACCCTATGGGCAGAGCTCCTTGCGTTTGAAAAATGCATGATGCACTGTTCCAAAAGTCCCTCAAAAAACATACATGTAGTACATGTAACGTTATGCACACATGCAAAATATCAATGTTCAATTCATCTGTACTATAGAGAACCAAATAAACAAGCAGTACGGAGAAATACATTCCTATTGGCATACAATACAAGTAGCGATATAAATAAAACTTGAAAATAAATTATAATTAAAACTTCGCACTAAATAGAATGCTCCTAGGGCCAAACTAAGACCTCAGGAATAAAAACACTGATTGCATGCCACCTGAGCTAACTTTCATCACTGTGGTATCAGGAGATAAGATATATATAGTGTGCTTTGTGGATGCCTATAGGGAGGGGGGCTTGCCCCCACAAACTTCCACGTGGGACTGCTGCTGGTCCATTCACTGTTCTAACTAGCACATATTATTATGTGAAAGAAGTGGCTGCTACTGAACACCAGTCACTAAATGAAGCTTAAAAAGTATAGATAGGCACAAGAGAAATGGGTAATACCTTTCTCTGAGTCTCTGATCTGCGCATATAAGCCTCTGTGTTGGACAGCTTTTTGTCCTCTTGCTGAAATTTCTGCATTGCCAAGCATAAGGATTAAGAACCAGATAAACTGAAAGTCTGAAATATTCAGACAGAGGTGAACTCACCCAAATATCTTATATAGATATAGAATCAATAGCAGATTTAAACATTCAAAATGAGTTGCTGTCACGCGCACGCGCATGGCGAGGTTAAATTAGTAAGGATAGAGATAAGAATAGTTAGTTTCCTTATTAGGTAGATTTACTTCCTTATTAGATAGGTTTACTACCTTATAGATATATTCCATTTATTAGAGATAGGTTTCCATAGATATAGAAATTATTTTTTGAAGGTCAAATCAAACTATCCCTATAAAAGGGCTAATATGTATCTATTACCAATCAAGCAATGACGATGAATTATCTAGTCTCTTCCTCAAGTTCTATCATCCCAGTCTATAGTCAAATCTCTCATCCCACCAAACCGACGCCGCCTGGCCTTCCGCCTGGCGATGTTTACCCCGATGAACTAAGGTTCATCACAGTTGCAATCCTAAAAATCGGACAAACCATGTTTGGCTTAACTAAAAGTGAGGTTCAGCACGATAAGGGATCCATGCCTGTCTCTTTCGGTGCTACTCACTATCTCCACCTATGTCGGTGTTCAATTTGACTTAAAAGAGTGATCATTCATCTTAGTTAATTAAAAAGTTGTGTGTTCCCATTAAATTTGTTACACCTACACTGTTACCGTTAGCCAGCAGACAAACTAGTACTTATTGACCATATACTTGCCTGTAGATACCAAGCATTTGCTATTATTGCAATAGTGGTATAAATTTAGCGCATGTGCCCGCAAATGTCAGTCCACAGATCTTGATAACAAGTCTCTCAACAACTTTGCTGCACCTATTCAACTTAGTAGTTGGACACAAGGTCCTCAAATACATAATGAATCCTCTGTCCTCATCATAATGAGCAATCTAATCAAGTCATGGTTTCAATGCATAACGGGAATTTATTCAGAAGACGAAGACGAATCAAATTAGCTCCTTCCATTTATTCAATAAGGAGGTCTCTCTCTCTCGTGATTTTAGTGTCTATCTGGGAGGAGGTGCAGCTAAGAAACTTACTGGTAAAAAGTAAATTGGGAAGTGCAATTAATAAGCTCTTGGAGAGCAAATTGCAGAATGGCATCCAAATGACGCTTTCAACACAAAACAAAAATAGCAAGCCATATATGCAATTTTACTGGATCAGTTACCAAAGAGTCACCAAAAGTAACAATCCACGACGAAGCTGCAGAGTATACTAATAAAGCTATCAAAAGGTATAGGTAAAACTTATTTTGAGGATGAAGAATGAGATAATGCAGTAGCCCCTTTCTTTAAAAAAAAAGACAAAAGCATTCACTTGATCCTCACAAACTAAGGGCAAGGACTTTGTGCGGCCACACAAATTGACATGTAAGCACAATAAAGTTCTAAATTTCTCTTTACAAGTTTACAGAATAAACCAGAGCTTCCACTAGCTCACAGCATGAACCAAGCATGGGAAATCAATTATAAGGGCATTCCCAATGGAAGACACTACTTTGCTATGTCTATACTCTCCACGCCACATAGAAACAACTGTAGACATCACTCTCGCAATGCACAATGTCTAACAGTGGGCCCAATCAATAAATATACACTTCTCCCGAGTTTTCTCTCTCCCCAATCCTCCCTCACCCATCCCACCGACAGCCTCCTCCGACCGTCGTCACCCTCCCGCCATCGCCGCCCCCTCTCTCTCCTTCCGGATCCAGCAACCCTCTCCCTCTCCCTCACTACCAACCGGATCGAGCTAGAGTCGAGCCACTGGTGCCCAGATCCGTCCGGATTTGAGTTGGTGACCTCCTTCGCCTCCTCCGGCGGCCGTCACTATCCCCCATCACCCCCCCTCTCCTTCCGGATCCAGCCCTCCCTCGCTCTCGACCAGATCCAATCGAAGCCAAGCCACCGTGCAACCAGATCCGGCCGGTGGCTCCCAAGTCCGGCTGAAAGGGGAGGGAGGGCGGTAGCAGAGGAAGGGGGAGGTAGGGCGACGAAGGAAGCGGGGAGGGATGGCGGCGGAGGAAGGGGAAGGAAGAGCGGCAGCGAAGAAAGAGGGAGGGAGGGAGGTGGTCGACGAAGTGGGGAGAGTGTCAGGCGGCTGGGGCATTGGAGAGGAAGGTGATCGCGCCCGGCGCGTTGGAGACGACGAAGAGGATCTCATGGCTGTGACCATCAGTGCACCATTCGATGGCCGCCTTGATGTCAGCGAGGAGCGCCAGCGGCGGAGAAAGTGGGAAGAGAGGCCAGCCATGGAGGAAAGGGGGGAGGGAGGCTGGCGGCGGAGGAGGAAGGGGGAGGGAGGGAGTGAAGCAGTCGGAGGAAAACATGTGGTATGGAAATCTGATCATCCCAGCGCAGTGTCAATCGATTTCCATGTGCATTGGTCCCCTCAAAAGAGCTAAGTCTTGCATGAGGCATTGCTCTCCTCTCTCTCTTCCTTAATCCCCCCTCCACATCAGACTTTTGCTGAGTTGGCCTCCTATGGAAACTGCTCACATCATCCCATTGGGAGTACCCTAAGGGTATTGTGGATTCAGTGAGTTCATCACTAACTTGAAAACTTTGGAAGCATCAGATAAAGACAATTAATTATACCGCACCTCTATGCAAAAAAAAAAAGGCAATTTCAGCGCTCTCCATAAGAATTTAAAAGAAAAGGATAAGGAATTGGATATAAAATACGTGGTCTAGTAGAACCATGCCTAATGATCAGGTCCAATGAACAAAGCTAGGAATGAACTGTTTACCAAACAAGCCCATAAATTGCCAAGAGTTATGGGATAAAATAAGCAGGATTGATATTGAGAGACCCCCAAACTAGTAGGGAAGACTTCTTAAATAGATGAAAGAAGCACATTCCTAGCCAAAGATAATTTTTGCATGCTGGCAGGCAAAACTGCAGGGAAAAAATGGCACCTTGAGGGAATGAGGACTAACTTGCCTTTAGTACTACAATTAAATTGTTACCCAACTGGCAGGTTATTTGACATGTTCAAGGAGACAAGGACACATTGGCCAAGCCAAAAATAATCAACAAATACTGAAATAAAAAGAAATTACCACAAACGCTTTAACACATGTGTTCTTTCATTATGCATCAGAAGAAGTTGCTACCTCTAGCGTGCCAACAAGAAGCTTCCCCAGCATCCTCTTGTTTCTCCTCACCAAGCTCGGGTCCTCATCCTTGGGAAACTCCCTCGGGAGAGGCTCTGGCAGCGACATATTAAGCTCCTGCAACCAAACAATACCATCTAAGCAATCTCTCCACAGAAGCAACCATCTAAGCAATCTCTCCACAGAAGCAACCATCTAAGCAATCTCTCCACAGAAGCACAGAGAACGCATCCACAAGCAAACCCAAAATCCCTCCTGACTCCCGTACCCCTACTCACCATCCTCCTCGATATCCGCTGGCTCCCATCCCTCCTGAACCCATCATTACTGTCATCCCTCCGCTCACCATCTTCGGCAGCAGCCGAACCGTCCTCTCGCACCTCCATCTCCACATCCTTGGCGCCATCCTCCTTAGGTTCAGTGTCATCCACCTACGTTCATCACGCCAAACAAAGAGGCAAAATTTTAGGGTTTTCGATGAACAAACTACAAACAAAATATAATAACAAAATAGGAATAAAAATCAAAGGCCGATACTTTAACCACGGCAGATAGCAGCCGCCGCTTCAGCGCAGGCTGGTCCCCCGATTCCGCGGCCTACATGAGAACCACAACCCAAAAAGAGGTTATGCACATCAACAGCAAGGGGAGAGGAGATGTAGGCGAGAAGCGTACGGGTTTCGCGAAGCCGCGGAGTGGGCGGGGCCGGCGGCGGCGGCGCCGCGTCGAAGGCCGCGGGGTCGCGCAGGCGCTCGGTGATCTGCGAGAGGGAAGGAAAACACGAGGACAGGTCAGAGGAGATGCCTCGGGGCCACGGAAGGTTGGAGAAGGGTCGGGGAGAGACAGATGGACCTCACGGTGCTGGCGCTGGAGCTCCTGGAGCTCGCGGCGGAGCTCCTCGGCCGTCTTCTCCGTCGCGGCCGCCATCGTCGTCGGCGAAGGAGGGTTTGGCTGCGGCTGCGGCTGCGCGGCGATGGGGTGGGGTTGTTCGGGGGTTTGGGTGGTGCCCTATTCTAGGACGTGGTCTGGGGGCAATCTCTACTGTTGGATTTTGCATCGCACGGTGAGAAGTAACTCACGTGCACCACGGACCCTGAGCCGCAGTTTCCAGTGCAGTGCTTGCTCGTTGCGGTCGGGCCGTGGTCAGGTCGGACGGGGTGCGTTCGGGTCAGGCGCGCACATCGGGTGCGGTTGATTTGAGACGTGAGAGAGATCCCAGTCCAGTGGTCATCAATGTTTCGTGCTTCCAGTTATCTCACCTGTGTTTTTAGTGTAAGTTACCTCGTTTTCCAGCTTTGACACTTCACTGTGTTACTGGGCATGGACTATCATCAGTGAACCCGGAACAAAATTTTAGGAGAGGTTAATACGACATAACTAATATAAGATAAACAAACTAAATATAAATTAAACTATCTTTTGTAATATAAAATCATACATAATTAGAACAACGACATAGCAAAAATACATCGAAGATTGTATCTCGGTAACTGGTATTGTGCCTCCTAAAACCCGTAAATATATATATAAGCAGCTATCTGTACATCGAAATTAGCAAACTTAGGGATGAAATCAAAAATTGCGATTGTAAATAGTTATAAAGATCGTAAAAAAGATGAAATATAACACTAGCTAGGATTGAGTAGCAGTAGTATTACAAGTACGAGGCAATAGCGTTCTATGAGATTTCATGTTTTAAAAGCGTTTTCTGATTCTAGAATCATCAAGGCTTCTAAAAATCTCTAGCTCAGTATAGCATATCATATTCCAACTATATTTCAACCAATCATATTTATTGTACCAAGATTAATGAAATGCCCTTGAACAATCATTTTGCATTCTGTGAGAAAAATTATAGCATTTTGGTTGGGTTGGACCTCTCAACAAATACACCTTCCTCACTTAATCTTTAATTTTATTGTGATACTCACTAATAAGGTATACGATTCGCCGGATCAGCGATGATTTCATCGGGACTAAAATTCACCCGAGCCTTCTTTACTTGACTCTCATTAGTATGAGGAGTACTATTTGTATTGCTTGAAAATATTTATACAATATTTGTTTCTCCATTTCTTGCAACTCTACGAATCGATAAATGACAACAGATGAAATTAAAATACCATATCAATCACAATTGCGCTAATTGAAAAGTAGATTTGTATTTTATACCTATTAATGCAAAGCCGCAGCCGACGGTCCCCCCTTCAGGCGATCAGGCCCTCACAGTCGAGTCCACACCATGAATTCGTATTGCTGTCAAGTGTCAAGAACCATTAATACATGAATATTGTTGAATAGTGAAGTATTAAAGTGAATACATTATACAAAATAACACAAAAAGACTGGAGACCATCTAGCATGTGGCATCTAACCAAGCCGGCCACCACACCACAGTGCCACAGTTGACAGACCACAGCTACATACCACGCCCAAAGCCAACTGCCCCCAAGTGAAGTCCACATTCATTCATTTCAATCCTCATTTCCTTTCCACTACTTTCTTCCAGTCTCTCGGGTAGATGACCGGCCACAGACCGCACCTCACTCCTAGGCGATGGCAAGCTCAGCTCCTCCGGGCTCCAACAGTCTGCACTCCCACCCTCCAGCGGTGCGCACTCCCTATGGCATGGCAGATCCCTCCCCGGTTCCCCTGGCCCCCCTTCTTGCCTCCCTCACGCCTCACGGCCTCACACGGCATCGGCTGGCCAAGTAGCCGGTGGCTCCGTGCCTCCCTGGGTCTGTAGGTCCTAGCTGGCTCCCTCCCTGGCTCCCTCTCAGCATCGGCGAGGTGGTGCCGCAGTGACTCCTCTCTGGGCCGGCTCTCCCGCTCTAGATCTGGCGCCCCACACCGGCACGCCCGCACCGACCCACCACCCGACCGCCGCCAATGCCGCACAAGAATCAGCCCACCTCTAAGCCGTCCGACACCTGCCGCGCACTCGCCCCCATCGCTCGTCGCCAGCGTCGCCCATCGCTCGTCGCCAGCGCCGCCCATCGCCCATCGCCAACCACGGGCCCACAAGAGGAGAAGAGGTAAGGGGATTGATGAGGATAGAATAATCCTTAAATTATTACATCATTATATTCCTTAAATATACCCCTTATCGATAAGAGGTAAATATGACAAGATGGTCGTAAGCTCTTCTACGACCATATGGTCATAATATCTTCTATGACCACGTAGTCATAAGTCTTACTATGACTACCCCATTGGTCGTAAGTCCTTTTTCGACCACGTAGTTGTAAGTCTTACTGCAACTACCCCCTTGGTTGTAAGTCCATCTACGACCACGTAGTCGTAAGTCTTACTGCAATTGCTCCATATGGTCGTAAGTCCTTATATGACCACGTAGTCGTAAGTTGACTTATGACTACCTTATGGTCGTAGACCTTCCTGCGATCAACCTATCTTCGATTAACTTGTCTATGACGAACAACTGCATCATGGGTTCATCTGATAAGACAGTTAGAACGTGCGTTTATCTAGTAACCGCACACGATCTATCTCTAACAACAACTACTACATGGCGAACAACATTTTACGTCTCTCTCACAGTAACTTTCGTTAGGCGGTTATCATCCGAAGTATTGAGACGTCTTTTGGCGCGGGACAATTTCCATTGCTTCGCTGGCTATATGAAGGTTAACGTCAAAGAGAGAAGAGGAAGGCATTCGGACGAGGGAGAAGTTAGTGCTAGGCATTCGTATTACTCTCAATTGTAATCCTTTTCTGGTGATTAGTGATCACACAGGACGTAGGGTTATTATACTCTTAAGAGAAGGCCCGAACCTGCATAAAAATTCACGTGCCTCTACTCTACATGTGCATACACTTGGTCTTCTAAGAGTTCCCCTGGATCCAAATAAATCATACGTAAGATCGATATTAAAATGTCGACAATTGGCACCGTTCGTGGGAAAATTTTCTTCGAAGACTCTAGTAATTTTCTCGTTGGCAAGTTTCTCTTTTTCCTCTTGATGTCCTCATGGCAGATGAATAGAATGAGTAGAACTGGTTCGACTTGGCCGACTATGCGAGTATCAACATGGAGGCCTGCTACGACTACGAACAGACCATGCTTGCTTTCGACGGTGGATGTCTCCCTGGAGATTCATCCGGTGATCCCAGAGATGACTCCGTCAGAAAGGTTAGTGAGGTATCAAAGTCCCCCACAGCAGTATGCCCAATAGATAGGGGTGAAAACGGATCGGATTCGGTCGGATATTGCTTAAACCGTATCCTAACCCATATTTTTTCTCCGGATTCGAGTCGAATACTGATAAGACCGGATCTGGATACGAATTCGAATATTCGAGTTTCGAATACTGATGCCGTCGGGACGGATATGTAACGGATTCGGTTCGGAAACGGATAATATAGGCGGATAATACGGATGATTATAATTCCAAAAGCTTATACTTTAGTAACACAACATAAGTTTATACATAAGTGGTAAATTCATACAAACCACAATAGGAACACAACATAAGTTTATCTTGCCATAACAGAAACACAAAATAAGTGGTAAATTCATACAAGCCATAATAGGAACACAACATAAGTTTATCTTGCCATAACAGAAACACAAAATAACAATAGTATAGGCTCATAGCCTCAAGCAGATAACAACTGAATGCTCAAAGTGCCTTCAAGCTCTATGGCTCATCATCACTAGCTATTTCTTCTTCCTACAATTCGTCAATTAATATGTCAAACTAAGTTAGAAGCAAATTTGTAATGAAAAAAAGATAAAATAACATTTACAAAAAGAAGAGTGCAATACCTGAATCAACATATTAATAGCAAGTGTCTCAACAACCTCCAAATCAGCAGTGATAGATGCAACTTTATTCTTAGAATCTGAAAAATGTAATAAAAGGTACATTAGGAAAAAAACACAACTTTTTTCTAACTAAAAGATAACTATTAAAATTAACTAAAAGATAACAAACTATTAAAATTATCACCTTTTCTAGATGCAGCTATCCAATCTTTGGTACAGATCAATACTTCTACCATCTCAGGCTCGAGGCGACTGCGAAATGGATCAATGACCGACCACCAAAGACCGAAAGCAGATTAAAACAGCTCATGACACTTGAATGGCCAACACATCACGAGCAACTTTCGAGAGAATAGGATATTCATATTCCTGGTTCTTCCACCACGATAAAATATCAAATTTATGATTGCTAGATCTTGAAAGCTTTAGTGGTTGTTCTGCTATGTATTTTTCCAACTCATTTGGCTTATCTTGACCAGTGCCATCTTGAGTATCATATAAGAAGTTATGAAGTTCCTCATTTTCATTGTCCATAAAGAGATCTTCTGGTTCTTCACTAAGAGCAGGTGTAGTAGTACTCTTTGGGACAGTAGATGCAACAGAAACATATGCTTCATACATTTGCTTCACAACATTCATGAATTTCTCAAGTTCAACTGTATACAATAGCTCACCATAAAACTTTTTCATGTAATATTCCACTATTTTTTTCTTGAACCTAGGATCGAGAAAGCTTGCCACAGCTAGAGCAATATTGGACTTCTTCCAGTACTTTTCGAACTTACCACTCATAGATTGTGCCATCTCTTTAATAGTGGTATCAGTGCTAGCACACCACTCAAATATCAACATCTTAATATCACAAAAACTTTGGTAAAATAAATTTGCAGTTGGATATAAAGTACCAGAGAATAGCTCGGTAACATCATAGAATTTCTTCAAGCATTTGCAAAGTATTAGAGCTTTATCCCATTCATAACTTGAAGGAGCAATTTTCTCATACCTGCGTCGTTCCAAGCACAAAAGCTTCTCAAAAGCACTCCTATAATAGAGAGCATCCCTCAACATAGTATAGGTCGAATTCCACCTTGTAGCAACATCCAATGAGAGACCCATAGTTGTTTTTAACCCACATTCTGTTGCACACTTCTGGAATTCCTCCCATTGCAATGGAGAGCCTTTGACTGCTAATACAAATGATCTAATGTTCTGAATTATAGATGCAATTGCTTGCAAGCCATCTCTAGCAACAAGATTCAGAATATGATTGGCACATCTCACATGAAAAAATAAACCATCACACACTAGTGGACTTTGCTTTCTGAGCTCAGCAATGACATCTTTAACACAGACTTCATTTGTAGATGCATTGTCCAAAGATAATGAAAATATTTTCTTTTCAATATACCATCTCATGACACAGTTAGTAAATTCTTCAGACAATTTAGCACCGGTATGTCGTCCTTCTACATGCATGAATTTGATAATTCTTTTCTGAATTTGCCAATCATCATCAATCCAATGCACAGTGACACACATATATCCTTTATTCTGATTTGATGTCCACATGTCCATAGTTGTGCTAAAGCGACACTCAACGGTTTTAAAATACTCATACAATTTCTTCTTTTCTTCTAAAAAGAGGTCCATTAGTTCTTTCCTAACAGTGATACGGCTCTTGATTGGAAAAGTTGGACGTAGGGATTTAATGAAGTCAACAAAATATTCATGCTCAACAATATTGAAAGGGTACTCATGCATGATTATCGCCAAATAAAATTTCCTCAAGCTAGCTTCTTGATCATACCTGTACGGCTCAATGACAGTGATATTGTCTTCACGATTTTTTTCTATTTTGAGCTGCAGCTGGCCTGGACGGAGGTTATGTTTTTTCTTCAAATGATTCCAAAAGCATGTTGTACCATTGTTGGTCTCACATCTTGCATTGTACTTGCAATGGTTGCATTTCGCCCAATGTTGAACAACCTTCTTCCCATTCTCTTCAACTATCTTTGTACTCCTAGTATACTCATCCCAAACAGCTGATGTACTCTTCTTTTGCCTCTTTGCACTAGGCTCAACATCCTCTTGTGTGCCACTTTCAATGGACGGTACCTCTTCACATTCAGTTGGCACTTCACGAGATGCAACTACACCCACATTATCACTTACACTTGCACTTACGGATGCCATCACGGTTCACAATTCACAACTCACTGGCGAAGATAAATGCACGATCCAAGCTGTCAACGCAGATTGAGCAATAACAACATCATGAGTAAAATGAATAGATCATATAAACAAGAATATAAATCGTACAGCAACACAATCTATCCAGACAACAAACTGAGAATGGAGAATTAACAAACAAGAAATTCATGTACTATCATCCAATCATCATATAAACAACAAACTGTGGACTTGTCCTATCATATAAATAAGAAATTCATATAAACAATAAACTGTATTGTATTCATCCAGACATTCCAAACATACAATCGATCCAGACATTCCAAAAAGAAAACCAATCTCCCAGCCTCCAGATAGCCTCGGTCTTCACTGAGAAGAAGAATCTCTGCGAAAAGAATGAACTATATTTCAACTGTTGATTTGTTTTGCTATGTTCTATTAATTTATGGGGTTTTACTTACCCACCGAGAATTGTTCTAGTAATAGGAAGAAATGGTTAAACTGTTGCTTCATATTAGCATTGAATTATGTGGTTGAGTAGAGGCATCCAAACTTTGAATAGTATAGAGATTAAAGACCAGAAATTGCATTATGGATGGGTGCGGTCGAGTACCTCAACACGGTGGGGACTCGTTCTTGGGGCCGCAGGGATGCTGGGAGGCCTTCACGCACGTCTCCACTACTTGTCCCAAGTGTCTTGCCGCAGAAGTCGATGATGCCAACGGCCGACCACCGACTCTTTCTTCTCCTCGTTGATGCCGACCGAAGCAATAACCAAATGAATCCTGGGCGGTTGGACACCCTTCTCCCAAATTTTTGCAATGTCCGTAGCCAACCGCTTAAAAAGAATGTTCTGGCATGAGGTATTATTAAGCTTACCACCCAAATCTAGACACAGAGACTCGAGAGGATAAGGGAGGGGCCGGGAGCAGAGGCAGGAGACGAGAGGGCTTACCAGGCATGACAGTGAGGGAGATGCGAGGATTTGGGCTGCGCTGCGGCGGCGAGATCGAGGCGGGGAGGGATTTGGGGGCGGCGAGATCGAGGCGGGGAGGGATTTGGGGACGGCAAGATCGAGGCGGGGACCGGGAGGATTTGGGCGGCGAGATCGAGAGGTGGGGAGGATTTGGGGCGGCGAGATCGAGAGGCGGCTAGGGTTCCGCGAGAGCAAGGCCGCCGCTTTCGCCGTTTCGCGTGAGGAGAGGCCGAGAGGGCGTGTGGTGTCTCCCGTGTCCGCGTGCGCGTGGCGTGAGGACTGACGCAGTGAGGCGTGAGTGCGTGACCGCTGACCGGCCGCGAGGCGCTAATGGGCTGGGCCGACCAGGACTCGGGACGGTGGAACACTCGGACCGTCGGACGGAGATCGAAATCGGATAGTTATTCGGTTTTTATCCGGATACTATTCGATTAACCGAATATCGAACCTATTGGGCCGGATATCGACTATACCGAATCCGCCACGAATCCGTTTACACATATCCGTATCCAAACCGAATCCGACCGGATACCAAACCGCCATCGAATTTGCTACCAACCGGATTGATGCGGATCGATCGGAAAAACCCGACCCGTTTTCACCCCTACCAATAGAGGACTCATCTCCCCCAAGCGGCAAGGGTCAATCTGACCATGATGAGGACTCACAACGCGACGATGGGTCCGTTCTCAAGCGTTCAAGTCCCACGGTGTCGCCTTCGTGCATTTTTGAAGAGCCCCAGACTCTGTCGATAGTGGAGCCAATCACCAACTGCTAATGGTAACTCTCCAGATGACCTGGCGAAGGCAATGTGCGGGCACAATTCGTGTTCGTCTGCATTCTCGTAGGGAACAAACCAGGCTAGGGACAGTTATAACCCAGACTTCCCCTACCTGGCAGGGTTTACTCCAGGCCGCAAGACAATCTCGCTCGATGATTCTTCGGATGAGGAGGCATCCCTTAGAAGTGGAGATTCTAGACAGGAAGTCTTTGCCCTAACCTCAGATTCTAATCACCCTCTCAGAGGAAGGCCTAAGGATGCTCTCTGATGATCACACTCTCCCTCCTCTGGTAAGAATGGTGATGAGACCTCTAGTGATGAGCCTGATCGGTACTCTGATGAGCGTGGGAGAAATCATAGAAATACTCTCTCTCCTCTGAAGCAGCCCCAATTTGCATTAGGAGCTGAGGATCCTGAGACTGCTCGGTAAAGACGACTTGCCGCCTAGAGTGCTTTGCCTGGGCAGGCCCAATACCAGCCCGAAGAGGCACGGGAGCTTCAATAGATCAATGACTTGCTCGAGAACCCAACTCAATAGCTTGCTCTAGCGTCGGGCTACGACCGCTTCGCCGAAGACATTGCTCGAAGATTAAGCCTGGCCTTAGTATTGAGAAGATATCTAGATGGCATTAAAAAAATGCATAGATTGAGATCATCATAGATATTTTACAATCATAATTTATCTAAGGAGAGGGCCAAACCATTTTCAGCTCGTTCAACACACTAGAAGAGTTGGCCATGCTTTCCTCGAATTTGGACATTGGTTGGGACTTGGGAATTTGGGAAGTATATTATAATATTAAAGTAGAAGCAAAAGAAGCCACTACGTTCGCTTTCAAAAGGTAGAAATTATCATGTTAATCAAAAAAAAGAGAAAGATATATACTATTATTTTTTATAAGCCCAAATTATAACGGTATAGATTGATCAGATATATTCAAGTATACTGTTGGAATACTCCCCCTATTATGACCGGGGACTCCCGAGCGCCATGACGCCACCTCACCTCGCGCGCCAACGCCGCCATGCGTGGAAGAGAAAATTTCGATGCGGTCGGTGACCGGTTTGCAAAAAAATCAGATTTTTCGAAATTACGTCTGGTCCTTGGTTCTTACGGAAAGGTCCCTGGATTTTTTTTGGCCCCTCCGTTTTGCAGGATGGCCCCTCGCGGTTTTCGAAATTACGTACGGGTCCCTGTTTTTTACGTACAGGTCCTTAGTTTTTTACAGAAGAGCCCTTAGTCCCTGTTTTTTTGCGAAAAACCCCTCCGGTTCCTCTAAAATTACGCATTCCTCCTTACTTTTTTTAAAAAATGACCCGTCTCACAAATTTTTGTCTCTTTTATTTCGGTCCACACGGTGTCTAACGCGGCGTGGCGCCGCGCTTATGTGTCTAGTATAACTATAATGGACTCGACTACGGCGCAACTGGGTGCCCTTTAGCCTTAGCGCACACCCAATCCAACTTGCCTTTTTTTATCCGCACTAATCATTCTTGACTTTCTTTTCTTTAATCACCGCACACACGGTTTCCTCTCCTACGCTAATTTCGTCTTCTATTTGCCATCATTGCTACATTTGTTCACCATCAAGTAGTACATTAAGTTGTAATCTCTACCCTCCGTAGTTTACCATCAAATAGCATATTAAGGGCCTGTTTGGGACTGCTCTGCTCCAATTTTTCCAGCTCTGCTCCACCAACTCCACCATGGAGCGGCTCCACTGTGGAGTTCTGGGCGGTGGTCTGTTTGGCACGCTGACTAGCTCCAGCTCGTGAATGTGAGATTTCCGAGAAAGGTCCAATGTGCCCCGAATGATGTTTGGTGTATGTTTTGATGTGTGCGGAGCATATGTAACTGAATTTTTTTGTTGTCAATTGAAATATGATGTAAAATATTATAATCGCAAATAATTTATCAAGCTCACAGGAATGATTTTACAACCTCACAGGAGTACACAACAAGTAAACAAGCTATCAAGCTCTACCCATGACCAACAATCCACTGAAATATGATAAACCGAACTTGACAGCATGGAGACCCTATCTTATGATCAAGCATTTGTCACACAAGATTCATGAAACAAATCTACTGATAACAAGAATCCTTAGCAACAACCAATCCACAGCATTTGTCGCGATAGAGCGGTAGCTTGTGTGGCGGCCTTGCGCCGCCAGAGCGCCGGCCGTGCGGCCGCTTCGTGCCACGTCGGCGAGAGGTACGCAAGTAGTCCACCCCACGTCTGCGCCCATTGGATCGCCCATTGGATCCACGAGCGTCGCGGGTGGGGCGGAGAAGAGTCAGCATGGTGGGGGCGGAGGAGAGGCGTCGCGGGTGGGGCGGAGGAGGAGGCGGCGGGGGGGGCGGAGGAGAGGCGGCGGGTGAGGGGTGGAGGAGAGGCGGCGGGTGGGGGTGGAGGAGAGGGTGGCGGGTCGAGGCGAGAGGAGAGGAGTCGCGCGGGTCGGGAGGAGGAGAGTCAGCAGGCGGGTGGGAAGAAGGAAAAGAAATGAATCGGTACGGAGAGGAATTGTGTAATGGCAGTGGTGGGTAATTTTCCCCCAACTCCATGAGGAGATACAAAACTTCAGTTCTGAGTACCCTTGAGGAGCTCCGGAAAAAAACGTGGAGCGTGCCTTCAACTCCACCTTTTCTTGGAGCGAGTTTTGGAGTTGGACCCGTTTGGCTAGACAAGTTTGGAGCAGAGTTGAAAAAGCTGGAGCGGAGCAGTCCCAAACAGGCCCTAAGTTATCATCTCCAGCTAAGAAAAATGATATTTATTAACGCCGTCATCCATCCAGTATTAATACACTAAGTCATCACCTCCATTAAAAAAATAGCACGTTATCATCTACAGCTAAAGAAAACTTGAGATTTATCAAAAATGCCACCATCCAGTAGTACACTGAGTTATTATCTCCCACCCCATAGTTTACCATAAATTTGAAAAAGAAGTTTCTAATTTATATGCATTCAATTTTAAAAAAAAGATTTCTGTAGGTTGTAACCTACAGATTAGTTATCATGCGACATCGAAAATACATCATCTATGGTACACCAGATTTTGTGAACCATGAGACATTTCAGTGAGTTACTCCTGAATTCAAGCTTGACAGGTTTATTTTGCTAGATAGTGTAGCAGACTAACTATTGCAAACCACACTTTTGTGCATGAAAAAAGCAGTTCTCTCCAGTCACATATTCCACTTTGTGTTTTTGTATGGACCTAGAAATCATAAGATGTCAAGCAATTAATAAGTTTTTTATAACCCAACACAGATCATTGTTGATGGAAGTGTGGTAACATCTTAGAAGGATGGACTTCCGTTCGATGTTGTTATAATTGCAAGCCATCCATTTGTGCAGTAACAACTTCTTTGCATTTGGCATATCTTTTTGTTTGAGTGAAGGCATTCTTCGCCCATTCCATGGCTCTAGGAACTTTAGCATAAAGAGTCAACAGTCATATCTATTTCAGATGCAAAAAAGACTATATTTAGATAGGAACAAAATAATCATTTAGACACAGAAGAAATATGTTGCAGATACATGAAAATTATCTTTAGGCCAAGATAAAGTTATCTTCCAAGATGCATAAAAGTTAAATTGAGATACATAATTTATTATTTAGAAACAAAAGAGTTAACTTTCAAATAAAGAAAAGTTATCTTCAGACCAAAGATAAAGTTATCTTCCAATATGCATAAAAGTTACATTGAGATACATAGTTTTATCATTTAGAAACTGAAGAGTTGTCTTGTATATATAGGAAATTTATCTTTAGATCAAGGTAAAGTTATCTTCCAAGATGAAAAGTTAAGTTGTGATACATAATTTTTACATTAACTGTAAAAAAAATAACAGCATTTGCACCTTATGTTACCATCTGAAATTTTAAGAATGATCATAAGTCGAAACCTAAGTTATCATCTAGTATTACTAATTTATTTTGTCTATTAACCTAACTTTGTAAGCAACAAGTTTTTATCTAGTTATGAAAAAAATCTATCATACTCGCTACCTTGCTATAACTGAATCCTAGGTATAACGTATTATCTTATTAAAAGCAATTTTTGCCCCTTGAAATGATCAAAAATATTTTACTTGATACTTGATAGCTTGAGTTGCCTTCAAAATACAGAAAGTAAAAAATGACAACTCTAAGGTGTCTTCCATGAACTTGATTGACCTGATTTGTATGTATGTGTTTAAGAAAAGTTGCAGTATACAAAATAATACATGTGTGACCTGTAGCCTACCATAAGATCCATCTCTTTATAGCTATCTTCTCAAATGAAAAAGTTGATTGTACCTGCAATTGGTGACAAATTAAACCCAAGTTAATTGATGTCTCACACATTGCCACCTAATGTTCAATATTACGATCAGTTTTTGTGTGGCCTGATTCTACCTTATTGTAACTATGCCAAATCTATCGCGTGTCTAGGTACGCAATTGTCTTACGGTGCGGAGGTTTTCAGTGGGTCACTAGCCACCATGTGTGGGTTTTAGAAAGATCAAAGTTCACTACCCCAGTACATCACAAAAGGCACCTGGCTCCAGTTTCAAAAGTGCATTACCACCTACTATTATACTAAGGCACAATCTTTAATTTTCAAAAGAGGAATCATAAAAAGTCACCATCAAATATAGCACAAAATGCATCAAGCTTGATTAAAAAAAGAATTACCAACCCAGCTCCCCTGTATTACCATAAATGTGGCAACAGATCACCATGACCAGATTTTAGAAAAAAAAAGATCAACAAAGTGACTAACCGCAAGGAGTGATAGAAAAGGACCCAAACTTCAGCTAAAAAAGAAATACAACCCAACAACCCCCAAATTATCCATTCTGGACTGTGTGTCATTAAGTCATTTGACACGACTTATACGGCCAACCTCTAAAAAATCACTTTGCCCTGTTATTGGAATAACCAACCATGGTCAAACATTAAGTTACCACATAAAAGGCTTTAAATGCACAACATAAACCTATGAATAAAACATTACAAGTAGTTAGTAGGAGCTTTTTATATATCATTAGATAGAAGTTGACATGTTCTCTCACTTTTGAAAACACTAAGTTTCTATCAGTAGCACACTAAGTTACCATCTTCATGTTTAGTAAATTACCAGCCTAAAGTTCAAAAGTTATCATCGATTTTGTGAAAAGTGCAACATTTTTTTAAAACTGCTACATTTGTATCCATGTTACCATCTAAGTTTTTAATTAAATTACCATAAGTTGGAACCTAAGTTATCATTAGTTCAAAAATTATAATTAGTTTTTACTAATTGATAAATCTACCATAGTAAATTTGAAATTACCATTAGTCCTGTCAATTTTAAAAGGTTCACAAGTTATCATTAGTTACCCCATAGGTTACCACCTTTAGTTTTAAATAAATTACAATCCTAATGTTCAAAAGTTATCATTGGTTCTGTGAAGCTAAAACTGTAAAACAAAAAGCAGCATAAAAGTATAACGTATTATCGCTACCTTGCTGTAACTGAATCCCAAGTATAATGTACTATTTTATTAAAAGAAAATTTTGCCCCTTGAAATGATCAAAAATATTTTACTTGATACTTGATAGCTTGAGTTATCTTCAAAATACAGAAAATAAAAAACAGCATGTTTGAGATGTCCTCCATGAACTTGATTGACCTAAATTATATGCATGTGTTTAAGAAAAGTTGCAATACACAAAATAATGCATGCCTAACCTGTAGCCTGCCATAAGACCCATCTCTTTCTACCCATCTTTCCAAACAAAAAGTTGAATGTACTTGCAATTGTTGACAAATTAAACCCAAGTTAATAGACGTCTCACACATTACCCACCTACAGTTCAATATTACCATCAGTTTTTGTGTGGGCTTATTCTACCTTATTGCAACTACGCCAAATCTATCGTGTGTCTAGGTACGCAATTGTCTTACGGTGCGGAGGTTTTCAGTGGGTCACTAGCCACCATGTGCGGGTTTTAGAAAGATCAAAGTTTACTACCCCAGTACATCACAAAAAGCACCTGTCTCCAGTTTCAAAAGTGCATTAGCACCCAGTAGTATACCAAGGCACAATCTTCAGTTTTCAAAAGAGGAATCATCAAAAGTCACCATCCAATATGGCACAAAAGGTCATCAAGCTTGATTTTAAAAAACAAGAAAAGAATTACTAGCCCAGCTCCCCTGTACTACCATCAATGTGGTCTTGACAGTATGTAGTTTGCTTGAATAACATTATAGTGAGTAAGCTAAAATTGTGATCTTGGGAAGAATAGTTTGCCAATAATAGTACCGGTAAGTAGTATGTCGAAAGGAACTGATTGGACTGATGCATTGATGACTCAAAGTGAAAGTAGGCATTGCCAACAAACTTTTTTCTTATCAAACTTAACTTTCGAATAACAGATTTTCTTGCATGAGTTTGCTATATTGATTCTTCTATGTTATCTTTGAAGTCATCGAGTCAATATGGCAAAGATGGACCAAACAATAGTTGCAGAAAAATCATGTGCCATCGAATGCACTAATTTTGAGAAAAAGTTGAGGCAATTGCTTGATATGACTGAAGATGAAACTCATTTTCATGCAAGGCAGAGTGCATATCTTTTCATGCTTGGAGTACAGACGTTACCCAAGAGCCTCCATTACCTTTCAATGAGATTTACAGTAGACTACTTTAAATTCTTTGCTGACATGGAGTATTCAAATGCGCAAAAGCTTGAAAATCCAGTACTCCGGCACTATGTTATTTTCTCCACCAACCTTCTTGCATCATTCATGACTATCAACTCAACTCTTTATTCAGAAAGTCTTCACTCTAAATAAATGTACTATTCTATGAGAAGTTTTTTTCTTAACGATTCGGTTTACAGCAATAGTTTCCCTTGAAATAATCACAAAATATCCATATGATATAGAAGACAATAAGTATTGCAAGTGGTGGCCCAGCATACAGATTGAGTTGGATGTTTTCTTACTAGTGTTATTCTTGTAGGATACAACTAAATTATCCACCATTGTTGGTTCAGCCAGAACAAGTTATATCTATGTATTTGAAGCACTTGCTAGACCAACCATTGTGATTTTCCCTCTCCAAGACATGTTCATATGGAGTGACAACTAAACAATTCCATAGTAAAGCAAAAAGATGGAATTGTCAGTTCCCACATGATGCCCACAAACATTTGCTGCATTACTTTTCACTTGGTGAGTTCATTAGTCGACACTTCATATTGGTAGCCCAATTAAACTGAATCTAGATCAAATAATAAAACCACAATATATCACAGTACAAGCACCAACTCAGGAAATAATATGCAGACACTACGTCAGGATCAAATTTACCAAATAGTACCATAACAATCCCTGTAACATGACTAGCTCTCTACCGGCCATTATGATAGTCTTGACCTTTGTACTGACTGTATTGGACCATCAGTAATTTTTTGGCTTTTTAGCTGGCTTTTGGCTTTAGTTTCTTTCGGTAATTACTATTCATTAGACTAATAAGTTGCAGCCCAAAAGAACGCCCCAATACTAATACAACAGGTGCAAAGCTAACACCAAAAATGATCTAGAAGCTCTTTGAAAAAAAATATGCACTGAAATGGGCAAATAAAAAAGATATAATGGGATACCATGCTCTCCCTCTGAATTCACTTTTTGTCCTCTACATAATAATTTTTTTAGAACTCAAAATGGAGTATTTGAAACGTTCCAAATCATTACAGATCATCTTTTTCTAACAATTATCATGTGTATATGCTCACCTAAAAAAACATATTCTTCATACTTTATTAGTTTCTCATAACATCCATGAATTTCACTAAAAGCATGCATATGAAAAATGAGACTAGAATTTCCAGGTTCCAGCCAAACTATTATTAACAGTTCAGAACCCCTTTGAGCTCTGACATGCCAAAAAGAAAGAAATAGTAGACAAACATTTGCAAAACATGGGGTCATGGACCATATACTGTAAAGCGCTTCCACTTAAGAACTGCCCATGAGGCCATAACTGAAGCTACACAATTTTATTCTACACAACATGATAACAACTCACAACAAGCATGCTACCCAAACAAAATCTCACGCACTAATACACACACAAACAGCTGCGGGTGGGCGTGATTGCAAGCCTTTAGAATAGTCAGTGAAAACTTCTTCACAGCCTTGTTAGCATGCGTGCTATCATTTTCCTGGAAAAAAGCATTCATCAATCATCACTGATCTTAAGATTTATTTTCTCCCCACATGATCCAGCATTGATTAATTTTAACTAAGATACGGACACACCTAACCACACTCCCATGTGATTGGGACATTGAGCCACAGGAAGCGAAGAGTCGAGGTGGTAGCAGTGGAGATGAGGACAATGTGTTGCTCACCTTAGCTATTCGACAAGAATAATGTTGTGTTGCTCACGGGAGCCATTGAAGAGAAAAGCTAGAGTAGAAGAAGCCAAGGGCAGCAATGACGAGTGGTGAGTATCGGTGTTGTTGAAGAAGTCAATGACAAAAAAGGTTTGATGATGGGGAAGCCTTGGCAGAACAGAGATGAAGCTTTGCAACAAAGATAAGCTATTGCTTCTCGATATCATTAGACAATGACTAAAGCACACATGCCAGCATCAATGAAGATAGGAGATCGCCACAATTAGTGAGGAAGCTACAATGCTGAGTTAGCCAACGTTGAAGAAAAGGAGTGATCAACACGGTAGAAGGGGATATCGAGCATGTGTATATGCATGCATGCATCCGTACAAACAGAAATACGGACGTACAGAAATAGAGGAGCAAATAACTCGGAGTAAAGATGGTACAGTTATAGCGAATAGGCTTGGGGTTACCAGAGAGTGTAACAGGCATCTCTAGTAGAGATCAATGACGATTGCATTTGTATGCGTGTTTAACGTCACAACGATCAACATTAAGTAATAATTGAAGAGAATTAGAAGATAACTATGTGATAAAGTATTGTATTAGAAGGAGTAGCAACTAAGAGAGATCGATCAAGAATTGGGTTTGGATGTTGAAGCAGAAAAGTTATGGCGGTAAGAGATAGAAGACATGGTTCGATCGAGCAGCTGTCGTGTGAAAGAAGATAAGTTCAAGGTAGGTCGCACCATGGTGCATCAGTGTATGCGTGAGCAAGGTACTTTAATAGCATAAAAACTAATGACATATTTTTCGCACACATAACCAACGTATTGCTTGAGATAAAAATAGAGATGTATATGCATGCATATATTTTGAAAAATAGTAACTAATAGAGAAAAAAATATAGGCATACAACTATATGATTCATACATGATAGAAAGTGGCTATGTTTCTAAAAAGCTCCAATAACTTATTATGACCAGTGATTTTCTTCCATGAAAAATTGTATTTAAATTATGTTTCTCAAGTTATATTTTTTTCAAGTTTCTATTATCATTTATAATGTTTATGATGTGTTAAAATTTTAAATAGCTTATAAGATACATAAACATATTCTCAAATATCTAAATTATATTATTTGATACTACTAACTTTAAAATAAATTGGGATGCGCAAAGGCACGGGCTACCTGCTAGTTCAGATAAACTGTTTGGATATCGCATAGCAATTATTGTCGACGGAAGAGAGTAGTTTTTGGCTGAACACAGCTAAAAAATCACAGCACGCATTATTCCAAACTAGTTCCAAGTTCCAACAAATTGAATAGTTGCATTGCTACCCAGGAAATTTTCTGACTGCTCCTGGTAGGTAGCCCAAAATGCTTCACTCCTTGTAAGATCTCAGCTGCTGAATAAATCCATCGATGTACCTCTCGTGGCACTCCCTGTCCGCTATGATCTCTTGCATCTTCTTGGCGTTGCCTGTAAACACCCTCCTGCCTTCTTCCTCCACCGCGACAGCCCGAACCGCCGTCGCGACGCCCTCTCGGTCGAATGATCCGTCGTTTTCGTTTCGTGGCACCTGCACCCCAACCTTTCTCCCCTCCATCAGCCGCGCGTTCGGCCCTTGGTCGAAAAAGATGGGCAGCATGATCAGAGGATGCCCGAAGAGAAGCCCCTCGATGGTCGAGTTCCACCCGCAGTGCGTCAGAAACGCGCCGACGGCGCCGTGCGCCAGTATGCTAATCTGGGGAACCCACCCCATGGTCACGAGCCCACGGCCGCGCGTGCGCTCCTCGAAGCCCGGAGGAAGGACGTCCGCGTCAAGGACGCCGGTGGGCTTCCTCAGGGCCCAGAGGAAGCGTGTCCCAGCGAGCTCCAGCCCGAGGGCCAGCTCGTGCACCAGCTCCACGCGAAGCGGCACCTCGCTTCCCAGCGCCACGTACAGGACGGACTTGGCCGGCTGCGCGTCGAGCCAAAGCACGGTGGCGTCCTCCCCGTCCTTGCTGACGCCGCGTCCTCCGTCGGGTGACGGCGGCAGGAGGCCGAGGGTGACAACCGGCTTGCCGCGGAGCGTCGCCACAAGCGGGACTGCCTCGGGCTCCCACTCGAGGCAGCTCCGCACGGCGACGAGACTGGACCTCTCGAGCGTCAGGGAGCAGCGCTCGGCCATGGACATCCCCGAGGCGCCTACGGCGGCGGCGAACATTTTTCTCTTCTCCGTCTCGAACGCTGGCGCTGCTACTGCCGCTGATCGCTCCTGTCCGGCAGCCGCAGGGGACTCGGTGCGCTCGGACTGTCGGCTGGCCCAGGCAGCTACCATTCTTGCAGCGCCCAGGAGAAGCATCGTACATGGCACCTATTGGAATGCATAGCACGCGCGCTGACCCAGTGAGAAACCAACATGGATCGAGTTACGCAGGCAAGGACAGAACATTGAGCTATCTGGCTTTCGTGGAACCTTGTGTTCGAGGGCGGCGGCTGCGGCCCAGTGGTGGAAGATGTCGACGATGACCCAGTCGGGCTTCTTGCCCCCCTCGGCGCACGCGGCGTCCAAGAACTCCGAGAAGGGCTCGGCGAGGCCGTCGAAGGCCTTCCGGTGGAGCTCGAACTTCTCGTAGGGGATGTCGTTAGTGGACTCGGCGCCATCGGGCAGCCCGTCCACGCGCGGGAGCGGCAACGCCACGAAGTCGACGAGCGGCGCCACGGCGGGGAGGACTGGCGGGAGGCGGGCAATGTTGCGCGGCGTGGAGACGAACGACACGCGGTGGCCCCGCGACGCCAGGCGCTCGGCGAGGTCGAGGCAGGGGAGCAGGTGCCCGAAGGCGAGCCACGGGCAGATCACGACGTGCAGCTGGGAGGAGGAGGAGGAGCCGGCGCCGTCCATGGCGACAGGGCACGAGCGCGTGGAGGCGGGCGTGCAAGCGTGGAGCGCCGGGGGAAAAAAGTATCAAGCAACCGGCTGCTTGATCTGTGGTGTGGTGCGCGCTTACAGCGGCAGATCGATTCCATATTTAAACGAAGTCATGTGGCAACTTGCCCGTTGCTCTAGACTTCTCTTGTGATGACCCGTTGCTCTGGATTTCAGTAGGCCACTTGCAGAGTTCTTCGCCGACTTCTCTTGTGATGACTCGATCGTGTGCGTCATTTTATTTTGGGGGACGGTGTGATATGGTTCTTTTTGCTGTGCTCCGTGTAGAGGCACATGTCACACTCGTTCGCGTTCGCTGTAGCTGTGAAACATGCTGAGGTTTGAGTTGGTAGCCGCTCGAAGTTGGTATCGGCAGGGATGGCAACCCCAAGGGTTGATGGTTGGCTCTAGTTGGGCTGAAAGCCTGAAATATATTCGAGCCCTGTCATTCTCGGCTTGTTCTAGTTTTTTACGACTGGGCGTGCCAGCTCTTGATCAGCCCGGCCAGCCCAAAATCAGTAAACAACTCTCAAAAGTCTCCCCCTCCCTCCATCCCTCTCAGTGGCACCCAGGCGGCGGCAGTCTGCCGCCCAGTGAGGCGGCGACAGGCGACAGCACCACACGTCGCCTTGCGGGCGCTGCGGCCCGGCCCGTTGACGTCGATGGCAAAAACGATATTTTTATCAATACGTCTCGTATACTGCTATTTTTGTAAATACAGTACGAAACAGTGCCATGATTGGTTTTGATTCATTTCTAGGGTACTATTATAGCACTCTCTTTTGAGGAGACATGTATGTAAATATGTTCAGTGGTTAAAATGTATGTTCATGCCCTGTAAAATTTTCAAGTCTGCTTTTATAAAAGATTGTGTATCGGATGCACCCACGTGGATGTGTAGGGTGAGATGTTAGTATGTGTGATGTTGCATGTATATACGTTCAGCGGTTAAAACACGAACTTACGCTCTGTGAGACTTTAGGTCTCCGTTTTGTAAAAGCGTGTATATGGAATGCACCACCCATGTGGATATGTTCGTGAGGTGTGAGTGTATATATGTCACATGGGTACGTTTTTATTATACCTCAAAAAATATCACCTCATCCAGCCAGTCCACCCTAGCAAGTGACAACTGCTATACTTTGTTTATTTGTTACAGTTGAAGAGCACGCAACATTTGTAGGTAACCCCTAACTTTGGACACTGATCAGCCATGAGGATGGCAACGAGTAGGGAATCACGGCCCCAAAGCCCCCTCGTTCCTAGGGGCGGATGCAGCACATGAGCATTGATGTCATAGGACCTTAGTGAAATTTTCTAAATTCTATAGGAAATTACTAATTATTTGTAGAGGTGACCCTATAATATAATAGAGGTGGGCTTGCCTCCGCCCTCCCCCAGGTCAACTAACGCCCCCGTCAAAATTGACGTCCCTAGTCGGCCAGCCTATTTTTGTCAGACCAAGAAAAAAGCACACGTGGCCAATCACATCACGCCATTTAACACTCTCGTCCGATATCTAAATCACCGGAGCTCGGAGATCCAGACGAACCACCGAGCGCGTGGCGGCGAAAAGCTTCAGTACGTAACGTAAGCGGCCCGTGGATCGATGGACGGCGACTCCTCCCGGTCCGGGCTGCACGTCGTGATCTTCCCGTGGCTCGCGTTCGGCCACCTGCTCCCCTGCCACGAGCTCGCGCAGCGCCTGGCCTCGCGCGGCCACCGCGTGTCGTTCGTCTCCACGCCGCGCAACATCGCCCGCCTCCCGCCCGTCGCGCCCGCGCTGGAGCCGCTCGTCGACTTCGTGGCGCTCCCCCTCCCGCGCGTGGACGGCCTCCCCGACGGCGACGAGTCCACCGGCGACGTCCCTTTCGACAAGTTCGAGCTCCACCGGAAGGCATTCGACGGCCTCTCCGAGCCCTTCTCCGTGTTCTTGGACGCCGCGTGCGCCGAGGGGGGCAAGAAGCCCGACTGGGTCATCGTCGACACCTTCCACCATTGGGCCGCCACCGCAGCCGTCGACCACAAGGTACTATCCAGTATCCACCTAAAATGTCTCGGTCGATTTGGTGAGTTCATCGATGCGACGAGACGCGGCGTGTGCTTGTAGGTGCCATGCGCGATGCTTCTCCAATGCCCTGCAAACATCTTTGCAGCGTTCGCCGGCCAGCGCCAGTCAGAGTCCCGTGCTGGACCACAACAGCAGGAAGCCACAGGGGAAGGACAACTGGCTGCAGCGCCTAGGTTCGAGACGGAGCAGACCAAGATCTTGTACAACTCCGCTGGCGCCTCGGGGATATCCATCTCCCAGCGCTTCTTATTGACCCTGCAGAGCAGCAACATCGTGGCCATGCGGACCTGCGTCGAGCTGGAGCCGGAGGCCCTCCCGCGCCTTCCGACGCTCTACGGCAAGCCGGTCGTCCCGTTCGGCCTCCTGCCGCCGTCACCCGACGGAGGCCGCGCCGTCGGTAAGGACGGAAACGACGCCACCATGTCGTGGCTCAATACGCAGCCGGCGGAGTCAGTCGTTTACGTCGCGCTGGGAAGCGAGGCACCACTCAGCATCGAGCTCGTGCACGAGCTGGCCCTCGGGCTGGAGCTCGCCGGGACGCGCTTCCTCTGGGCTCTGAGGAAGCCCAGCGGCGTCCTTGACGCGGACGTCCTTCCTCCGGGCTTCGAGGAGCGCACGCGCGGCCGCGGGCTCGTGACGACGGGGTGGGTTCCTCAGATCAGCATACTGGCGCACGGCGCCGTGGGCGCGTTCCTGACGCACTGCGGGTGGAGTTCGACCATCGAGGGGCTCCTGTTCGGGCATCCTCTGATCATGCTGCCCATCAATGGCGACCAAGGGCCGAACGCGCGGCTGATGGAAGGGAGAAAGGTCGGAGTGCAGGTGCCAAGAAACGAAAACGATGGATCGTTCGACCGGGAAGGCGTCGCGACCGCAGTCCGGGCTGTCGCGGTGGAGGAAGAAGGCAGGACGATCTTCACGGCCAACGCCAGGAAGCTGCGAGAGATCGTGGCGGACAGCGAGTGCCATAAGAGGTGCATCGATGGATTTGTTGAGCACTTGAGATCTTACAATGAGTGAAGAATTTCCGGGGAGAGCAGTGTAACATGGGAGGTTGCGTAGTACACGTACTGCCGTTCATTGGAAACTAGTTTTACACGCTTCTTCTCTAAAAACTAGAAATAAAAAAAATTAAAAAATACTAGATTAATCTGGACCATTGATCGCAAGATAGAAGGGCTTTACTAAGCAAAGTCACGCTGGAATCCCGAGCGAACCTGTGTCGTCCAATGTTGCATTCGCTTTTATGGGAGTAAGAGTAACCCAAGTTTGGAGCAGGCGAGCAGCAGCGAGCAATCTGTTTCTTCCCCTTTCTAAAGAACACTAGTAAGCGCACAAGCATTAATTGCTTTCCGTTCATCATTTACGTCTCAGACTGTTGCGAAATCGAGTAGCCGAGATACGAAACAGCGAAGAATAATCGACAAAACTTACAGGTTACAACAGCGGTGACACTTTAATTGCTTTTACATTTTGAGCAAAACATGATCAAAATCTTTAAGCTATGGAAACCAATCAGATTCGAATAAAAAAAAACCACACGGACACTTTAGATCGTTCAAACGGAGGACGCAACAATCAACAGATGACAAATGTCAATAGCACTGCGGAAACGTCAACCTCTTTTTTTTAGGAGAACGCCGGTACTCGATCTTATCGGTTTTGCTATTGCCAAGCCGACTGAAATTTTTTATCTCGGTCACTTGAAGTTGCACTCTCAATCAACTAAAATTGCAGCCCCCTAAAAAAACAACTGCAATTTTAGTTAATTGAGAGTGCAATTAAAGTTACACTTAGTTGCACTCTCAATCAACTAAAATTGTAGCTTCCTCAAAAAAACAACTGTAATTTTAGTTGATTGAGAGTGTAACTTCAAGTAACTGAGAGATAAAAAAATTTCACTCGTCTTAGCAATAGTTACTCCCCGACCTTATTTATTTGGACAAGCAACAACCTACTCCATTTGGACGTTTGGGACTTGGGAGTGTCAAATGGCAGAGCGGAATCCCATGGTGAGGCTTCCTTCCTACGTGCCTACGTCAAACGAGAAATACAATTAGTTATGGAATTATTTGATCAACATGTACAATTAGTTAAGGGATTATTTAATCAACATACCAATAGCCAGCGACGCAGTCATTGAGAGCATTTTTTGTTCTTTCGAAACTTAGGAAACGTCTCTGCTGAGGCTTACAAACGACAACAGTTCTACTTACCAACAAAAATAATGTTAACATGATCGTCTCCAATGCATCATCGCGTTGTCGTGGATAGTCGCTCTATCCAAGACCAAGAGAGATGCTATGGTACGTTAGTAGGGATGATTGCTTCAAAGAAGGTTACAACTACCGTAACTTCAATTAATTCGAATGGGCTCATCGTGTAGCGATTCCTTTCGGTGCGTTACAGACGTACGGTGCGCCAGTATGCTCCTTCAAACCTTAGGGCAGCTTATTTGAAGTTCCGGCCTAACAACCCTAGGCCTGAAGCACAAAAATGACATATTTTCCCTAAAAATATTATATATACACACACTAATAAGATGGCTATGTGTTGCAACGAAATTCAAAAAAAGTGATATTGTAATCAAACAGATTCTTAATCTATATAATAAATATCAGTTTTCTTTCACACGCATGCCTGTGCGCAAACGCCAATACAATCGACCCACCGGAGCATCGGTTGCTTAGCGCTCATGCCTCTCGGACTACTTCCGACGCCTCCCGTCGGAGGCGGCCATGGCCCAGGGGCCGACGCAGCGACCGCTGGACAACACGACGATACAACCATGGCGTGGCTCGAAAAGCAGCCCCCCAAGTCCGTCGTGTACCTCTTTTTCGGAAGCGAACTGCCACTGACCGTCGTTTGGTTCAAGAGAGCAATACAAGTGTGAATTGTTATCCAAAACAAATTCTGAACTCGCACAGCATAGCGCCACGAGAGGAACAGTAATCGAAAACGAAAGGTCGAGGAAGAGACTTCTGCATAGAAGAGACGGTAGCCACACGAATTCTCGAAGAAGCGCCTAAATTTCACAACTCTGCCCTAGCCCTAGCGTCGCCATCCCAACCCTGTGCCTCGCCCCTTCCGCCGCGCGTGCAAATCGCTGCTGCCTGTGAGATTTCGAGGAGTGTGGGTCGCGCGTGGGGGAGGAGGGGGTCGCAAGAAGCATTGGCCGCGCACGGGAGAGGAGGGTGGGTCGCGAGGAGCGCCTTGGCGTCGGGTGGGTTTTCCATTGGCCCGGTTTCACATTCCATGTACTTCCGATTACAGCCCAGCCGAACGAAACACAAATAATCCAATGATATTTGTTACCATGTAATCAGATTACAGAGCAAACACAACTGGCGACTTTTGGCTTTTGCTATACTTTCTAACTTTTAAACGGAGTATTTTCTCAAAACGGGGTCTACAAATTAAATGATCACACGTTAAAAGCCTAACATCTGTACCAACCGAAATTGCAAATGAGTATCTATCTCTCCGTAATCTGTACCATAAACAGCCAAAATTCAAAAATTTAAACCAAAATCCATAAGTCGTAGCCGAAAAGAACAGGCCCTAGGGTGGATCGGTCAGCTTATGAAGGTATTGTCTTCAATAATGGCTGTCTCCATCGGCAATTTAATAATCATTTAATAAGTCAACATCTAGTCAGTTTTTTCTTGAAAAAACACTCGCTATCAATTTTGGCTTTCTGTTGATTACAGATTAGTCACTCTTCTATCATATGATATGCTAAGGGCAGTTTAGATTGCAAGACCTTATCTAATGTACTCATCAGATTGGTTCATAATTCAGGGGCGGAGCCAGAGATGGGCTGTGCCCCCTGCTGGCTTGGTTCTGGGGCCGAGATCCCTGTCCCTTTGTTCTTCTTTTTTCTTTTTGTAATTTCTTGAGGGAGCTTAATGGGCTTTCGGTCGTAGGCCCAGCGCTGTAGCCCTGACATCCCTAAACTTGGATCCACCCCTGGGTTCATTGATTCATTGAAGAAGAGTGGTGCAAAGTTTAATGATTACAGAAGTGTTTTTTAAAAGCAGATTACAGATGTTGCAGACCCCTCGAGTCTCAATTTGAAGATCCCTTATGTTGACAGAAGTTGGCTAACCTGCAAGGTACAAACTAGAAGATTTTTGGTATGTTAACGAAGTCAGCATACAAAACGATCTAATTGCATAGAGATCATGGTGAAGCTTCCAAACATCTTATAGCAGGATCAACATGCACATATACAGATTAGCTAAAAGTCGGGTGAAAAATACTTATATGCACAAAACTTGACGAACATGTCATCCCTATACCATTCCAGATAGTCTCGTAAATCTTTTGTTTGGTCTCTGCTCTCGCTAGCCGGCGGCAGCTCGACTCTGCAGTGATCTACGTTAGCCGGAGACCCTCCAGGGCTTTGCCGCCGCCGCCGCAGTAGCGCCGCTCCCAAAGGCTCGGCGCGTTGTCGTCCCTCGCCGGCCGCCTCACCACCGGCAACGGTGGGTCAAACGCGCGCACCGCCAGGGCTGCACCGCCACCACAATAACTACCCGACGATGATGAACCACTCCGCACGTCCCTGACCTTGGAACACGCACGCGACTTCCTCCCCCTCCGCCGCCCGAACAACCCCATCACGAGCCCCGCCAGCTTGCCGCCGGCGTACCCCCAGCCCCTTGCCGCCGGGCCGCGCGCGCTTGAGCATCTCCTTCTCCCCTTGACCTGCCCCATGCAGCTGATCCTCGGCGACGCGTGGAGGGTGACGTTGGCCCGTCCGGCGTTACGGCCATCAGCCTGCGTACTCTTCTTGTCGTTCTGCGCCTTCTGCCACACGGACGGCGACAGCAGGAGCGGCGAGTAAGTGGGCGCCGGCGGCTTCTTGGCAGCGTCCCTCAACGGCGAAGAAGTAGCCTTGATGAGGAACCATGTTGGCGTCGGCGCCTTGATACGGTGGTGGTGGTGAAGCGCCGCCATGGAGATCAACTCTGTCGCTACGGTCACCAGTGTAATGCAACACCGGGCAACGACTGGCGTTTGATGCGCTGGGTTACGAAATAAGAGCTCATTTATATGCGGGAGGTTTGATATTTGCGTCATCTTTCTTTACCATTTTATAAAATAATCTATAATATCTTACTGATATATAGGATCAGAATTTACATATCAGTAAGATATCATTTGTTATTTTGATAAAAGATAAGTTAAATCATCAATTCTTATTTTATATGTAAGGGAAAGGGAAGATTCGATCTGCTAATATCCGTACTATTTTGATGAGAAAAAATAAGTGGCAAATTAAAGTTGTTCCAAGTCAAGTCGCTGTAGTGAGCGAAGCAGCGATCACGACTTGAACGGGATCGACCGGGCGCGCGTGATTGGGCCGTGCTATTTACTTGGTCGTTAGCTTATGTGGAACGGCCAGGCCGACGTCGCTCTTGCTCCAGACGTTGAAAATTCGGAGTGCACCGGACTTCCTCGCGCTGCCGTTAGTATCCAGTTGTATGCTCCAATCAATTTACTCAACAGCCTTGAACACTTTTACTATAAAATAATACTTCATCACAGATAATTTATAGAAAATCATCTGTACTGTAATTATCACATACGATTTTACAAGCGTGACCATATACCGTATGTGATACGTAATTATCACAGACGATTATTAATATGAATCGTCTGTGATAATTGCAAACATCACAGATGATTTTTAATTAGAACTGTATGTAATAGCTTATAGACGGTTATTAATATGAACTGTCTGTAATAACTGTAGACATAGCAGACGATTTTTAATTAGAACCGAATGTGATAGTTCACAGACGGTTATTAATATGAACCGTCTGTGATAGTTGCGTATCGCAGATGGCTTGTAGTTGGAACCGTTTGTGATATGTATTTGTACGTATGAATGACGCTTCGTCTCCCCGATGCACGCCTCTTCGATCGTTTTGGCTCCCGATACATTTCTTCGTCTCACACGTCAGATGTATTCCTTGTTATGTAAAACTGATTATCCACCATCGGAGATTAATCTCCACATCATTGATCCTATACGAGCACCTCGCCGCCCACCCGTCTATCTTCCTTGTCTCTCAAGAATAAATAAATGGCTCTCTACTCTTCCTTATTGTCAGCATTGATGGCCAACCTGGTCATACTACATGAGCACCTCGCCGGCTGTACGTTGGCAGAGGCTGCGGAAGGATACTGTGCCAATAATGCTCTCTCTTCTATGTCTGAAGATTTGCCAAAGCTATTAAAGGTCACCTTCCGCTGTCTTGACATCCTTCTCCGCTGTGTCTTCCAGTTGGTCTCCCGCTTCCAGCGAGCAAACCTCACCATCGTCATGGTCCTCCACAACGACATTGTATATTTCCAGAAGACTTGCCGTCACTTGAAGTGCTTAGTCAAGGCGGCAGGCGACTGAGTCAATCTTGCTGAGACCCCTCAAGAAAGGGAAGAGAGCCTATGGGCTCAATTCAACTTGATTGTTCAGTCGAAGAGTGTTCGGAAGATACTCGAACAAGCGCGTCAGTGGGTGGACATATTTCGGGCTTCGTTCGCTGATGACCCCAAACTGTCCAATGCCGACCATGTCGCTTATGAAGTTTTGAAGACGAAGATATTATGTTACCTTCGCCACTAGAAAAGCTTCGAAGCAGTTAGGTTTCTACTTTTTTATCTTTTGTAAGAAGTGACTGGTCACGTTGTTTGGCCATATGTAAATACAAGCAGTTGAATTTGTATTTATTTTCTTCTATATATGTATACGGTCTCGCTATAAGAACATGATCAACTGTATTACTGACCGGTAAAAACAACAAAGTAATACATATTTACTCCTGAGGCTTTACTGAATTTGCATTATGTATATGAGAATATGTCATACACACACATATGCGTGTGTGTGTGTGTGAATTTGTATTTATGTATAGATGAGAATGTATTTAGAACAATCTATATTGTATTTATCACAGACGGTTCTGAATGAAAACTATCTGTGATAATTATGTATTACAGACGGTTCATGGTTGGACGTGTCTAGGATACACCGCGTTATTAATTAATACCTAGCCAGACCGGTCCCGACAGATCTATCTTCATTGCGCTGCATTGAAGGAGGCGGCTGGCTTTGGGGAGTTTGGTGAAAGCATTCTGCTTGTAGATCGATTTGTTCTTGGTGATTTGAGGTTAGTATTTGGTTATAATTATATGCTTTGTAATAAAGAGAGATGATAGCAAAGTTTAGATCTAACTTGGTAATTTGATTTAATTTAAGAATATGTCACTACTCCTAGTTTAGTTTAATATGTTCTTGCTTGATATATATATATATATATATTGCTTCATTAATAGTACGTACGTAACTATCGACCTAATTTATATATAACAATTTATTAAGGTGAATAACAATTATGTGTAATTATTAGGCTACCTAGCTATAATAACAATAATAATCAAATTTGTCACTAATTTGTTACATGCATAGTATAGATCGATGGACTGAAGCTGGATGTACGTTGAGAATTGTGTGAGTGAAGAGTACATTAATGGCGTATCTGCTTTTAGAAGAGCGACCGAGTAGGAAATATTGAAGAAGGGGATAGAATATATGTGCTGTCCATGCATTGATTGTGCTAATCTAAAGATGTTTACAAACTCAGCGCAGATAGAAACTCACTTGATTAAAAAGGGTTTCAAAAAGGGGTACACATATTGGACTAGTCATGATGAAGAGAAAAATTATATAGGAATGTAGTTATAACATCGTTGAGGGGGACAATGATATGTCGATTGTGGACTGTGCTTTCGATGAGGATAGGTCACACGAGGACAATCTAGATCAGATGTTATGAAATGCAGAAGCCTCAGGCTGCAAGCTGCAATACACAAGGTTGTCATCTGTTCTTGAATTGCTAAAATTGAAGACAAACAATGGTTGGTCCGACAAGAGTTTCACGATGTTGTTAGGTTTCCTAGCTAACATCTTTCTAGAGAGAAATATGTTACCGAGAAACACCTACCAAGCCAAAAATGTTATTTGTCCATCGAGAATAGAAGTAGAAAGAATACATGCATATCTGAACAATTGTATCCTCTACCGTAAACAGTATGGAAACTTGCATGTTTGTCCGGTGTGCAAAGCTTCCCGATACAAGCATAAAAATGACTCCGATGACGGCGAAGACATCGAAGTGAAGCAAGGACCTCCTGTGGTATCTGCCTGTAATTCCCCGTTTGAAGCGTTTATTTGTGAACCGAAAGGATACAAGATTGTTGTGTTGGCACTCGGAGGAGCATAAGAAAGATGGGATGATAAGACACGCTACTGATTCTACCCAGTGGAGGAATATTGATAGGATATTTGTAGACTTCAGTGCAAAACCGAGAAATATAAGGTTTGAGTTGAATACAGATGGAATGAATCATTTCGGTAATATGAGCAGTTGACATATCACCTAGCCCGTGAATGTATGCATGTACAATCTTCCTCCTTAGCTGTGTATGAAACGAAAGTATATTTTGATATCACAACATATCTAAGGGCCGAAGAAACCTAGGAACGATATTGATATGTACCTATCACCATTAGTGGAAGATCTTGTGACACTTTGGAACAAAGAGGTACATGTATGAGATACAGACAAATGAGAGAACTTCACTCTGTACGCCTTATTGTTCTGCACCATCAATGATTTTTCTGTCCTTGATAACCTGTCGGGGATGAGTACAAAAGGAGCCAAATCATGTTCGTACTGTTTATATTATACCGAGAGTGTGTGGTTGAACAATGCTAAAGGTGCTAAATTTGATTTAATTGGATATTTGGATTCTGATTATACGGGTTGCAAAGTTGATAGAAAAAGCACCTCGGGTAATTATCAATTTTTAGGAAGATCACTAGTTCCATGGTCATCCAAGAAATAAAATTCGGTAACACTTTCTACCACCGAAGCCGAATATATTTTCGTGAGTAGTTGTTGTGCTCAATTGCTATGGATGAGATAAACATTGATGGATTATGGGATCAATTTTGACAAAATGCTTATTTTATGTGATAATGATAGTGCCGTGAAGATAGCCAACAATCTGGTCCAACAATTAAGAACCAAGTTTGTAGATATTCGCCACTATTTCTTGAGAGGTCATGTGAGTAAGGGAGATATTGTCATTAGCCACATACGGACCGAAGACCAATTGCAGATATCTTCACAAAACCTTTAGATGAAAATTGCTTTTGTAAATTGAAGAATGAGTTAAATGTCATAGATTATTCCAATGTTACTTGAGATCTTGCATCATGTTATTTACTCTTATTTGGACTTCTTACAGTTTATAAAAAAAACAAATTTCAAAATATTTTAATAAAAATCTTTATGTTAATAAGAACTATGTTATCTAGGTATTATTTGCAAATCCAATGCATAACGTTCCTGAAAGATGTTTTGATTGAGTGTTAATCAAGGATCATTTGCATTTTCGTAATTTGCCCATGCAAAATCAGGAAAAGCAGTACTACCGCCCTTACCTTGCGGTACTACCACCTGGTGGTAATAACGGCCTGTAACTATAGCAACCGACGCCTTATCTCCCCCCTAATACCCCTTCGGCCTCCTCAACTCCAAAACAATAGAGAACTCTCTCCCTCTCTCTCTCCCCCTCTCCTCCAAACCCCTTCAATTCCTTCCGTAAATCTCTTGAGCTTTCATCGATCTCATGGAAACTTTGTTAACTCTCGGTACTTGGGAGTGTTTTCCCTCCATCCCTTAAGGTAATCTTATCAAAATCCTCTCTTATCTCCTCATGGGTCTCAAAACCAATTTCTAGGGTTTCGGGATAATGTGGCTAAAATAATTAAAATCTTGCAGGCAAAATGGTAGTAACTAGTGTTTGGTAACTTGTTATGTCTATTCTATGGATTGATCCAAGCCAAACACTTGTTAAAATCATGATTTGGAATTTTCCCTAAAAATTTCGGTAGAAGTGGTACTATCGCCCTACCCCGTGCGGTACTACTGCAGGTCGGTAGTACCGATGGGATACGACGGTACTACCGATTTTGCTGAAACAATATCAACTAATTTTTGCATATTAGTTCCAACCTATTCCTTCTGTTCCAATTATCCTCTTTATTTCCTTTCAAGATGCCAAGGACAAAAACTTCTGCTCACAAGAACCCCGTGTCCGAAGGTGAACCGGCCGACCGCTAGAACCCTTCACCTAGGACGCCATGAAAAGGTATATGCTTGGCATTCTCTCAGAACCTCGGCTTGGAGTCAGTTCTATGACAACACTATCATATTCACTCCAGGGAAATTTGCTGGACTTGTTCCCCTGCCAAGCCTTGTCAACCGCATCATCAACTATACCTTCTTCCTAAAAAGCATGAATTTTGATGCAATCCAAGGACATGCATGGAACATTATTGATTGCATCATGAATGGTCACTCGTTCGATGTGGTTAATCTCATTATCAGGGAAATTGCCTCTTCCAAAAATGATAGAGTCAAGCAGATTTACTTTGCTCCATATATTATGGGCCTTATCATAAGGAAGATACATTACCAAGGAGCAAGGCCAGCACCTCATAAGCCCTACAAGTCAAGGGAAGGTGCTCCAATCCCCTCTGCTATCCTTCCTCACACTCAAGAAGAAGAGCATGATCAAGAGCACGTGAACGCTCCTCAAACAAATTTGCTTTGTCTCAATCTACTCTACATTGTTGCAAATTCATGATGTTTAGATTGAGACAAATAATCAGTTGGCTGCCTTGACTCAGCGCATGAGCACACTTGAGCATCCCTCCTTCTTTGCGACGCCTCTTTCTCCAATTCGCTATCAACACCATCGCCATAGTGACCCTCTCCTCAAGAGTAGCTCTTTTTGGTACTTGATGCCAAAGGGGGAGGAAATAAGGAAAAGACGAAGAGGGGAAGAGCTTGGAAGAAGAAGTTATCTCTAGTATCTATCTATATATTATCTCTAGATATTTGAAAGAACTTGTTATATGAAGAATCTATTATTTGAACCATGTTTGGTTGCATGAGAACTTGTAATAGCTAGAATCCATGTTTATGAACTCGTTACATTTGTGATCTTGTTGCTTTAAATGCTATGGTTATATTCAGCTATGATAATCTTGTTCATCATATTCTTATATTACTTCTCATGCTTGTCATCTTTGAAAAGATTCCTCAAATTTCAACAAATAAAGGAAACTCCACCAAAATTTACAAAAAACTAAACTTGTGCATTAAAATATCTCAAAATCTCACATGCACATATTTAGGGGGAGCTTTCTCCATTTGTTGAATGACTCTTGAGTGCAACTAATTCTTTGTATCTTTCGAGCTTCTCTTAAAAATTATTTGCAATTCAAAAGTCAAAATAAGAAAATACAACTCGTTTCAAGACTTGGAGTATTTTCAAAAACTCTTAACTTCCTTCATATTATTTAGGTTGTTGACATGCGTCATTTTTACATATATTTAGCCATCATTTTACCCTCATATTTTTCATATTTTGGAACCATTTATCATCATTTACACGTTTTTCCATATTTAATTGCTCGAAATGGACCATTTTACATTTTTATATATTTTTCTGCAGGCCGGCGCGATCGAGGCGCAAAAACGACAAATCTGGACTTTCTGGACTGCTCCGTACAGATGTACGCATCGTCACGGATGCGTAGGATCAAGCCGCGATGAAATCGGACTTCCAGAGGACCAGAACGGAAGAAATCAAATGGGGGAAGGACTGTATTGCAAATTTCAGAAACTACGTGGATTAAATCGCAAAAATACCAATTCCCCACCCGGTCCTAAACCTAGCCGCCGCCTGCGATTTCCTCGGGCCGGCCATTTTTGCTTCTATCCCCGCCTCCCCTTTTGCTCTCCTCCCGCTTCCTCTTCTCATGGCCGAGGGTCGGCCAGACTTCATGAGCGGCCAACCGCGCCACCTCTTCCGCCTACCTTCTCTCCACCGCCTCTCTCTTCCTTCTCCCCCCGCGCCCCTCCATCCGCACTGCTGCTCCTCCATCCGCGCACCACCACTCCTCCGGCGCGCTCCACCTCGGCGCCGCCTCTCTCTAGATCCACGGCTGCCGTGCCTTTACTTCTTCTCCAGCCGCCTTCCTCCTCTTCCGGCACTCCACCTCACCAGCTTCCTCCGGTCTTCTTCCCTTGCCCCCATCTCTTTCACCTCCGGCCGCACCTCGCCGCCTCCCTTCTCCGCCTCGTCACCTCCGGCCGCACCTCGCCGCCTCCCATCTCCGCCTTTAGTTAGTTATTTCGTCGATCGGTAGTCATTGTAGTTCGTGTGTCGTTTGTGTCGTCGTCGTGTAGTTCGTTCGGTCGTATGACGTCCATTCGTGCGATCGTTCGTTCCGTCGTCTTTCGATTGTCTAGTTCATTCGTTGTTTAGTTAGTGCTAGTTAGAGTTCGTTGAGTAGTTTAGTTCTCCCCCGTTTTGTTTGACCTAGCTTTAGCTTAGCACCGTTAGCCTAAGTCTAGTCCCTGTGGAGAACACGACACTCGCCGCTATTTCAGTGGCAACCCGTTCACTTGCGGGTGTGCTAGTTTTGCACGATCAGTTGTCATCAATTACCAAAATAGGGAGATTGAAAGCATTTAGACCCCTAAAAATTAGTTTCGATAATTAATGACAACATTGTTTTTTGGACTAACATGTGTGCAAAGATTTCATAAAGGGTTTAGTCTCGGATTACGGATGACAATGCAACTATGGCATGCAAAGACTATTAAGGATCTATATGGCTCAAGACAAAGGTGAAGTATAGCTTTAAGATCCTTTTATCATTTTGTCTGTCTCGGTGTTTGGAGAAAAGACCGGATTTGTAGGCTAGACACCGTACTATAAATGGGGATCTTGGCTAGTAGCTTGAGAATTTAATTTATGCCATCTTGATCAACAAAGAGTCATGCATGCATCTTAAATCAGTTTTAAGAAACATCTATCAGAAAAATTGGTAGCACCGCAACAGGCATGCGGTACTACTAGCCGATGGTAATACCGCCATTATGGAGCAGTACAACATAGTGTGGTAGTATCAATTTTCTTGCGGTATATTTTTTCAGAGAGCATGTTTTGGGACTTTTTTGAAGCTTTGGAAATCGGTATTATCAACCCTAGCATACATTATGATTTTTCTTGGTGGTATTACTACACTTTGAGTTCAACGACTAGTTCAGAAGCATTTATTGCATACAAAAGAGCCGTTGAATAGTAGGTGCGGTAGTACTTGACGTGGAGGATGCCTCGCGGATCGGCACTACAGAGGTCGCAAGCACGGATGATGATTTTTGGACTAGCACTACAGAGGTCTCAGGCGTGGAGTCGTAGCGGCTGTCCCTGGGGGACTTCGTCCCCTGACGGGAGGCACTTCGTACTCTGTGTGCCGCAGCGGAGAGCATGGACTTGGGCCACAACCGGAGGTCCCTCCATTTGTGTGGCATGGAGCTCCTCTTCGGGGCCCTTCAGGTTAGCAAAGCGAGGGTATGCCAGGCCTGTTCGTTCATTTCTGTTGTTGTTTGTTTGGCTCCTTTGTCATTCGTCCGAACCGTCTATTATCATGTAGACAGTTGCCCTGGCATGGGTGTTGCAGACAGCAACACTTCAGGAGGCTTCGAGCCTACAGGAGCATCTATGTGCAACCCAGGCTAAATCCAGCGTGCTCCATAAGGCCGAGGAGGAGGCAATGGTCCTGGCCGTGGAGTGTGACGAGCACATCCATTTCCTTGAAACGGAGGGCGTGAAGGCCCTGGCTGCTGCGGAGGTAGTCGCCGTTCAGGCCAACGCCCATGCTGTAGGGGAGAGACAGAACTTCCTGCAGTAGCTCGCCACTCTTGTGGAGAAGGGCTAGTTGCAATCGCTTCTTTAGTTTCGATTTATTTTAAATGAGAATATGATGCTACCGAATGATGAAAACGTATATTTATGTAGATATACAAGGAGGATTGCATCAACACTACGCGCTCATGGTTGAGGTCCACCTAAAGGGAAGCTGACCTTAACATTAAGACCAAGTCAACACCTTCCCCAACAAGGCCGCAAAGATCCAGTCACGAAAGTTAGATCACCCCTATAATATTATAAATATCCGAACTGTAATCATCTTGTTCAAATATTGATGTCTATCTCTACTCACAGATGAATGTATTTTTACTGGAACTTTGTGAGGATCTACACTGCTCTCTCTAGATATATGTTAAGGATGTGCTCTAGTCACACGTGCCGTGTGCGTGATGGCGTACTGTATGTCAGCCTTCCTTGTACTGAAAAAATAAAAGCTCATTTTCAGCCACTTTGGTCGTCTAGCAAAGATGCCCTAAAACACCAAACAAGGCCTGTTCATTCATATTTTTTTGTTGTTGTTTGTTTGTTTGACTCCTTTGTCATTCGTCCAAACCGTCTATTGTCATGTAGATAGTTGCCCTGGCATGGGTGTTGCAGACAGGAACACTTTGGGAGGCTTCGAGCCTACAGGAGCATCTACGCGCAACCTAGGCTAAAGCCAATGTGCTCCATAAGGCCAAGGAGGATGCTCAGGTGGTGCTCGCTGCTGCTCGTAAGGCCGAGGAGGAGGAGGCAATGGTCCTGGTCGTGGAGTGTGACGAGCACATCCATTTCCTTGAAATGGAGGGCGTGAAGGCCCTGGCTGCTGTGGAGGTAGCCGTCGTTCAGGCCAACGCCCACGCTGTAGGGGAAAGGCAGAACTTCCTGCAGTAGCTCGCCACTCTTGCGGAGAAGGGCTAGTTGCAATTGCTTCTTTAGCTTCGATTTATTTTAAATGAGAATATGATGCTACCGAATGATGAAAATGTATATTTATGTAGATATACAAGGAGGATTGCATCAACACTACGTGCTCGTGGTTGAGGTCCACCTAAAGGGAAGCCGACCTGAACATTAAGACCAAGTAAACACCTTCCCCAACTCTTCATCAAGGTTTCCACATCACTTTGGTTACAAGTCAAGCAAGAGTTTAAGTTGGACACATTCTGGAATCCAACTCGGCCTCTAGAGACAACACTGACTTCAAATATGCATAGAATTCAAATATAGACTCCGTTTGAGATGTATGAGTACAACATAGAAAGCTTATCTTATCCTCTTTCCAACAGATCTAGCCTCACCTCCAAATTCATTCTGAACGCACCCCAATAGCTAAATAATTTAGGGTTGATCATGAATCTGAGTCCAAAGCTGTTGTGCCACCTCCACTTAGGCCCATAGGTGTTGTATCATCCTTAGGGTACATGTGCAACCCTAGGACGACACCTAGCCGCCCTCTCTCTTCTCCATCTTTGCCGTACTTCTCTTTCGCTTGGTTGCCGTCGCTTTCTAGCACCTTATCTTGTGCAGCTTCTCGCACGGTCCCCACGGACGGTGCCAACTGTTGTGGTTACTGACCAAATAGCATATGAAGAGACTAGCTAGATAGAGCCAACGATAGGAGGGAGAATGCTCATGTGTAAAATAAGTGGCATTGGTCATCTTGCACCCCTCTTGGGGGTTTATATACATGATAGGGGTAGGATGAGAAATTCTCCTCCTACTCATTGATAATTACAAAAGGTGAGGATACATTGGTGCAATCCTCTGTACTATTGTATTTATTATATATTAGGTCGGTTGCAAGATCCAATCACGAAAGTTAGATCACTCCTATAATATTATAAATATCCGAACTGAAATCATCTTGTTCAAATATTGATGTCTATCTCTACTCGCAGATGAATGTATTTTTACTGGAACTTTGTGAGGATCTACGCTTCTCTCTCTCTAGATATATGTTAAGGTGGTGCTCTAGTCACACGTGCCGTGTGCGTGATAGCGTACTGTGTGTCAGCCTTCCTTGTACTGAAAAAATAAAAGCTCATTTTCAGCCACTTTGGTCGTTTAGCAAAGATGCCCTAAAACACCAAACAAGGCCGTAATTTGATCTGAAGAACCTGTCATTCGACATATTCGCAGGCTCACATGGCACTACCGGCCACCACTAGTCCACTAGATAGGCGACTTTTCTCCTATTACTATTATTATTATTCCATTTGCGGTAAAACTTGGGCGGCTCCTCCTTGTCCAGTCCAAGCAGTGGAGCACGAGACGAGACGCCTACCAAGTCGCCGCCCCGCCTCGGCCCCGCCCCCGCCCATTCCTCGTCGGTAAAACCCTAGCTCCATATCCTCGATCTCCAAGCTCGGTTCAGTTCAGTTCGATTCGATCTAGCTATGTATCGGATCTTTTCGGTTTTTAATCTCTATGCTCTTGAAGCAGGGGCTACTCGGACCCCGCTGGATCTTGTTGTTGCTTTTGTTGTTGTGTTAGCTTTTGTTTCGGTCGCTCATGGCTGTGTATGGAAGTTCCACTATTTGAGCATAATAACTTGGCTTTGTGTCTGGTTGAAGTTCTTGGTATGGAGCTACCCGGATTCGGACTTAGCGTAGCTTAGCTTCGGGCTTGGAGATCTGATTGAGTTAGCTACTTCGGTTTTCTTTTTTCGCGTTTTTGCTTTGCTGTGGATCGTCTGCAACTTGGGTGGAGTCATTCGAGAGGAGGGATTGATGAATTACGTTTTGCAGCACACTGTTCATTATTTTGTCATCTTTTGGAGGAATTTTTACATTATAATTGATTTGTGAGGGTATAATAGACTTTTCTTTGGAAATCTATTTTTTGTAAAGGTATTATGAACTTTTTTCTGATCATATTATTAATCTTTTCATCTGCAAATGTACATTTACATGGATCAGAAAAACGTCTCAATAAACCCAGAAGCAACACCAATGCTTTATACCACCTCGGATTATCCAACAAGCAGGAACCAGGATTTAGCTACACCCTAGGCTCAATGGTGAAATAATCTAGGCTATTTGGACTGGACCATGAGAATGTTACCCTAGGCTAGGCTGAATTTACCTATACTATACACTAGGTATTTTTTTTATGCCCCGAGCTGAAGCCTACCTTGCTCGGGGCCTAGTTTCGCCCCTGCCAACAAGAATCGAACGATATTTGATCTTTCCCAAGTATTAGTAACAGCAGCAATGTCTAAATCAGAATAAGACAACGCAATGAGTCGTCCTAGTATGCCTTCGATCTGCACGATAATGTCAGGTGGCTAGTTGCCACGACGACCTGCTTGACGAATGCCCTAAGGTTCCTCTCCGACGAGCCACCCTCGGCCGCCGCCGCCTGTGCCTTCTCCCTCCATATTGTGGCCTTGGCGCGCCGCACCATCTCCGACATGGCAAATGAGAAGCACCTTCGTAGCTCTCTGGCCTCTAGGATGCAGTCCTTGTCGTTTGGCGGCACACCATGCTCTCCAGCATCAAGTTCCACCCGCAGTGTGTCACGAAGCACCCCATGGCCGGGTGCGACAACACCTTCACCTGTTCGCACCACTCCACAACCATGTTGTGCTCGCCGCCGTCGCACACGTTGCTGTCATCCTCGCCACGGTTGTCCTTCCTCAGCACCCACAGGAACAACCAGTCACTCTCCTCCATGTTGCGCACGATCTCGGCAATCTGCCGGTCGCTCATCATTGACATGCTCCCGAAGGAGATGTACAACACCAATCCCACCGGAAGCGAGTCGAGCCACTCGAGGTAGCCCTTGCCGTCTTGCTTGAAGAGGTCATTGCTGGATGACAGCGTCGCCGAGTCATTCTTGGTGGGCGCGGCGTCCAGGAAGGAGAGCACCGGGATGACGAGGACGATGTCGACGCCATGCTGCCGCAATGACACCTCCATGTCGGGCTCCGTGGAGTCAACGTGTTGGTGAGCACGGTGGGCCTGTCCTCGCGGCTGAGCATGTTGACAAGGCCGCAAAGTGCGGTAAGCACAAAGGCACAAGGGTCGTCGTCGGAGGTGATGGTGAGGAATGACGGTAGGTCGCGCACATGGAGTGGCGGGAGCCCTTGGACGCAAACGACCACCCAGGAGTCACCCACCGCGACCGCGATGGCCTTGTCGACGCCGTCGGTGCTGTGAAAGAAGTGGAAGTAGGCGGTGAGCACGGAGGCTGGTTGGTTCCATTAGAGCGCGGCTGGCACACCGTGGCCGCGCACATCGGTGACCCACGACAGCAGGAGTGTGTACACCACAGAGTGCCTGGGTGGTCGGCCGCGCCGAGGCGCATGAGGAAATTACTCTTGGCCTATGTTTTTCGCTTACAATTTTATCCTTCCTGGGATTCTACTGTTAGTACTGGCGATGGTAGTATAACCATGGTTGTCACGGCGTCGCCTAGGCGATGCCAAGTCATCCCGTGGCCGGAGGGGACTCGAGGTGGTGCCTCGCTTCGCCGCCGTTGACGCCGATCTTTGGCCTGCTCCTGCCACCGGCATTGATCTCCACGCTTACGCCGCCGACGTAGATCTCCAGCGGTAGCGGGGAGGAGGCGGCAGGGAGAGATCGGGCGGGAGGGAGGCGACGGGAGAGATCGGGCGGGAGGGAGGCGGCGGGGAGGCAGATGGGGAGAGGCGGGAGCCAAGAGCGGTTGGCGGGGACCTGGTGGCGGCTAGGGTTAGGAGATCGGGTGCGGGAGGCGGTGGGGAGGAGGCGAGGGAGAAGGCGGCGGGAGAGGATGCGGGACGGGGAGGCGGCGGCGGGAGAGGAGGCGTCATGAGAGAGACGGGAGGGAGAGAGAAGTATGAGGGGGTATGAGAGGTGAGGGGGTATGAGAGGAGTATTGGGTTGACTGGAGACTTCGTTGGCTTCATATACGTACCGTATGCATGTACACTGTTGGATATGGCGTCGCCGCGGCGTCGCCTAGGCATCCAGGCGCCCCTCACTCGCCATGGTCGCCGACTCCACCGTGACAACCATGAGTATAACTAAATCCTAACTAATCTAATCCATTAGATCAAAAAGAATGGACAACACATATTCATTTTGGGGTACCGTAAAAGAGCCCTTTTTTTTGGTTCGGTGATGATCTCGTTTTTATAAGTTCCATTACTAGTAGTATGATATGCTAGATTCTGTGATGGAACACTTGAGATGAGTATTATTCATAGTTGGTTCTTGTGGGTTTGGTTGGGAACTTGCTCGAATGCTGTGGGTGTATATACACAAGGAGGTTATATTAGAACTTGATGACGATGCTATTTCTCTCCGAGTGTGGCAGTTTTCCACTGTTGAACTCCGTTTTGCTTCCTTTCCATTTAGCGGCTTTGCCATCTCCATTCCACTGTGTCATTTTGTTTGCATGATATATGGTTTGCGTCATGCAATCTTAAAAAGTTTTAATACATGTCAGCATTGATTCTTCTTGAGATTTGCTTCTGTGTTCCAATAGAAGGGAAGACCTAACGGATATTTAAACATGACGGTTTAATTAGTTAAGGGCATAGTTTTCCTTACAATAATTAATCAGATTAAAATGGGGTACCAAACTGATGGGAAGAGCTTAAATCTAGGCCCAACGAGATGTCTCTGGATGGATGGCAATCTCATCCTTTTTTTATGGGGACGGCAATCTCATCTTATTTTGCATCCTTCTATGTATTATACCCTAATCTATGTAGATGCTACTTGCACACACCTTCTCAATCACCTCTGTGCACCTCACAGAAATCCCCAGTGACTATTGCTGCCATTTCTTAACGGCTGCATATAACCACTGCAAATCATCTGCACAGCATGTGCCTCATGAAGGTACATGGCACGATGGCTCACACGACAGGGTGATGCTGCACACAATTGATAGGAAAGCTTTCGAAGGTTGTTATGAGAACAGAAGAACTGCAGGGTTTGCTCAGTATGGGCATGTCCACTCTCCATCTCTGTCTTTCTATTATTGCTTTACTTTCTTGAATAGCTGCTGGCCACTTTGCGTGGTGTTTTGAGTCATACAAGTAACTCTTCATGAAATTTTTATCTCTTCATTGCATGAGCCAAGATCTTGTGTATGTTCATCGAGAGCGAGAGACGGAGGGAAGGTCTTGTGTCTGCATCATCATTTGATTTCACTGCTCCATTTTTGCTACATATTGAGAACTATAAAAAATCTGTACAAATCAAAGTATGGTAGAATTGCTTATTATCTGTTTGAGAGCTCATAACTCGTTTTTTTAGTATGGAGACATTAAATATTTGTCTGTTGTATTTCTTACTTTTGAACACACGTTATTGGTAACTAGTGGTAGGTTTGTTGTAATACTCATGCCATAAGTAGCTGTTTACTTGCAAAAAAGCAGCACGCAGTTCCTAAATAACCTGTCTGACAACAATGAATATGGTATTCACTGTTGCAGAATTGCTGCTCTACTTGTAATTTGTCAAATTTGGGACAGTTATATGCACTATTGCACTTAACTACAATTATATTTGTTCAAAACTTGATGAAGATCCTATGTTAGTGTTGAAGTAAAATGATTGTGCAGCTACCGTAACATGCTTGCATCTGTGTTTGGATGACATTGGATATGACCAATCTTGTTTTGTCACATAACGGCTGTAGTAAATTCACTAGTAGCACTACATCCTCCTATTTGCAATTAGCTCACGTCCAATGTCTTCCTTAGGCTTACTTGAAAGCTTCTGTTTTCCTGTCTCTCCTCTCTCTTAGTCTTTACATTAGTCATTATGTTTGGCTTTCTGCAGGTGATACAAGTACCCTACTTTTGTCAAGATGTCTGATGGTCACGAAACTGACAAGAACATTGAGATTTGGAAGATTAAAAAGTTGATCAAGGCACTGGAGGCTGCTAGAGGCAATGGCACAAGCATGATCTCACTCATTATGCCCCCACGTGATCAAATATCACGTGTGACCAAGATGTTGGGTGATGAATATGGTACTGCTTCAAACATCAAGAGTAGAGTCAATCGGCAATCTGTTTTGGCAGCCATCACCTCAGCTCAGCAGAGGCTGAAGCTGTACAACAAGGTTCCCCCAAATGGACTGGTTCTCTACACTGGAACAATAGTTACAGAAGATGGCAAGGAAAAGAAAGTTACTATCGATTTTGAGCCCTTCAAGCCTATCAATGCATCATTGTACCTTTGTGACAACAAGTTCCATACTGAAGCTTTAAATGAGCTCTTGGAATCTGATGATAAGTTTGGCTTTATTATTATGGATGGTAATGGAACTCTTTTTGGCACACTGAGCGGCAATACTCGTGAAGTGCTTCACAAATTCACTGTTGATCTCCCAAAGAAGCATGGAAGAGGAGGGCAATCTGCTCTGCGTTTTGCTCGGCTTCGCATGGAAAAGCGTCATAATTATGTCAGAAAGACAGCTGAACTTGCTACACAGTTCTTCATCAACCCAGCTACCAGTCAGCCCAATGTTGCTGGGCTAATATTGGCTGGTTCTGCTGATTTTAAAACAGAACTGAGTCAATCTGATATGTTTGATCAGCGCCTTCAGGTCAAAATACTTAATGTGGTTGATGTTTCGTATGGTGGTGAGAATGGTTTCAACCAAGCCATTGAGTTATCAGCTGAAATTCTAGCAAATGTGAAGTTCATACAGGAGAAAAAGTTGATTGGGAAGTACTTTGAAGAGATTAGTCAAGATACTGGGAAGTATGTGTTTGGTGTTGATGACACCCTAAAGGCTCTGGAAATGGGTGCTGTTGAGACATTGATAGTGTGGGAAAACCTCGATGTCAACAGATATGTTCTTAAAAACAGTGCATCTGGAGAAACTATTATAAAGCATCTGAACAAAGAGCAAGAAGCTGACCAGAGCAATTTCCGTGATTCATCTACCAATGCTGAGTTGGAAGTTCAGGAGAAAACATCACTTTTGGAATGGTTTGCTAACGAATACAAAAAGTTCGGTTGCACTCTTGAATTTGTCACCAACAAATCTCAAGAGGGATCACAGTTTTGTAGAGGATTCGGTGGCATTGGTGGCATCTTGCGCTATCAGCTCGACATTCGTTCTTTTGATGAGCTTTCTGATGATGAGGGTGTCTACGAAGACTCTGATTAGCAAATAATCGATCACATGCCTGTGCTGGCCCCTGGAACGATGCAATCCCGACAAGTTCTGAATTTTGATCGCTTATTTATTTTGGAGTACCTCAAAATAATCTGTATGTTTTGTTTCCTTTGTGCACCAGCTTATGATCTCCATTGTTAATCATGTTTTTGTTGAATGTTTCGCCCTTTTGTTTGCAGATCCAGCTTCATATTATGCTCTAAAAATTTGAGTGCAGGCTGGTGAGTGCAGGCCTGCTTCATATTATGCTCTAAAAATTTGAACTGATACAATCACAATTTTGCTACTAAATGGTGTCAATATGTTTATCCTAGATTGTGATGAGATCATCATATCAACTTGGTTGATATCTCATATTCTGTCGTTCTATTGACTGTGTGTTTAAGATTTGATTTTTAACGAATGTTCGAATGGTAGGGCATTGCAAATTTATCTCTTAAATATAAATTCTTACAAGTTGTAAGCTACTTCTTTTGCGCTTCTCGTTAACGTGCTGCTTTACTTGTGCGTCTATGGTGGCTGACGGCTTATGGTTTGTGTAACAACTCGTTTTCATTTTTCTACAAAGTTTGCTGTTATTTTGCTTGGAGAATTTCTGGTTTTAAGGGCATGTTCATATTGGTTTTCGCTGATGGTTTTTAGCTATGATTTTTAGAAGCGGCTAAAAATGAATAGCAATAGCTGAAAGATGTGACTTTTTGAAGAACAGGGTAAATAGTGAAAAAAGTGAGGGAGATGTGTGTGTATGATGAGAACGAGAGGAGTAGGATGCGTGATGCATTTGTCGTGCTTTGCTTTATCTTCGAAGCGAGAGAAGTGGAGAAGAGAAGCTAAGTGTTTGTATTAGCTTTGGGTTTTTTTGGTTTTTCTAAATAAAAGGCAGAAGTAGAAGTAGAAACTAATATGAAAGGCTCTAAAGTTTAGGCCGTTGCTTTTGCTTTGGGTTCTAACAATATGGATCTGAAAAAAAAAACATTGATTACAGGCAACTCTTGATTGATTCGGTTGTGTCTCTGTCAGCTAGCAAGATTGAATTGGATTCAAGTGTTCCTCTTCCTATTCATGTATCATTACGACATTCTACATCATACAAAAAAAATCAGAATGTATTCTACATGCATGCATGGATCATTATCATTTCTTTGGCAATGCCTTCTCCCACGCCCCACAGGAATCATCGCAGCAGCTCTCCTGACCGATCACCCGGTTCAGCTTCCTCCCGACGCAGCTCGCCGACGCGCACCCGCCGTCCCTGGCGTTGTCGAAGTCTGGCACGAACCCCATGAATATCGGCGGCTGCGAGTCGCGCCGCGGCTGCCCTCCGCCGTCCGTCCCGTACTGCTTCTCGACGCCGCCGTCTTTGCGGAACCTCACCTCGCAACCGCCGGCGTGCTCCGCGCAGAAGAGGTTGTCGTGGCCCGGGTTCCCGAAGACGTGCACGCCGTGCGCCCAGCATCGGTTGGCGCCGCGGTAGGAGCACAGCACCTCGAACACCTCGTCGCCGCGCACGGCGGGCAGCGTCAGGCGCGCCGCCGTGCCGCTGGGGATGTTGGCGCGCGCCGACCACACCGAGTGGCTGTGGTTGTGCTCGCTGAACCCGTGGCACAGCAGCTGCACGTTGCCGTCGGCGAGGTCCAGCTCCTCGCCGACCTCCTGCTGGTTCGTCACCACGATCAGGCGACGGCCCCCGCCGGCCACGAAGGGGGTCGGCAGGTGGCGGCACCGGAACCGGCAGAAGAAGCTGAGCGCGACCGCCGCGATGGCCGCGGCGGCGAGGGCGACGATCTTGATGGGCGCCGTGGCCATGGCGATGCGATGGCGGTGGCGCGCAGACGGTGCTGGCGCTTAGGATTGCGGAGACCGAGCTGTAGGAACGTGTCTGAACGAGGCTGCCATGCGAAATGGCGCGTGTTTGGTTCATGCATGTTCCCGTATGGTTTTTGGCTGAGGCCAGAATGGATTTGCCGAGGGCAAACTTAGACGGCGGACAGAGGGGAATGAGCGTGTTTTGTTGTAGTTTAGAAGGTGCACTGCCTAATTTTGGGGTGTTGCTAGGCTGGTTAAATTTGATTGCTAAGATGTATGGGTGAATCAACTCGTTTTTGCCAAGTAACACTTCAACAATAACAAAAAAGGGGATCGAATCTGAACAAACAAGAATACTCAAAAGATCAGTCTCCTGATAGAGCACTGACAAGACAAGACTCCTGATCGAGCACTGACAAGATAGAAGTCAATAAGATAATCACAGCTCAAATCCATGCAACAAACGGATGGCATTCTGACCATAAACATAAAAATGCAAGATTGAATAGTTGTCTTTTATGTCCAATTGGTAGCCTAGAATAAAGCTGGCTCTGAATCATAGTGCAATTTCAGGTTGACGATAATTTCAGGTTGGTCTCAAGACTCAGTGCTTCTCCTGTAGCATGTCCCTGAACCAGTAGGCCGACGCCTTTGGGTGCCGTTCGAGCGTATTGAAGTCGACGTAGACGATGCCAAACTTGGACGTGTAACCTGACAGCCACTCGAAATTGTCGAGGAGAGACCACGCGAAGTAGCCGACCACATTCGCACCCTCGTCGATGGCTTTCTTCAGCTCGGTGAGGTAGCTCCTGTAGAATTGAACCCTCGTAATGTCGCGCAAGTACTGGTCACGACTGAGGTTTCCAGGTTGATCCATTCCTGGTGACATGATGACAAGATTGGTATACGCATGATATGACGATTGAGTGAGAGATGGAGTGAAAAATCGAATCAAGAGAGATGGAGTTGTATCGAGTACCGTTTTCAGTTATGACGATTGCCGGATTTCTGTACTTCTGCCTGATGTAGTTTACACATCCGTACATTCCGGTCGGGACGATGTAAAGCCAATTAGAATTTGCCTGTAAATATTCAAGCATTAACAAGGATTAATCGTGTTAGTTTTGAACTGTCGGTGCAAATAAGCAGCAGGGTTAAAAATTTCGTCCGAAATTTCGCTTAAATACCAAAATTTCATCCCTTTCGTTAGCCCCGAAAGTGCAATAGTTCGGTCAAATTTTAGCCGAATTTATCCCCATTTAAAAATTTTCCAAATTTCATCTAAATTTTGATTAAATTTCATAATTTTTTTTGAAATTTGCATCCAACGAAATGGACAAAATTTCATCCTTTCGTTCCTCCCGGTGACCTCTGAAAATTTTTTGAGGCCGAAACATTTAACCATGATATGCAGTGCTTGAAGAAAGTCAAGCTGAAAAAGTTTACTGCTAAGAGCTGCATACCTTTGGTCCAATTGGTTTGCCATTTCGCTCCGTTGCAAAATGTAGGCGATAAAGGATAAATTCACAATATCTATAGCAAAGAAATTGATGGAGAACCCAGGCATTGAAAATCCGATGGTAACTGGTCGGTTACCGGCAGTAACCGGATTTACCGGCCCGGTCCAGGATTGAAAATACCAGTAATTTTTGTTTAAATTCAAATTTGAAATTTTGAATGTAAAATTTGGTTTTCCTTATGATGTTTACATTGTTTAATACTAATGAAATTATTAGAAAATGCATGCACCGCCCATGCTTGACTTGTTTGCCATGAATGTATTAGGAATTTCCAATTTTAAATTTGAAAAACTGGTTTTTAGCGGTTTTTCTCCAATTTTTGAGCGGTAACCGGCCAGTTTTTCCAGTTACTGGTTTCAAATTCAAATTTTGGCATTCAAATTTTGACCGGTTTTTCCGGTTACCAGCCGGTTTTCGTTACCGGCTGCCGGCCGGGAAACCCTCCGGTACCAGGTTTCCAATCCTTGGTAGAACCTACAGTATAAGGCAAGAAACTCACAAACATATGAAACCTGCCAATCGGCTGAGTAGCTAGTCGGCGTCTGCTGCAGCAATTTCTGGCCCTTCATGTAGCTAGCTGTGTATTGATTGATCCCAATATAGTCTGCTGAGCCCTTGACCAATCTAGCTTGATCAGGCGTGAACCTGGGCAACCTCTCTTTCACAAGGTCTTGCATTATCTGTGGGTACTGTCCATTTATTAGTGGATCAACAAACCTGCATCCAATACAACCGTTGATGGTATTAACATTGATATTTTTTGTCAGAAACTTAGGCTTCATCAGAGGATGCTTGTATGGCTGCTTCATCGGAGGATCCTTGTATGGCCTTACCAACCAATATGGAAGTCCCTGGCTCTTTGAGCTGCGGCTTGGTCTTCAGTTGAGTTGGTAAGAGCTTCATACCAATTGAAGTCCAGAACTATTCCAACCTTGCCTTGCTGAGCTGCCTACATTTTTGATATTTTATTTCGTTCTTCCATCAGAAATTTGGACATTTCATGCTAATATATTTCATGATCTATAATGGAATAAGAAAAATGAAAGCATGTCGGGGGCATTGTTCCACAATTAATGCACATTGACCTTGCCACACTTGATTTAGCAAAAGAAAATTTAAACCACACTCCCAAAGGCTGATCATATTACAATTTACTCCTACTACTGTTCTATGAGATTGTTCTTCAAGTAGAAAAATACCTGATACTTATTCCGGTATCTTGCAACTGCAGCAGCATGTGATAAGAGAAAATTATGAGCAACAATGTAAGGTTCTGTTGCTGAGTTCCCACCGGCAGCACATTTGGTGCACCTTTGAGGAGGATTTGTCCCTTGGTCATAACCAAGAAGTGCTACTATCCTTGGCTCATTGAATGTAAACCAGTGCTTTACACGATTGCCGAAGGTCTTAAAACAAAAGTCAGCATAGTCTGAAAATAGTTCCCTACAAAACAAATAGTATGAAGATAATTTGGCGCTGCTCCTTGTACAACTTGTGACATCAGAGATATAGAATGTTGCATTTACCTAGACAAACATATATTACCTAGAGTGCTTGTATGTTGTGCAGTTCTCTTTTGGGAAAACATAGAAAAACTTCCACATGAGTAATTGTCATTTGTCAAGATGTGAAGTCACTTTTAGTGAAGAATTTTATGTAAAAGTAATAACTGGTAATTTGTCCCAACCGTTTATGTTTAACATGTATGCTTCTAATTCTAAACTACAAGTCTACAAAAACTCAGAAATGACAAGACAATTCTAACATGTGAGTAGATAGAAAGATTAATTATTAGTTTTACTTACACCATCTTTGCATTTAACCAGCCTCCATACTTCTTCTCAAGTGCAAGTGGGAGATCATAGTGGTAAAGATTGACATAAGGAGTAATGCCTGCTCGGTTTTCAAGGAAACATTCAGACATCAATGTACTCAGGTTCCCATGTCAGTTTCAGAGGTCAAAATTTCTATGCTTAGTTATGTTGTACCTTTCTGAAGCAGGTAGTCTATCAGATTGTTGTAATATGCTACACCTTCTTCGTTAACTCTTCCCTCACCATCTACACAAACCAAAGATGCATCAGTGGTAGTAACAGCATGTGCTTCATTCAGAAAAATATTGGGGGTATGTACTAGCATCCAACAACTTAGATCTGATGTACCTGGGAAGATCCTGGACCATGAGATCGAAAACCGGTAGGCATCAAAATTCAACCTTTTCATGAGATCAACATCTTCCTGTGCCAGAAAAAGAACTATATGTAAGGCCTGGAATCCTTTCTTGACAAATACTTATACGCTTTTCCAAAAGAAAGCTATGCATATTCTAAAGCGTTTACAGTTAATAATGAATTGGGAGGTGCCAATCAGCCCAGCTTTACGAATTGTGATCTATGCAGTTTTTCTTTTTGAATAAGGTTCACTTTATCTTTAGCAAACTTGGTCAGCCATCTCTTGTCTATTTACCAAAAGAAGATAGACACTGCCATTAGCTTCTATAGACAAGATATACTACAACTTGATGATAGTTTACGTTTCACACAGTGCTCTAAAGAAACCAAACAACCTGTAAATGTAACCTTTTTGAATTGGAACCTGATCACGGTCTATGGAGCTGCTCAGGAAAAAGGCAAATCTGCCTTTCTTACTGAGTTATCTAATGTTCTACATGATATTTAAAATCCAGTAATGGTGGCTGGAGATTTTAATATTATTAGAAAGGAAATGAGAAAAACAAGAAAGGGGGCTATAACAAATGGAGTTTTTTTTTGCTCAATGCTATAGTTGAAAAAAGGGCTGAGAGAGTTGGCACTATGTGAAAGAAATTTCACATGGTGTAATGAACACAATGATCCAACTTTTGAGAAGCTAGATAGGATAATGGTGAGCAATGAATGGGAGATGAAATACCCTTTACTATGGTTAAGGCATTGGTAAGTATTAAGGATAGAATAGGAAAAAGAATATGATTGTTATTCTTTGTTTCCTTATATGCCTTAGTGTTCCTTATCTGTACATGACATATTGCTCCGTATATCCCTCCTTGTATTCCCTATATATATTGCCCTTTGGGCCTCATGAATATACACAATATTCATAACATGGTATCAGAGCTAGGGCTCTGACCTTGTTCTTCCGCTGTCTCTGTTGCCGTCGCCTGGAACGTTGTCGTCCCGAGCCGCCGCTCAGGCCGTCTCCGTCCGAGCCGCCGCCGCCGCCCGAGTTGCCGCCAGATCCGGCCAGATCAGGCTGCCGCCGCCGCTCGGGTCATCTTTGCCCGAGCCGCCGTCGCCTGAGATCTGGCCAGATCAGGTCGCCGTCGCCCAAGATCCGGCCGTCGCCATCTTGTCCCGTCGCCAGATTGGCGCTTCCCGGGCCCAACGCCTAATTCATCGTCACCGCCGGGCCGCCGGGTCACCGCTCCGCCAACCGCCGGCCGCCGTTCTGGCCGCCGCCGCCAGCTGCGCTGTTTTACCGATGTGAGTTCGACGGCGCTGTTCGGTTTTAGTATATATATATATATATATATATATATATATATATATATATATATATATAACCGCCGCCGTCGGCGCCGCCTGTTAGACTTTGTTGACTTGGTCGCCGTGCCGTCCAGCGCCGCCTACCGATGGCTTCTGTTCCATCTACTGTGATTCCATTCTCGGGAACAAAGCTCCATGGAACGAACTACAGGTTATGGTCTTCCCTCATGGAGATCACGCTTGATGGTGTTCGCCTTTGGGGACAGGTTACCAATATGCTATTATCATAAATGGATTTGTCATTAATCACTAAAAAGGGGTTGATTAAAAGATCAAGCTCCGTTTAAGTTGGTTTTGGTGTTAATGACAAATATCATAATGTGATTTTAATAATAATATCATATACCATTATGTTGTTTTGGTGATAATGACAAATGTATATATGAGACTAATATGCTTGATTGAGTGTTATTCTTGCTTAGTCTCATTTAGATGAAAAGGTGAAATCAAAAAAGGTATGCATTCGAAATCACTCTCATATATTGATGCATTTCTTAGATCCAAAATATAGATTGAACTCCACTAACTGTTCAAAATGAATGTGCATATGTCTTTACTAAACACACTTGTATGCACACATTTAGGGGGAGCTCTCTATATGTTTTGGAGTTTCATGAGTATTGATCCATGCTTTCTCAATATGCATATTTGGAATCTTTACTTTGAAATACATTGTTGGGTATATATATAACTTGTGTAGTTCATATATACTCATGTGTAATCGGGTTGTCAACTAACTCCTCCATTATGTGTTAATGGTTGAATAGTCAAATGACAACCGGATAAGTAAGCTTTGTGCTTATCTTAGAGTATACAAATTGTTGTGTACAAGTTGTATACTCGCAAATCAATTTCTTATATCTCATGATTTGTTGAGATTGTCATGAATTACCAAAAATGGAAGATTGTTGAATCTTGTCCCTCCATTATGTGCTAATAGTGAAGTTTGGTAATTGATGACAATTGTTCTGTGGACTAATGGTTTTCATGAGTTGGATGAATAGATTATGTTCCACAAAATAGGATGACTTGGGATTACTTCATGTGTTGAAGATTATCAAGTCAAGATGCGAGAAGAAGATAGATTTATGAGTTGAATGCTATCAAGAAGATGAAGGCTTCATGTGTTGAAGGTCGTCATGAAGAAGATGCGTCACGAGTTGATGCATGAAGATGATCATGTGTTGATCAAGTAAAGACCATCATGTGTTGATGGAGTTGATGAGAAAAATACATTATGTGTTAATGCATATCGAGAAGACGACCCAAGGCAAAGGTATGACTAGCTAGGGCTAAGGATGTGTTCCTAGTCTTTTACCGGCCTTGGTGTTTGGTTGGAAGACCGGATTGCTAGTATAAGTTGCCGTACTATTAGAGGGGTCATGTCTAGTAGTTTGAGTCTCATCATGTATTGATGGCTCATCCTCACCTCGCTAGCTCAAATTGACATGAGGCTTATATTTGCGAATGTGTTTTGCAAATAGCTGGAGCTCATATGTTAAATTCTTGTAACATGTGACTATGCATTGCGAATGTGTTTTGCAAGTGCTTGAAGTCCATGTTTCTATTCTTTGTGATATGAGGCTTATATTTGCAAATGTGTTTTGCAAATGGTTGAAGCTCATATTTAATCTTTGCGTCATGATTTCAAAAGTGTGCAAATGTGTTTTGCAACTTGTTGGAAATCATGTTGTATCCTTGTGTGCATGATATCGTAGTTTGCAAATGTGTTTTGCAAAATCTGTTGAGATATCTGCACTGCTCAGGAAAATCGGAACTACCGGCTCTATGTGAGCGGTACTACCGGGGAGCGGAAGTACCGGCTCTGTGTGAGCGGTACTACCGGATGTCGGAAGCTCCAGCCGGTCCCGCGGAGCCTTTTTTTCCAGAGAACGCCAACTTCTGGCTCGACTTGAGCGAAAGTACCGCGCCGACTTTGCGGTACTACTGGTGAGCGGTACTACCTAAGAAATGAACGGCGGTACTATCTGCACCGACCGTGTAATGCCTAGTTGAAGCTCGACATAGACGTTACTGTTGCGTCGAGGTGGAGCGGTACTACCGGCCGTTGGTCGACGGTAGTTCCGCTCGTCCTGAATTTTTCAGGACTTTGCTCTAACGGCTAGTTTTTTGGTGTGGGGTATTTATACCCCCTTGTGGCCAGTTGGAGATGTTGATTGACTAGTTGGTGCATGTGTTGCACTCCTTGAGCTAGAGTGAGGCTCTCCACTAAATTGTGCATGTGTTGCACTTTGTGAGGTGTGAGAGAGGAACTAGAGTGCATGTGTTGCCCCTAGTGGTGGACTTTGTGTCCAGCGAGCTTGTGCATTCATTGCACGTGGTGAGAGTCAAGTGAGGGACTTGACTTGTTACTCTTGGAGTTTGCCGACTCCTAGACGGCGTTGGAGGCGTCGTGCGCGGTGATCTTATCAACAGCGGTTGTGAGAAGACCCAGCGAAGTTGTGAAGGTCGGAGCTCACCTACCCGGAGCGGGAAATAGCTACCACTAGTGGATTAAGGTGTTTCGGCTTAATTCGTGAAGCCGGTCCGATTAGTTCGGGCTTACCTCAACGTGGATTAGGGGAGAGCGGCAACTCTCCGAACACCACGGTAAAATATCGCGTGTCAATTGTGGTTTGTTTCCTTGTGCCTTATTTACATTCAAGCAATTTACATTCATAGAATTAAATTGATTGCTTGTATACCTAGGATTGCAAACCTTGACCTAGGCTAGAATTTGGTGCACTTAGGCAAATTACTTGTTGTAGGCGCTATTTGAGCTAAACTAAATTGATTTATGCTTCCGCATTATATACTTAGTTTAGGCAAATAGAAAAGGTCTTGAATTATTAGTAATAATTTGTAGAGAATTTTTAAGACCGCCTATTCACTCCCGTCTAGTCGGCCTCCTCGATCTTACAACGATCCAAGGGGGCAGGGAGGCCCTTCCTTCACAGGAGGACAGACCAGCTCATCAGGATCTCAACGAGGTGACTCTGTTCAGCAGCTTTACCAGGCTCTACTTCAGCAGCTCTCTCACAACTCAGCGGGTTCTGCCAGTCTAGCTCAAACGTCTCCCCTAGGTACCTTTTGGGTTCTAGATTTTGGTGCCTCTTTCCACATGACACCGGATTCCACATCTCTCACTTCAGTAGGACCTCCTGCCCTCCCTATCTCTGTTCAGACTGCTGATGGAACTTTCTCGTCTATTAGCTGTCAGGCCACTCTTTTGTCCACTGATTTTTCTGTTCCAGCTGTTTCCCATGTTTCCCAACTAACCATGCAGCTTCTTTCAGTAGGACAGCTCATTGACCTTGGTTGTAGGGTTGGTTTTGACTCACACCTATTTCGTTCAGGATCGACAGACAGGGATGATACTTAGGACTGGCCGACGCCGTATGTTGGCGCCGAGCACTGCTCCGGCGTGAACTGAAAGTGAGGACTGCCTGAACTCGATCACACACACTACAATGAATAACGCGAGAGAGTTTTTGTTTTGGTGCTGCAAGACGTTGCCTCCACCTTGTTTCCTTGATACCATGTATATAAAAGACAATCAAACGTCACGGACGCTCGACGCCCGGTTCTTACGCCATGACTTGGCCTTGGAAGCGAATACTGCGCGCTTTAGGCTAACAAACTAAAACATGCAAAAACTAACATGCAGAACACCGAAAAACTAAGTATGCAGTGGGATTGAGCCTAACAAATCACCCCCTAATCCCGTTGCACCTGAACTACTCCCAATTTCTGCCTCATCTCGACAAATTTGACGCGTCCGAGCGCTTTGGTGAGGACATCAGCCAGCTGCCCATCAGTGCCGATGTAATCAACCTTCACCAAACCATCTTCGATGCATTCACAAAGGAAATGATACTTTGTATCTATATGTTTACTTCTATCATGATGCACCGGGTTCTTGCTCAATGCGATCGCCGATTTATTATCAACAAGTAGCTTAACTTCAGTTGGAGTATGCGCCATCAGTTCTCCCAGCAACCGACTTAACCACACCCCCTGACACGCAGCCGCCGCAGCCGCTATGTATTCCGCCTCACAGGTTGAGAGTGCCACTACCTTCTGTTTCTGCGACGTCCATGTGACCAGACTAGTACCAAGGAAGATAACCCCAGTTGTGCTTTTGCGATCATTGGTGTCACCAGCGAAGTCACTGTCACTGAATCCAATGAGTTCAGTCTTCAATTCAGTGACTCCTGTATCGACAACCATACCCAGCAGTCCCCTTCAAATACCTGAGGATTTGCTTGACTGCTGCCCAATGTTGTGCACCAGGACACTCCAGAAATCTTCTCACTACTCCCACTGAGTGCGCAAGGTCAGGTCTGGTGTTGGCGATGTACCTTAGACTGCCGACAATACTTCTGAATCTTGTCTCATCAACAGCCTCACCACTCTCCACTTTGTTCAGTTTCAGCCGATGCTCCATTGGAGTGTGACAGGGATTACAATCTCTCATACCTGCCATCTCGAGTATTTTAGCAGCGCATGCAGTCTGACAGAGAGTGATCTCCCCTTCTCCCTGCTTCACCTCGACTCCCAGGTAGTAACTCAGAAGTCCGAGGTCACTCATGCTGAAACTTTGCATCATTTCCTGCTTGAACTTCACAATGCCATCCCTGTTAGGTCCAGATATGATCAGATCATCCACATACACACCCACTAGTAGCAGTGTGTCCTGTTTTCCCCTCCTGTATATTGCGTGTTCTAGCTTACTTCTCTCAAAACCAAGTGCAGTCAGCTCCTTGTCAAGCCTTGCATTCCACGCTCGTGGTGCCTGCCGTAGGCCATAAAGAGCCTTCCAAAGCTTCAACACTTTTGTGTCACCATTGCCTACTGTGTACCCAGGGGGCTACCGCACATACACTTCCTCTGTAAGGTCACCATTGAGGAATGCTGACTTTACATCCATGTGGTGCAACTCCTAGCTTCCCTGAGCCGCAAGAGCGAGTAGCAGCCTGACAGATTCCATCCTCGCCACAGGAGCAAACACTTCATCGTAATCCACCCCCTGGTGCTATGCATATCCCTTTGCTACCAAGCGGGCCTTGTATTTGACGATGTTGCCGAATGGGTCCTTCTTGACCTTGAAGACCCATTTTAGGCCTATTGCTCGGTGTCCGGCAGGCAGTGTCACCAGTTCCCAAGTCTGGTTCTCACGAATTGCCTCCATCTCTGCATCCATTGCCTGACGCCAGCACTGCTCTGACAGGGCTTGCTCTATGCTCAAGGGCTCCTCAGCTGCAAGCAGACATAAGCCACTGTACTCAAAGTCTTGGATCTCCTCTGTAGTGTCCCGGAGGTTCTGAACTGTTCGAAACCAAAGCTTGACGCCATCAGTATCCACCCCACCTTCGGAAGGCAGGGTCGCCGACTGGATACCAGTTGAATTGAACGGTGCAGCTTCTGAAGTGTGCAGTTGCACTGACGCAGTTGAAGGAGTTGGAGCTGAAATTGGAATTGGAAGCGCATGTGTTATAGCCGACTCTTCTGACAGCGCCTTGTCTGCCGGCTCTACTGACGGCGCTACGCCCGCATCTCCAATTGTCGAACAGTCAACAGTAGTCAGGTATTCCACTATGAAAGTTGATGCAGGATGAGTGTTTGGATCTCCACCGCCGGCCCAGTCCCATGACCTCCGTTCCTCAAAGATAACGTCACGGGATATCAGCAGCTTTTTCCCCACCGGATCATACACCCGGTATGCTTTTGCCCCTGGCTCATACCCCAGAAATACTCCCAGAGTCGAGCGATCTGACAGTTTTCACTCCTAGGCCGGTCCTCTTGACATGGGCGACACAGCCGAATGTGTGCAGTTGCCAGACTCTAAGCTTCTTGCAGTACCAGGCTTCGAACGGTGTTCTACCGGCAAGGCTTCGCGTTGGTGATCTGTTCAGGATGTACACGGCTGTTATCACCGCCTCACCCCAAAATACCGCTGGCACTCGCATGCTCTTGAGTAAGCAGCGAGCCATCTCCACCACGGTCTGATTTCGCCGCTCGACGACGCCGTTCCGTTGAGTGGAGTACGACGTAGTGGTGAAATGCGTGATGTCGTTCTCGTCGCAGTAGTTTCCGAACTTGCCAAAGTTGAACTCCCCACCACGGTCTGATCGGAATGCCTTGAGCCGACCACCCAGTTCAGCTTCTATGGCCGCCTTGATCTTCTTGAAACACCTGAAAGCTTCATCCTTGGCAGCCAGTAATTCCGGCCATATAAAGCGACTGTAATCATCGACTATCAACAGGAAGTACTCCTTGCCTCCTGGAGTCGGTGGTGTAATCCGGCCGCAGAGATCGCCATGGAACAGCTCAAGGCCGTGTTTTTCTCGGTAGGCAGTGGCGTGCGGGAATGGAGCACGATGCTGCTTGCCAAGAGTGCAGCCATCACACACTTGCTCTACCCGATTGATCACTAGGATGCCATCCGCCATCCTCTTCACGCCTAGTTCACGGAGGGCACGAAAGTTGAGGTGGTTGTACCTCCCGTGCCAGAGCCAAGACACATCCTCCGCCATCGTCAGGAGACAGATGGGAGTGCCGAGTCTCAGCTTGAGCTTGTACAACCGGTTCTGTGCACGCGGCGTGCGGGCAATCAGCATGCGATCCTGATCAAACACGCACATCTTGCCATTCTCCAGCACAATCTTGCATCCTCTCTTCTAATTGTCCTAAACTGATGATATTACTCTTCAACCTAGGAATGTAATATACTTCTGTGAGTACCTTGTGTTCCCGCTGCCGCCCCTCCATGATCACTGAACCAAGGCCGCAGATATTGACTATCGATCCATCACCGAACCGCACGGTACCACGCACGGTTTCATCCAGGGACGCCAGTGCCGACCTGCGCCCCGTCATGTGATTGCTCGCTCCGGAGTCAAGGTACCACGTGTCTTTGTCGCAGTCGACAGGGAACACGCGCTCTTCGTTGAAATGCACCACCTGAGTTGGTGCCTCTGTGTCGGGACACGCCGCCGCCATCAGCAGTGCTCCGTGTTCAACGTCGGCCTTCACTAGATGAGCTTCCTCCTAGTGTTCGCGCCGCGGCTTGCGGCACTCTTTGGCCCAATGGCCATAGATGCCACAGTTGCGGCACTTCCCCTTTCGATGCAGCGTTCCTTCGGATGTCAGTTTCACAGCGGTGTTGCGGCCCTCGGCTCGCGCTCCGCCCTTGATCTTTCCTTGGGCCTAACTGCAGGTCTTGCCGCCACTCGATGACGAGTCTCCCTGCAGACGATGCTTGTACTTGGCGAACCATTCCTCCTCTACAAGAAGCACCCGCCCGGCGTTGTCGTGGATATCACCGCTGCTGTCGAACCGATCCTTCGCGGCACGCAGCCTCCCCACCAATTCCTCGATCGGCATCTTGTCCAGGTTGGGCAAGGTTTCAATTGCGAGAGCGATCTGGGAATAGCGAGCTGGCACAACGCAGAGTATCTTCTTCACAACGCGGACCTCCTCCATCGACTCCCCAAGCGCACGAATGTTGCTGGCGAGGCCAGAAATTCGCATTGCGAAATCGTCGACGGCCTCACCGTCCTTGAAGGCGATGTTTTCAAATTCCTTCAGGAACTTCTGAGCATTCGCCTTCATGACGCGGGCGACGCCCATCCGCATCGTTTTCACCGCCTCCCACGCCTCCTTAGCGGTCTTCTTCACGGCGAGGGTCGAGCGCATCTCGGCTGGCACAGTGCGCAAAAGTGCGGCCAGTGCCGACCGGTCATTGCGTGGATCGACCTTCCCGAATTCGATGGCCTCCCATAGCCCCTGTGCTTCCAGATTGACCTGCATCACAAGTCCCATTCATTGTAGTTTGTGCGTGTCAGCTCCGGATATACCACTGCAGCAGATGTCTCCTTGATCACACGCTCCACTATCACCTCGCGCGAGGCACTACCGTCGCCGAGATCATTGCCGCCGCGGATGCGCGGCGGAGACCTGCTTGGAGCGCGATGGATAACGTGACGATGCATGAGAGCCGCCAGCGGACATCTTGGCTCAACCTCCTCCTTCCCAGGTTGCTCTGATACCACTTGTTGGCGCCGAGCACTGCTCCAGCATGGACTGAAAATGAGGACTGCCTGAGCTCGATCACACACACACACTACAATGAATAACGCGAGAGTTTTTGTTATTGACTTCATTTATATTGGCAAAAACCGCATGTGAGTTTCTGTTACTCTGTAATCTCTCGTACAAACAGCCCAAAAACCACAAGCCGCAGCCAAAAACCACAAGCCGCAGCCAAAAAGAACAGGCCCTATATATGCTTTCATTGTATAAGTTACCTGTTGGGGTAAGAAGTAGGATGGATTACTTTAGGGCTAGGCTTCTTTGGCAAGAGGATCAGGGGATTAGAAAATATCATATGGTTAGTTGGTCTGTTGTTTGTCTTCCTAAGGAGCAAGGGGGTCTAGGGGTATTGGATTTAGATACCATGAACACCGCTCTCCTGGGGAAATGGCTGTGGAGATTAGAAACTGAGGATGGACCTTGGCAGAAATTGCTAAGGATGAAATACCTTGAAGCTCAGACTAGGGATAGAAATCTCGTAAACCGAGTGCAAAGTCTTACGGTGTAAGCAGATATGAATGTCGGTCGATTCACGAAAACCCGAAAACCAGGATGAAATTCACATTTCGAATTTTGAATTTGAGTGGTTTGAAAACCGATAACCGTTCTGGTTACCGGAAAAAGCGCTAAAAACCGGGAAAAGCCAGAGAAAACATAGCATAAAATGTTAGGACTAGCATATTTATGCATATTTAGTTTATACAATAGATAATTTAGCACAAAAAAAAGGACTAAACCAATCTAGAAAATTCCTAGCCGGTTTTTTCCTCCCGGTTCGCTAGATTGGTAACCGTGATTCTTCGCCAAGAACTGCGTTTTCTTTCTCTGCTCGCACCACTACTCAAGTGGTACAAAAGCTTGAAGATTCTCATTTCTGGAAGGGGCTGATGAAAATTAAGAACCTTTTCTATGCTTGTTGCAAGAGAAAGGTTGGGAATTAGAAAAGAACCAGATTTTGGGAAGATTGTTGGTTGGGCTCTTTTACTTTAGCGCAAAAATTCTCCAGACTTTATGGCATCACTTTCAGCAAGAATATTTTTGTGGCTGAAGTGTTAACAGGGGATGGCAACGTTACCTTCAGAAGGGACTCTTCAGAGAGACAAAAAAGTTGTGGGAAGAGCTTCAGCAAATGTGTGCTTGAGTTTCTCTCAATGAGCAAGAAGATTCAATTATTTGGCTGTTGAATACTAATGGAGTATTCTCAATCAAGTCTTTTATCTATCTCTGAGAATTCAAGGGGTTGGGTTCCCATATAAATTTCTTTGGAAGACAAAACTCCCTCTGAAAATTAAGGTATTTCTATGGTTGGTGCTCAAAAGGAATATTCCAGAGTGCATGTTTTTAGGCGTTTTTGGACTTCTTGCAGCACGGTACTACCAGCATCTATACGCCGGTATGACCGGACTTGTGGTGCGACCGCACTTTAGTTGGCCGTTGCCTTTTTCCAGAGAGGGTGTTCTTTGGCTCCCATGCTTTTCACTCGAGCGGTCATACCGCGTCTTGTGAGGGCAGTCCGACCAGGCCTAGGGTTAATGGCTAGTTTTTGTGCAATTAATGCACAGTAAGTAGCCGTTGAATCACGATACGGTCCGGCCGGCCATACAATGGCGGTACAACCTCTCCGACTGAAAAATGGGGATTTCATCCCTAACAGCTATCTTGGTGGTTGGGGGCTATAAATACCCCTTCTTCTGTAGCAAGGAGACCCTCTTGGAACCCTATTGAATACACTTGAGTCTTTGCCTCTTCTCTTCACCTCTTGAGCAGTGATTTCATTTTTGAGGTTGTTGAGAACATTCAAGTGCATAATATCCATTATTTGAGCTTTGTGGTACTTTGGCATCATCAAGCAAGCTCATCGACTTGTTACTCTTAGAGATTGTTGCCTCATAGACGGCTTGGTGGTGTGAAACCGTAGATCTCTTCAAGAAAATTGTGAAGATGCCCAATATTGGTGTAAAAGTTGGAGCTCACCTATCCAGAACGGGAAAGAGCTACCCTAGTGGTTTGAGGAAGGCTCACTTTGCGCACGGAGCCAGCTTGATTCGTTCAGGCTCCCTCAACGTGGATTAGTGGAGTTCGGCAAAACTCCGAGACCATGGGAAAAGTTCTTGTGTTCATCTTGTGTTTTTTTCTCTCTAACTCTTTACTTTGTTAATTTTCATTCCTAGTAATTAAAATGTATACTTATCACCCTAGGATTGAAAACCTTGTTTAGACTATAGATTGTTGTTGCACTTAGCAAGACTTAGAATATTTAGGCTTTGAATTGTGCGAAAACGAAATTTATTTCCATACTAGCTCAAAAACCGTGTATTAGCAAATAGTTTTCAAAACCTCCTATTCACCCCTCTCTAGTCGGTTATTCTTGATCCTACAAGAGGGTGGAAGAGGAAGAAGAAGATCCAAAGGCTAAAATCTCATGTAGCCAAATCCGATGGTTGTGGTGATTTTGAGAGTGATTTGATGGATCTTTTGTGGCTGGATCTAACCATAAATGTGTGTGGCTAGGAGATTTGGACTGCCAACGTGGCAAAACAAGGTGACATGATGGCCACATGGGCAAAACCACTCTCAAAACTGGCCTTAGGAGCTAAAGTGATCTGGTATTAGAAGTTCAGCGGTTAAGTAGAAAATAAAAGTTTATGGGTTAAACAGACAAACACGATACTTCAAGGGAGTAAAACGGACATTTTCCTTATGATTACTAACATAACTGCTGAAAAGTATCCCCATCCATCGGTGGGCTTAATGACCAGACGGATCCCATTTACTTTTGATGTAAACGTAGTACCTTGTAGCGATGATATTGATCTGTTGCAACGTCTGCATTTTGATTTCCCACAACATTTCCTGTTCATTGAAAGGCAAAACAAGAAAATGTTAGTGTGGATGAATTTCGCTAGTCAGAGCACAAGTTTGACGGCTCAAGCCTCCAGATCAGACGAAAATAATCCATTTTGAATGTCTGTTTAAATGCTAAGTTGAGTCTTCAGCTGCCAATCTATGCATGGACAAAGATACATAGAGCTGTATCAATATTCAACATGTACTACCAATCAACACTGAATTAGTCGCTGTCCAACATTCCATATTTGGTACATAATTTTTGCAAGATGCACTCTGTGATGTACCTTCACAAATGTCCTAATCAAGAAGCCGTATGCCCACATCCTTATCAGAAATTATGGTCTCTTGAATCCATCCTCACCGTTCCCAGAACCGATAGGTAATTAATTAATTAATACCTGCTTAATTAATAATTACGCGCTTGCATGAAGTTTCCGCACGCTACTGATGACAAACTACCATCGTAAGATAGTGTGGTTGTGTTGTACTACTACTAAGCATACTACCTTAACTTACGTGAATGACGCTTACATCAGACTCTCTCGTGCTAGTAAGCACTAAGCAGTAGATACTACTAGTAGCGTTTTCGAAGCAGAGTTTAGTTTTAGTTAGTACTAAGCAAGAGATTAGTTACCTGGGGTGTGCGCGAAGGCGTCCCAGATGGACGGCCCGCGGCCGCCGGAGGCCGCCATGCCCTCGACCTGGTACGCCGACGTCGCCGTACCGAACACGAACCCCTTAGGGAACGCGGCCCGGCTCAGCCCGCCCAGCCAGTTCGCGCCGGGAGCGCCCGCGGCGTGGACGCCAACCCCATCGTACGCCGCCAGCAAAGCAAGCAGCAGCAGGCAACTCGCCAGCCGAGCGGCCATCTCCGGCTGATCTGCGGAGCTCGCAGAGCAGCGGCAGCGGTGGCAGATCACAGGTCACTCCCACTAGCGCTAGTGCTGGCGCAGTAGCACTCCCGACTGTCCCAATCCTATCCTAGCTGCTGCTGCTGCTGCTATTTGTGCGCGCACGGCGCGTCTCAATAATTGTCGGTGCAGTGGAGGTGGAGCGGAGCGGGGCATCTTTCGGATGGGGATTTGGTGGTTCGCGCGTCTGAGTTCTTGACGTATTCAGCGTTGGGACCGACAGGTGACGGTGCCGATGATTAATCCGCGTGGGTCGCGTTGTCCACCTGACGTGCCGCGGGAGACGAAATGATGGCCAGTTCACGCCATGTCGGGTTGGTGGCGCGATCTTTTCTCTCGGCATCGGCGCATGTGGAGGATTCGGAATCGTGGCGCGGCCAGCCGTTCCTCGAGCATGCCATGACGAATTCTCGCCGTTCGTGAGTTGCGTCGGTAGTGCATGGATAAAAATACGGATAACTGCTGTTTATAATATTTTTTATATATAATTTATAAATAGTATTAAAGATAGTTTATATAATAAGATATTTTTTATATGTTTCGAAAGATAGTTTCTCTATAACATAATGTGTTATGTTTCTTGTGTTACAGTTAATTGTTGTATGAGAAATGATTAAATTCTCTATACTTCATCTCTCCTCTATATCATCTTATATCCTACGTGACAAGACTTATAGATAGCTGATATTATATTATTGTATATAGCCTTAACCTCTTGTGTACCGTGCCTGGAAGAACTGTGGGACATCGAAGTTCTACCAGTTTTCGCCTAGAAAAGGCACGTCCCGACCATGACTTCCTTGATTCGCGGGATTTTTACATAGAAAAGTATGTATTTTGCATTTTATAGGCTTAGCTATTGTTCACTTCTTTGATTAATAAGAAATGCATCACTTAATTCCAAAGGAATACTATTCCTAGCCTATAATCTCACATGAAAACTAGAATCCACTGCAACCGCTTGAAAATTTTCCTTTGATTGGAAAAATGAAGTTAACCTGGCTATGATGCGTGTAATCAGAAAGGCTGCCGCCACCTCACCTATATCCTCGTCGACTCTGCCTCCTCTTGTTGAGCCATCCGCGTCATCGTGGCCATCTCCTACTCCTGAACTTGTACCCGACCTCCTCCGAGAAGCTCTGTCGTCGTAGCTCCCCATCGCTGACCTCCTCCGCGGAGCCATGTGTGCCCTCACCGCACGGCCTCGCTCCTGTTGCCCCAGGCCAAGCCACCACCAAAAATGAGATCCCTATGTTCGGGGAACATGTCATGCTCCCATCTACTTCGCTTTTCCACCTCTAGAATGCTGACAACACCAACACTCTTGCTAGCACCGCCAGTTGTTGCCCTCAAGCTTCCTCCTATCACCCATGCTTCAGCCGTTCGAGCTTCTTGCCGCCACTGCTGCCGCACGGTCTTAGGGATGCAAAGAACCATGTGGAGGGGGAGAGATTCGAGGGGATAAGGACGACGGTGGACACATGGGCTGGAGCATGAGTGGATGAGAACAATGTGGAGGGAACAAAGATGATGATTTGTAAGGCTCAGCTGTAAGTGACTAATAAATGAATGATTTGTTGCATTCTTATGATTAAGCAAATGAGATTAATGTGTTCAATTAGCCAAGCAAATGAGATTACTATTCACTTTAAAATTCATTTGTTCTTTCTTTTCCTGCTAATTAAACACCCAATCATATAAGATTCATGTGTTTTTAAATTTTTGTTTTGCACATAAATTTCTATCATATTTCTATGTTTTTTATTTCTATATATTTTAAATTCTGCGAATGCCTTGAGTGACGAGGTTCTTCCATGTGGTGCCGTTTTGGAAGGACAAGGCACGCGACGCGACGTGAGCTTGGTCCTTCCGTCTTTAGTGGCATTTTACGTCGAAACAGATGCAAGCGAGGATAAGATCCAAGTTTCAATAGTCCAGGACAATCACTCCTCATATCCATACGAGTCACGGTAGGACGATTAGGGACCAGGGATGGTATAATATATATTAGGTCTTATTTATATTAACTTCTAAAAATTATTTTTCTATGATAAATATATTTTCTATAATATCTATCTTTTAAACGGAGTATCTTTTTAAGATGAGATCTGCTAGTCGATTGTAAAAGATATTGTAGTAGTTTCATTTATATCAACCAAAATCGTACATGAGAATCTTTCTACAAGCTGTTACTATTTATCAGACAAAACCAAAAACCATCAGTAAAACCTAATATAAATGCCCCTTTAATTTTCTCACGTGGATCGTGATCTATGGATACGAATGACCAGGGACCTGTTCCAATCAAGTTCTGGTTTTTGGCTTTTAAAAACTGACTTTTAAACGAAGTGATTTCTCAAGTTGGTTTCTATAAGCTGTTTGTAGAAGTGACTGCATGAGCCGTTTTAAACGGATTGAATTTTTAACATAGGTGTCCCTTACTCTCTCGATCTCTCTTGTAATCAGTCAAAGCTGTGGCAAAAGTCAAAAATCACAATACTTTTGAACATAGCCTTAAAAAAATAGTTACTGTTGGTTACCCGGTCTTACCGGCCTGGGTGTGTAGAAAAATAAAGGTTCAAAATATTTTAAGCTTAAACTCTAAAATTTGAAGTTAAAATATCAAGCAAATGATTGTTACTACCATTATTTGCTATTTGCTTGCTTGCAAGCTAATAAAATTTTACTGTTAACTAATAATTAACGTAGATAAATCATATCAAGGGAGCCATGTGGTAGACATTTCCTATCAATCCACCACCTTATTTCTTGGGTATGTTCTTTTTGGCTTTTGCTGGTGGCTTTTGGATGGTAGTTTATGGCTGTGACCGATAAATAATAACGGCTGATACAAAAGTCATAATGTTCATTTGGGTTGATGACTTTTGGCTTTTTATTTATTTAACGAGTGTATAGATTCATGTACAAAAATTGCAATGCACAAGCGGCTCATGTACGTCGCACAAACATGCATTCATACGGATTTTGATAAGTACATATGTTCATTATAGATTCATGTACATAAATTACGATGCACAAGCGGCTCATGTACATCGCACAAACATACTTTCATATGGACTTTGATAAGTACATACGTTCTTTACAGGCAAATGTACAGAAATAAAAACATTCAGGCATACCTGTGGTCTGGGTATATAAGAGATCAATTTGGACATACGCAAGCACATGTCTTCCTTATGTAAACACATAGCGTAGGGCAGTCGAAACGATGTCATGCAATGAGAGCATCGCAATGGCAACATGTACGTGATCCATATCTACATCCCTCTAAGGAAGTACACTCGCATCAGAAGTGAAGTCCACCTCGGATCATACCTAATTGGATCCAACAAACTCAACATGCATAGTCCAAAAACACTTTATTCAACGAGAACAAATTTGTAAACAGCGACAACAACGGATGGAATGCTACTCTAGCTTCTAATCAAGGAAACGAAGGAAGACCGAACAAACTCAGCATGCACACATAATCGGTTCAACAGACTCAACAATACACACATCAAATGCAAACTCGAAAGACACAGCAAACGAAAGCAAAGACTAACGTATGTAGCCAACGATAGTGCAGTAACAAGAGAAGTGCACACGAATGATCAGAAGCCACCCGCCTATCACATGCAAGGTAGATCGGCCACATCCTGCAGAGCCAACCGATTCCTGGTGTTCGCAACGTCACAAACACATCCCTATATTTTCTCTTCGTGAGCAACGCACACGCGTAGAAGTGCTCATCCATGCCCTCTAAGTATCTGTCACCGATGACCAAATTGAGCAAAGCGACCACCTCCTGGCACACTGCTTCTTGCTCGACAATGATGAAGGCAGCACGACTGGTCATGGATCTCTCGTACATGTCGCAAATGCACTCCATGCAGTTGTTAGCTGTGCTGCCCCTTGACTTCTTAGACTCATGGCAGATGTGGCAGTGGTCTGCTTGCCGGCCCTATTGTGCGATAAGCTCACCAAACCGAACTACTGCAGGCCGATGTCGTCGTCAGAGTAAATAGACACAGCAACTACCTTGGCGACAGACGGGACGTCATCGTCGATGGGAGGGGAGGTGGACTGTAGTTTTGGCTAGATGACTCGAGAGTGAGGGAGGTCAGTGGAGCATCGTCCACAGTGAGGCCCCCTTAAAGAGATGAGTCGGACAGTAGCACACACCACACCGAGGTTGGCGATGTTGGACAAGGAGACACATTTGAAGCCAACTCTGATTCAAGGACATATGAATGTCCAAGGAGGAAGCGAAGCTAGAGGGTGCGTCGTACGATGAGGGCGGCCTGGACACCAACGCCAATGCGGAGGCTGACGCCAACGCGATGGTGGAGGTGGGAACTGACGATGACACGGAGGCGACGGTGAGGGTGAAGGACCATGCCAAGGCGGTGGTGCAGGTGGAGGAGCCAGGCCGACTGTGGAGCACCGAGGGAGGAGCCTTAAGCTGGTAGAGGAGGCTGTTGCAGGTGGACGACATCGCACAAGTGGATGAGGTGGCCCATGTAGAGTAGCAGCGCAGGTGGAGGAGGGACCACAGGAGAAGGTGGTGGCGCTAGTGGAGAACTCGGCAGAGGCGGTGGGGTAGGGAGGGTGGGCACGCTGGCTAAGGCGGGAGATGAAGGATGTTAAAATCGGAAGCTCACAGGCACTCAAACACTCATACGAGCAAGAAAAAACAAAATGGTAGATTTGAAAGACTCAGCAAAGAAAAACTACACTCGCGAATGCCAAGACAGAGAGAGAGCACACAACGGATGGGATGTGAGAACTGCTCACACACCTTTTCATTGCTTCTGTTTCTCTTATTTAAAGCATGAAAACAACTCTCTCCTAGACTCCTACATGCAAGCATTAAATGCCCCCATGCAGCACTACCATTCTGCATGCATGCAACACGTTTACACATACACACATTCACTAAACTTTTGCATACAGACTCAACGTCTCCAACTGCACATCCCATGCGCTGAAGACCCGCTCTTCTCCGCTGCGTGAGACTAGGACTCCCTCTGGCTTGCAGTTACGGACATGCATGGCAAGCTACACATTTCACGGCTTGACCCATCACTGCATGGACTTCTCATCCCCCTACAAGTCAGGAAGACCAAGTACTCTACTCACTAATGATCCATACACTTGCTAACTACTTTGGCCTCTCCTTGCCGCTGCTTCACACAACGTTAGCCTTGGCCAATCTAACTTATTCATCGGTCGTTGGCTCCTCATCATGAGCTGAACCAAACTAGCACGTATATGTATCTCACATATACATCTCCTGCTAGTATGTGACCTACACAAAAACAGCACTACTATGTGCAAATTGAAAAATAAACTTGCAGACACACACATGAATCAAGATTATTTCTAACAAAGGAGCCTGCGGGGGCTATCAAGGTGGGGAGCGGTAGAGGCGGAGGCCCTAAGGTGAAGCCCCTATAAATTGCTTTGGTAATTAATGATGACCATATTTAAGGAACTAATATGTTTATTGAGATAATTGAAAGATTTAGTCCTAAATTTGGAAGATATCATGGAGAAGCATGCAAATACGGCTACGGCTTGACTTGACTCAAAGCAAAGGTATAAAATAGGCTAAGGACCTCTTTCTATATTTTACCAGTCTTGGCATTTGTTGAAATAAGACCGGATTGATAGGCTAGTTGACGTACTATTAAGAGTGGTTCCTGGCTTATAACTTGATAGTGCTCTTGTACCATATAGTTCAATCTTTGTGCATGCTTGTATTTGGAATTACACTGTAGTCCTCTTTGCTTTGTTTTTCCTGAAACCAGTATGACCGCCATTATAACTACAGTATTACCGCTGCATTGGTACTACAGGGATTTACATGCCGGTACCTTTTTCCAGAGAGGTGCTGTTATGGAGTTCTTCAAGTGCGGTACTACTGAAATCCTTCTCTAATATTACTACAGTAGTATGACCGTGGATTGTGCTTGGTACTACGCACCTACAGTATGACCGTGTTTGTGTTGCGGTAGCTATATTTTAAAGAGGCACTTTGTGGGAGTTGTTTTCTCCTTTGTAAAACGGTACTACCGCAGAACATATGCAATCCTACCTCTTGTAATGGTACGACCGGTGCATGTGAGTGCAATATGATCGGATTTTGTGTTAATGGCTAGTTTTAGTGTATTTAATGATCAGTAAATAGCCATTGAACGGAAGGTCTGATACTACCGATCACTACATGGCGGTTCTATCGGTCACCCCGATTTTTGGTGATTTCATCCGTAACGGTCACCCTGGATACCTCCTTATCTACAACAATAACATATTCTTGGACCTCTATTGAATACACTTGAGCCTTTCCATCCCTTTCTTCAATTCTAAAGCATTTAATTCATCCTTTGAGGTTGTTGAGAGTATTCAAGTGCATTGCACTTGCATCCATTTATTGAGCTTTGTAGCACTTGAGAAACTTCAAACAAGCATTATCAACTTATTACTCTTGGAGGTTGCCGACTCCTAGACGACTTGGAGGTGTGAGAATCAGTGATCTCTTCTAGAAGATTGTGAAGAGTCCTAGTTATGTTATGAAGGTTGGAGCTCACCTACCCGGAGTAGAAAAGAGCTACCTCTAGTGAATTGAGAGGAGGCTCATTTGCACATAGAGGTGGCATGATTAGTTCAAGCACTCAAACATGGATTAGAGGAGACCGACAAGTCTTCGAGACCGTGGGAAAAACTCTCTCGTGTTTATATTGTGGTTTACTATCTTGCACCATATTTTGTGCATTTATATATCTAGTGATTAATTGCTTACTTATCTACTTAGAATTGTATATTGCCTAAACTTAATTTGTTTGTGCACATAATGAGACTTAGTGATACGGGGTCGTCGGATATTCTCGTCGTAGGATCAAGATAGTCACGTGTAGCCTTTCGAATCGTAGCTATCCTTTGTTGACAATGCAAGAACGAACGCTCTTTAATTCGCAAGATCACACGCGCCGAACTTCACGACCACCAAGCGAAAGCCCTATCGAGCTCCTAATTCCCAGCGAAAAAATTGAATAATCTCAATTTGCAAGAACTCGCAAATCTTTCTATTAGATTTATTTGGCTAACCAAAACTCAGAATCATGCACAAAACTCTCCTCATTATCTAGTCGCTCCTGTTCATAACATATCCAGTCGTCCGTGTCCATCGTTCCCCCTGTTTTCTCGTCGTGACTCCTTTTTTTATCCGGCGGCAGCTGCATATGGCATCCCCATACCATCACATGCGCATGGACTGGGCCTTGGGCTGGCCGGGGATTGTCTCGGTTACATAGCCCTGCTCAAGGTGCCAAATATCTATTACATGACTTAATGCATGGCTTTGCTAAATAAATAATACATGACTAAATGCATGGCTTCATGGTTAAGTGGCTGCCTCATGCCCCATGATAGAACATGAGCAAACCACCTCCTCCCTTGTACTTTACTTCTCTGCATAACCTTTTTTCCCTTCAACTTTTGGCCGCATACACTTGATCAACCTGGTGCTCCTCCAAAGCTTTGGCCCTAGCCTCCCTCTCGGTGCCATCTTTATTTTTATTTTCACTTTAGACTTGTACAGATCGAGTATAGACCTGCATATAATTAAATAAAATAGTAGTAGCTCTGTATCTTCAAGTATAATAATTAAAGACCTAATAAAATTATAGTTCACCTGGCAATATTTAATATGACTCAATAATTCTTTTCAGTTAAATAATATATTTAACTGAAAAGCGCTACACATATCTGTATCCACATCATCCCCCTTCTTCAAGAAAAGCCGTCTTCGGCTTTTGATTACCTAAAAATATACTAAACAGAATACAATATGTATGTATGGTATATATATTTGTTATTTACACTCCTTCCATTTAGCACATTATGATTACCTAAAGGTGTAGTAAACAAAAAGAACAACACATATGCATGGAATATATATGAATCAATTATTATGTCATTGTCGTTGTTTTGCACAAAGCATTTAGTACAACATGAGCCATAAAATGTATGCATTGCAATAATGTCATTCACATAATTCTCTCTCCCATGAGAAAAAGTCATCCTCGACTTTGCTAAGTACATGGAAAAATCATTAATGGGCCAAACCAGATTAAGTTGTTCAAATATGGGGAAGAAAATTTTTAGTGCCTTCCATGTTTCAACTGTGCTACTCTGATTATTTGTACATAATTGTACATCAAAGGATGAATAAATAGGTTTAAGAAATCTTTTAAAATATGAAGCACTATTTTTGAAACTCATCTCACTGTGATCATAATATGGCACAAAAAATTATTTATCCAAAATATGCAATTTTAATTCAACAAGCTTACGACATGTAATGCATATTCGGTAAACATAAAACTTATCATCTACACTATAATTTCCAATCAAATTGAACTTATATGTATATATGGGGTCGCCCGATCTTCTCGACGTAAGATCAAGATACTCACATGTAGCTTCTCGAATTGTAGCGATCCTTCGTTGCCAATGCAAGAACAAACGCTCTTTAATTCGCAAGATCACACACGTCGGACTTCACGACCACTAAGCAAAAGCCCTATCGTGCTCCCAATTCCTAACGGAAAGGTTGAATTATCTCAATTTGCAAGAACACGGAAATCTTTCTATTGGATTTATTTGGCTAACCAAAACTCAGAATCATGCACAAAACTCTCCTCATTATCTAGTCGCTCCTGTTCATAACATATCCAGTCGTCTGTGTCCATCGTTCCCCCTATTTTCTCGTAGTGACTCCTTTTTTAACCGACAGCGGCTGCATATGGCATCCCCATACCATCACATGCACATGGACTGGGCCCTGGGCTGGCTGGGGATTGTCTCGATTACACAGCCCAGCTCAAGGTGCTAAATATCTATTACATGACTAAATGCATGGCTCCATGGTTAAGTGGCTACCTCATGCCCCATGACAGAACACGAGCAAACCACCTCCTCCCTTGTACTTTGCTTCTCCGCATAGACCTTTTTTCCCTCCAGCTTTTGGCCGCATACACTTGATCAACCTGGTGCTTCTCCATAGCTTTGGCCCTAGCCTCCCTCTCGGTGCCATCTTTATTTTTATTTTCACTTTATACTTGTACAGATCGAGTATAGGTCTGCATATAATTAAATAAAATAGTAGTAGCTCTGTATCTTCAAGTATAATAATTAAAGACCTAATAAAATTATAGTTCACCTAGAAATATTTAATGTGACTCAATAATTCTTTTCAGTCAAATAATATATTTAACTGAAAAGCGCTATGCATGTCTGTATCCGCATCACTTAGATTATTTAGGATTTGAATTGTGGAAAAATAAATTTATGTTCATACTTGCTCAAATTCAGGTTTTAGCTAAAATATTTTAAAAACCTCCTATTCACCACCTCCAGTTGGTTATTCTTGATCGTACAGGAGGGCCGGTGGACGCAAAACCCTAGCGAGGATGCGGTCAGGGTAGTGCGCGATGCAGTAGAAATTGGGGATCGCAAGATGCTAGAAGAGGCTTTTACAAGCCGCTGCCATTCGATCCGGCTTATTGCTTCTCTAGCCCGAAGCCAAAGCCATAAGTGTAAGGTTGAGAAAGCTAACTAGAGGGGGTGAATAGACGCTTTTAAAAATTCTCTTTGGGTAAAACCAAGTTTTAGTGCGGAAATGTAAATCAAATCAATTTTGCACAATTACGGCCTAAATCAATTAGGTTCACCTAAGTACACCAATACCCTAAGTCTATGTCAATGTTTGCAATCCTAGGATAACAATAAGTCAATTCTATTTCTATGAATATAAATTGCAAGTATGTAAATTGATCTCAAAAAAGCAAATCACAAATAACACATTATATTTTACCTTGGTGTTTGAAAACTTGTCGGTTTCTCCTAGTACACATTGAAGTAAACCTAAACGAATTATATCAGTTCCACAAACTAAGCCAAATACCTCAATTCCACTAGTGGTACCTCTTCCCCCTCCAATTAGATGGGCTTCAACATTTACAACATGCCGGAGCTTCTCACAAGTTTCTTCCAGAAGATCATTGGGCACAAACACCTCCACGGTCATCTAGGAGTCGACAACCTCTAAGAGTAACAACTCAAACCCCTTGCTTAACTCTCACTATGTGCAACGAATGTATAAACTCAATGTGGATATAAAACCCACCTCTATATGTAACACATGCAACTGGAGACCTTTCTTCTTGCTCACAAGATACAACAGATATAAGTGAGTGGAGTCTCACACTAGCTCAAGAATGCAGAATAGGACATCAACAACTTTCTCCAACTCGCCACAAAGTTGTATTTATACCCCACACAAAGAAACTAGCCATTGGGAGCAAAAACTAGGAAATGTAGTAGTACTGCAAACAATCACCCAGTGCGATCGCAATGGCTAGAAAAATAACCATTACACGTCTCGCCCGGTCAGACCGTCCTCACAGGGATTGTCCTAATGATTGGTTAGACCACCGGCCGATCAGACCGCGACTGGCCAGACCGCCCACGCAGGGTCGATCAGTCTGCCCCGATCATACTGCCACACTCAGAGCGATCATACCGCTGGCATGTCTGACCGCTCACACAGAGTTGGTTTGAACGCCACAGACATACCACCATACAAAGTGTGGTCATACCGCCTTACAAATGCTAGCATAGGTAGATTGCATATACTTTAACATTTTTGCAAAACGTAATACTATGCAAACAAAAGTCACAACATGTTTTATAACAAGTTGTAAAACACTTTTGCATACTTTAGAATCATGCTACAAGGATTAGGTATATGTATTTAACACGTTTGCAAAACATATTTACAAATCTAAGTCACATGCTATAAGATTGTGCATGAGCTTCCATTTGCAAAATACATTTGTAAATTTTAAGCATCATGCCACAAAAAGTAGAAAACATGGGTTTCAACCATTTACAATGCACATTTGCAAATCTAAGTCACTTGTCACAAGGATTGTGCATGAGCTACAACTTTTAACAAAAACACATTTGCAAATATTATCAACATGCTAAATTCGGTTTTTCATCTAAACACCAAGACTGGTAAAAGACTAGAACACATTTTTAACTTAGCTAGTTATACCTTTGTCTTGAACATCCTCTTGAAGTTTGATGACGAGCATTTACACTTCAAGTCCAAGTGCTTGTCTTGATATACATCAGCCTATGATGCATCTTCCCTTTATCCTTCATCAATACATGATGTGTCTTCTTCGACTTAATGATTGACTTATGATACTATTCAAAGTCTTCATCGTTATAAAACATTACATATTCATCCAGCTTATAGAAAATATTAGTCCCTCGATAAACCGGCTTAAAACGCCGGATGGAACGGTTTCCTATTGGCGCCAACAGTCATGCAACAGTATTAAACATTGTCGTATTGTATATCAATATATTTTATATAGGCAATATATGTCAAATAATTTTGTGTACTTGCATTAAAAGAAGTTGATGACTTCCACCTGCTCACTAGAAACTCCCTGGTAACCGACCAATTCCGCAGATAATCAGAACCAACCACAGTAGGTAACCGGCCAGACGGACACGGTCGAGGTTCGATATTTTTTTTCGTAAACGGTTTTCGAATGCCTCTGTTGAGAAACCGACGCTGGCGACCAGTCCGATCAGGTTCTCTGCTTAGAACAAGAACGAATCAATCACAGAATCACAGAAGAATAGAATGAATACACAGAGAGATAGAGAGAATTCCTGGTCTTTCTTTATTGCTTTCCATTGTGTGTACATAATGAGGGGTATGGCTCTCTATTTATAGAATACGGTGGGGGTGCCCAACCGTGTAGGACTCTTGGCCGTGGCCCAGTTTCCTAACACTCCCCCTTGGGCACTCACCCAACATGCTCATGCCTCGTCAAAACTCCATAAAAACCCAGTGGGAAAAATTGGAGAAAGAGTACATGATACATGTGCTGCTGCGATGCACGAATTGCCTCATTAAAAACCTTGGTCGAGAAACTTCAGGAAAACTCGTCAAGAGAAAAAGAGTACAATTCACCCAAATACATTTAGTCTTCAGGACTTTATTTCGTTGGGTACTTGATCTTCGTGATCAAGATTTACTAACGGGCTTGAGAGAATTCTCCCCCTGAATTCTGCACTCCTCTAAGTCTCACCATTCCAATCCCTCGCACGCACCTTTCAAAGCTAGATGCGGGGAGTGACTTAGTTAACATATCTGCCAGATTTTCACAAGACTTAGTATGCAGTACTTTAATCTCGTCCATCTTTTGCAATTCATGTGCATAGAAGAACTTGGGGTTGATATGCTTTGTGAGATGACTCTTCACATAGCCCGTTTGCACTTCTGCAACGCAAGCGACATTATCTTCATAGATAATTATGTGGGTTTGCACAATGTTCATCCCACATGACTGCTAGATGTGGTGAACCATTTGGCAGAGCCAAGCGCACTCTCGTGCGGCTTCAAACAGCGCTATTATTTCTGAGTGGTTCGTCGAAGTCGTTACGAGACTTTACTTAGACGATTTCCAAGAAAATGCAGTTCCACCACACAAGAATACATAGCCTGTTTGTGACTTTGCGGTATGCGGGTCAGACAGGTACCCAGCATCTGCATAGGCAACCAAGTTCAGATCTTGGTTCTTTTTGTAGAACAATCCAAGGTCCTTGCTTCCTTGGAAGTATCGGAAGATGTCATTTATGCCCTACCAATGACTTTTGGTAGGTTCTGCACTGTACCTTGCTAATAGGTTCACGGCAAATGCAATGTCCGGTGTAGTGCAGTTGGCTAAGGACATGAGTGCTTCTACTGCACTCAAGTATGGGAATTCCGGTCCCAGGACTTCCTCCCCCTTTTCCCTAGGTCGGAAAGGATCTTTTTCTTGTTGTAAAGATCTCCCGATCATCGGTACTTTCGATGGGAATGCCTTCTCAAAGCCAAACCTTTCAAGCACCTTCTGGGTGTAGGTTGACTGATGTACCAAGATTCCTTCAGGGACATGTTCAAGCTGCAGGCCTAAACAAAATTTGGTTTTACCCAAATCTTTCATTTCAAATTCTGACTCCAAGTAGGAGCTTGCTTCTTTTATATCTTCTGTTGTCCCAATGATATTCAGATCATCTACATAATGTAGATTATACTGTAATCCATTTCGATCGCCAGATAAATACACAAGGACAATCTTCATTGTTTGTGTAGCCTTTCTTGCAGAGAAAGTAGTTCAAGCGATTATATCACATTCTTGCAGAATGCTTCGATCCATACAGTGACTTTCTGAGTTTCACATTGTACAGATTTCTATTTGCTATGTCTTGGTTCGGGAGAGGTATTCCTTCAGGGAATTTCATATAAATCTCCGAATCCAAGTTACCGTAAAGATATACAGTCACAACATCCATCAATTTCATTTCTAAGTTCAAGTTCACTACCATTGAGATCAAATATCTAAAGGTAAATTCCACTCATGACTGGGGAGTATGTTTCTTCATAATCAACTTCAGAACGTTGAGTGAAACCTTGTGTTACTAGCCTTGCTTTGTATCTCACTACTTCGTTTCTTTTATTTCTCTTTCGAACAAATACCCACTTGTGCCCTACGGGGTGCACATGGATAGGTGTGCGACATCGCCCAAAACCTCTCTTTGTTCGAGATAGCAATTCAGTTGCTATTGCCTTTTTCCAATCTTCCCAATCTGATCTTTTCTTACATTCAGCGAGCGATGCAGGCTCGCGATCAAGATCGATGATTGTGGCAATTTTCTTTGCGAAGTATATATCGATATTGGCTGTTGTCCTGTTCATGGACTCTCCCGTGTGCACATAATTTATAGCTATTTCTTCATGAGTCGCTTCTTCTGGAGCGGTTGCTTCTTCTGGAGCTTCACTTTGCACATCGCTTCTTCCAATTGCGGTGACAAGTCCCTTTAGTTTTTCGACTCCGATGTGTGCGCACACATCCATGCCGACGGGATATTCGGATCCAGTATGCCCTTTTCTCAAGATGTCATACTTGTGCGGTCTCAATGGCTCCCCTTCTCATTCGGGGACTTTAATGATCGATCGTGATAAATCCTTCTTATCCTTTTACCAAAGCGCCCCGGCCATTTAGGATTCGAGGAACCGGAGTTCTCGTCCTCTTTTATTTTTCGAGGCCTCGGACGAGATTAGGGATACCGCTTTCTTTGGTATTTCAACCCTCTCCGGTGCAGTGCGTGCAGGCACATGCGACTTAGTCACGCTTTTCAAATCACTAAAGTGATCAGGCAGCGGATTTGCTAATGCTTGCAAATCAATTGTCTTCTGGACTTCTTTTGTCTTCTAGACTTCTATTGTCTTCTGGACTTCTATTTGCTTCACTAGTGCACGGGTCATGTGCATGTATTTCCCGACATTTTTCATCAAGGGGTTGATTTCCTCCCCCTAATGTTGGGAAATTTTCTCTTGACCCCTGCGCTAGTTGCATAGATGGATGGATGTTGTAGGCCAATGGTCTAGAATTGATGAGATTGGCTGCATGTAGGACTGCGTGTCCCCAACATGTAGCTGGCAAATTCCAATTTTACAAAGGGGTAGGGCAATAAATTTAATTCTCTTAATTAAAGCCTCTACCAAACCATTCTGGGTATGGACATGCAGTACCGAGTGCTCAACTACAATCGCCATTCAATAATCATCAAATGCCTTTGAAGTAAATTCTTTGGCATTGTCCATTCAGATGACTTGATGTGATGATTAGGGAATACATTTCTGATGCGAATGATCTGCGAGATCAATTTTGCAAAGGCGTGGTTTCTTGTGGACAACAAACCCACATATGACCACTTCGAGGAAGCGTCAATGAGCACTATGAAATACTTAAAAGGCCCTGAGATGGGCTGAATGGGACCGCAAATGTCTTCCTAGATGCGTTCCAGGAATGCAGGTACTTCATCCTTCACTTTCAGAGTGGAGGGTCTAGTAATTAATTTTCCCGGTGGCACATGCAGGGCACACAAAATCTTCAGGATTCGAGAAATTCTTCACATTAATATTATGCCCTTGGGAATTGTTGATCATATTTCTCATCATTCTATGACCTAGGTGGCCTAATCTGTCATGCTAGAGACAGAAGAGTTTAGAGCTTCGAAATACTGTCTTCAGGACAGTGAAGGCTGCAGGTGCCTTAATGTTGGTATAATATAGCCCCGTTTCTAGTGAAGGAAGTTTTTCTAATACCCTTTTGCCATTCACTTCATGCTTTGTAATGAGCAGGTATTCTTTACCGTACTCTTCTTCAGTCTCTACGTGGAAACCATTGGCGCAAATATCCTTAAAACTTAGGAGAGTTCTAGTCGATGCTGGGTACAATAAGGCTTTTTCAATGACCAAAGTTGTGCCCATTAAGAGTATAATTGTGGCTCTTCATGAACCAATTATACATTCATCTCTTCCGGCGATTGTCGTAAGGCTGCCAGTGCTCTTACGAATCGACTGAAAACTTAGTCTCTCTTAAGATGGTATTCGTTGTGCCGCTGCTAGCTAAGCACACTTCCTTCATAGGGCGCTACACATGTTCTAATATAAGGTATTTTATTCATATGCATGAGAAGGCAAACAACTCATAAATAAAATACTTTAATATCAGAACATATCATGCCATCATAAACTGAATAAATGAATGAATTATTTCAAAATCATTCAACCATCACAAGATAACAAATCCTAAAGTACCATCCATGCAAGGTCTAATTTGTCCATTTTAACATAAAATAAATGACAATTAATGTCTCATGCATTCTGTGCATTAGACGGAGTCGATTAAGAAATCACCGACTTCTTCGGCTATCTTTTCAGAAGTGATATTCTCTTCAAGAGAAATCATGGCAGTGGCTGTCTCTAGGTCGTAAGGGGGTGATGTTGCCGGGATGGTCTCAACCTCCATCAACTCAGGCAACTGTTCAGAATGCTCCCCCTCAACCAATGCAAAGTGAGCTTCGGGCTGCCCTTTGCCATTCCTCTTCTGGGCTTGGTGGGCATCAATTACATGTTGCGGCTGTAGGATCAAGGATACCGACTAGAGGGGGGTGAATAGGCGGTTTTTAAATTTTCTTTTCAACTAGGCTAAATTTCTCTAATTCTAAGAACAAGAATGAAAGACAATTTTAAGCCTACACAATACTAGTCAAGCAAATAGCAATACTAGTAATAACAAGGACTAAACAAAGTACTAAGCATGAAAACTTAGAACTATTTAGAGAGCAATAGAGATGTGCACACTTGATGTTTTTACCGTGGTATCGAAACTTGCTTGTTCCCACTAGTCCACGTTGAGGTTAGCTCGAACGAATCGAACCGGCTCCACGAATTGAGCCAAGCACCTCGATCACTAGAGGTAGCTCTTCCCCGCCCGGTAGGCGAGCTCCAACCTTCACACGAAAGTCGGGTCTTCTCACAAGCTTCTTTGAGAAGATCACCGAACAAGCTTCTCCCAATCGTCCAGGTGCCGGCAAGCACCAAGAGTAACAAACCACAAGCTTCGCTTGATTGCAAACTAGTGCCAAGGATCAAACTAATGAATGCTATGCACTTTTTGCTCAAACACCTCAAATGAATGCTCAAGAGTGAAAGTAGGTGTGTAGTGAATGCCCAATGCTCAAGAATGATCAATAGAGTCTCTCACATCCGCTCATGAGCAAAGGGTACGGTATTTATACCTTCCACCTACCAAAACTAGCCGCTTGGAACAAATTCGGAAAAATCAGGCGAGCGGAACTACTCACGGCCCGAGGCCGTAGTACCGCCCCTATCGACGATCGAACGGCTATGTCGAGCTTCGATCGACCGCTGGTCCGTCGGCGGTACTACCGACGTTGTAAAGTCCGGTACTACCGCTCACCGGTAGTATCAAGAAAGTCGGCGGTACTACCGCTTGAGCCGAGCACCAAAAGTCACTCTGAAAAAGGCACCGATTCCCATCCGAACTACTGCGGGCGGTAGTACCGCCTCGACAATGAACTACCGCTCTCCTAAAACTCGGGGGCATTCGGAGGGTGCTCTCGAGAAAGGGTCCGATCCACCTCCGAACTACACGTGGCGGTAGTACCGCTCTCGACAATGAACTACCGCTTCCTCGATTTTGGAAATGAGTCCTGAGGGTGCTCTGGAAAAATGGGTCCGCTTGAGGTTCGAACTTCCGATCGCGGTAGTTCCGATTTCCAGCAGTACTACCGCTCAACGGTAGTACCGACGTTGAAAATCGGAACTACCGCACGCCCGGTCGAGTACGCTTTGGCTTTTAAAATAGATTTTCGAGAATGCATGATCCTAGTTGATCCATGGACACTTAAGAATTTGCTATCAAACTACTTGCCATGATCCTCTTTATGGTACGATTATTTACCCTATAATCCGGTCTTCCACCATTCTCCTAAGACCGTAAAATTGAAAAAGGGATCCTATTCTACATATACCTCTATCTTGAACCATGTTTGATCTTCATCCTTATCCTTTGGCTTGCATTTGTCAACTATAACCTGGACTTAACCTTTAAACACTCATTAAACGGTTAGTCCCATATTCATATAAATTCATTAATTACCAAAATCATTTTTAGGGGCCTAGATGCTTTCAATCTCCCCCTTTTTGGTAATTGATGACAACACATTTTATATGGAAATGTAATGTTTGAATATACCACTTATTTTGACAATTAGTTGTATATTCTTTTGTGACTTTTTGAAAAGAGAAAATTCTAGCAATGATTTTCATTTTGGCAAGAATATGAATTTTCCTTTTTAAAGTCAAGGAGGGGTGAAACTCCCCCTAAATTTGTGCATGAAATTTTACAACAGTATAGAAAATCTCATTTTTATCACAATTTTGACAAGATGCACAATTGAGATGATAATATGAGACAAATGATAGAAGCAATTTCATAGAAGTAAACATAGAAGTAAACAATAGTCATTACATCCAGAATACGTCAAAAGCATAGATAACCAAGTTCATTACAATCATTCATAAAACATAAATAGAGATAGATAGCCCTAATATCCCTTCCGTTCTTCTCCCCCTTTGGCATCAAATACCAAAAGAAGCTACTCCTGGGGACCGGGAGGAGAAGGATCGCGACGGCGGCGACGAGTATAGCGCATGGGCGAAGGAGGCTGAGCTAGAGACTGCTCGATGGCTGCAACACGTCCATCCAGAGAATCCATGCGAGAAGAGAGGGAGGCAAACCCCTCCTCGTGAGTCTCTCATCCGCAGGTGGTGGCATAGATCGAGATAAGGATGCCACATCACCGAGGAACCGCCGACTCTGCTTGCTCAGGCCGCAGTCTGCCGTCAAGATCCTCCCCGCCGCTGGATCGACTGCCGAGCTCGGAGGCGGTGGGAATGGGAGGCTCGTGTCTCGCTTATATGCCTTATGCCTCTTGTTGTAGCCGCCTCTAAATCGAACTTGGTCTCAATCAAGGCAAAGATATAAGGTCCATAATTGATGCGCTTGATTCTGCATTTTGGAAGAGGCAATCTCCTAATGATCAAGTCCACTACATCAAACTTCGACCCTCATGATGTAGTCTATAAGATTCCAAGCATGTCCTCTTATGGCATCAAAATTCCCACTCTTGGGAAGAATAGTATGATTGATAATCCTATTGATGATGCTAGGAATAGGAGAAGACCAACCAAGGTGCCTTGGGGATGACCTTTCATTGAGGTTGTAGAAGGCGTAAAAGCGGAGATCTCAAGAGTCGGCTTATCATATACCTTCTCATGTCCACTCAACTCGACTCTCAAGGCAAGCTCGAACTCATGCTTGGTCGCCTCCAACTGTGTGTACACCGTCATCCGTGTCATGTGTCAAAACTGGAGAAATGTGCATCAGTAGCATAAAGCGGCGAATGATCTCCTCATTATAGTCCGATTGCAGTGTCGCCACCGATGCATCCACATCGAAAAAGCCCGAGAGTGCCATCATACTTGTCAATGGAGGACAAGTGCTCCTAATCCACTCCACTTATGATCAAGAACCGTCGACTCTCTCCATACATACGGTGATCAAAATTTGCTCTGAAACTTGGTGTGAAACTTAGGATTGATGGAGTTGAGGGCAGCTCATATCGATTTCATGACGCAATGGATATAATCCTCGCAGAAATCTTCCTCAAATCAATTTGAGGATCTTCCCTTCGGTGAGATCCTCCTCTAATCTTCCATTGGAGAGCTATGCCGCCGCGGTGGCTCGCTCTCCCTCGACACTGTCTCCTCACCGACCTTGCCACGGTCTGGGCGCCTCCGAGAGGCCTCGAAGTGGCAAGAATGACGGAGGACTCTCCTGACCGTCCTACAGAGGAGTAAAGTCTCCTAGTTGCTCTCCTAGTAACAGTGCATCTAAAATTAAGAGGATACAGATAGAGCCTTACTATGATAGATCAAAAGGAATTGAAAAGAATCGGAAGAAGTTGTTGTTAATCGTGGCAACCGGTAGTACCGCCGTTCGGCTTCAGTAGTACCGCTCGCTGATAGTACCGCTCCGATCGGCAGTAGTACCGCCGCCTCGACCGATTCTAGGTTAAGCAATGGGTTTGAGATTTTGGTATTTTCTTGGATTGAATCCATGGAATGGGTGTGTAAACACCTCTAGATACCAAAATACCACATTTACCCTAGTTTAAACCGCAAGAAATCATCCTCATTTTGAAAACCCTAAAATCAATCTAGGGTTCAAAGAGACAATAAAAGATGGGGATGATCCGAAATACCTTGAGGGATGGAGGAGGTGAGTCCTTGGGAAGACGCAAGGCTCAAAAATCCGAGGAAAAACCGAGCAGAATAGAAGATCCGAGTTCGGTTTTTTGTGGAGTTTTGAGAGAGGGAGAGAGAAGAGGAGAGAGGCGGCTAAGGTGAGCGGAAGAACCGTGCGGCGCGGGGAGAGAGAGATAGAGGCCGCAGGGAGCTAGGGTTTGAAACCACCCCGAATTTTTTAAGTCATATCCGGTAGTTCCGCCGTGCGGGCGGTAGTTCCGCTCAACGGTAGTACCGCTTGAGACTAACATCTTTAAGGATCATTATGCATTAAATGTATTAAAATAATAATTTTAAATAATTTTTGCATTTAATCAAATTTTAAAGACTTTTTCACAAGAACCTTTTTCACAACATTGTCCAAGCCACTCCAAAAAGTATGCATTTAAGTGAGCCATAAAATTATGCAATGTTGGAATAGTCTAAGACATTTAACTCACTCCTAAGTTTGCAAAAATGGCTTTCATCTAAAGGCTTGGTGAAAATGTCCGCTAATTGGTTTTCGGTCCGGATGTGGCTAATGCAAATATCTCCTTGCCAACATGATCTCTCAAGAAATGGTGGCGGATATCTATATGCTTGGTTCTTGAGTGTTGGACTGGGTTATTTGAGATTTTGACGGCACTATCATTATCACACAATAAAGGCACTTTATCAAAATTGATTCCATAGTCCATCAAAGTTTGCCTCATCCACAATAATTGAGCACAACAACTTCCTATGAAACATATTCTATTTGGCGGTTGAAAGTGCTACGGAGTTTTGTTTCTTTGAAGACCAAGAAACTAAGGATCTTCCTAAAATTGACAACATCCCGAGGTGCTTTTTCTATCCACTTTGCAACCCGCATAATCGAATCCGAATATCCAATTAATTCAAATTTAGCACCTTTAGGATACCAAAGCCCTATGTTATAGGAATGTTTTAAATATCTCAAAATCCTTTTTACGGCCTTTAAATGACATTCTTTTGGAGAAGCTTGAAACCTAGCACACATGCAAACACTAAACATGATATCGGGCCTAGATGCGGTAAGATAGAGTAAACTACCAATCATAGATCTATAAAGCTTAGTATCTACCGACTTACCTCCTTCGTCGAGGTCTAAATGCACATTTGTTGCCATTGGTGTTTTGATAGGTTTCGCATCTTCCATCCCAAACTTCTTGAATAAGTCTTTCACATACTTTGTTTGGCTTATGAAAGTCCCATCCTTGAATTGCTTGATTTGTAGTCCAAGGAAAAAGCTTAGTTCACCAATAATTGACATCTCAAATTCCCTAGACATCATATCACCAAACTCTTTGCAAAAGTCTTGATTAGTAGAGCCAAATATAATGTCATCAACATATATTTGACAAACAAAGAAATCATCATTGATAATTTTTGTGAATAAAGTGGTATCTACTTTACCAATTTTAAATCCTTTTGAAACAAGAAAATCTCGAAGGCACTCATACCATGCTCTAGGAGCTTGTTTTAAACCATATAGCGCCTTAGAAAGCTTGTATACATGATTAGGAAATTTTAAGTCTTCGAATCCCGGAGGTTGTTCAACATAAACAAGTTCGGAGATAGTTCCATTTAAGAAGGCACTTTTAACATCCATTTGAAATAATTTAATATCAAAGCTAGATGCAAAGGCTAACAAGATTCTAATTGACTCAAGTCTAGCTACGGGTGCAAAGGTTTCATCATAGTCTAAACCCTCAACTTGAGTGTAGCCTTGAGCAACTAACCTTGCTTTATTTCTTACCACAAGTCCGTTCTCATCTTGCTTGTTTCGAAAGACCCATTTTGTACCAATCACATTTTGCTCCTTGGGCCTTTCCACCAATGTCCATACATCATTTTTGGAGAAGTTGTTTAGCTCTTCATGCATGGCATTTATCCAATCCGGATCATCTAGAGCTTCTTCTACAAACTTTGGCTCAAGAGAAGACACAAACGAATAATGTTCACAAAATGAAGCTACTCTAGAGCGAGTTTGAACACCCTTACTCACATCACCCAATATTTAGTCTATTGGATGATCTTTTGCAATTGCATTATGGATCTTGAAAGGTTGTTGTTGATCTTTTGTTTCATCATCTATTACTTTTACATCGTTTGAAGTTGAAGAAGTAGGTGGTTCAACTTGTCTTGATGAGGTGGGTGATGTAGTATATTCCTTTGGCTTGATGTCGCCAATTTGCATGTTTTCCATAGCTTTGCGTAATTCTTCTTCTCCTACATCATCCAAATTATCTTGCTCTTCTTGAGAGCCATTAGTTTCATCAAATTGCACATCACAAGATTTTTCAACCAAACCCGAATTTTATTGAAAACTCTATAAGCTTTGCTATTTGAAGAATATCCTAATAAAAATCCTTCATCACATCGACTTTGAAATTTAGAGAGCCGAACACCCTTTCTTAAGATATAGCATTTGCATCCAAATACTCTAAAGTAGGAAATGTTCGGTTTTCTCCCAATGAGAAGTTCATAGGAAGTCTTTTTCAAAAGACGATGCAAATAAAGGCGATTTATGGCATGACAAGCGGTGTTAATAGCTTCCGCCCAAAATCTATCGGAAGTATTATATTCATCAAGCATTGTCCTAGCCATTTCAATCAATGTTCGATTTTTCCTTTCTACAACTCCATTTTGTTCCTGAGTGTAGGTTGTGGAAAGTTCATGCTTTATTCCAAGTTCATCGAAAAATCTTCAATTTTAGTGTTTTTGAACTCGGAACCGTTATCACTCCTAATTTTCTTTATTTTAAAATCAAATTCATTTTGGGCTCTTTTTGAGAAACTTTTGAAAATTCCGGAGGTTTCGCCTTTGTCATTTAAGAAGAACACCCATGTATATCTAGAGTGGTCATCTACAATGACTAAACAATAACTATTTCCTCCGATACTCTTATAGGTTGTTGGCCCAAACAAATCCATATGTAAGAGTTCCAATGGCCTAGATGTTGACATGATACTTTTGGAAGGATGAGAGTTTGCAACTTGCTTCCCGGCTTGGCAAGCACTACAAAGTCTATTTTTCTCAAACTTCACATCTTTCAAGCCAACAACTAAGTCATGTTTGAAAAGCTTTTTAAGTTGAATCATACCCACATGACCTAACCTTCTATGCCATAACCAACCCAAAGATGTTTTTGCAATTAAACAAGTTTTTAAGCAAGACTCATTTGAAGTGAAATCCACTAGATAAAGATTTCCAAATCTAAAACCTTTGAAAACAATTTCCTTTTCATTTTCTTTTGAAATAATGACATTTTCTTTAGAGAAAGAAATGTTGCCTAAATCACATAATTGAGCAACGGATAGCAAATTAAAATTTAGGGTTTCTACTAAAGATACATTAGAAATGGAAAGGTCATTGGAGATAGCAATTTTACCCAAACCAAGCACATTTCCTTTGCTATTGTCTCCAAAGGTGATTTTCTCATTGCTCCCGCTCTCAAAGGTGGTGAACATTTTAGGTCTCTCGGTCATGTGTTGAGTGCATCCACTATCCAACACCCAATGCCTTCCACCGGTCTTGTAGTTCACCTACAAAAGAGAATCAAGTTCTTTTAGGTACCCAAATTTGTTTGGGTCCTTGGAGGTTAGTAACCAAGGTTTTGGGCACCCAAATGGATTTCCTTTTAGCACCCAAAATCGAGGTGCCAATGAAATGAGCAAGAATATTTCCATTTTCAGTTTTTCTAAGCATATAACATGAGTCATATAAACCAATGGATTGAATCTTACCCTTAGAACAATTTTGAGACTCATGTCCCAAATCCCAGCATTTTGTACAATACTTACCATTTTCTTTTACAAACCTTGGGGGCTTGTATACCGGTTTCTTACCTTTCTTGGGAATGTACCCAAGTCCTTCTTTGTTGAATGAACATCTTTGATCACTTAATAGTTTATCAAGTGTAGCCTTTCCTTTGTATGCTCTTTCCAAGCTTTTGTTCAATTTTAACACTTGTTCCTTTAAATCTTTGTTTTCATAAACAAGTAAATCATCATGGACAAAAGATATGGCATTTCTAGAATCAATATTAGAAGAGCATGGCAAGGTAAGGAGTTCATCACATGATGTAGATATGCTAGATTTAGATACTTTTACACTAGGCATTTCATTTATAATATCGCAAGTAATTCCAATGCTAGTGCAAGATTTTTCATGGATGAGCAAATCATGAGCTTTCTTTAGCTCCTTATAAGATTCTTGTAGAGTTGTATGTTCCCTCTTCAAGATCTTAAATTTTGATTCTCTTTCCAAGAAATTCATTTAGTTCAACAAGCATATCCATAAGATCATCATATGAAGGCTCATCATCATCAAGGAATTTTACCTTATCTCCTTTGCCATGAGGCAAGTTGGAGTGGAGAATAGTGATGGAGCTTCCTTGATTGCAATTCCGACAAGTCCCTTCTTCTTGGAGGACTCATCTTCACTTGATTCGAGTCGAATACTCTTCTTGAATCCCATTCTCCAATGTGGGCTTCATTCTTGCCATCTTTGTGAAGCTTCTTGAAAAGCTTCTTCTTGCCGTTGTAACTCTTCTTGTTTGATGACTTTTCTTTGTCATCTTTCTTGTTGGGGCAATTTGAGGCAATGTGCCCTTTCTCATCACATTCATAGCAACGGATGTTGCTATATCGCTTGTTGGAGTAGGAGTGCCCTTCTTTGCCTTGTCATAATTTGCGCCCGGTTTGAACGCCTTCTCATGAACTTGTTCATTCTTCTTACAAGAAGAGCAAGTTCTTCTTGAGTTTTCCTCATCATCTTGGATTCTTCACTTACCACCGCTTTGGCCTTGAAAGCGGTGATCTTTTGCCTTTGATGAGGATTGCTCCAAGAGCTCCTCCTTATCCTTCTTGTATAGTTCATTTGTGATGAGGTTGCCCAATAGTTGTGTTGGAGTCATTCTTGCTAACTCCGGTGAGTTGAGGAAGAGTGTCACCAACATTTCGTATTTTTCCGGCAAAGCCCTAAGCATCTTTCTCACAATATCAAGATCGGAAGGTTAGTACCAAGGCCTTTGAGCTCATTCACAATATTGTTGAGTCGTGTGTACATCTCATTGATGTCCTCATGAGGCAACATTGTGAATGTCTCATATTTAATCCTAAGCCGATGCAATTTTGCTTCTTTAACCGTGGATGTCCCTTCATGGATTTCGGAAAGGGTTGTCCAAATAGCGTGAGCCGCCTCAAGATTACTCACCCTATTGAACTCATCCGCTTAAAGCTCCAAAATAGCATTCATTGCTTGGGCATCTAAATGAGCATTTCGCCTGTCTTGATCCGTTGGATTCAATGGATCAAGCGCCATGACGTAACCCTCATTTACAATTTTCCAAACGCTTGGACTCATGGCCTTTAAATAAATTGACATTCTAATTTTCCAATAAGCATAATTTGATCCATCAAAGAAAGGTGCCTTGCCTATAGCAAATCCTCGCTAGCCATCCTTTCTCTCTAGACGGTTAAGTCTAAAATGAGAGACCAAGCTCGATACCACTTGTAGGATCAAGGATACCGACTAGAGGGGTGAATAGGCGGTTTTAAATTTTCTTTTCAACTAGGCTAAATTTCTCTAATTCTAAGAACAAGAATGAAAGACAATTTTAAGCCTACACAATACTAGTCAAGCAAATAGCAATACTAGTAATAACAAGGACTAAACAAAGTACTAAGCATGAAAACTTAGAACTATTTAGAGAGCAATAGAGAGATATGCACACTTCGATGTTTTTACCGTGGTATCGGAAACTTGCTTGCCCCACTAGTCCACGTTGAGGTTAGCTCGAACGATCGAACCGGCTCCACAATTGAGCCAAGCACCTCGATCACTAGAGGTAGCTCTTCCCGCTCCGGGTAGGCGAGCTCCAACCTTCACACGAAAGTCGGGTCTTCTCACAAGCTTCTTTGAGAAGATCACCGAACAAGCTTCTCCCAATCGTCCGTGTGCCAAGCACCAAGAGTAACAAACCACGAGCTTCGCTTGATTGCAAACTAGTGCCAAGGATCGACTAATGAATGCTATGCACTTTTTGCTCAAACACCTCAAATGAATGCTCAAGAGTGAAAGTAGGTGTGTAGTGAATGCCCAATGCTCAAGAATGATCAATAAAGTCTCTCACATCTGTCTATGAGCGTTGGTACGGTATTTATACCTTCCACCTACCAAAACTAGCGATTTGGAACAAATTCCGAGAAAAATCGAGGCGGCGGAACTACTCACGGCCTGCGAGGCCGATAGTACCGCTCCCTATCCGACGATCGTAACGGCTATGTCGAGCTTCAGGTGATCGTTGGTCCGCTTGGCGGTACTACCGACGTTGTAAAGTCCCAGACTACCGCTCACCGGTAGTATCAAGAAAGTCGGCGCAGTACTACCGCTGAGCCGAGCACCAAAAGTCACTCTCGGAAAAAAGGCTCGATTCCCATCCGAACTACTCGTGGCGGTAGTACCGCTCGATGCAATGAACTACCGCTCTCCTAAAACTCGGGGCATCCGGAGGTGCTCTGGAGAAATGGGTCCGATCCACCTCCGGAACTACCGTGGCGGTAGTACCGCCTCGACAATGAACTACCGCCTCGATTTTGGAAATGAGTCCGGAGGGTGCTCTGGAAAATGGGTCCGCTTGAGGTTCGAACTTCCGATCGCGGTAGTTCGATTTTTCAGCAGACTACCGCTCAACGGTAGTACCGACGTTGAAAATCAACGGAACTACCGCACGCCCGCATGAAGTACGCTTTGGCTTTTAAAATAGATTTTTCGAGAATGCATGATCCTAGTTGATCCATGGACACTTAAGAATTTGCTATCAAACTACTTGCCATGATCCCTCTTTATGGTACGATTATTTACCCTATAATCCGGTCTTCCACCATTCTCCTAAGACCGGTAAAATTGAAAAAGGGGATCCTATTCTACATATACCTCTATCTTGAACCATGTTTGATCTTCATCCTTATCCTTTGGCTTGCATTTGTCAACTATAACCTGGACTTAACCTTTAAACACTCATTAAACGGTTAGTCCCATATTCATATAAATTCATTAATTACCAAAATCATTTTTAGGGGCCTAGATGCTTTCAGCGGCTCTTTGCAGACCCGCGACCAATGCCCCCACTTGCCACACTTGTAGCAACCCTGGTTCTGCTGGCCATAGGTCTTGCCACTTTTCACAGCCTTTCTGTCATTTGGAGCATCTGATTTGCCTTTCTGGGCAGCGGCCTTACCCTTCTTTCCCCTTCTTTTCATCAAGGGCTTTCGCACCTTGTAGCTCCTAGCGTTGGCCTCACGGCCAGCGCAGCTCCCTAGTGGCTGAGTGACGTAATTCTTGCGGAGAAGTTCGTCCTGAGCCTCCGCAACCTGCATCATATCAATCAATTCGGCATACTCCTTGTAGCCGTCTTGACGATAGTTGCGGGCGGATTGTACAGCATTGGGGTGAAAAGTGGACATGATCTTTTCGATCTTCTGCTCATCTGTGATCTGCTTGCCACAGAGTTGAAGATTGGTACAAATCCTGTGCAAGGCAGAATTGTACTCCCCGACCGTCTTAAAGTCGGCAAACCTCAGTCTGACCTATTCTTGCTCTGCTTGAGGAAGGATGGTGTACTTTAGCCTCTCAAACCGCTTCTTGAGTGCGGTCCAGAGTGCTAGCGCGCTTTTTTCTGCCATATACTCATTCTTGAGAGTAAGGCAAATGTGGTGCCGAAGAAAATGAAGTGCCTGATCATTTTCCTCGAGCGTAGGTTGGGCGTCATTCAGTCCGCCAATCCAAATAGCTGCGCGGAGCCGCTTGGCTCCAAGTACTATCTCGACATCGGATACCCACGTCAGATAGTTACGACCATGCTGGGCCAGCTCCTCGAACTCCCGGTTCGTGATGCCAGTCATCTACATGCATATAAATGGAATAAGTTTACTTCAGGTAAACATGCACGGAATAATTTACTGCGTGTAAATAAATGGTACAGAAGGTTCTCGTAATGTTTCATAATTTTATGTGAATTTTCTATAATTTTACTGCTAATTTCAGTGATTAAAAGCAATTTAAACAATTACAATTAACCAAAACAGTAAATAAATACAGAAAATACAGAAAATAATAATGGCAAAAATTAATATTCTTCAAATGCTAAAAATAATTCAAAAATCGGATTCCCGAGGCCCTTTTATGCTAGAATATGAATTTTCAGCGAATTCTGCAATTTCCGAGGGTCTATGCGCAAATTTTTAGTTCAGAGAAAAATTCGCGCAATTTTCTGATTTACTGAGGGGTTTTCTGCAAAATTTTGGACCCGTTCGTAAATCGGAGGGTCTATCGGCAATTTTCAGAATTGCCGATACCTTCTCGCAAATTCGGACCTAAATTAAAGAATTAAGGGCCGATCGGTAATTTCTCGAAAACCGAGTACTTTTTCGCAAATTTGCCCGGCAAGCCCATCTCCCCTTTTTCGTTCGCCTGCTTTTACCTCTCCTCCCTACCATTTGCATTTTGGCGGTTGGCTCGGTCACCAAGACGATGGGTAGGGTTTCTACCCATTACCAAAGACTACGGCGGATGGGAGACCGTCGGCGGTGGGGCCAAGAGGGGCGGGCGCGGGCCGAGCGGGTTGCGGCGGCGGCGGCGGGCGCTCATGGGAGGAGCCGCCGGGCGGCGGCGGCCATGGCGGCACGATTCGGCGAATCGAGACCGGCGACGTCTCGGGCTCCCGGCCGGCGGCATGCATGCGGTGCCAGGCGCAAAGTGAAGCGGAGGACCCGAGATCGGCAATGCCGGTGACCCATGGTGGCGCCTCGGGCTCCGCGATTCGGCGGCCGGCCGGCCTTCCTCGGGTGGGCGCGATGGCGGCGAGCAGCCGATCGGCAATGCCTGCCGGCCAGCCGAGGCGGGCGGCCGTCGGGCGAGGCGGCGGCGTCGCGGGGCGGGCTGCGCCATGCGGTGGCGGCCGTGCGGGTGCGGATGGGGCCGGTGGCGGCCAGGCGACGGCGGTCTGCGTCGTGGCGGTGTAATGGGCGAGGCGCACTGGAAAGCTGGCGGCGGTGGCGGCTGCCGCGGGAAGCGCCGGCGGCGGCGGCACGTCGTCTGGGCGGCGGCCACCGGTGATGCAGCGATGGCGCCGGTGGTGGCCGGCGGCGGTGGGTGGGGATTTTTTCTTTTCTGTGATGTTTTAACCATGCAGAGAGGAAAAAACAGAGAAAAAGAGAGAAAATCATGGCGAAATTTTTCGTACAGTGATCATGCAGGATCGTACAAAAATTCGTTTTTAATCTACGATGCAATCAACATCCACCCGTTTCGTAATCTACCGATCGACATTGTGCCGGCGATTTCAGATCTGCTCGCGGTAGATTCGGGTGAATTTGCACCGTAGAAAAATCAATCTAGAACGTAAAAAGAAAATACGGATTTAAAAGCGATCCAGAAAATTCAATCTGTGCTTTGATGATTACCTTCGTTCACCAGAGCGAAGTCGTGCTGATAACGTGTTGAGAAACCGACGCTGGCGACCAGTCCGATCGGGTTCTCTGCTTAGAACAAGAACGAATCAATCACAGAATCACAGAAGAATAGAATGAGTACACAGAGAGATAGAGAGAATTCCCGGTCTTTCTTTATTGCTTTCCATTGTGTGTACATAATGAGGGGTATAGCTCTCTATTTATAGAATACGGTGAGGGTGCCCAACCATGTAGGACTCTTGGCCGTGGGCCCAGTTTTCTAACAGCCTCCACGATATAAGTGTGCTTGTGTCGGTCATGTTAATACCCACAAAAGAAAAAGCAGTCAAAGCGATAACCACAGCTCAACCTACTCAAAACTGCAGACACACGAATGGCATTATCACCATAAACACGTCACCCATACAGATCTGCCTCTGAATCATAGCGTCCACTACTGCACTGGCGTACAATAGGTGAAACTGAACAAGACGACCATTAGCCTGGTTTCAGACGCTCAGTTCCTCATCGCTGCAGCATATTTTAAAACGAACATGCTGCTGGCGTCCACTATTTATTAAGCACTGCTAGTTGCTACAGTTGGAAAAGAACCTCTACAAGGAGGGAAACATGAAGATGGAAGGAAGAAGCAAATACAAGGAAACCAACAGAGGACGCAAAAGCTGAGGGCTACTTGAGGTGGCTGAACCAGCGGGATGGCTGCTTGAAGTGTCTGAACCAGCTTGAGCGCTATCTGAAGCGCCTGAACCAGCTTTTGAACCAGCCCCTGATGCCTGCAGCGTGTCTCTGAACCAGTAGGCCGAGTCCTTCGGGTATCGCTTGAGGGTTGTGAAATCGACATAGACGATGCCGAATTTGGATGTGTAACCTGACAGCCACTCGAAGTTGTCAAGAAGAGACCAAGCGAAGTAGGCAACCACGTTCGCACCATCATCGATCGCTTTCTTCAGCTCAGTGAGGTAGTTCTTGTAGAAGTCAACCCTTACAGTGTCATGTAGGAACTCTTCACGAGTGAGATTTCCAGGTTGATCCATACCTGTTATCATGGCACCATAATTTGTAGATACAATTCAATGAGCAATGCATGTAAACTTTTCAAGTTAAAGGAGACAGGTCGTTCAAGTACCGTTTTCTGATATAATGATTGTCGGATTTTGTACTTCTCTTTTATGTAGTTCACAGCTCCATACATGCCCATTGGGACGATGTAAAGCCAATTAGAATTTGCCTGCACAGATTGATACATCACCACAGATTGTCGTGTTAGCTTTGCACTTGTCAATCTTGCAACACTGACAGAAGAAACTATAATTGAAAGTGGCAAGAGGAAACAGCTATATATACCTGCTGTCCAATTGGTATGCCGTTTCGTTGAACTGCAAAATTCAAGGGCAGGTGAAAATGATGATATCTTGAGTAACTATACTGATACATATAAAACTTGAATCATAAGTTGGCAACTCACAGATAAACGAAACATGCCAATCGGCTGAGTAGCTTGTTGGTGCTTGCTGAGGCGTTGGTTGGTCTGCCATGTAGTTAGCAGTATATTGATTGATCCCAAAATAATCTGGAGCCCTTGACTAACTTAGCTTGTTCAGATGTGAAACTAGGTAACCTCTCTTTCACAATGTCTTGCATTGTCTTCGGATATTGTCCATTTATTAATGGATCAAGAAACCTGAATTGTGATAATTGATCATATCGATATGGGAAATTGTGTTAGACAAAACCTTGAGATTTTGTCATAGATTACTGTTACGGTCTTACCAACCAACATGGAAGTCCCTGGCCCTTTGAGCTGCAGCTTGGTCTTCAGTTGAGTTGGTCAGAGGTTCATACCAATTGAAGTCCAGAACTATCCCAATTTTGCCTTTCTGACTTGCCTAAATTTTAGAAAAAAGAAATGTTCTGGATCAGCTAATAAAATTTTACATGACAAGCAATACATATGTGACATATTTGGCATGCTTCAAGAGCTATTTTCACTATAAAATGTATATGCTATTGCATTATTCCGAATCTGAAGTACAAGTAAGTTCTGGCACACTTGATTTGGTTTGTCCACATATTAGAAATACCTCGGTTTAGTAGACCAAAATGCTTTCACCAATTTCACTGTCATGCACAAACCACAAGGTAAACCAAAAGCATTTTGAACTTGCAGGCATAAACTATCCTTTTCGAAGAAATAAAAAATGTATTAATGAGAAAAAATGCAGACTTTACTCGAACCATTATAGTATTAGATCACTTGGCAGTCGGCATAGCATGCAAAACATAGATTTTTGCTAGATAGAATGCTGAAGAGGATAGTTAAGTCAATTCCACTACAATAAGCTAATTCAAGAAAATACCAAAGAGTATAAGGATGCATTCATCTGCAGTACAAAAAGGGGAGAAAAGGCAGAGTGATGACTTTTGATAAAAATAATGCCCTTTTGTTGATACTAGACATGTAGGATCAATAGTTGTTTATAGCCACATCCATCAGATGGTAAAGATGGAAAATTACAAACTATTGGTTTACACAGGTAAGCATTAAAAACCACCAAAAATTAATGCTGACAGGTTGGGTTAGTTGTTGCAAACATACAAACTATTGTATTACTAACACTGGAAAATGTCATCAGTGCAACTGTTTCTATTTTTTCTTCTTCAACAGAAAATACCTTATACTTATTGCGGTATCTTGCAACTGCACTAGCATGAGATAAGAGAATGTTATGAGCAACGGTGTAAGGCTCTGTTGCGAGTTCCCACCAGCGGCGCATTTGGTGCACCGTTAGGGGGGTCCGTCCCTGTATCATAGCCAAGTGCAGCTACTATCCTTGGCTCATTGAACGTGAACCAGTTCTTCACTCGATCACCGTAAGTCTTGAAGCAAAATTCAGCATAGTCTGCAAATATGTCCCTACAAAAGACATATTATGAAGATAACTTGCCATGCTCCTTGTACAAACTGTGATAAGCGTTTATGTTATATGTACCTACATAGCATATGCAAACTAAAGGAAAACTTCTGTGTTGTGATTTTTTCAAAAAAAAAACCTTTTCAGAATGAAAATTGGAAAGCTGGTCATAGTCAAGAATTTTGGCTGTTAGGCTGTTTCTGCTCTTACAGCAAAAAATACCGTTGTTCTTCTTAATACAAGGATACACAATTCTGCTGCATATTCTTGAAAGAAAAGAAGAATTTGTGCACGGAATACATGGCAATTTTTCTTGTACAAGGTCTTATGTTTATCAACAATGAAGTCTCGATATATATATTTAGATTGTACGCAAGGACATACGTACGTACGTGTGTACGTACGTACGTACATACATACATACATACATATAGTGGCCGCCACCTTGGCCCAGTCAGCCCATTGCGCTAGGAGGCTCATTAATCGTGAGGCCACACGATTGGCCTGTGAGGACTGCTGTAAGGGAAAAGACGATAGTGCACCTACAATTGTAGACCTAGATAAGGACATTTATGTAACAATTCTCTTCATGGTTATAAATATATGCTTTAGGGCGCCGTGAGAGATAGACTCTCTTTTTCAGACAAATCTAGGTAGCACAGACTTCTATCCCTTGTCTCCACAATTTGTAAGGCTCCAGACAACCTATTTGTGGCCTCCCCATAGCCCCCTTGTTTCTGTTTAGTCTGTAACCACAACAGTTGGCGCCGTCCGTGGGGATCGGCATAGAAGCGACGAGCCGAAGAAAGAGCGTTCGGACACAATGGCACCAAAGAAGACTACGACATCGACTCCTAAACGGAAGAGGAGCACTGTCACCGAAACCGCCGTCGTGAGGGCAAGGGAACCGGCCCACGAAGGTCCCCCACCCCCATGGCAGTGACACACTAGCGAGGCAGCACCCCGACCCGTGGCAGGTAACGAGGGTGGCTCCTCGGTAGCTACACCAACATAGGACCCGACTACATCGGGCAACCGCAACATCGAGGTCTACACCGCTCAAGCAGTGATCTCCGTCGGCATTGACACCGTCGCCGCCACCATGCGGGAAGCGGGGGACCATCCCTCCAGCGCCGAGCGTGGGCAGAAGCCGCCTTGAAGCAATCCTTGAAACATTGCAACGAGAATTGGCGGACCTAGGCAAAGCCATGCACGAGATGCAGGGGAGTCGGAGTCAGCCGACGCCTGCCATGATAGTGGCGGAGGCGGCCGGAGAAGGAACAAAAAGCCGAGAGGCCAACGCCGAGGCCGGCAATGCCCCGAGTCCTCCCCTCTGCACAGGCTTGCAGATGAGCGCCTGGCCGGAAGGCTTCAAGATGCCCACGGTGGAGCCCTACCAAGGCGACACAGGGCTCCACGAGTTCCTGCACGTCTAAGAGATGGCCATTGAGGCAGCGGGGGGAGACAACTCGGCGAAGGCGTAGGGGTTGCCGCTCACTCTCTGGAGGTTGCACTCTCCTGGTTCTTCACCATCTCCCCCAGTTCAGTGTATGCATGGGAGCAGAGCCAGAACCTCATGCACAACAATTTCCAAGGCAACTACGTAGAGCGGGTTAACACCGACCAACTCTTCACAGTGAAACAAGGGCCAGGGGAGAAGTTATGAGCCTACTTCAAACGCTTCATGAAAATCCGCTACCAAGTAAGGGACGTTAACGACACGACCATCATCAACGCGGCTATCCGCGGCCTCCAGAAGGGCCTACTTGCGGAGTATAACGCGTGGAGGCCCATAAAGATAGTGGCCAAACTCTTCGACAAGATGGAGGAGTATGCCAGAGCAGAAGATGCGACACAACGCGAGGTGGAGGTTACGACACCCTCCCTGAAGCCAAGCCCGCTCTCGCTACCACGAAAGAAGGCTCCAATCGCAAGCAGCGAAGGGGACCCCGGCCCAGGTACGTTCTCGGCATCGAGGGTACTGAGGAGAGCACTATCCGCGGAGGTCGTGGCCGCTATCAAAAGGGCCACAGCGTGGTCGAAAGGACTCCCGACAGTAAGGAGCATGGTGCGAGGTGCACCACGTGTGGGCACCTCACTCGCGATTGTCCCAATATCGCGGCAATGCGAGAAAGCGTGGCAAGTGAGCACGTCCAGGACACGAGGGCATCGATAGTGGTGCACATACAACAACCCCTGGAGGTGTCACTCATCCAATCCCCACTGGCTACCCTATGAATCCAGGGTCCTGAGGCCGGTCCCCGTAGAGTGATTAACGCCATCACGGGCAAATCGTCCCTTGAGTTCCCCTCCAAGAGGCAACGAAGGGCCTACGTGCGTCAGACCCACCATGTCGCCAGGTACCCAGCGCACGTGGTCCCAGAATGTGCCTAGGCTGACATTACCTTCAAAGTTGAAGACGCGTCGGGGGTGGATTCCCCCACCAAGACCCCCTCGTAATCGAGACTAGCATCGCGGGGTGTGATGTGAGGCGAGTCTTAGTGGACGGAGGTAGCTCCACGGACTTTTTGTTTGCCAACGCCTTCGACCAGATGAGCATCCCTCGAGCAGGTTGGAGCCACCACGTACATACATATACTCTCATTTTCAATATAACACTTAAACGAATATGTTATATCTTCTTATCACTTCGGTATATTTAAATACTAATTCTAAAATATTCCAATGTGACTTGGTTAAAAAAATTTCATCAGAGCGCTTTATTTTTTTTCTATATACCTTTTTTGCATTTATAAAATCAGTATATACACAAATTATGCTATAAAAACTAGACATTGATGAAAATTTTTATGGGACTCACTTTGAAGTATCTTACGATCATTATTAGAATATGTTCAAAAGGATAAAGATATATAATAATATCATTTAAGTGGTATATTAGAAATGGGAGTACGTACTCTCAGGAGTATGGAATCATTTTCCTACATACACGCATATATAGATGAATATGTAGTTACTCCAAAATGGCAAGGCAATACCAATATATGTGTGGGCGGAAAGATAAAGTAATATTTAGTGTGACTTACACAATCTTTGGGCTTAACCAGCCTTCATACTTTTTCTGAAGCGCAAGTGGGAGATCATAGTGGTTAAGATTGACGTAAGGAGTAAGACCTGCTCAGTTTTACAGGGAACATTCAGACAGAAAATACAAGTATGTTCCCGAAGCAGCTTCAAAGGTTGAACTATTCTGTTTGAAATCATACCTTGCTTAAGGATGTAGTCTATCAGATTGTTGTAATACGCTACACCTTCTGCGTTAACTCTTCCCTCTCCATCTAAATCAACCAAAATGCATCAGTGGAACTAAGAAGCAACTTGTGACTCATCCAGCTAACCAGTTCAAGTAGGTGCTATGGCTAGAGTCAGATTTTATGTACCTGGGAGGATCCTGGACCATGAGATTGAAAACCGATATGCATCAAAATTCAGGCCTTTCATAAGATCAACATCTTCCTGTACTAGCATAAGGACAACAAAACATCAGGCTGATAAAATTAATTCTTGGCTCAAGAAATTTTTATAGGAAGTGTTTTGTAATTTTCCAAAAGTATATATGCTAAAGTAGTTTGATGCAGCAAGCTTAGCTACGTCCAATTAAGGCCAAACTTGAGCCTTGCTCACAGCCAAACTCTGGTAAACACAAGCAACAGCTAATATAGATTGTTTCCAGATTTGAGTTCACTTGGAATCCTCTATTTTTCGCGTTTGTTTATGTTCAAAATGAATATGGATAGCAACTACACAAATGAAAGCATCCTCATGGCCATGAAAATAAGTATTCTGATCCATCAATTAACTGAATGATTAAGCACTAAATTATATCTCCACGTACCTAGCTAAATGGGATCTAGAAAACAGAGGTGGGTCTCATTTGATTCTCATGTACCTTGTAGTGATGATATTCATCTGTTGTAACATCTGCATTCCCATTTCCTGCAATATTTCCTGTTCATTGCACCACAAAATAAGAATGTTAGCATCCACGAATTCCACAACTTCGAGCCTGTAGATTTCATCCTTCATCTTGAGACACAGTTTTCGGTGGTTCGACCCCCAATCTCATCGGTCATGTCCATCCTATCCTTACTAGACCTTCCTATACTGTATCTTGCAAGTTGCAAATATGAAGTTTCTTCACACTACTGCTGACAAACGAACAGCTATATTGTCCAATAGTATGCTTTGTTGCAAGACCCATTTACTACAAAATCCTTGGCTCCTCGCTAGTCAAAATTAAGAATTTGAGTGTCAAAATAACCAAGATGCTTTACTAGAAGACTCGAACTAAACCACATCCAATCGGTGACTAGTCCAGCATAGTACTATGTGATGGACTCGTGGTACTACCACTACCAGTAATCTTGAATAAAAATGTTTAGATCACAGGCAGCTTGCAAGAATGAGTGAACAATGTTTTCTCACAACAAATTGTTGCTTCAGCCTTAGCTCCCTAAGAGATGAAGGATTATTTGCAGTATCTAATTGACGGGCGAACTTAGTAAAGTAGAACTCGTAGAGTCGTGATGCATTACGTACCGGGTGTGTGGACGAAGGGGTCCCAGATGCAGGGCCCGCGGCCGCCGGACGCCGCCATGCCCTCGACCTGGTACGCCGACGCCGCCGTCCCGAACACGAACCCCTTGGGGAACGAGGCCCGGCTCAGCCCGCCCGTGTCGACAGCGGCGCGGACGCACGCCCAACCATCGCAAAGCAGCACGAGGACCAGCAGCAGCAGAAGCGGCGCCGGGACGCAACGGGCCGACGGGGAAGCCGCGGCGCCGGCACCCATCTGAGCGAGCGCGAGCGCGAGCACAGCGGTTCAGTCTCAGTTCAGTCACACTCGTCGGTGGAAGTGAGCGGCTCTTGAGTCCGTTCATATATTGACTTTGTATTTTGGCTCCTGCTTTTAAAATCCAAAGCCAATACGAATATATTAATTTTTATAAATCATTTCTATGTGTTACTATTATTTATCAATTATTATTTTATACTTTCTTTTTTATATATTATAACGTATTTTATATTTTATTATATTATAATTCATAAATCGTATGACGATCTAAATATTATAATACATTTCGTTACCATGTTTTTCTTACATAATATATTACTATTCATTAGTTAGTATTATTTAATAGTTATTTTTATCAATTATAACTAAAAATTATTAGCAAAAATCAGTATAAATATACTTTGATAGGTTCCGACTTTGATACTTCCGCTGTTTTTTCACTGCTGTGCTGCCTACTTTGCACGTGATGTGATCCCTCCGCCCTAGGTTGGTGAGCTGATCTGAGGAGCCGAGGCTGCCCGCGCGGTGCGCTGATTGGGTTGGGTTGGAGGACAGCACAGCAGAGGGTGTGCGTCCCAGAGCATTGGCTTCTGATTCCGGTAATTTATCAATCCTCTCACCCTTATCTCACCTTGAAATAAGCTAAAAGTCTACGGGTATATTTTTTTAGCTCCAATTTATAACTTTTAGCTGTTAATAAAAGAAAATATAGAGATACAAATAATTCACGTGCGATTTTGATTGATATAAATGAAGTCGCTACAGTATACTATAATTTAACTTATAGATCTCGCCTTAAAAGACACTCTATTTAAAAACTAGTTACTATAGAAAAACCAAAAAATAGTTTTTAGAAGTTAAAAAGAAGAGACCCTACGTACGAATTACGTACTCATTCCTTTCACTCTCGTCTTGTGATGTATCTCTCTCTTATTTTTCTGTCACTCATCTTCTATTTCTAAAGATCATTTATTGTAGCCACTGCTATTTATTTTTAGCTAAAAATCATTAGCCGTGGTCCATATAAAAAGAGGTGTCGGTGTGGGCGGGCGTGGTTGTCATTTGGCTCGGTGTTGGTGGATCCGTCCGCCAGCTTGGCCGCAGCAGAAATCGCGGTCCGTGCTTCACGACACGAGGGTGCTCCTGCGATCCTGTCTCCACGCGGTAACGTCGTCCCGTACCGCACTGCGCCGACCTTATCTGGAGAGACGGTAGTACGGTACGTCATCTTGCAAAAGTTAAGTGGCGAGCTTAGTTTCAAAAAGTCAGCACCGCCGTGCAAAGTGCAAAGCAAGGTGGAGAAGTGGAGAACAGGTCGGCGGCAGCTTCCTCCGTTGATTGGAGAAGCGAATCCGTATGGTACAGTGGAGCAGCAAGGGGTTGCCATGACAGACCGAGCGTGACCAATGGTTTCACTTTCGGACGATGACGAGCGTCCAGAGGCACATGGTGAACAAGCTTGGATACATGTGGAGAACGATCTACGTACGTACACAACAAGCACGCGGTGCACAGACAACGTGGCTCTGGCTCGGCTTCGCAAAGCGGATGTGTTTAAAGTTTTAAACCAAGCAGCACAGGCACGCTCTTCCCTCTACAGAATAGAGGCTGGCTGGGTAACGCCCGGCCCCGGCAATGCAAACAAGGGTTCTTTTCTTAATCATCCTTGTAGACAGTATAAATATACAGGTATATGTCAACACCAAGGACTTGGGACTCGAAGCAATTTTACCAAGAAGAATGGCATCATTGCCAAACCAAGAAGAATGGCTGTTTTTTTAGCCTCTAAAAACTGTTTTTCGATTTTTCTATAGCAACTAATTTATAAATAAAGTTTTTTTAAGATATAGTTTACTAGGTAATTATAGTACATACTATATCGACTTCATTTATATTGGCAAAAATCATACGTGAGTTTCTGTTACTCTGTAATCTCTCGCACAAACAGCCTAAAAACCATAAACCGTAGCTAAAAAGTATAACCTTTAGGGCTTGTTTGTTTCAGCTGATGAGTATCCAGCTAGTCAGAATCTGGAGAAGCTGGATAACCCCAGCTTCTGGCTACTAGTTCATTTTCTGGATTCAGAACTTCCGCTACTTAGAATCTGGATGAAAATCTGAACGTTTGTTTGAGCGCAGATTCTAGAGTAGAATGCAGTGCTGTAAACCGAAACAAACAGGCCCTTAGCCAAAAAGAACAGACCCTCTCGAACCGCTGCCGCATCCGCTCGTAGTCTTGCCTGCTCGTCACCTCAACCTGCTGCCACTCCGATCGCTCGACCAGGCCCTCCCCTTCGAGCATCCGGACAACTTCGGACATGGACGGGCTTGCACGATTGCATCTTACATGGGTCGAGGAAACTGAGCGTATGAAATATGGATTTCGATAGGGATCTATCTAAGGCACAATAGAAGCTACCAAACCTCTAACGAAAGTCTAAATGCTTCAGCTGCATAATCTATAAGCACATTCATGAAGTATCTGAGAAACTTCAAAGAGTAGTAGAAATGTGGGATTGCAGGAGATGAATCAAGCGATTGATTTGTTAAGAAAGCAAGTACCTCGTAAACGGTAGGCCACAGTAAGATTCTGCATGAAAGGATAAACACGTTCTGTTTGTGTCGTACAGAAGCCAAACAATCTTAAAAGATTCCGGTGAACTGCAACAAAAGATTCCGGTGAACTGCAACAAAAGATTCACGCAAGAAGGCAGCCTCCCCTCCAGGACTCTCATAATCAGTTGACCGTTTTACAGCAATCTTAGTGCCATCTGGATGTGCTCCTTTATATACTTTCCCAAAACCCCCCTGTCCAAGAACATTTTTCTCACTGAAATTATCAACTGCAAATCTTATCAACTGGCCAAATGCAATTCTTCGATCGTCCTCACCTGGGGACCATAACTTATCAGACTGGTCAGTTAAATGCAAATGCGACCCATGCCTACTTCAAATTTGTGAGACTGACATGGTGCCTCAAAAACACAACTCCAAATGATGTTGTTACAAAATTACTAGTTTTTTTACTGTGCCAGCAACCAGCATCAGTATTAAACGTGGTGAGGTAAGCAGAATATGGCCATGTTCTTTTCAGCTTCTAAAAGTTGCTTTTCGGTTTTTCTACAGTAACTAGCTTTTAAACGGAGTATTTTTTTCAAGATAGAGCCTACTAGTTAATTGTAGTACATACTTTGCTGGCTCCATTTATATCGGTAAAAATCGCACATGAGTTTTTGTTATTCTGTAATCTCTCGTATAAACAGCCCAAAAGACACAAGACGCAGCCAAAAACCACAAGCCACAGCAAAAAAGAACAGGCGCTATGCCAGTCAAATACCTGTGTAGTCACACAAACCAGTACTGGTACTGGAAACCATAGTTTACAAGGAACCAACCAGAGTTCAGGAATCGATGTCTGCTTGAACTGATTGGTTTTTGGTTTAATAAATGATAAAATTATGATATGTGAATCACATCTTTGTTTTGATAAGCTAATGAGAAGACCACAAAAGAACTTTAGCTGCAACAAAATGATGAGGGAAACCCTATGCAGCAAGCAAATACACTACCTGATACGTCCACAAAAACTTCACGCAGACGGCTTTTCCTTCTTCCATTACAGATAATAAACAGAGCCCCTACGATGAGTTAGCACTACCACTCCGATTGTGCCAAGCACAAAGCCTATTTTCGAACCACGGGATACACCTGTTAAAGAGTGACAACATTAGCATATGCCCCAAAATTATTTGACAGAAATCCAACCAAGATTCAAGACTCTGTATTTTGTGCTCTGTTAGGATCAAATGCCACCTGTTATGAAATCGACAAGATAAAACACAAAACCAATTAAGAACAATCAAGAACACGATACAAAGATTTAACGTGGAAAACCCTTGCGGGTAAAAAACCACGGATGCATGATCGGCGAAATCACTATATGAGAAGAAGTTACAGAACACACTTGCCATATATGTGATTCTACGCAGGGGCGTAGCCACCGGGGGGGCTTACGGAGGCTTAAGCCTCACCTCCCCCGGTGGTAACTTTGTACATAGTAAAAATATAAAAATAGAGAAAAATAAAAAGAGAGATTAACAAATCCAAAGTGAAGCTAACTCTCCTTGATGGGAAGGTTAACAACAAGCATGAAATTAAAGAAGAGGAGGAGGAGGAGAAGAAGTGATAATCATAAAATTAAAAAAGAGTTAATCAATCAATCAAAAAAAGAAAGAAAATGAAATAATATATGTAAATCATAAAATTAAAGAAGAAGAGGAGGAGGAGGAGGAAGAGTAGTGAAAATCTTCTCCATCCGCCGTCGCTCCGTGATGATGTGGTCCTGCAAGTGGAGAGCTCGATGAACCTCTAGTTGATCTTCTCCTCCGCCGCCTCCGTGATGATGTGGTCCCGCACGCGTGCCCAAGGCACCGCCGCCACCGAGCCCCCTACCGTGAAAATGATAAGAACATTGGATAGAGTGTGGAAAAAGATGTCACCTTTTGTTTCTATTGTCTCGTGATTTAAATTAGCTTAATTCTGGTATGTTTCATATGATCTAAATTTTCATTGTCATTTATAATTTTCTATTATATTACTAATTTTTGATATGTTTATACATAAGTGACTATCGCTACTCCGCACTCATGGCGCTTTCTATTATCGAGGTATCTACTTTCTATTTCTCTATTTTTTATTGGTTGTCTCCATCCAATTTATAATTTCTATATGAATTTGAAATTTTATAAGAGTAAAAGACTAATTTTGTGTCAACTTAGTTTAGACCTATAAATAGTTCAGCCCACCCTCAATTTCATTCCTGGCTTCGCCACTGATTCTACGTTATTCTATCAGGTAGCTTACAGAGGATATAAACAGTCTTAGGAACAAGAGTCATTGACAAGAAAGGAACAGAGTTCTAGTCAGCAATGAAATAGAGACTTATCGGAAATTGGAATGGTAATATTCTTGTAGATGGAAACAACATTCCGCTCGAAGAGTCTCAGAAGATAATGGTGTAGAGTTATAGTCAGAAGTGCCCTAAGTAGCCATGTCTGACTCCGGTCGACGCATGGACCTTAGAGCACCACATTGATGCAGGCCCCTGCAAAGTCTATTACGAACTCGAAGATGATCCCAATTCAAATCTCTGATCAGTTTGCATTGCTTACCTGATCGAATTCTTCAAGTGGTCAGAAAGACCTGCTATGATCGAATCCGACCAGATTCGGATCACAAAGTATAACATGCTCTTTGATAGATGAACAATGAAGAACAGAAAAATATGGCTTGTTACCTTGGTAAGACACATTTGATGCACAAGGATGGAGGAAGTTTGCTCCACAGGTCGAGTTATGATTTTTAAAAAATATAATCCATTTTTCATTTGAAAATACAAAATTATACCTGTGATTTTATTTTTCGCAAAAGTAGCCTACTATCGCTGAATCATTTGGCGGCTGGCCCCTATCGCCCAATGGCCGAGTGACATGAAGGCAGTAGCCTGTCGCCCAACAATCGGATGACAGGTGCTGTCGCCCAACCGCATCACAGTACAGTTTGGCCACACCACGGATGGTGGCGTGGCAAAAGGGGTCATTATTGGAAATAAAATTCATGAGGGATCAACTTTAAAATATTTTTAAAAAGGATTAGATAATAAAAAGAAGGCTCTAGTCACCCAACCGCTAGATGACAGAACCACTACTTGTAACGTGCAACTTGAAATACTGGACCAGGTATTGGGCCGGAGAACTTATTAGAGGCTAGCCCAGTGGCAGACCCAGAGCCAAATTTTAGGGGGGGGCTAGCGGGACATAATGTATAAAAGATAAACACACTAAATATAAAGTGAACTATATTTTGCAATCCAAAATAACACATAATTAGAATAGGGACATAGTAAAAATATAAAATACAACAAAGATTGTACCTTGGTAATAGATAATGTGCCTTCTAATGCCCATAAATACATGTAAGCAGTTATCTGCACACCAAAATTACCAAACTTAGTGATGAAATCAGAAATTGTATTTGTGAATAGTTATAAAGATTGAAAAAATGATGAAACATACCAGTAACTAGGATTGAGTAGTAGTAGTGTAAGTACGAGGCAATAGTATTCTACGAGATTTCATGATTTGAAAGCGTTTTCTAATTCTATCATCATCAAGGTTTCTAAAAATCTCTCGCTCAGTGTAGCATATCATCAAGTCACTGAACCACTCATCCGCTACTCTATTGCGCAAATCTATCTTGATAATATTCATTGCCGAAAAGACTCTTTCAACAGATGTCGTTGCTACTGGAAGGATCAATGTTAACTCAATAAGGTGATAGCCCAATGTGAATGTTCTATTTTTTCCTGTTTCAACCATCTTTTGAGCTAGCTTTGCAATATCACCACATTCATGGAATTCTACACTTCTCTTGATATTGAGAACAAATATTTGAAGCTAGTTTCTTAACAACAAATGGTCAACTATGTCAAAGTCATCAGCATAAATCTTAGCAAATCAAACAAGCTTATCTACATCAAACTTAGAGAAAGAGTCTCTTGGATCAAGACAAGACATGCATACCAGTAGCTCTGAAGAAACTTCATTAAACCGATGATTCATCTCTGATGTAATGGCATCAATAGCAGTAATGAAAATCTCAACATGGTAATAGTGATGGTAAGTCACTGTATGCTTCCTACGTGCAGACATATCTCTAACTGGAATGAGTTCTTCCATATTTGGCACGTGAATCTCATTTGATTTATAAAAACTTTTTACTCGCTGGAATAATGGCCCTCATTCATTGTCTCTTATGTCCTATAAACGTATTTTCACATCTACAAGCAAATCCATAGCTTCAATAATATCTTGATCCTTCCTTTGCAAAGCAAGTGATAACTCACTTGTAATGCTTAGCAAGTCTATTGATAAATGCAAGATAAAAACAAATTCAAAGCTTTTCATTTTCTGTATCAATTCAGATGCTCCATCATGACTTGATGGTTGACATGCATCTTTACTCACAATCTGTAGTACCTCTAATACTGTCTCCCATATTTGGTAAATACGCAGTATTGTTTTTAGATAAGAGCTCCATCTAGTATCAGAAGCTTCACATTGCATTAGGAGAAATCTTGCACAATCTAAAGAAACAGTCAAACGAATTTTATATGCAATTTCTGACTCTCGGCCATGATCAGAAAGTCTTTGCGTCACACTTGCCCTTTGATTTTTAAAATCCTCATAGCCCCCTTGCAATGTTGTGATAACTATTAGGTCCACCAACATGTTTATCAAATATTTCTAAATTTTTTTTCCAATTAGAATACCATGTTGTTGTAAATACATCACTACCAAATTTTTCAGGCCTTTCAGGCTTCTTGAAAAGAAAACAATAGAAACAAAAGGCGGCAATCTTTTTCACATTATATTCTACCCAATCATATTTATTGTACCAAGATTGTTGAAATACCCTTGAACAATCATTCTGCATTTTTGTGGGGAAAATCATGGCCTTTTGATTGGGTTGGACCTCTCAACAAATACGCTCTCCTCACTTGATCTTTAATTTCATTGGCATACTCATTAATAGGTATACGATTTACCGGATCAGTGATGATTTCATCGGGACTAAAATCCACCCGAGCCTTCTTTACTTGACTCTCATTAGTATGAGGAGTACTACTTGTATTGGATAAAAAGATATTTATGCAATGTTCATTTCTCCATTTCTTGCAACTCTATAAATCAATAAATGAAAATAAATGAAATTAAAATACTAAATTAATCACAATTACACAAATTTAAAATATAAGTTCATGTTTCATACCTACTAATACAAAATCAAGAATCACCACCCTTGACACCGCTTCAGCTGGCAACAAAGAACAAATCGAAGAATAAAACACGCAGTCGATCGACACCGCAGCAATCGCCAGATCCACTCGCCACTAGGCCGCTCGCCCTCTCGGCTCTCGCGCCTCGCGGTCTTGCCTTCTCCGCCTCTCCCTCCAGCCTCCGCCCTCCCTAGTTGCCTAGTCGGCTAGTCCGGCCCTAGGCCCTCCCCTCTCAACCTCGGAATCGCTCTCCTCCGACCTCCCTCTCCTGTTGCGCCTCAGAGCTCGGCGAGATCTGACGCTAGGCGGCCGGCCGGTCGGCTGCTCCCGCTCTCGCCGGCGTGACGAGCGGCGGCCCACGCGCGTCTGTGGTCCCGCCCCAGATCTGGCGGGAGGCGGCGCAGCCTGCAGACTGGGCTAGATGGCGTGGGAGGCCGCTCCCGGCCTCTGCTCGGCCGAGATCCAGCCTCCAGATCTGGGCTAGACGGTCGGCCGGGAGGCTGCTCCTAGCCTCCCCGCCGCCGAGATCTAGGGCGGCGCGCCCACGCCCCCGCGGTCTGGCGCGCGGCCGCTCTGCTCAAGCCTCACCGCCGGTGCCTCGGTGGATCGTGCGACGGCGCTTGTCCACGCCCCACGCCCCCGTCCGCGCCGCCAACCACAAGGACTCAGGTCTCAGGAGTCAGGAGGAGAAGCCGAAAGAGGATGAAGGGATGAAATCGATTCTTGTTTTGCTGTTGCTGTGGTGTCCGAACTGGATCTGGGATTCTGGGTGGGTTTTGCCGATTCGGCCTTTACACTTTGCTGCAATGTTGTTTTTAGTCCAAATCTATACTTTGTTGTGATGTTGTATTGGCCCAAATCGTTGGCCTATCGCCCTCAGCCTCGGCGGCTCGACCTCACCGTCACGGAGAGAGAGGCTGCAGCAGCATGGTGCCGACGGTGGACAGTGGCTACTGACGCCTGGCGGCGTGGCGCACCAGCCGGAGGTAGGGGGCTAGGGGTACCTAAGCTCCGACCGAAAATAGAATAGACACCAATCCCCTGACCCATCGGTTGGTCCGCTACTGCCATACCTAATAACAATGATCTAAAGCACCCCACCGCGACCGGCTTGACGACTGGCGGCGAGCGCGTTGGGGGTCCTCCGCTCCTCCCTTCGTCTGGCGTGGTGGCGCGTGTTCGTCCACAACCGGCAGGTAACAGTAGCACGTAAAGAGTAACTAACTTCATGGTACGGTCCCATACGATCAAAGTCGAAACAGGACTAACTGAAGCCTAGAAATTCCATTATCATTTGCTATAACCCGTTTCAGGTCTTCGACCAAAAAATAAATCTACAGGCAGAAGCGTAGACCAACATGACCACCTGGGAACAATGCGCGTCCGCTCAACGTAATATTACTACCGGTTGTCGTCAACCTAACATCCTTCCATCGGTTCCCATAATGTCTCCTGTGCTTACATCTAGGTTGTTGCATGATTTTTTTTTTTTGGGAGATGTGTTGCTTGGCAATTCGATAGCCATACTAGCTGCACACCATGTAAGGATATGTTCTTTTCTGCTTCTAAAAACTACTTTTTGATTTTTCTACAGTAACTAATTTTTAAATAGAATATCTTTTTAAGATAAGGTCTACTAGTTAATTATAGTACATATTGTACCGACTTCATTTATATCGGCAAAAACCACTTGTAAGTTTCTGTTATTCTGTAATCTCTCGCACGAACAACCCAAAGCCACAAGCTGCAGCCAAAAGCCACAAGTCGCAGTAAAAAAGAACAGGCCCCATACAAAATGTTACTCTGAATATTGCATTATTTGCTAATAGTAATTAATCACCTATATCATTCTGTACATAGAACAGGATATAACCTTTAGTTTAAGAGGTCACTTGACGCAACATATATATCCAGATTAGATTAAGCTTAAAACTGCTATAAGTATAAACAAGTTGCTACTGCTGTCGCTGCTTAAATACGTAAGCCCTATCCGTATCAAGAAGCTAAAGGAGTTCTCCTCTGGTATATATGGATTTACAGGATATGCATAAACCTCCAAATTGCGCCGAGGTGGCATGTCCATCTTATTAAACCTTTAGCCATTCCCCGGGGTACACGGCAGAAGCCTTTCCTTTGTCGACGTTGACGTTCTGTGCCCTTGAGTCGCTCTGAATTGGTTTTTCAGAGGTTGAAGGTATAACTGTTGTGAAGCTTCTCTCCTTGCTTCTCCTGCAGCGCAAATGGATTGTTTCAGAAGATCTAGTAATGTCCTGGACATCAAATCGGTACCTAATGCCCACATGATACCATACCCGATATGAACTATGAAGAACACTGCGCCAACAAGCGTAATTCCTCCAGCAACTAACTTTAGCACCCCTTTCCCTGATTTGGGAACATCATTCCCAGTCCTTTGAGCAGTGCTGTTATTTTCAACTCTGTCTTCTGATTTCACCGGTTTATCCTCAGATTTGGAAGCGTCCTGTATGGCAGATAAATGTTAAAAGTGTTTGAGGATGAAACAAAATGATGACTATAAGAGTAACATCGCAATGTGTAGCACGTCAGGAGGTACCGTTTGATTCCTAGTGCTCAATTCAGATTTCAGCCCTCGACATGCGCTATCATCTTCAGAAACTGCTGGCAATTTGCCACTTGTAGGATGCCTTGGGGTTAAACCTGAGTATGACTCATAACTCAAAACAGATGGCTCGCCACTTAATCCAAATCTGGGTTCTCCACAACTTGAACATACAGACTCCCTATCACAGACAAGAACACCACAATGTTGATCAGTGGTGCCAGTGTACTTTTGGAGGTCATCACTCCCTTTATTTGGATGATCAGCAAATATTTCCCCATTTCCCTGTTCATGACAAATCCTTCTAGAAACTGTGACTGGAGGAGCGTCCAAATCATTCTTGCCACTGTCGAACGCCAAATGACTGCTTATGGAGTCTGACTCTTCTGAGCTTAACGAACATTTAGTTGTTCCAGTTCTTGAACATTGGTCAGTTGGAGATTGAGTAAAGCAATATGATTCTTTATCGTGAATTAAAGGAGTTGAATCCACAGAATCAGAGTCCATAACACCAAAGTCAAGCGAGCCCACTGATTCAGCTAGCGATTTTTCTTCATGCATGTCATGTCCACTATCTCCATAGCCTCCCCTTTCTTCCTTAGGGGCATTGATTAATTGCAAAAGCGAAAGATTGTCTTCGTCAACTGAATTCTCAGGTTCTAGCACAGAGAGTCTGCTTTCTGCTTCATCAGAGTCATATTGTGTGTCACCTTGTTGGTCGTTCTGTCCGCCAAACATTCTCTGCAGAAAATAGAGATTAAAATGAATTATTGATTTGAAGTACAGGATCAATTAGCAAGAGTGTGCTAAAGAAAAGCAATCCTTTCATAGAGCTTGCCTGGTGATGCAATGCTTTAGAATTGGCACGTGGACTGGATCCACTTGAACCAGATGAACTGCATTGTGGTTGCTCCAGACTTCTACGGATGCCTCCAACAATATATTTGGGCATGGTTGTTGTGTAAGTGACAATATCAAAATCAGGCACCTGTCACCAGCGAGCAGAAACATGTCAATTAAAACTATTGCAATATGTATATTGGTAAATGATTACTGAATTGAATGGCATTTTTAAAAATAGTTTACATTTGAATCTAAGACTTACGTTCAGGCGCATCATCCTGACCTTTTTAGATAGCGAACGTATGCACATACAGACTTTCCGAACATTTTTTTTCTCAACCACATCAGAAGGGGTAAACAAATCAATTCCAGCTAACCCAAGGATTTGACATATCTGTAGAGGAAAAAGAGTATGATATATCAAGCCACCCTTTTAGAACAAAAGAAATACCAAGCCAGTAAAGAATATGTGACTGCTATCAGAAACCCAGCAAGATTCAGCATCTAGTCTAGACTCTAGAACAAACAAAACGATTTTGGTCCCATTTACACCACCAAGTACAGCTTTGTTATGGAGAATTTATACCAATTGTGGTTGAGTTTCTTGACTAGAATAAAATTCTCTGGTACCAGCCAACACAAACTGATCTGTGGTCATTGTTCAACAAATACTCTTTTAATGAAAATAAAAAAAGAACTAGGAAAGTAATGGAATTATTGAAGTTCACTGGAAACCAGTCAATTCAAACTGACCTATGGTTATTATTCCAAATCAAGGTAATGATTGTTAAATGACTTTGCAACAGTCTTAGCCGGTAATATACTTGTAACTGGCAGGGAACTAGTACAAAGCACTCAGCAATAGCAGGTTCAGTACTGATTTTTAGAACCACTGAAATGAAAATCTGACGACCCAAAAAATTGACCAAACATCTGAAGCATCAAGGAAAATTTACGCTGACCAAAATTCAGATTTAGATCATAAGAAGTACCCCCGCTCGTTTCGGCTTCAGCTTCTGACTTCTGGCTTATTTTTTTACTATTCATAAATTTCGTCTTTTTCTGAACTTTTCGGCTTTTTTTAGACTTTTTGCCGGTTCTTTTTTCCCGTATTCGTTTACGTTGTCCGTGATGAGCTATGATATTTTTTCTATTTTTAATTTTTTTAAAATTAATTATGCCAAATAAGTCACCTTCAGCTACAGTGAAATTTCAGCTACTACAGTGCAATTTCAGCCATAAGCCATAGCTTTTCAGCCCAACCGAGCGAGACAAATCAATAGTTTCGAGTAGAAGTTGACACTTGACTTGACAGACATCAGACTGGCTGCAAATGGAACTCATGCTATACAAATGGCTTCATTCAAGCTCCTTCAATGACAAATACTATTCTCAAGAAATTCTTTCAGTTCACTTTTATCAAAACTAATGCACTTAAAGTTAAAATCCAAGATAATTAAACTAAGCTTCTACAGGGAGAAACACACAATGATCAATACCTTTAGAAACGAGTCAACTTTTGGATAGGGCATAAATTTCCCATAGCTCTTACCAAAAGATATTCTCTCATAAATATACACTTTTGATTGCTTCAGTTGTTCTTTGTTCTTTTTCACTAGCCTTTTCCGTATTACTTTGGAAACTTGAAACCTGTCAGCATGCATATAACAAGTAAGCAGAATATATCAAAGGAACATTACAGAAAGACAAGCAAGTAAACAAGTGTCGGGACACTGAAACTAGTTCAAATATCATAAAGGCTTACTGTGCATAATATTTCCCATAGAAAGTAGGCTAACTAGTATCACAGTCTCTCTCTCGAAAAAAAACCCTACCTTTAGCTGAAGTACATCAATCACTGAAATCCAAGATTTCTGTAATTGCACCATATGTACAATTACAGCATTGAAAATTCATACAAAAGCCAACCAAGATGTGCCAACTAGTGCCAAGAAATACACACACAAAAAAAGATACACATTATAGTGCATTTGGCCCTACTGGGAGAGCCGGTGAAGAAACCAAAATCTTACAGCAATTCTCCGTCTGCAAGAAGGTCTGCAACTAAAATGTCTTCATCAAACCTAAGATGAAGAATTTCACCAAGCCAGATTTTCGTTTTTTTCTGAAACAAATACATAAATAAACAGAGCAGTCAAAATAATTACAATAAGTAGGATATAAGATGTAATATTCTGATTTACAGCAGAGGGATATCTAACAAAAAAAAAGTGTGTTTGGTTTGTATCTGCCATAAGGGTATCGAACAATACAAAAGAAGAAACCTACACTATACTTCCTAAGCACAGTTGTATTAGGATGCATGTTGAGTTCTACAACACAGTTGAACACTTTTAATTTTGAATTGTAAATCCAGTGCAATACAATTTTACATTTGTAGTTGTAGAAAATGAAGTTAGATACCTTTCATTCAATTTTGATGTGTAATTCTGATAAATCTTAAAAGGTTGAATGGCATGTATATCTCATGTTTATTACTCACAAATTTGTTGCATGAATACAAAATGTACAAATTAACATTTAAAAAGTATGTTGTAGTCTTGTAGTCTAAATGTACATTACCCATCGTCCCAAAGTACTGTAGTTATATTAGTTGGCAAGCACTGCAGCCATGTCCTTTACCAACTTCGTTTAATTTTGTCACGAGTTAAAGAGTGAAGCACAGTATTGCAATGCTGTACCGATTCTGTTGAGCATACACAAGGACTAAGTTGACAATTGATGTGAAAAAATAGTCCAGCATAGGCCATTTTTTAAAATTATCAATTGCATGTGCAACAACTGCTAAGCCTGGCAACCTGATAAATCTACGAATTTGTGTCACTTATCATGGCAGCATAGGTGCAAGGCTCCCCCCTCATATCTCAACCTCCCATTCGGGTCTAGTTTTTACTACAATCTCTACCTTTGCCTCTAGTCTTGGAAACTAGAGGCATGCAAGTCCAAAATAGCCCAACACAGTACAAACGCCTGAAATTATCCCCTGCCAAAAAAAAATCCAAAGGGCTAAAGAATATCTCGCACGACCATATCCCCACACAGAATTATCTCGGCAGCTAATTGCTCCAACGTTGCCCTCTTAGAGAAATGCATGGTTCTCATGTTTCGACAATATGAAATGCACGAACACTGGGTTTTTGAACCAGCAGAGAGGAGAGAGCAGCGATAGGACGAATTAGCTTCACAAATCAACTCAGACACTTCATATTGACGTCGCCAAATCAGAGTATCCTATCCTGACTTCTCGCGTATGCATAATCCGGCAAAAAAAAACCCCAAACAGATCACATGAGCCTGTAGAACGCAGAATTCAATCACCGGAGCGTCTGCCGCAAGGAGAGAACGGCGCCCAAAGCCCCAAACACGCCGCCCGTCACGGGCAGAGCCACCACTGTTCCATTAATCCCCACGGCCGAATCGGGGTCACAAAAGCTTACCGCTACTCGCGGGCACTGACCTGCAGGAAGGCGTCGTCGAGCTCGCGGAAGGTGGACGCGGGCGACGCCTGGTCCACGCGCACCACCCCCGTCGACCCCTGCTGCTGCTGCGCCCTCCTCATCCGATCCCCCCTCCTCGATCGCCGCCTATGCCCGAGGTCGCTCCAGCTCGGATCCTCCGGTTTTCGCGCGGAGGATAGCTGGCTAGTGACGCTCTCGAGGTTTTGGTCTCCGTTGCTGTTTGCTTCGGCGGCTGGCCACCACGCTACGACTCAGCGGTGGAGGTGGTGATGCGGGTGCGTGCGTGTCGGGGAGGGTGAAGGCGAGGCGGCAGCCGCGTGTCGCGCCCTGCGCCGGAATAAGCGCGGTGCTGCCCCGCGCAATTACTCGTGGTTTTTCACATGCGGCGTGTAGCCGTCGACGCTCACGCGCGAGCCGGGACAAAACCGCGAGACGAAATGGACGCGGCCGGGCTCGAGTCGTGGGCGTCCAATCCGTCATCCGATTGGCATGTCCGGCCAGCCAGCCAGGGCTACTCGGGTGCGTTTTGTTTGTTAGGTAGGGCTAATTTATTTTAGAAATAGTTTTATTCTAAATAAGATGATTCCATTTAGTTTATTTGATAAGAAATATTCTGTTTAGATGTTGTACCATATCATTTGATAAAATCAAACAAACCATACCGTTTCAGATGAAACCGTTCCATCTAATTAAGATAATTATACAAACACGATCATTTAGGTAACTGTACAAACCCGATCATTTTTCGTGCTGCGCAGATGATGATGAGATGTGCATGGAGTGTTTTGGTTATCCATCCAATAGCTAGAGTAGGAGGCAATCAGCCATTATTTGAAGAAGATTTTCGTTTGAAAGGACAACGAGTAACCATACGTACACTAGCCGCTGAAATCCGGTGATGATGTGATTTATGAGCCTTCAATGAGATTTGAATCGCTGTAGCACTGTCACACGTATCTAATTAGCGGCCAAGTGAATAGTGAGGGTGCACTTTGAAACTTTTCTCTCTTTTCTCCCTTCGCAGGCGGAAGTCTTGGGTTTGGAGGCCATAATCCTTCGAAAGAACGTTTTGCCAGAGGGATTCTGTTACAACACAAAACTGCCCGGTGTAATAACTATCTAATATTTTAACTGTATAACTGCTTTATTAACTTACACCTTTTACTTTATTCTGCCACCCTCTCATTATTTATAAATTGTACAGACATGAATGGAATAAAGTAATCAATCATTCTCTCTCAATCACTTGTCACATATTCTCTTGCAACACGTTATCAGCACACGCTCATACATTCACAAGTGCAAACAGAGAAAGAAAAAGATTTTTGGAGTCGATCCAATGGAAGAGGAATTTTGCCTTGTGGATAGTGGTATCACAAACTCTATATTTAGGGACACAAAATATTTTCTAACTCTTACTAGGAGGAAAGGAAATATTTTAACCATTGCTGGACGCGATGCAACGATAGTAGGCTTTGGTCGCGCCTCTATCACTCTCCCTATGGGTACACAACTGGAAATTGAGGATGCACTCTTGTATCCCGATTCAACACGTACCCTACTTAGTTATAGAGATATCCGTCAGAATGGTTTCCGTGTTGAAACCCAAAATGACAACAAAGAGGAATATCTCCTCTTAACCAAACACAACGGATATGGCAAACAAGTACTAGAGAAAATTCCATCTTTAAACTCCGGATTGTACTATACATACATCAAACATGTTCAACATATTGCGTACAAAGTAATTTTCAAAGACACTAACACATTCCAAACATGGCATGATCGCCTTGGCCACCCAGGCATTGGAATGATGAGGAAAATTATTAGCAATTCAATTGGTCATACATACATCAAAACAAAATTTCCGAAATCCTCAGATTTTGTGTGCAGTTCATGTGCCACCGGAAAATTGATTTTAAGACCCTCTTATCTTAAAATCAGAGCTGAACCACTTAAATTCCTTGAACGCATTCAAGGAGATATATGTGGTCCTATACAACCATTGTGTGGACCGTTCAGATATTTTATGGTTCTCATTGACGCATCTACTAGATGGTCACATGTGTGTCTTTTATCCACACGAAACCATGCATTTGCTAAGTTAATTGGTCAAATTGTCCAATTACGAGCACATTATCCTGAACATCGAATTCAATCAATTCAAATGGACAATGTCTTTGAATTTTCATCCCATGCCTTCAATGATTATTGTATGGCTCTTGGGATACAAGTTCAACACTCTGTTCCATATGTTCATACACAAAATGGTTTAGCAGACTCTCTTATCAAGAGAATCAAGCTCATTGCAAGACCATTACTACATAATTGCAACTTACCAACATCATGTTGGGGTCATGCAGTCTTACACGCTGCTGACTTAATACAATTACGTCCAACTGCTTATCATAGCACTTCCACACTACAATTGCAAACAATCTTCAAAATGATCCAGATCCCAAGACCATGGCAGAGTGCAAACAGCGCTCGGACTGGAACCAATGGAAGGATGCAATTCAAGCGGAGTTAGCCTCGCTCAAGAAAAGAAATGTATTCACCAATGTGATACATACACCTCCCAAAGTATTCCTGTCGGTTTCAAATGGGTTTTGTCATAAACGAAATGAAAACAATGAGGTGGTGAGATACAAAGCAAGACTTGTAGCACAAGGGTTCACGCAGAGACCCGGCATTGATTTCAATGAAACATATTCTCCAGTAATAAATGGAATAACATTCCGATATTTAATATCATTGGCAGTACAAAATCATCTATCTTTTCAGTTGATGGAGTAGTGACAGCATACCTTTATGGGTCACTTGATTCGGAAATATACATGAAAGTTTCCGATGGAATTTCAATTCCAAATACAGACGCAAATCGCAATATGTATTGTGTAAAGTTGAACAAGTCTTTATACGGCTTGAAACAGTCGGGTAGAATGTGGTACAACCGACTAAGTGAGTTCCTAACCAAAAAGAGACACTCCAACAATGATGATTGTCCATGCGTCTTCATCAAAAGATCCTCAACAGGTTTTTGTATTATATCTGTGTACGTTGATGATCTTAATATCATTGGTAACACACAGGATATAGATGAAGCACGTAATCATCTTAAGACGGAATTCGAAATGAAGGATTTGGGTAAAACCAAATTTTGCTTAGGTAAACAACTTGAGTAGCTTCATTCAGGCATACTAGTGTATCAATCAGTCTATGTCCAGAAAATATTGGAAAAATTCAATATGGACAAATCATATCCATCGAAAACCCCCATGCTTGTTCGATCTCTAGACAGGGATAAAGATCCATTTAGACCCCGAGATGACAATGAAGAGCTATTGGGACCCGAGGTTCCATATCTCAGTGCAATCGGAGCGCTTATGTACCTTGCAAATTGCACCCGACCGGATATTGCATTTGCGGTAAATCTACTTGCTAGATATAGCGCTACTCCAACCAAAAGACACTGGGTAGGAGTGAAGAATATCTTTAGATATCTTCAAGGCACTAAAGATCTCGGTCTATTCTTCCAAAAGAATCAAAATATGGATTTAATAGGATATACAGATGCTAGCTATTTATCAGATCCCCATAATGTCAGATCTCAAACAGGCTTTGTATTTTTACACGGTGGAACAGCCATTTCTTGGAAGTCTTCAAAACAGACTCTAGTGGCTACATCCACTAATCATTCTGAAATAATTGCATTATATGAAGCACCACGCGAATGTGTATGGCTTCGCAGAATGATTAACCACATACAACAGTCATGTGGTATAGGTGCAATTACATCACCTACCATTACCCATGAAGATAATGCTGCTTGCGTTGTTCAAATGCAAACGGGTTACATAAAGAGCAATATCACAAAACATATTGCACCTAAACTATTTTACCCACATGAATTGCAAGAGAGCGGGGAAATAAGTATTCTGCAAACTAAGTCTTGTGATAATCTCGCAGACTTATTCACCAAGTCATTACCAACTTCCTCATTCCAAAAATGTGTTCATGGAATTGGTATGCGAAGACTACGTGATTTGCAGACTTCAGGGGGAGAAATCTCCTAAGACTTAACCCGTTCAATACAAATATTGTACTATTTTCCCTTTATGAGTTTTCCCTCTAAGGTTTCTCATCAAAGTTTTTAATGAGGCAATATGACAACGTAATCATAAATATATCTCTCTTTTCCCCACAGGGATTTTTAGGAGATATAATGAAATATATGTCATATCATTTTCTCCTTAAATTTTTCCACTGGGTTTTAAAGGAGTTTTCATGACATATCTATTATATCGGTTCTCCTCATATTTTTCCCTACATGGTTTTAGAGGAGTTTTTCCAAGATGATGAATCAAGTTGATCATATGAAGACACATCGGTCAAGGGGGAGTGTTACAACACAAAATTGCCCATTGTAATAACTGCCCAATGTTTTAACTGCATAACTGTTTTATTAACTTACACTTTTTACTTTATTCTACCACCCCTCATTATCTATAAATTGTACAGACATGAATAGAATAAAGTAATCAATCATTCTCTCTCAAGTCACATATTCTCTTACAACAGATTCAATCGTATCAAACTTCACTCAACTAATGACGTAAAGTAAATTTTAATCCCTCAAAAAGCCGAACGGTGTACTCAACTTAGGAGAGAAGCTAAACCGATACTGTGTCATGTTTAGTCAAACCACAATAATTAATTTAGCGGGCATCGTGCCAGGTACCACGTGCAAAAAATAGTTTAAGGTGGTGATCGGTTCGGCTGAAAGCTGAAAGCTTATGGTCGAAAACACATGTGGTGGCTAAAAAAACACATGGTGAGAGAGGCTTATTTAACATAATTAAATTTAAAAAAATTGAAAAATATAAAAAATATGTTAGCACATCACAGACAACGCAAACGAATACGAGAAAAAAAAAGAACCGACAAAAAAACTCAAAAAAAAGTCAAAATTCAGAAAAAGACGAAATTATGAATAGTGCAAAAATAAGCTTAAGCTTTAAGCCATAAGCTATATTGAGCAGGGCCTAAGAGAGAACCTTCCCGCTCCTCGTATCGTACAGTAAGTAGAGTACAAAAATCTGTACACTGCTAGTATACTAGCGATCTCCAATCTTTCACCAAAAATTTCCAGATATTCACATGTGGCATTTTTCGGATCTATCGATGTTATGAGTGATGGGTCTACAGTCTACAATCTACATGTACTAATATTTCTTTGTAGTTAGGCCATTTTAAGACATAAGACATGTAATTTTACAATCTTAATTCAAAATATAGGGTGTGTAAGTAGATTTAATGATTTATTCTCTTTTATCATTATTTATTTTTCTCTCAATATTTATGAGTAGACGCTCACTAACTATCCTCTCTCCTATATATTCATCACACGTTAACACCACGGATACCCATACTCATTTTTTTTGTACTCACTTGTTCTTTTTTACTTGACATTTTTGATTTTTTTTAGTCTTCGAGATGCGACTTTGATCACTACTCTTTATAACTTTACACTAAGATATACTAATAAAACTATATTATTATAAAAATATTTTTAACGATAAATATAATAATATAATTTTTATATAGTCAATCTAAATAGTTTTAAATCTATTAGTGGTCAAACTTTTTTAAAAAAATTGACGATACAGATTCTAGGAAATCAAGTAAAAAGAACAGCGGGGCTACCATTCTTTTGGTTTTACTAGTTACGTACCCGTGCGTTGCAACGAAACTCATTAAATATATAGATAATCATGCTATAGAAGAGAGTTACTTTGATCGGTTGAAAAATAGAGAATAGTGAAAAGTTGAATGAATAGAGCGGTTGGAGGAGAATGAACCTACAACCACTAACTCCTTCTTTTATAATAGTAATAGATAACCTACTTAATCCCATGCTTAACCAAAAGTGCACTTTAAAAAAATTTAGGGAGTGCAATAAATATTTAATCATATGATGCAATTATCGACAGTGGTCTAAGGTTACGGTGGTTAAGGTGGTAGATTCAAATCTTTGCTCTTCTATGCTTCCTCCCATGTATTTTTAGTTTTCATTTTTCTAAAGAAAATCCATCATGATAATTGATGTAGTAGAGAAAGAGATAGTTAAGATGGAACCATTGAAGATGCCCGGATCCAAAACTCTCGCGCCCGCGCACAATGCCTACTGCCTAGAGCATGCCCTGGATCCAAAACTCTCCCGTCCGCGTGCAATGCCTACTGGCAAGAGAGCGTAGGTTGGTTGAATTCTGGTGTCAGTGCGTTAAAGGAAAATAGGAGCATTTTGTTGGTTGAAAGGTGTTTTTATACTTTTTCTCATCAGTAATTTACACAATTTTTAAAATACGATGAATGATAGATATATGCTATTTACCTCTTTATATATTTTAAATTTAGTGTTATTATTGGTAGAGGAAATCATAAAATTTCTTTTAACACCGCCTCAGATCGGTGCTGGCAAGCAATCCAGGAATTTCTTTTCCTTACTTCTGGTGCTTCTTTCCTTGGATTCCGCTCCATGTTCCAGTCCCACTCACGCTAGCTTCCAACTGGAGCCCCAAACTTGTTCTCATTCACGAGCCAAAATATGCATCTGAACATAGCACATAAGAGACAACCTACTTCATTCCCAGTCCTGATGAAACTAATCTCATTCTCATCTCATCTGAAGATCCAGCCCGTACATACACAATCTGTTATGAAACTGTTCTCGTAGCTAGCAAAACATTAGCGCAAGCATCAAATAACATAATAGCGAACAAATTTTCACCACGAACGATTAGCACCAAAACAGCAGCAAACCAAGGGGCTAAAGAATGATGAGGTCAAACATTTACAATGATCGGCTCACCCTACATCACAGGCAATTCCGCATTTTTTCCCTACACAGTTGTACAAAATCTATTGTGTGCTCTCAAGAGGAAAACCTTTGTCTAAGGAAAAATACCCAAACAATCCAACAAACAAGGCCGATGCTGAAGCTCACCAATCCTACTTGACTACACATGCTCAACTATATCCTAAACAAGCCCACACAGTTCCTTTTTGGCACCACGCGTGGAAATTATGGTGATCTGCAAAACATAGGCCGTGTGAATCAAATGAAGCAATACAGGTGCAAAACTAAATTGAACTGAGTAAACTAGAAAGCTAAGATTAGGAAGCTTGATCATTCCTCTGGCAGAAACAAACAGCTTACCAGTTCAGGAGCTGACGAATGGGTTCATAATCAGAAACACCACACTGTCAAATCAATACTACAAGCTGATGGCAGGAGGAGATGAAGACTCGAATGAAGCTCGAAGTGGTCTATTAACAAATGGGTGCACCAAAAGTTGCGACGCAGAAGGCCGTTCCTCTGGATCAACTCTTACACACTGGCCAATGAAATCTTGAGCTTCTTTTGACAAGTAGCTGGGAATAGGAGGTTGTTCTCCTCTTCCAATCATAAACAAAGCATTTGTCTACAAGTAGCAAAGCAATATTAGCGGAGAGCTGGAGACCAATATTGGGTCCAAGTAGGATACAATTCAAATGAGTTACAGAGCATTATTTGGAGAGAAGTACTCTGTATAGCAAAATGATCTCACACACTAATCACGCGCACTTCTCACCAAATAATAAAGAAAAAAGAAATAGAGAGGGAAAATGGATGAACCAGCAGCAGGTCCAATTTATTTTTTCCACAAAACTTTGTAGCCACAAGTTTATATGTACCAATTACAATTTACCAGAGCTATATCTGATATATACAACAGGCTTGGAAGAAAACAAATGATAGTTTTCCCTTGTTCTGCAACAGGAAGTGCATGAGCAGCTCCCAAATCCTAATATCGACTAATTTAAAGGAAAATGAGAACAATATGCTAACATCCTACTGCTTCTTTATTGCAAAGTCAAATAGAGAATGGGTGTTTTCTGCATCTTAATTTCAAATTTCTTCTCATCCCAAAGTTTAATATCCTATACATCAAACAAGGCCTAACATATAAGAGGGAGTTAACAATGCAACATATTTGGAAAATTCAATATCACACAACTATAAATTGTCAAGTCGAATTATAACGTACCCACTCCACATTAGGATATGGTATTTGACGGGTTAGCATTTCCAAAACAGTGCAGCCCAAACTCCACATATCAGCTGGAGGCCCATAAGATTTTCTAGGATTAACAACCTGAAAATGAGAAGGTGTATTTAGAACTTGGGCAATTTTCTGGTTAAGACATATCACACAGGTATCACTCAAATGTTGCTAAATAACATCAGAATTGAATAGTCACTAGCAAGGATGATGGATAAAAGTAGGTAACATGGTTTAAATTGTAACTTTTACCTCAGGTGCCATCCAATAAACACTTCCTTTGCATGATCTCAGCATATTAATTTTTGACATCTGAAATTGTACAAGAAGAAATCTATTACCATAAGACAATTTGTCATTGGCGAAGCACAGATAACTTTGTGGAAGAAAAAAAGGCCAACCTCCTTCGCTAGTCCAAAATCAGCAAGTTTTACTGATCCATTTGCATGAACCAATATATTGGCACATTTGATATCTCTGAATATGAAGCAATTGTCTCAATTAATCAAAACCAGTGCATTAAATGGAAGCATCAAATGATCGTATTGCAAGCAAATACAAAGGATGAACACAGACATCAAGAAATATAATGTGCAATTTGATTTATAATTTTGAAAGGTATTGTACCAAGTTAGCTTGCACAGTTAATCCCTCTGTATTTGAACAATCTAGAAAAGGCACATTTTTTCCAGGTTGAATAAAAAACTTAAGTTTGTACTTGCTGTGGAGTGGACTATCCAAAATGCTGATGGTGAATTAATTAGGTGCTCCTTCCAACAGGACTAGTCTATAGATGCTAACTTGTGTATGATACTTGTTTTTCATACAGGTTGTACTTCATCTCAGACTGTGTTTGCTGGTCTCTTTTAGGGTTCACAATCCCAAACTACAGCACCGAAGATACTCATAAACCAAGCAATACCATTAAAAAATATTTTAAATAAGAAATTTGAACCAACTCCACATCTCACCCTCGCATGCCACAATAAAAAAGAAACACAAAAAGGGAGAATAAGGTCCTAGATACAAAGAGAATTTGCTTATGAGTCAAAAGGACCTATATAACCTCCAGGACTCTATGGTGCATGCCACTTTCTTAAGAAGGTGGAGCAGTTGGTGGTTAGTTCCAGAAGTACATACTGACTTCAGGAAAGCAGATTTGTTCCCTCATAAGTGCTATTCACATTAGAAATGCATGACAAATAGGCTCAAAAGCTCAACTTTCATGCTCCACACTATTCTTTGTTGGAAAGGAGGTTCAAAGAACAATCTGTTATGGCTGCAGCATTGTAAGCATTGAATTACTTTCAACAAAAATTAGAAGAGCAGCTTTGTACCTGTGGACCACATTTCGCTCATGGAGATAAACCAATCCAATAAGAATCTGCCTTGTGTATGCAGAGACTTGTGAGTCTCGTAGTTTATACTTTTGATAGAGGGAAGCAAGAGAACCTTGTGTAACAAGCTCAAGAAAATGTAGAGTTTAGATTCTTCCTGCATTGAAGTGTCGAACACATTACATAAGAAATGAATATAATTAATAACATATACAAATAAATCAATTTGGTACATGACACAATGATTACTTCAATCAAATCATTTCTAAAATTGAAATGCATAACCAAGCAACATCAAAAGAACTGTGGAGTACCTTGTCAGTTCCATAATACTGGACTATGTTTTCATGTTCAAACTGACTTAGGAGAGCAATTTCCTGAGAACCAAAAAACTTAAAATTAGAGTTTTGCATAAGCAATGAAAATATAGCTTTAGAAGATGTCAAAGCATGTGATGATGTGATATAGACAGCAGTTGATATCCAAGATTAATTAAATGGTAACAAATCAAGAACAGCAGCTATAACCTGTTCAAGTGCAAGAATAGATTGTTGGGCGTTGCTTCCTTGGTCAAGCAAAGATACTTCCTTCACAGCAAAAAATGCACCCTCGCTGTAGAGATATTCAACAACAGAATGCGTTGAAATACATTACATGCTTTTCAAGTGATACAAAAAAAAGAAGAATACACTTAATAGTTAATACTTTACACTACGCTATGTGGCTAGACTAAACTTCTCCTATAATCAGGTGAAAGGTATGCTTTATACCACTCCTAAGAATCTTCCAAGATGAATCAGCCATTAAGTTTCTACAATATTTCCACCAAAAGAAAAGTGCTCACTGCATATGGATAATCACAGCTTCACAAGGTTGCAACTTGCAACTATCGAGGTTCTTTTCAGGATATGGTTACCATCATGTTGCCTGTAGCAGGTTACTGATGGCATTATGATAAACAGTTCAATATCAATCAAACTGAGTAACAAAAGGTCAAAATTAGTATGTCCCTTTTCTTTTGTATACGTACCACATGTAATATTTTTTTTTCCAAACTCAACCTGATTCCCCCCTGCCCATCTTGATTCTCCCTAGATCAGCTTACCATGAGCTTTGGACTAGATAAAGCATTCTCAGGTTACCATGAGCTTTGGACTTATCAATTAAGCGAGTTACGACCACGCGATCGAGGCGAAGGTGTGGTCGTCGATCGAGCCTTCGGCGTGGTCGTGTCGAGCAAGTCGAACACAGCGTGCACAGAAGTATGGCACTGTTATATGACTCCAAAAATCAAGTCAAATCAGCAATTTTCCTTCAGTTCCAGCAAATTAAATATTTAAATAACATGAGAACTGTTCTTTTTGTCTAGATCACCAAGGTGAGTTTTGAAGGGCAACACACTGTTTGGTATGATACGTTACCCTGCACTTTTCTAGCGCTTTGCACTTAAATGGATCACAAAATGATAGGCTGTTAACCACAGCTGCATTTCTCCTTTTTAACAATTTGAACTATGCTGTTCAAAAGACATAAATATTATTCTAGTTTCATATTCTATCCGCCACCACGCAAATGGACCAACGCACACATTTTCCCAAAGAGATGTTTGGCTTATACTTGTAGAATTTCATGATATGACATGCACTTGTAAATTCTAGGTGATAACGAAGCAGCTGTGCCCATCGGCTAACGAAGGGGCTATGTGGACTAGCTAAGCTAATCTTCAATCAAAATAACCAAAAGCTAAGGCCAAATAACAGGTCAACTTTTAAGATGTGCCTAAATTAGACAGAAGGCTGCAGTACATCTGTGACAAGTAACAATGCAAAAGACATGGCCAAACAATAAATTGTCAACTAAAGCATTGGTACTTACTCACTGATCCCCTCGTACACCGTTCCGAATGAGCCGCTTCCCAGAAGAGCACCACGCATCCATGACTTGATCTTCCGCTTGAACTTGCCATTCGGGGAGATGATGAACATAGCCTCCGTAGTCGTGCTAGATGCGTCATCATCATTCGTTGTCGATAATGAGGACGTCCTGGTGAACCCTTCAAAGGTCTCCTCTATCCTCAACCCTTTCAGCTCTCCCTCAACCCCTGCCACACCCTCAACCTCATCCTCCTCTTCCTCCTCGTCCTCCTCCCCCGTGTCCGACATGTGAGACGTGTTCACACGTTCATGAGCCGCTCTCAGTTCATTTTTCTCTTCCCTGGGAGCAAACGACTGCACGATGTCCCAAGCAGACCCGCTCATGTCCTCGGCCACAAACGACCGCCCCGGCGGAGGCGGGGAGAGCACGGGCGGCCGGGCGCCTCGGATCCCGACCTCCCCGCCTCCCCTCCTCGGCGAGAGGAGGCGCAAGCCCTTGACGGGCGCCACAACAGCAACGTCAGGGGCAACCTTGGGGGATTCCTCGGGCGTAACTGTGGGCTCCTCCACCGAGTCAGTGGCGGTGGAAGTGGAGGACGGGTGGAAGGGCTCCTCCGAAATGGGGGCAGGGACGGAGAGAGGCGCGGGGCACTGGACCTCGGGGCCGGAGATGGAGCGGGCGAGGGGGGAGGAGTTGTCCACGGGAGGCGGGGAGGCGAGGCGGGAGCGGGGGAGGAGGTCGGAGTTGGAACGCGCCTTGCGTGCCTCCCAGGCGGCGATGGGGATGGCGAACTCGTCGGGCCCCGACAACCCCAGGCTGCGGCAAAGCTCGTCGACCTCCCCCTCCGCGCTGCCGCTAATGCGGAAGTCCGTGCCGCCGTCGCCCCCGGCGGCCAGGTCGACCGAGCGCGACGGGCGGAACCCCAGCGACCGCTCCGCCGACGAGGACGAGGACGACCACGAAGCGCACGCCGATACGGACGACGCCCCCGTCCCCGCCTCGTAGTTGATGTTCTTCGCCGCGTTGCGGCGCTCCAGCCGCGGGCTGCGTCCGCGGCTCCCGCTGCCGCCGCCGTGGCTGCTAGAGTCCATGGAGGCGTCCCCGCCGCGGCGGCCGGAGGAGGATTGCTTACGGCTCCACGGGAACATCTGGATCCATAAGATCAACGGAACCACACCTAGATGCTCAGCACCATGGGCCGCGCCGGAATTCGCGAGGAATCTGAGCTCAGTTCTGCAGCTGCAGCCTCGCGCCGTAGGTTTTGGGGATTGGGACTTTGGGAGCTCGGCTCGGCTGCTTCCGGGCGGGGAAGAGGCGTGTGCGGTGGCGTGGTGGTAAATAATTTTCAATATAAGAGAGAATCGCCCATCAGGTCAATGGCCGGTGGGTCTACATTTCCACGGGACCCACATACAGTGGAGTGGAGGTGATCGCGCTCCCCGTGTGTGGGTTGAGGTGTAGTGGCCTGGCCGGACGCGGGTTGACTGCGACGACGAGCGGGGTGGCGCAGTAAGAAGCGGTCGATGAGGCCTCGCGTGGGACCCGGGTGTCAGTGGGTGGTCGGAGGTAAATGGCTGCCGTTGGCGTGGATGTGAGGTCAGTGCGGGGAGGGGAGCGCGCGAATGCGCGCCGTTGCCTGTCCGCCACCTGTCAACGGCAGCGGCGCCCACGGTGCACGGCGATTGCCGGTGAGCCAGGCAAGAAAAATTAACGACGTCTGGCTCGGGGACTGGGGCACCGCGCTATTAGCACATGGTAAATGATATGCACATTACACCTCTCGGTTGGTGTCGTCGTCGTCGTGATCTCCATCCTTAACGATCACCGTATGATTCTGTGCGGTCATCGCACGGAAAAACCAAGTGGCCTGGACTCACAGCCTTGACGACTTTGCTCTGACGCACTGGATTGAGAAACAGCGTGTAAAATTAAGTTTAGAGTGTACCACCGCAGCAATTGATCTTGGCAGCTCATTTGCTGATTGAGCAGCTACATAATTGAACAAGCTCTGACAACTTTAGTCTTTTAGCTTAATTTTATTTTAGCACTTGTCCCTCGCTATCTTTTGCGTGAGACAATGGGCTAAAGTTCTCTTCTTTTCAATATTTAAAAACTATTTTTCAGCTCGTTTAAATTAACTAGCTTTTAAACAAATTATCTTTTTAAAATAAGATTTACAAATTAATTGTAGTACATATGATAGTAATTCATTTATATCGACTAAAATCACATACGAATTGCTATTACTCCGTACTCTCTTACTAAAAACCTAAAAGTTATAAATCATAGCTACAAATGGAAGTAAAAAAATATGTCCAAATTGTGTTTAGCTTTCTCCGGCTGTGTCTACGTAGGTCCGCGTAGTTCGTGCGCTCGACGGCGACGGCCGTGTGTTCGCACCTGTGGGCGCGATGTGCTATTGTCATGTGCGCATATGCGCGCGCGTTTCTTTTGTTTCTGACGTGCTGGTGGCGGCTAGCAGCGAGGTGGCAGCACGTGGCGAGTCGGCTCCCTGTCTGTTATATTCTCTTCTTTCTCTTGACGTTCTTAAAAGAACAGCTTTTCTTTGGTGAAATACTAGTTGTTTACCTCGATTGGCAGGTAATTTATTTTAGGACTGCAGTAGCTTTTGCATGAGAGTTTGACAGTTGAGAATATTGATTAGCTAAAAGGCGACGGGTTACGGGTACGCTCCACCCTCGTCTATCACGCAATGCAAATCCTACGTGTCGTATGAGTGACTGTATGGTGCAACCGTGCCAGTTATTTTCCATGTCTTATTGGCAACCTGCATTTCTCGTAGCGCGAGTTTAGCACAACTATTGTATTGCCTTTTTTTTAAGCAATGCCTACATAACTTTTAACCATTTTTTTAGTGTTTATTACAATAATGGCACTCTTCCATTCTTCTCGATTCTTCTGGCTTCTTCTTTGCACAAATGTTAAAAACAGTAAATAAATACCCGTCATGTTAACAGACAGCCAAGAGCTTCCTCTCTGATGTTAACATACAGCCAAGAGCTTCCTCTCTGATTAGTGTGGACAAGGAAAGGAAGTAAATTGAGCGGACCCACCTATCAAAGACCGTTCAAGAGGTCCTATGTTTTTTTCCCACGCTAGTCAATGCATCCCGTAGCACTAGTCTTCTCCTGGCTTGAGCACTACATACTGTAAGTACTTGCGTTGCACGTCCCTGTCAGATTTGCAGCCTGCGTTTAATTAACAGCGACCTCTTCCGTGCGAGCGCGACCGACCGAGCTGAATTGTTCTCGCGACCGCGTGCTGTTGCATGTCCGACACGGCTATCCCATGCACCTGAAACCGACCCGAGCCTCGCCGCGCGCGCGGCTCGCTGATCCCAGCCACAAGCTGTGCCCGCGCGATCTAGCTAGACCGGCCGCGCGTGAGGCGCTCGCTCTCTCGTGAACTGATCGCGTCCTGCATTTACCCTTCTCACACGACCGAATCAAACGATCCAGACGTACATGCCAATGCTGCCATCCATGGATGCCACCAATTCAGAAGGTGGTTGTGACCACCTACGAGGAGCTGCCGCGCCACCGTCCCAGCAGCCATGGCACGTCGACGTCCATGACCTCGCGTGCATGACAAGGCGCGCCCGTACTGGCGGAACTAAGATCTGATTACACCTTACACTCAGTGGTGAAATAATCTAAACTATCTATACTGAACCATGAAAATATTATTCAGACTAAACTGAATTTAATATTTTTTCATAACCTAGATTGAAATCTATCCTGTTCGGGGTATGACTCCATCCCTATGCGCAGCAGCTACAGCAGCGCGGCGGGCAGCAGAGAGGCCCGCCGCGTATGCTGGAGTGGGGCAAATGGAAGGCAGATCCCGGAGCCGGAGCCGGCGGCAACGCTGTAATTAAGACATATCTCGATATATGCATGTTTCCACGTTGGTTAACCTGCACATGGCAATGCAGGGATTGATTGATTGCTTCAGTTGGCTTAATTAAGTACGTCATGTGTGTTGGTCTCAGATGGGGATCAGGAGGAGAAGTTGGTGCTCCAGGTTCCTGTTCTGCGTCCGGCTCTGGATCAGGACGTTTCTTCGGCGAGTTAGGAGGATCAGGCAGAGGATGCCTCCTGCAAGAATCAAATCAGATCAGACACAGGCTAACGTAGGGCCTGTTTGTTTCAGCTTCTGGCAGCTGCAGCTACTCTTAGAATCTACAGCTCAAACAAAAGGCCAGATTTTCATCCAGATTCTAAGTAGCCAGAAGCTACGTAATCCGAAAATGAACTAGTAGTCGAAGGTCGGGTTATCCAGCTTCTCCGATTCTCCGATTCTCCGTGTTTGGATTTTAAGTTGAAACAAACAGGCCCGTAGTATGGTCGGGCACTGCTACGTACGGTCGATTTTCTTTCCTAAGATAACTGGATGATCAGTACATTATGGGATGGCCTACATCACGACACTCAAGACAAAAATTCACAGGCATGCATCGGGATTCAAACTCTACCGCTTGATTAGGAGAAATTGCATTATGGATTGCCGGTTGGCTACATCTGGCTGAGATCTGTTGTGGTTTTTCTGTTAATTTTACCGCATTTTGCTATGGAGAAGACGCGCGATTAGTGTAAATATGCCTATTCAGATGGTATGAATATATCAGTGATATGATGGTCATTTGAAGCCCTAACTTGTCGCGAACAGCAGGATAGCCTAGCGACGTGGCACCTGTCTCTCACGCTTGGTTGGGTGTGTCACTTGTATAGATTTTTTTAATAATCTCTACTGTTATATAAAGAGAAGTTAGTGATCGTCAATGTATTTTTCTCTCCTCTCTCTATAGTTATTCGATTTGATATGGATCATCCGTCTCTCTTCTTCTCTATCTCTCAGGATACAACCGCCCACCCTTCCACTTTTTCCATCTTCTCGCATATTCTGGTCACACTTCTCTCTCTGTCGCTTGCTCTCTAATATTTGATGCGTAAAGTTGACCAGACAGTAAGTTCCATCTCACTATTTTTATGATTCTATTGCAACATATAGATCTCTAACTAGTATTTTCTAAGATTTGAATCGGTCGCATGTGCGATGTGAGCCTTAAGCTGGTTGCATTAGCCCAAAAAGCCATAACTTGTCACAGTGGACTACAACTAGCAGTCTAATTGGGGATTAAAATTTAAGGTTGGGATCTTAAGCGGGAACTGAACCGGAGTACGTAGTTCTTGCTAAATTGGTGATTTTTTAGGGCTGCTAAATTGGTGACTAGGCAACGCACTCGCCCACGAACTGCTATGCATGGTTCTATCTGACGTCATGAGGGGCTATAGATCTGTTTAATATAACTGTGGTTTATGGTTTTTTGTTGAAATTTTTAAATTTAGCTGTTTGCGACAGAGATTACTGAGAGAGATACTCGCTTGTGATTTTGATTGATACAGATGTTGAGTTTTTAATGTGTACTACAATTAATTTGTAGATTCTATCTTGAAAAAATACTCTATTTAAAAGTTAGATACTACAGTAAAAGCCAAAAGCCATTTTTAAAAGCCGTTAAAGAACCATCAAAGTTTGAAAGTTTCGAAATATAGCATGTTCGAAGGAATGCAAATCTTGTAGCCCATACGTACGTGCGAAGAGCAAGGTATTCTATCAACAATAATTAATATCGCTGTCAAATGGAAGACAGATCAATGACTGCTGCTGATATATATAACACGTCGTCGAAATTCCGATTGGAGTTGGCACTACGTACGCTAGTCTAGTATAGATAGCGACAGTAGGCGCTTTCCTTCACGTACGTACCACCGCTTGCAAGTTATCTCCGGGAACTTCTTTGGCCGGATCTCGAAGGAGCACACATATTAATTAGTTCGATCATATGGTAAAGATACAAACATGTCGCAAAGTTAATCCAACAAATTAACTCAGTAATCACACGTTCTAGCTAGTACGTGTGAGGCGTATACCATTCTAGTAACACACTAACACGTAAGACTTGTTCACCTGAGTCGCACATTGCATCACGGCTTCACAAATAGTGCAATATCTGTCAGATCTTCCTGGACTAAGGACAGTGGTGGTGGATTTAGATCTGAAATCACCCTGATAAACACGAATTTTAAGTACAAGCTCCTCATCCAATCGGAAAACTGTAACACCCCATTTTTAGAAGGATTTTTTATAGTAAATTATACTGATGGTAGAAATAAAATCAGATTGATTTATGAGGGTATTATAGACTTTTATTTTTCAACCTAATTTTTTTAGGGTATTTTCGACTATCTCGTGTGAACATCTGTGTAAACTACAGTTGCATCTTGATCGAGGAGCTCCTCAATGAATCATCAACTGATGATGCCAATCGTCCAATCGCTTAAGCCAACTATGAGTACGAGGTCCTTGTGAGCAATGGATCGCCGGACTTCGCAATCCGGTGGTCGACCAAGGAGAACGAGTCGATCTACTGGAAATGCTACATACTGGTACATTATGCTGCATGGATCATGACGTCTCTTCCCGGTGATCTGATTGGAATGTGCGTAGTTCTTATCTTGATCTTTTCCTGGGGTTTTTAGGAGCATCCGGAGGCAGTGGCGTATGAGGGGAGGAGCCCCCATTTGGGTTGCCTCCGAGCAATCTTCTCCAGAGACGGCGACGGGTGCACGCGCGGTAGCAGCAATGTGAAATGTCACGAGTCTCGGGTGAAGAGGTACCTGAACAAGTTGCTGCGGAATTTTGGGCTATGGTGTAAGCTGTAAAGCCATGGAGGCCTCACCTATTTATAATTTTACCCCTTCAGAGATTTTTACCGCTAGTAGTATGAGTGATAGTATAACTAAAACCTAATCAATTTGAACCATTGGATTGCAAAGAATGAATGTCTCATATTTATTTTAAGGTGTCGTAAAAGAGTTCTTTTAGGAATAGGGCCATCGTACCTTCCGTAATTGTGGACAGAAAGAGTATCATGCCTACTCATGAACATTTGCAAAAGGATTAATTTGATTAAAATATGACCTAGCGGTCAACTTTAACAATTTTACGAGCGTCCGAGCCTAAAACTCAACTTATATTAGAAAAACCGAAGAAACTCTCACATGAACGCTTGAGTGCAGTTGTAACCTTAACACGTTAAACGATCTAGACCCGTCATTATGCGTTAATGATATATTTTAGTAATTAATGATAATCAAATTGTGGGACTAATAGTTTCAATGAGATGAATGAACAGAAAATGTCTCACGGTGACAGATAACTTGAGATGGGTTCACGCGGTTGATCATCCTCAAGTAAAGTAAAGACTTCATATGTTGATAAGTCAAGACCCAAACTTGAAGTTGAGATAATACGTTATCAAATGTTAAGGAAATGCGAAAGGCAAAATTATGACTAACTAGGGCTAAGGATGTGTTCCGTGTTTGGTTGGAAGACCGAGTTGCTAGTATAAGATGTCGTACTATTAAGAGGGATCATGATTAGTAGCTTGAACGTATCATGTGTTGATGTCTCACTTATTTGCTCTAGCTCTCTCCGTGGCATGACGCTAATATTTTCGAATGTGTTTCGAAAATAGTTGTAGCTCATGCGTAAGTCCCTTGTGATATGTGACTAAATGTTCGCGAATATGTTTTGCAACATGTTGAAGTCCATGTTTTTCCCCTCCTTGAGACATGATGCTAATATTTGAGATGTGTCTCTAAAATGATTGAAGCTCATATAAAAATCCGTTGATACATGTGACTTGTGTTTGAGAAGGTGTTTCGAAATTAATCCAAGTCCATATCGTCTTTCTGGTGATGTGATTCCAAAAAGGATTTCTGGATGTGTTCTTTGATCTGTTGGAAATCACATATTAATCTTGGAGGCATAATATAACATTACAATTTTCAAAGCTATTGTGCAAAGTGCTTGAGAAATATGCATTGCCCTCAAATCTCCTAAGCTTGCCCTCAAGGTGGCGGTCTGACTGACTTTGTATAAGCGGTTAGACTGGCATGATTGTGTTAACCTGGGCAAAGGGAGGTTAGACTGGTAGGGCGGTTAGACCGGAGTACATATGGCGGTCTAACCAGCCAAACCGGTCTGATTGGCCTTTACATGGGGGTTAGACCGCCCAGCGGTCAGACCGGTGTGTGTGTGTGTAGATGTCTGACCGCTCTACGGTATGACTGTTTGTTTTGCGATACATTTTTACCAGAGGGTGACTTTTCTTGTGGTGGTTAGACTAGTACCTTTGCGGTCTGATCAGACCTGGCGGTCAGACCAGTCCCTATGTGGGCGGTCTAACCGGTAGCCTATTCTAACGGCTAGTTTTATAGCCGTTGAGAGGGCCGTGGTAGTACCGGCATATGTTGGCAGTAGTACCAGGCCTCAGGCTGATTCTTGCCCTCTCTTTATTTCAACGGCTAGTTTTTGGGCGAAGTGTATAGATACCTTCACAAGAGCTGTTTGGGGTGATTGCTGGTGCTATTCTTCCATTCTTTGAGCTAAGAGAAAGTTTTCTCCTTCATATGTCCATGTGTTGCACTTAGTGAGTGTGGAGAGGCATAACCTTGTTCATGTGTTGTATTTGGTGGTGGACTTTTGTGTCTATTGAGCTATGATTCTTGATTCGTTCATGCGAGGGTCTCCAACTTGTTATTCTTGGAGTTAGCTGACTCCTAGACGGCTTCGGAGGCATGGTGGTTCAGTGATTTTCTCAAGAAGCTTGTGAGAAGGCTCGGCGTGTTGTGAATGGTGTGGTACTCACCATATCTGGAGTGGAGGAAGAGCAACCTTAGTGGATTAAGGTGGTTAGGCTTCGTGGAGCCGGTCCAATTCGGTTGGGCCTACCTTAACGTCGATTAGGGGAAACTGGTAATTTTCTGAATATCACGGTAAAACTTTGCTTGTCATTGTGGTTTATCATCTTGTGCTCAATTTATATTCAAGCATTTATATTTAAGCAATTTATATTCATTGAATTGATTGAGTACTTATCTTCCTAGGATTATTTATCTTGTTTTAGAATTATATCGTTAGTGTACTTAGTCAAACTTAGATAATTTAGGTTTTACTTCTGAAAAACCAAATAGTTTATACTTCCGTATTATAAATTTGGTAGAAGCCTAAAAGAATTTTAAAACCGCCTATTCAACCCCCCTCTAGTCGGCCTCCTCGATCTTACACACGTAAGCTTGAATCATTATTTATTCTTCTGGCATATGATATGATGAAAATAAGCAAGATTGAGTACGCTAAGTACTCAGTAAGTCCCTATAGCAGAATGCATTATAGGACTATTATCTATATGAAAGGTTAAACCAAAGTATGGTTTTATGTTTCTTTTGCACGAGACTAAATTTTCACTATCATATCATAACTAGTTTCCAAACCTATGATTTAGCCATTTTAACTTAGAATCAAAATGTCCAATATCAATTAACCTTGTGGGAGCAACTCTCCTCACAGTCACTTAATGTGTCCAGTCCAGAGATCTCAGTCCATGTTCTTCACCATAAAATCATACCAGTAACTATTTTATGAAAACTACACACTGTGGTATTTTCATACTTTGCCCTTGACCGGGGGCATGACTATTTGAATAGATTATAGCGCTTTGCAATGATGTACAACTTTATCCACAAGACATGATTATCTTGTAATATTGGCTATTACATGTTTTCCTAGGCATGCAACTGAGTAATCATAAGCCTTTACAATGCTTGTTCCGATACTTTCCCCTGCTCCAGAGGTATGAACCCTCAGCGCTAAGGGCCTCCGTTGTTAGCTCATCAGTCGAGTGCACTCTTCCTGAGGGTAGGGATCTTTCGGGTCCCCTCAAGCAGTGACCCCTATAGGTTCATCCCCAACATATCTTTCCCAGGTAATGACCCTACAGGTCATCCTTAACTAGCTGAGGAGTCCATATCGAAACAAAACAAATTAGTTGACTAGGTCTGTTCCATACCAGACTTGTGGTTGCACGATTAGGTGTAGAAATGAGTGCACACGGATTTGGTCCTTAATCGATTCAGGCGGGACAAATCAACAATCCGGACCTAGGGCAGTGCCCACTTTGGTCTCAAACCAATCACTCGCCTGAGTCTCCACCATTTTATAAAAATTCTCCATTTCCTGTGGTAACCCATATTACCACTTCCATTATCATGTTTTCAGTTTCAGTTGACAATGTTTATGTTGTATTTAATCTTACTACCAGAGTATATATAAGCATAACCATAATATGACAGTATTACCATAATGAGTACTCTATGGTGTCCAAGGAACTACATTATCAAGAGGGAAAATTAAAGGTATCATTGTATGGTGTAGCTAAGCAATCTGTATACACAATAATGGCAAGCATGCATTTGATTTGAAAATAAAATATTGCATTTGAAAACTAGAAAACTAGGTTCAACATGATACAAGGACTTGTCTCCTTTTCTGATATCTTCGATCTTCTCTGTAGGCTTTAGGCTTGCTCTCATTTACTTCAATTGCTCCTGTAGTTTTTCTGTTGACCAACTCGCTGGGTCCGAATACTAGTATGGAAAACGAATGCAAATAAATTATTGCTTTGCAAAATACAAGTTGAGAACAAAATACAATAAAGTAACCAAAAAGACACAAAGGAAATATGTTTGGGTGATTGGGGTTTAAACAGTGCTTGGTTTGGCTGAACAGAGTTAGGAATAGGCTAGGTGGGCTTGAGATGGTCGAAATGGGTATATATGTGTTATTGAGCTTTTGGTGAATGGTAACCTCCCGAATAGTACTGCTTAGGTTCGAAATAGTATCTAGGTTGGCTAGGGTTCATCGGAATTTTTTTAGGCTGAATAGAGTTGAAAATGGATTTCGTGGGGTCAGAACGATCAAAATGACTATATATATGTTTTTCAGATTTTTGGGTAAACAGTAATGGACTGTTACTGTTCATCGATGGTCGGTTGGAACAGTGATGGGTTTCGGGTTTACTGTTCAGTTCGAGTCGAGGGTTATGTATATAGTGTGGCAGGCTCCTATAGTTGGTGAATAGTACTTCATAGGTTTGGGCCTCAGCCTAGATTGGTATTGGAGCATTGGGCCGACACTATGCTGCCCAGGCCCACAATGCACAGGGTGTCTTCCACCTCCTGATCGATAGCACTGTAGCGCCGAACAGGGGAATTTAACGGCGAGGAATTGGCTGCTTTACAGTGGCTTTCGAGGGAACCTAAGGGCATGGATGGGTTCCTAGGGGTAAGTAGGTTCCATTTTAGGGCTTGGCAACGATCAAAAAACGTTGCAAGTGGTTGACAATGGTAGGGGCCTCTCGGGACAATACCATGGCATCACAATGACTCTGGTGCTCTTCGGTGGATCACGTGGGTGTTTGAGCATCCATGGAGTGTGAGGAAGGCTGTGGCGGTGTTGGGTCCGGCTAAGGAGGTCTATGGGAAACTACCAACAACAGGGTGATATGGCTGTACGGAGAAAGACGTCACCGGCAAGGTAGGGGGTTGGAGAGGTTAAGGCAAGGTTTCGGTGGGATTTGTGGGGTCACCAAGGAGCCATGAATGGAAGCAATTGAGTAATGGTGAAGACATTGATAGAGATTGGAAAATGGAGCTTATCGGTGTCTTGTGGGGGCGATGATGAGCTACTGGCCGGGGGAGAAAGGAGTAAGGTGTGGCGAGTAGTGGTATGGCTAGGAAAGCTAGTGGAGGAGTTAATCAGGCTTTATAAGATGAAGAAGATGGTTCGGCACATGGGAGAGATCCGCTTGGGATGCGGCACGTGGCCGACAAGGATGTCACGTGGCCACCGAGGATGGCACGAGAGGATTCAGGGGAACTCGGCGATGGTGACAGAGTGGTCGCCTGTTGCATGGCATCTTGGGTATGGTGTCTCCTCGATTGGCGAGCTACGTTGGTCAAAAGGTGCAGACAGCCAGAACGGCCATGAGAGCTCGCTCGGTGGTGACGGCGAACTCCGTTCCAGCCTCTTTAGCTCACAGTCAAGGCTCATTAATGGGAATGTCAGAGGGATGCCAGGGTGAGGTACGGCTTGACCGGAGGTGGCAGCGGCGTGTGAACGGCAGTGAGATGGCGGCAGCGAATCGAGTGCTGGATGTTGTCGGACGAGGAACAGTGGCGAAGGCGCCTTCTCAAACGATGCCAAGGGTCAGGGAAGGCGCAAGGCTGGGAAGAGAAGGCATAATTGGCCAGGAGATTTCCAAATTAGGCAAGAAAACAAATTCAGCTGAAATTCAAAGGAATTTAAAATTTTCAAAGTTTTCGGGTTGTTTCAAAAATTACTACATTGCGAGACAATGCAATAGATCCATCATCACTAGCTGCAGTACTGGTGCCCGAGGCTTCACTATCATATATATAGCACTACATCGTCAACTGGTTTTTCAGTAGCACAGGCCTTAATGTTTCCAAAAAAATTCCGGGCCCCATTCAAAATATTGATTCCAATAGCAGCTTCCAAAGCGCGGTGAACAGGTGTAGATGCCAATTCTAACGTACTTAGCCAGCCGGAAAGCTGGGTTCTCCTAGTTCTTTCTGAATAACCAGGGCCGACGGATCCTAGTAAACCCTTGCTAAAAGTTTTATCAGTTGCTTGTTCATCGCCGTCACCTTCAGGTTGATCTCGAAATAGAGGCCATCTAAAAAAGCAGGTCCTTGATTAGTCGATTTGGCCCAGTCAAAGTTAATGTTTGACCCTGCACATGATTTTAGAAAATGCAATGTCAAATACATCTCTATCCAAGTCAACAAACAGCCATCCAAACTCATCTATTAAATAAGTAGACTTCCATTTGATCGAAATAGTTGTAAGCATTAAATAAGTAGACTTCCATTTGATCGAAATATCACCATGATAAGCTATATCAAAACGACGAACTGTAATACGTACCGGAGATTCAATGAGCTGACAGTTGTTGCTGTTGGAAAATATTTTTCGTCACGTGACATAGTTTCCAGGGTTAACTTTTCTCTTGGCAACCTGACTTTAGCCGTTGGGAAATCTTTGGTGACGGTGTCGGCCATCACGAAACATGACCTCCAGTGTACCCTCGTACATTTTGTGATGGTAAAGCTGTCAGAACATGCTCGCCAGGTATACATACCCTTCCAGTTTTATGATGGTACATTCTTCAGTAAATTATCAATCACAAAGCACAAGCCTTGAATCGATGCGGCAAAACAAGCACAAGTTCAGATTACGCGGTGCTGATGTGATAGAATTGATAGAACACCAAAAAACCAACATACAAAAGAAATAACCATAGGGTGTCTAATTGACTAAAAGTAACACAACATGCTCCATGCAAAACAAAGGAGACATGCTACATATTAAACTGCTTCAATTGTTTCATAGGACATGATTAGTAGCAGAAACACGGAGATAATTGCCAATAGATAGCGCACTTAGAAAACAAGGGCATGTCATGTGCATACATAAAAACTCACCAGCCTTTGATGGATGAAGGTCATGTTCTTTTCAGCTTCTAAAAGCTGTTTTTCAGCTTTTCTACAGTAACTAGTTTCTAAATAGAATATTTTTTTCAAGATAGAGTCTACTAGTTAATTGTAGTACATACTTTACTGACTTCATTTATATAAGCAAAAACCGCACATGAATTTTTATTACTCTGTAATCTCTCGTACAAAAAATTTCAAAAGTCATAAACCACACCAAAAGCCATGTTCAGTACCAAAAAGAACAGGCCCGAAACCATCACTCTCCCTCTGTGTCATATTCTTCAGACTCACCAGGAGACCCCACATGCGATCCAGCAGTTCTCTTGAGATGCTGAAAGAAAATGAGGGAAGAATTAATTATCCACCAACTACACTGTTAATCTCCTGATAGTTTCTTGCAGATAACTAATCAGCTTATAACAATGACCTAGTACATTGATACTAATGTCCTCACTAACAACGATTCACTTATCACATAATAATGATTTGAAACATTGATGCAGATCAAAGTTAAACAAGAATCTCCAAACTAAATAAGTCAAAAGTCATTTGCATCATAGGGCTCATGGTTTGTGTTAGACCATGTGGAGGTTGTAAATACAGTGATAATGGATAATTTACTCTTGGGTTGTATTGAAATTTATGTTTGTACTAGCTGAATGCCCGTACGTTGCTACGAATTTTAAAAAAATTTAGAACATATTTGTATGCATGTTCTAAAAATTTTTACTACCCGTTAGTTTCAGAATATATAATATGATAAAATTTTAAAATCCTTAGCAACGGGCATTCAGCTAGTACAAGATTAAGCACCTGATGAAAAATGCAGCATGTACTTTACAATGCAGTCTAGATGAAATCCACCTTGACCACTAAATCATAGAAAGAAAGATATTTTGATGGGAAGGTGGGAAGATTCGACGCAGATCTTTTGGGGCCACATATCAGCGCTGCCTTTTGTGAGAAGGGGTGGGAGAGGCCGGACCAACCACCAACTCCTTCTTTTATAATAGTAAAGAAAAGTTTCAGTCGACCACGGTTGGCGATCGGTAAGTTTCGACCACGGACGGCAGACGTGACCACGGCATGTCGACCACGGCAAATTGATCATGGTAGATCGACAACGGTAAATTGACTACAACATGTCGACCATGGCAGATCAACAACGGTAAATCGACCACGGCGTGACGACCACGACAGGCTTCGACCGCGATAATTAGATCACAGCAGAACAACCACACCAGGTAATTGGTAGGCTTCGACCACGAATAGTGAATCGGTCATAAGCTATGGGGAATCGGTCGTATAGAACAGTGAACCAGTCGATGACATGTTGAACTGGTTGATCAGCAGACTATGACCACAGTCGGTAGTCGGAGGCGTCAACCGCGATTGGTGATTGATAGAGTGAGCTACAGTAACAGGTTGGTGGTTGTAGCTATAGTGCTTTGTCATAGTCGTAGACTTAGCAGTCTGTTGTTGTAGTCGTAGACTTCGAGACTGTTGTCATAGTCGTAGGCCTCGCGATCGGTTGTCTTAGACTTTGTGATCGATAGTTATAGACTTTGTGATCGGTAGTCGTAGACTTCACAGTCGGTACTCATAAGCTTCGAGTATTTTAATTCTTATGATATTCGATTACCTCGAGTACTCATGTCTAATGATCTAGTAGTCTGACTGGCCTGTGCATGGCGGTCAGACTGGTCTTACTGAGTGGTTTGTGCTACAGTACCCTGTTGGTACTCGGTAGTCGATGATATAGTACTAAGTCAGTACTCGGTACTCCGTAGTCGGTGATACAGTGCCGGGTCGGCACTCGGTAGATGGTGTTATAGTACCTGGTCGGTACTCGATGATGGGAGTTGATAGTCTGCATTTAGTATCTGGTCGGTACTCGGCGATCGGTACTCGTTGGTCAGTGGTCGATGGTGCAGTTACTAGTTGATGGTCAGTAATCGTAGACTGGAAGTGCTACGATGCTTGTGATTTCTGAGTGTTCTGAGTAGTCGTAATACCCGGGTACTTGTGTTTTTCGAGTACTCGTTGGGTGAGCTGATGAGGGCATCACATCCTTCGATATACACAACACTCATTCACAAGATGATAGGCAAGAAACTATGACAAGGATACGCGCACGATAGTTAAATTATCAGGTGAGCCCGTTCCTAGGGTTGCATAATTCAGCTTCTGAAAATAAGTTGCTGCCTGATGCATGTGATGTGATTGTGCTTAGAAATATGAGCAAGGACCAAGGAGAGACGCATGGAGTCACGAACACACTTGGGATTAACATTGGAGGTCACAACGTCACTTTAAGGCTAGGACAACCAAGAATAAAAGCTGGACATGTTCTAGAATTCAATCCGGCCTCCGGAGATAGTGCTAACTTCAAACGAGCATAGAAGACACATATGGAGTCCAAATGAGGTGATCTTGGATTTGTTAGAAAGCTTATAATGTCCTCTTTTCAATGATTCTGATGAAAGATCAAACTCCATTTAATTTGAATTTGGTGATAATGACAAATACTATTATGAGGTTTTGGTGATAATGGCAAATGCATTTGTGAGACTAATCTTATTTATTGATTAGATATCACTTAGTCTCATTTAGATGAAAAGGTGAAACCAAAGAGATATGCATTCGAAATCATATTTTTATATGTTAGTGCATTTCTTGAATCTAAAGCATAGACTAAACTCCACAAATAGTCCAAAATGAATATGTGCATATGTTTTCATTACACATACTTATATGCACACATTTAGGGGAGTTCACTCTATGTTTTGAAGTTTCGTAAGTATTGATCTATATTTCCTTTAATACACATATTTATGATTTTTTACTTTGAAACACATCCTTTGAGTATATATAGTTTGTGTAGTTTATATATACTAATTTATAATTAGGTTGTCATCTAACTTTTCTATTATATGTTAATAGTTGGATGATTAATGATAACTAGATAAGTAAACTTTGCTTTGAAAGCTTATATTAGAGTATACAAGTGTTGTGTACATGTTGTATACTCGTAACTCAATATTTCTATCTCATTATTTGTTGATATTGTCATGAATTACCAAAAAGAGAAGATTGTTGAATATAGCCCTTCCATTATGTGTTAGTAGTGAAGTTTGGTAATTAATGGTAATTAATTTGTGGACTAACATTTTTTATGGGTTGGATGAATAGGTTAGGTTAGGTACGCCACCCGTAGCTAGCTCCTGTGCATTGGCGCCAGCGACAGGTCACTGATGCTCAGCGGTCGTAGAAGGTTGCACACGGGCACCAGATCCAGCGCAGTCGCCGCGGCAGGCCCGTCGACGAAGGCCGGCGGCTTAGTATTGTGCCCGTTCACCTTTGGCGCAGTACCGGAGGGACTACCGGTCACCACAGCTTATGCATGTTCCGCAGGATCTCTTCTCTCATTATTCTTCCCTAAGGCAGGCATCTCTACGCGTACACAGTGTCTAGATCAATTAAGATGAAGCTTCTTGGTACGTGCCGTGCGCCGCTGCGTGCGGTGGCCTGGTGCAACGCAGGCGCAGCTCCATTAATCCTGGAGTAGCACTAGTACTACTACTACAGTAACAGTACTAATTTGCATCATGCATGCATTAATCCTGCTGTGGGGTAGCTACTCGAAACAGTGGAGAAGCCAGAAATGAAATTAAGGATAGGCTGACCTATTTATAGATTTAAACAAAGTTGACACAAAATTAATTTTTTACTCTTAAATTTTTTTTAAATTTATATAGAAATTATAAATTGGATGAAGACAAACAATAGAAAATAGAGAAATAGAAAGTACGTACCTCAATAATAGAAAGTGCCATGAGTGTGGAGTAGCGATAAGTCACATATGTATAAAACATATCAAAATTAGTGATATAATAGAAAATTATGAAGGACAATGAAAATTTAGATCATATAAAACATACCAGAATTAAGCTACTTTGAATCACGAGACAATATAAATAAAAGATGGCATCTTTTTCTACACTTTATCCAATGTTCTTATCATTTTCACGGCGGGGGCTCGGCGGCGGCAATGCCTTCGGGGCACGTGCAGGACCACATCATCGCGGAGAGGCGACGGATGGAGAAGATCAATCAGAGGTTCATCGAGCTTTCCACCGTCATCCCCGGACTCAAGAAAGTTCATATATATTGCACTTTCTTTCTTCTTTTTTTCTTTGATTGATTATCTCTTCTTTAATTTTGTGATTTTCACTACTCTTCCTCCTCGTCGTCGTCTTCTTCTTTAACTAGTCACCTGCTCGTGCGTTGCAACAAAATTTATTGGATATATAGAGAATCATGCTATGAAAGAAGACTACTCTGATCAATTGAAAAGTGTAGAGTGATGAGAAGTTAAGAATGGATGGTTGGAGGAGAAGGGACGTACAACCACCCATTCATTCTTTAATAATAGTAATGATTTATGATTTATATATATTATTTCACTTTCTTTTCTTTCTTTGATTGATTGATTAGCTCTTCTTTAATTTTATGATTTTCACTTCTTCTCTTCCTCCTCGTCATTTTTGTTAATTTCATACTTGTTCTTAACCTTCCCATTGATAAGAGCTAACTTCTCTTTGAGTTTGTTAATCTCTCTTTTTCTCTCTCTATTTTTAATATGTATAAAATTGCCACTGGGGAGGTGAGGCTCAAGCCTCACTAAGCTCTCCCGATGACTACGCCTCTGACTCGAAACAATTAATGGGACAATCCCGTCGCCACACCGTCCCTCCCTCCCTCGCTAACGGGGACTCTTCTTGTCAACTTCTAAAAGCTACTTTTCAGTTTTTCTACAGTAACTGGCTTTTAAATAGAGTATCTTTTAAGACGATGTCTACAAATTGATTATAGTACATACTATATCGACTTCATTTAAATCGAACAAAACAACATATGGGTTTATGTTATTCGTACTCTCTCTTACGAATAGACAAAAACCATAAACTTTAGTCATAAGTTGTTTTGAAAAGATTGTTACGATAAATTGCTTTGAAACGACGACGGAGAAATTATTCTATTTATTTGTTCAAAAAAAATCATAAATTATAAGGTAAAAAGAATAGACCATAACTAAATACCAGACCTGCGATGCAACAGTTTTTATTTTACCACTCGTTTAAACAAGATGTAGCCAGCAACGATGACACGCTACTTTACAAATACTCCTCTGTTCGTACGTACGTACGTACGTACATACATACATACATACATATATACAAATTAATTTTTTATATATTAATTTTATATATGTATATATATTAAAATTAATTTTTTAACTTTGATTACTAATATATAAAAATTATATGTACTAATTATGTGAAAATTATATCATTAAATTAGTTATAAAAATAATTTCATAATATAATTAGTTTATATTATTTTATGAACGTGGCGGTTGTTGACGTCGTCATGGGAGGAGTTGCTGCTGCTGCTGCGACTATTGTTGGTGTTGCTTGCGAGGATGGCACAGCTGGTTTGCTAGTCGGAGCGGCCGAAGGGGCTCGCGCACGGCGGGCGGCTCGTGGATCTCGTCGGGCGGAACTGTGGCATGGCGAAGGCCGTGTTCTGGAAGGCGGGCGGCGGCGCCGCGGCGGCGAGCTCACCCTCAACGCCATGGGCCTCAACGTCGCCCGCGAGGCCTTTGACGACACCGCCGAGCACGTCGCCGCGGGCGTGCTCCGTACCTCATCGAAGCCGGTCTCCTGGAGCTTCCTCCAGATCGCCTCGTCCCCGGCGACGCAGCCGCCGCCGGCCGGCCGCGAGCTCGCCATGGCTCAGCCCGCCTCTCCTTTTCCTTTCTCCGCCATTTTCTCTGTTGTTTTGGGCGTTGCGCGTGGAAGCTGGCTCGTTTTGGGGAAAAGGTGGAGGGAGGGAGCCCCTACATGGAGATTTGTGCGTGACCACATGTAAGACATCTGAGGCAGTCCTTATTGAGAGGAAAAGAGGACAGATCTCAGAGAAGTTCCTTCCAGGGTTTTGGGTTTGGATTTTGAAATTTTTTTAGGGCACAACAGGTTTAGATGTTTGTGTAGAATAGGTGTACTTTTGTGCACGTCACAGCAGAAAAATTCCCGTTACCGTCCGTTATGCAAAGTTTTTCTCACGTGTTATTTGGTGACGCTCTGATCCTGCCCATCACCAAAAACTCAATTTTAGTGACGGTCTACTTCTACCCGTCACGAGAGTTTTTTTGGTGACAGTTCTTTTTTCTGGCCATCACAGAAACTGTGGTGCAGTCATCAAAAATCAAGTTTTCTGGTAGTGATTAGAGGAAACTTGCTGATTTATTGGCAAGTGCAAATTAAGTACTTTATCATTTATCAGGGAAGACGGTCAGAGGCTTGATCTTCGTTGTGTGAAGAGAAGTAGTGGTCAGCATTTGGAGCCTGGTTGCAAGGTGAGTTACCAACTTCATTTCGGCAGCGCAGGTTTGGTCTCATCACAAAATCGCCTTCTGTTTTACACGCTGCTTTTCTCACGTGGAGCGGCACCTCAACGTCGGAGATTTTGTTCTTCTCAATCAGCAATCCAGCCTTCACAAGAACGTCTATTATGGGCATCGCATTAAAATTATGCTCTGCTCAACTCTGGGCTGAGCTTGAATATCACTTCCAGTGCAGAATTTGACAGGGATGAAAGGAATATGCATGTTTCTCGGCCATTTGAGACTGGTGCTGAGGTTCTGAAGTACGTTGATGGTGCCAAAACGTATCGTGCCTCCGCAGTCGAATAGGCCCGCCATAGGTCTTGTCCAGGAGACATTCCTACGGTGCTGCAAAATCACCATTGCCGCCCGGTTTACCTTGAATCTATTAAGAAATGTTGCGGCGACACTCATCAAGCCGTCGGAGTACTCTTAATTTGGTACATGTGTATGTCTTGTGTGCATTTTGCTTGCACTTTGTTTCGCTCGCTAGCGAAGTAGTATGACTTCTGAGGCAGTGGCACGGCTGGTTGGAAGAAACGTGTAGCACGGACAGCGACCTGCCTGTGCCGAGTCAAAGAAAGAACAAACCACACCTATTAGAACACCGGATCAAACAAGGACACCGAGAATCTAAAGAAAAAAAAAAGAAAGAAAAACCCAAAACACGACGCGGCGCACAGCACAACACCGTACCACCCCCACCTCCTGCTTGTCCTCGTCGTCGTCCGCCACCCCCATGAGGCCGCCTCCGAGGCATGCCTCCTAGCCCCAGCAGCCTCCCCGCGATCTCCCCGTCCAAGCCCCCCACGGCCGCCGCCATGCTGTTCGCGCGCCGCGACATCGAGGCCGCCGGCGCCGGCGCCGGCAAGGACGACTTACCGGCCGCCAAGAAGGGCAAGCCGGAGGCCGCCGGGCGCGCCCGCGCTGACGCGGACGGAGGCGGCCGCGGCCGCCGCCGTGCTCGCGCTCTTCACCGCCGGGATCTTCTGCGTCTTCCTCGCCGCGCCCCGCCGCGAGTTCGCCCACATCCTCCGCCTCCCGCGCAGCCTCGCCGACGTTCGCCTCCTCAAGTGAGCCTCCCCCTCCCCTTCCTCCTATCGGGTCCGTCGACTTTATGTTTTAGATCACGCGTCTGAGAAACGTGGTTTGAATCTTACAAGCGAGGTGTCGATTGATCTGGTGCAAGTTTTGGGCGTGATTTGGGCTGCAGATTTCTAACGATTAGGCTGTACTTTACCTTGCCGATACTTTGGTCGAGATCTGGGATTCGATGGCGCTGCGGGATTGAGTTTGTGCGTGCATCAGGATCAAGAGGAACCAAAGCCATGTTTTAGTCCTATCTAAAAATGAGACAAATTAGGAAATAAACGGCAAGGTGGCTACTAGTTTCTTGCAAGAGGACAAGAGAAGATCGCTTTCCTGGTTGATCTTGCAGTGGCTGCAATCGGACTTGGTCCAAGTCAAAGCGTTGTTGGAGATTAGGCAGGGTTAGGAGCTCTTTTGCTGTCCAATTCTGACTAGGGCCCTTGTTGCGCTTTCTTGCTTGCTGGAATCTGTGGGCCTGTTTTTTTTTGCTGCGGCTTGTGGCTTTTGGGCTATTCGTGCGAGAGATTACAGAGTAACAAAAACTCACGTGTGGTTTTTGCCGATATAATTGAAGTCGGTACGGTATGTACTACAATTAACTAGTAGACCCTATCTTAAAAGATACTTCGTTTAAAAGCTGGTTACTGTAGAAAAGCCGAAAAACAACTTTTAGAAGCCGAAAAGAACAGAGCCTGTATCACTTAGGATCACTGTAGTTCTTGTCAGGTTAATTAGCAAGGGAAGTTTACAAGTCTACATCGATCTTTTCTCTATTTTTGAAAGCTTCCCTGCATCATCAGCCATTCAAGACGAGAAATATTATCCACATTATGTTTGGGTCTGCACATTAGAGAAGTGTAATTACTTATGATCACTGGCACCCTCTTAACTGTAGTATTTTCTGTTCAATTAGTTATAGTTGTGGGATTGGCTTATAATCTCCTTAGTAAGTTAGTCAGCATTATATTTATCATTGTGTAGAAAAAATGACTGTTTCCACCCACAGTTCTTGTCAAGTATGGTACATGTTCCTTATGACTTGTCGTGAGGTATTCAATGCAAAAATGTCGTTCTAGTTTGATAGTAGCACTAGTTCAAGATTCTTATATCTAATATGATTTGAGAGCAGCTAAGTTTCTTTTGCTGTTCACTATCAAGATGATATTATTTAAGCCAGTTCAGCTCCAAATCTGAGTTTTATTCAACTAATTTAGATTCGATAAACACGACTATAGTCAATAAAGTTCTGTTATTTTGGCGATTGTATTAAATCTTTCATAAACATAACATGTGACTTCCATGTACTAACATGCATGTAATGTTTATGTTTGTTTTGAGGCTAATAACATCTTGTATTTTCCACATGGTTGGGTTGCTCCTTTTGTTTTCTTTTAGCTTATTAGCTCATTTGACAACTTGATAAGATGGACGAAAAACTGAAATACTAATTCATCACTTGTTTTGTGCCTTACATGTCCATTGCAACAACTTACCAAACTCTAGCACACTAGTCATTCTGTTTTGTTTTTAGCTAATTTGACAATTTGATGAGATGATTGAAACATTAAATTTTACTTTATCACTTATTTTCACGTACTGGAATGTGGCCATTGTAACCACTTGCCAAACTATAGTAAATTGAGTTATGTTTTTAGTTACTATTCGTAGTGTTCTTGTACAAAACAAGCTGAGTACATATGATGCTTTTTCCTGTTTGAACATTGACATATTATTGGTTTAGTCATAGCATTCTCAGAATATTGAATCATTCATCTAGTTTTTTTATTCTTAATATAGGCAGTTCAAAATACTGTCAATTCATTCTGATTCATTCTGTTTTTTTTAATTATGGGACAACAGGAAAGTCTAGCTATCTTCAAATTCATAAGAATGGCTATGCCTATGTATTTCTGCAGTAGTAACTGATTGAAATGTGCATTATTATGTATGTTAACAACGGATATATGTTTGGAATACAAAATTTTGATTCTGGTACTTTTCTCTGAAACTTGCAGAGACAATCTCGCTGTGTATGCAAGAGATTATCAGGCAAATTTTATATTGGGGTATTGCTCAATATACATCTTCATGCAGACATTTATGATCCCTGGAACAATATTCATGTCTTTACTTGCTGGAGCTCTTTTTGGAGTGATTAAAGGTGGTATTTTGGTCGTTTTCACTGCCACAGCCGGTGCATCATCTTGTTATTTTTTATCCAAGTTGATTGGCAGACCTTTGGTTAGCTGGTTGTGGCCTGAAAAATTGAGATATTTCCAGTCAGAGGTAATCTTCTGCTTTTAATAGCAAACTGACTCATGTATGTCCATTAGCTGGCTTTCTTGATATCCTTTCCTCAGAAGACAAGAGTTCAGCTGTTTCTTCATTTCACATAACATTCCTTTTGTTTATAACGCAGATTGCAAAGAGAAAAGAAAAGCTATTGAACTATATGCTTTTTCTGAGAATAACACCAACTTTACCCAACACATTCATAAATATGGCGTCACCTATTGTTGACATACCTTTCCATATTTTCTTTGCTGCGACACTAATCGGTCTCATCCCAGCATCTTATATCACTGTAAAGGTAATTATCTTCTTAATCACAGATGCAATGATCTTATTGTTGACTCATTTTTTATATAGAACAAAGCAATAATCTGAACTAAAGTTCATGTTGTTTGCTTTTGAAAGCATCTTCTATAGTAGATTTTTTCCCAAGCCCCACCTTTTTCTTAAATTGTTGGCCTTATGCCCTATCTGGTTGTGCATTGGGGATCAGGTTGCTTGCTTTTGAAAGCATCTTCTATAGTTTTTTGGGTTAATTCCTTATATGCCACTGGAAATTTCCAAAATCCCTGACCCCACATGTCAGTGACACAATGAGTGACATATAAGGGATGATGCAAACTTTCAATGGCAAATAAAGAATTGCCCCTTTTTTCACCCACATGATGAGTTCATACCTACTAATGATCGCTGTTGCTTTGTTCCGCAGGCTGGCAGAGCTCTAGGCGATCTAAAATCAGTTAGAGACCTGTATGACTTCAAGACATTAGTTGTTCTATTCCTCATTGGATCTGTTGCTGTTGTTCCAACAATCCTGAAAAGGAAGAGAACATACGAATAATGCCTCAGAAAACATCTTAAATACCGTCCTCAGATGCTCCAAAGTGTATTAGCAATTTTCCCCCTTTCTTTTGTTTTCTTGATATGGTATACCTATTGAATTCTAGCTGTAGAGAGATGTAACAAACTGAATGCTTCCCTAAATAATAGATGACGTTGTCACTGTACCTGCTTCCCCCTTGTTCTGAAATTGCCGTAGTGCCCCAGTTATCATACGAAGTAAATATCTGATTCCTAAGTGGTAAAAATTGACTTTGCCCATCTGTATTTGCTGAATAACTTGATTTTTTTGAAGAGCAACCTTGTGTATTATTATTATTATTATTATTATTTTGAATCCCTTGTGTCGTTGTCCTTGGTGTTAAGGCATTCTCAAATATCGAATGGCTAATTATGTTAACGAAAACATTGAGCGGCTCTTTGTATCAGTTGTCCTATTGGCGATTGGATCTGTTTTTTGCTTTAAGAGGCCCAATTATTTCGGCCTCATAAAGCCCAAAGTTTCCTCTCCTACAAGGTCCAAACCTCGGTCCGGAGCAGAGCCTGCAGCCACCTCATCGGCTCCCCCACGGGTTCTATCTGACGACAGATAAGGTTGCGGAGAAGCACACACCTGACCCTCGTCAGGAGAGCGAAAATGGCGACCCTCTCCATGGTCTCCGTCCCCATCGCCACCACCTCCCTCCCCCTCTCCACCCGAGGACGCAGCTCCTCCCTCTCCTTCCCCGCTCCCAAGGTGAGTGGTGACTCCTCCCGCTGTCCGCTTCCTCTCCTCTCCTTCCTGCACGACCATATGCTTGTACATACCGTTCTTGGGATTGCGCGCGCCTGTGTACTTATGTGCTTGCAACAATTCTTGGGATTGCGCGTGCCTGTGTACTTATGTGCTCGATTGTTGCATCTTGCCCCCTGCGGATGGTATTGCTAGTTGCTGCGGCTTGCTTCTTGCGTTTCTATGATCTTGGAAAGAAGGGGCTAGTGCTAGTGTAGTGTACCCCTAGGTCTGGGTGTGTATGCCGCTTGTGTTGTGTGTGCCATTCCATGGTTGTGTTCAGGATGTTAGAAGAAAGGGCTTCCCGTGGCTTGGAAATTCTTGGCACAATGGGATTGAAAACGGATTAGCCGCAATGACCTGATTGGTCTGTCTTCTCTGTATTTACATGTGCCCTACTGTGAATAGGCCCATACGGCAACGGCTTACAGGTTGTTTACAGAGCGGTCAGCAGGAGATAAGTTAGCGCAACTACAGGGTTCTGGTGGGTTGCGATTGTACATTATTTACAGCTAGTCAAATCAGTTAATCTCTATCTAATTTTCTTGACACCCTCCCTCAATCTGGTCGGGCTGCTGTCAGGTTCATATTGCTTCAGAATCGGTTGAATAGCTGAATTGTCAGCGGCTTTGTCAACACATCTGCAAGTTGGTCACTTGATGAGATGAACCTGATATCTAAGGCCTTGCGAGCTCCTTGCTCATGAACAAAATGATAATCTACCTCGATGTGTTTCGTTCTTGCATGAAGCACTGGATTTGCGGCAAGATAAACGGAACCGAGGTTGTCACACCATAAACATGGTGCGTGTGGCTGGAAAACTCCAAGCTCCCCAAGCAATGCTTGTATCCATATTACCTTGGCTGTTGCATTGGCCACTGATTTGTACTCCGCCTCCGTACATGACTGAGAAACAGTTGTTTGTTTTCTAGAACTCCAAGAAACAAGGTTTTGACCAAGAAACACTGCATACCCTCCGGTGCTTCTCCTGTCATCGGGACATCCCGCCCAATCAGCATCTGAGAAGGCACTCAGTAGCGAAGAGGACGAACGCCAAAGGGCCAAACCGAGCCATGTTGTATCCTTAAAGTAGCATAGAATCCGTTTCACGGCTGACCAATGTTCATTGGTTGGAGCTTGAAGAAATCGGCATACTTTGTTGACATTGAATGTAATATCCGGGCGTGTCAAGGTTAAGTACTGAAGTGCACCAACCACACTTCTATACTTTGTTGCATCTCCTTCTGACAGTGTAATACCGCTGTTCTTTGACAGCTTATCTAAAGCCCTCATCATTTTACTGACAGCCTTGACTTTTAGCATGTTGGTTCTGCTCAACAGATCCATGATGTATTTGTATTGAGAGAATACAATACCACTGCTGACGGGAATCACTTCTATACCCAGAAAGTAGCTAAGAAGGCCAAGATCCTTCACAGCAAAATCTTCACGGAGCTGAAGAATGAGCCGATCGGTGGCCTGAGCAGAAGAGCTAATAATGATGATGTTGTCAACATATAAGCACATATATGACAATGCCTCCCTGATTATATATGAACAAAGACACATTAGCCTTGGATGGAGTAAATCCAATCTCCTGAAGCTTGGAACTCAGCCGAGAAAACCAAGCACGCGGCACTTGCTTAAGGCCATATAAAGATTTATCATACTTGCACAGATATTGCAGGTACCTTGGATCTTCGTATCCCGACGGCTGCTTCATGTAGATGTCTTCATGCAAAACACCATGCAAGAAAGCATTTTGTACATCTCTGACGCAAATTCTATCCTCGGGAGACTGCCAAAGATAAAAGAACCCGAATAGTAGTAGGTTTAACTACCTGGCTAAAAGTGTCCCCATAGTCAATGCTGTATTGCTGTTTAAACCCTTTGGCCACCATTCTAGCTTTGTATCGATCAATAGTCCCATCAGCTCTCCTTTTAAGCTTGAAAACCCAATTTGCAATTAATAACATTGGGCCTGGGCGTAATGACCTGATTGGTCTGTCTTCTTTGTATTTATGGGCCTGTTATTTATGGTTGCGGCATATGGGTTTTAGCTGAAATTTTTGAATTTTGGTTGTTTACGACAGATATTACGGAGAGAGAGATGCTCGCTTGTGATTTTGGCTGGTACAGATGTTGGACTTTTAACGTGTACTACAATTAACTTGTAGACTTCGTTTTGAGAAAATATTTCGTTTGAAAGTTAGGTACTGTGGCAAAAACTAAAAGCCGTTTTTAGAAGCCGCAAGGACAGGCCCTATATGTGCCGCACTGTGAATAGTCCCATACGGCAACGGTTTACAGGTTGTTTACAGAGCGGTCAACAAGAGATAAGTTAGCGCAACTACAGTGTTCGGGTGGGTTGCAATTATACAGGATTTACAGCTATTCAAATCAGTTAATATATATCTAATTATCTTGTAGGGATGAATAGGTGTCGAACTGTCTATGTGGATGCTTGCTTGTGAATCATGAATCTCCTATCCCTAGAACATTGCCGGATAGTGTTATTTCTTTGCGGAGTAATGTTTCTGTTTCATTCGTGAAGGGACAGTTTTTAAGTTGGAATGTGTATGTGGAAGTAATAGGAGTGCTTATTTGTTATTCTCTTTCCTTGCAAAAATAAAAAGACCCTTCATACGTGGGCATATGTTGGTCACTGTTCTGTGGATTTGATTCTTCTGTTTATTGGGGACTTGACAGAAGGGAGGTATTGGTCACGGTGGCCTGCGGATCGAGTGCATTCGTATTGGTGGTGTTGAGATACCGAACCACAAGAGGGTGGAGTACTCGCTGCAGTACATCCATGGCATTGGACGGTCGCGCTCCCGTCAAATCCTTTTGGACCTCAATTTTGATAACAAGATCACCAAGGACCTCTCCGAGGAGGAGGTCATCACCCTGCGTAAGGAGATCACCAAGTACATGATTGAAGGAGACCTTGTAATGGCCCCGATCCCTTTGCTAATATGATTCGCCCATGTTGTTAGCACAACAATGCTGTCTTGAAATTTTAGAGGCTTAGATGTTGGAACCTGTGTAGTTCTTTTCACATTTCTTGATCATTTCTGTCATTTTAGTTTTATATTTATACTGGCTTCAAAAGAAATCGAAATACTGAATAGTGCCCAATGCTCTTTGGCATGCTTTGCAGAAACGGTTCAATCGTGTGGCGATTGAGAGGTTGAAGGAGATTAGGTGCTACAGGGGCATCCGGCATAAGCTTGGGCTCCCAGTTCGTGGCCAGAGGACAAAGAACAACTGCAGGACGCTCAAGGGACGGAGGGCTTCGGTTGCCAAGAAGAAGTCTCCTGCCTCCCAGGAGGAATAGGTCACATTGCCATGTATTTACCTCCTGTTTGGTTTTTGTGTACTGCATTACAGCACTACTGTTTGGTACTCCGTGTCAAGGTTTTATGCTGTCATAGATGAATCATGGGGATATGATCAGTTGCTGCAAAATTTATAGTTGTGATATCACTTATATGAATTGATGCTAAATCAAGGCTACATGCATATGGTTTGTCACATTCATGATGCATTATTTCGATGCCTCTCTCTTCTCATATCTCTGCTTGATGCAAGGAGTTCAACCTGCTCCTGGTGGGTTGGCTTATTACCACCAGTGTGCTGAGAACTTTTCACCTCTCACTGCAAGATTATGGTGCAGTCATTTTACGAGCTGAACTGAGGATCTCAACTTGCACTATTCAGCATGAGCTTCGCGGTTTAAACTGTGTGATAGCAACAACTGCCACTTATTTTGAATATTTTGAAGAGATACCAAAAGTTTGAGTTCTCACTAGTGTAGATGGATCAAGGAGCTTTCTGGAGAGGTTTTTTTTTAAAGCTCAATTCAATCAGAAGAGCTGTGGCAGCCGAGCAGGTAGCTTTGTAGTAACAGAAGAGAGCCATTGCAACAAGAACAAAGGCATCACTATCCATTTATTATCTTATTAAAGCAAAGGAAAGAAGTCATAACATTCGGTTTGAAGGACTAGAAATTCCCATATTAATTGAAGAAAAAAGAGAAATATCTATATAGTTGATCGTGGTGGGTTCAAATTATAACGGTCTAGATTAAAAAAATGTTCATGTCAAGCACAGTCCAGAAATAACATAAGTTCGGAATAAAAAATAAAATAAAATTAGTAATTTGATTTCGAAATGAATTCCTAAGTAAAATCCCTCTCAACGGCTAGAAATTTCCACATTAATCGAAGAAAAGATTAATATCAACACCATTGATCCTGGTGGGTTCAGATTATAATTGTATAGATTAAAAGAAAGAGTCCATGTCAAATTCAAGCCAAATAAAATAAAATAAAATAAGTAATTCGATTTCTATATGAATTTCTAAGTAAAATCCCTAAATAAACAGAATCCAGAATACAAATTAAACAAAATTTAGCAATTGTATTTGTATCAACTTAAAAAATTGAAATTCAGAATAAAAAAATAAAATTAGCAATTTGATTTTGATATGAATTTGAAAGTAAAATCCCTAAATAATTGTAATTCAGAATAAAAATTAAAGGAAAATTAGCAATTGGATTTGTATACGAATTCCAATAAACAATAATTGAATTTTAAAATAAAAAAGAAAAATTCACAATTTGATTTCCTTATGAATTCCAAAGTAAAGTCCCTAAATAACTAAAATTCAAAATAAATTAAATAAAATTAGCAATTTGATTTGTATGTAAACTCGAATAAAAAATAACTGAAATTTTGAATAAAACTAAAAGTTATAATAAAGATAGCACAAATGGTATCAAAGGAGACCAGGAAAGTGAGCAATGGCATTGATTTGTCCTGCAAGAAGACATTGACTAATAGGAAAATGAGGAGCCAAGGGGACAGTTGCAGAGATGAGGATAATATTGTGTTGCTCACCTTAGCTATTCAATAAGGATAATATCATGCTGCTTATCGGAGCCGTTAAAGAGAAAGGCTAGAGTCGAAGGAGCCAAGGGCCGTGACGACAGATGGTGAGTGTTGGTGTTGTTGAAGTCAGTATCCAAAGAAGCTCGATGATGGGGAAGCCTTTGCAGAGAGGAGATGAAGCTTTGCATTAAAGATGAACTATTTACGATATAGTGCCATAGGGTAGGTAGAAGCATGCTATCGCTGGTAAGATGCACGACGTCACCTACGATTGTGAGAAGATTTTTCATATTGTTTGACAGTGACTAAAACAGACATACCGACATCAGTGAATATGGGAGGTTGCCGCAATTAGTGCCGAATTTGGGTTCAGTTCGCACATTTAAAATCATGGTGCCTAGGCATCATGGTGCCCCATTTCAACATCAAACACACACATACAGTTGCGCTAACGAGCACGTGCGCGCATATACGGTTGCACTAACGAGCGTGTGCGCTAACGTCAAACACACACATACGGCTTCCTAGTGCGGTTCATGCATAATTTCATGAATTATAGATGATAACTTTTTTTTGCATGAGATGGTAACTTTGTAAACGTAAGTAACTTGATGTATTATCGATGATAATTTTATGTTCCGGAAATAGTAACTTTTCGTAACCTTGCAATGTGAAAGTTACATTCTGTATGACGAAAGTTATCACGTGAGAACTGTAAGTAAATTTGTGAATTATAGATGATAACTTTTTGTGCATTAGATAATAACTTTACCAAATATAAGTAACTTGACGAATTATAGATGATAACTTTATGTACAAGATATAGTAACTTTCCATACCTAATAACCCCACTAAATCACAGAAAAAACGGCACGTTGTACCGCTTGCGAAGGGGCGCGCACAGGTCTAACGCGCGTCAGAACTGTAAGTAACTTCATGAATTACAGATGATAACTTGATGCGCATATGATAGTAACTTTACTATAATTAACAAACACTAGTAACAGTTTGTGGGGTGGGATGGTAGAGCGATTGGCTAACTAGGTCGGTCAAGGTCGTGTACTTATTCTACGCATAGCCACTGAATAGTACTTATATATTTAAGCACTATCTCATGAACATAAAATTATCATCGATTGACTTACAGATGTCAAAGTTACTATCTCATGCACATAAAGTTATCATGAAATATGAACCGCATCAGGATGCTCGTGCGCATAGCGTACGCGCACGCGCTGATTAGCGCAGTCGTATATCACTTTTAATTCATAAAGTTACTTGCAGTTCTCACACGCAGCAGAAGAGAGAAACATGCATGCATGCATCGGGAGAGAGAAGAGAATAAGTACAGTTGATGTGGGGAATTTTTTTATCTTGTTTAGAAGCTAAAAAATACAATAACTCTTTCATAGAAAGTCTAATCTGCGTTTTGTTTGCGCCATTGTGTTCGAAATTACGAACTTAATAAAACAAGGTCCATATTGAATATCTTTCGACGCTGTGAAATTCATTTTTTATACCAGTCGTAAGTAAGTAAGTAACTGATTAAAACTTCACATGTAATAGATCACAACTTTCTAATACAAGAGTGATAACTTTTGGCGTATCAAAGCGTCTGTCAGTTTCTTCCTTACAAAAAAATGTTTGGCCTAACTGGTGACAATAACTTCATATTTGTCTGATGGTAACTTTCACATTGCAAAACTACATAAAGTTATTATTTATCACCACACACTTGGAAGTCAGGAAGCACGACTATATATATATATATATATATAGTTTATTTTAATAGTTTATTTTTCCTTGCTTGATTATTCTCAAGCTAGGATTTAATTATTTTATTTGTTTACGCTAGTGTCGGAGTTCCCGGAGGCTCAGGTGCAGTCCCAGGATCCCGGAGTTTCTTCGTTCGAGATCGCCGAGTTCGTCCAAGTCCACGGCAAGTCGCAAAACCTTTGATCATATTGAATCTCATGTTTTAACTTATGTTATTATGTTATTTGCACTATGTTAGTTGTGAAATACTAGTTTAAAGTAAAACAAAAGTTTAGAAAGACATGTGATATAGATAAGTCCTACCACCGAAAAATGCCATGTTAAGTTTGTAGCCCTGCCTTTGTAACCCTAGAAATAATTATCTGTTAACCTAGATCACTATAGGTTACTAGTATCATGCAAAGTCTTACACTGATAAGGTTGTGGCTGCGGTCCATTAGACTTGAAAACCCGACCCTAGGGTGGGGTGGTATGGGACACCGTACCCTAGGGCGGAGAGTGTCGATGTGCTGGGAAGGGTAAGGGTGTTGTAGGAAACCGCGAGTCAGTCATCGCCCACCGCTTACCCTAGGTTGTGGTCGCGGACCTGGAAAGGTTGCGGGCCATGTGAAAATATAAGGACTGAAACCCTTATACTGAGCAACTGTCATAGTGATCGTTCAACCACAGGAGTTGACTTGTCAACACTGGTTTAGTAGCTGCTCAACTCGATTGAAACTTTACAGGTGTTGAGAAGTCTGGAGGTTGGGAAGTAGATTAGGTATGCCGTGCTGCGGATACCTAATAACGGTAGGGTTCACTCGAAGCGAACGGAAGCTTCATTGTGCCAGACCCGAGTGAATTCTACCGGGTAGAGCCTATATAAAGAATTGAGTAGTGAAACGACCTGGCTTTCTTAACTCTGTCGCGGGAGTTAAGGGATCGTGTGGGTAAAGTTGAGCAAACTCTGCAGAGTCAAATAAATGGTATTCGGATACGCCGTGCTCCCGGTCAATAGAGCTGTGTCACGTGGGTGACCCCATCAGCAAAGCTTAAGTAGTTTTGTAAGGAAAAAATTGATCATATACCCTCCATTTAGATGGAAATTGAGGATTTACCCTCCTGGCCCACGAGTCAGTGACTTATGATGACCCTACATGTCATTGAGATGTGGAGGGTAAATCCTCAATTTCCCAACTAAAGGGAGGGTATATGATCCAATCTCCCTTTTGTAAGTGTTTTAATCTGAGTAGATGGTTAATTAATTCTTCATGAAAACCCCTGTTGATTAAGAAGTAGTTTTGTCGGCAAGATTTACAAAAAGAATTACAAACAAAACTGCATCCACTCAAAGATAATAAACCAAGTATACTCCATTCCTTTGTTAATCCGTGCATATAGTAAAGTAGGGTTCCTTTGCGATTTGCTGAGCTGGTTGTTGGCTCACGGCTTGCTAAATCCCCTCTTTAGAGGATCAAGACGAAGGTGAAGGTCTCCCCGTTGAGGAAGTCCCCGAGGGTCTCTTCTTCGACGAGGATCCGTGGTTTTAGGTCTTCGCCGCGCTCAAGCGGATCTTGGAGCTTTTGTGATGTAATTATACTTTGGGCTTGCACGCCCCGCTGTCAAAAACTGGATGTTAATCCATATGTGAAATATATGTTGGTCTTTTGTTGTAAGCATGCAATGATATACTTTTGCGCGACACTCCATAACTGTACGCGCCCTCGGAAACAGGGGCGTTACAGCTACCTTCTCTCTGACCATTGTTCTCTGTTTACATGATGTGCGTGTTTCTTCTGGGCTGATTTCATGAGCCCACAATACCATATATATTCTCCGAAGCCGAAATGAGCCCATCCGGTGCAATGCTTTCTCATGCTCGCGTACGTTCTCTTAAAGCTGAGTCCCCTGCTACGGTAGCAGAGCCACTCGCCACTAGCAGTCTAAGCTCGCAGCACGCAGGAGATGGCCAGAGGATGGGAGGGAGTCGGCCAGGCATATGGTCCTCCAGGGCTGCTGCTCACGCTCAGTCGGGCTTGGCCGCCGGGCGCAGCTGGCCGGCGCGGGGGCCCCGGCCCGGTCGAGCTCTGAATTCTGATGGCGCGGAGCGCAGCACAGCCGAGTGACAGAAAGCGAGGGGTGGTCCACCCGCCCGCAGGCTGACCACAGAGTCACAGACCACCACCGTGCGAATGTGCAGGTCCCGCATACACCAAACCTCTGCACGGCCGCAGGGGACAGTCAAGCGAGGCCGGCCTGTACTACTCGGATCGCTTTGTCGCTCGTAGCCAGTCAAACCTGCCACTGACGCCGGAGTTGAACCGAGCCACTGATGGTACGTACGATCCGCCACAATCATTCCGAGACACTTGAGTTTAGGCCGTCCTGCGCGGTCGGATCGAACGGGCAGAGCTTGCTGCTGTGAACCTGCAGTTCTGCACGGCTGCTCCACCGTACCGGCTATGGCATCACGGCCGCGCGCTGCCGTTGCGTAACGTTGCGACGCGGAACAGTGCAGCACTGGTTCGATGAGTCACGGAACAGTGCACACAACAGAAGCGGCCAAACTCGGTAGCAGTATGATATCGATGAGTCACAATACGAAGGCAACTGTGGGGGCGTAGCCACATACGCTCCTGTCGTCGCTCCTTAGTTTTTCTTCTGCTCTGACTCCATTGATACTCATCAGTTCTCCTTAAGTATAGAAGACTATAGCATAGAGAACGATCATATGGACGGTATAAAGAGCTACGAGAAATACCAAGGTAGTCCAGAACCGATAAGGACATCAGACTTCTCTCCCCTGTCCACAGATGGCAACGTTGATAGGTCCAGGTCTAGCATCAGCACCGCTAGATAAAGGACGCCGTGCTGGAAGCACATAACCTATTACCAGGAAATCTGAGACGACCAAACGGCAGCAATCACAACTTGTAACTATTGCAATCTCAATTAACTATTTGTACAAGTGGAGAGATAGGTCACTTGAACCGGCACTACAAAGTATACTTGAATAAGATGGAGGCGCACAAGCGAGGGAGAGTAGTGCAGACGCAGTTGAACTTCAAGGCAGATGGCTATGTGAGTACTTAGATATACAACCCTCTTTCTGTCTGGGAGGAAATTGCTAAATATATTATTTTTAAAGATCTACCGATTAGGATAGGTGAAAGTTGTGCGTTCAAAAGAATGATCCAACGCTGCTTTTTGCCCACAGTACCAACATGTCAGTAGAAGAACTATCACATCTGATATTTTACAGATCTATTATAAGGAGCTAGCAACACTAAAAGAAATATTACTACAAGTTCAATTTTCTTTTGCTTTAACATCAGATATTTAGACAACATCGCATCAAAGAAGTGCCTACTTTAATGTTATAGCCTATTATTTAGATGATGATTACAATCTAAACAAGATAGTCATATGATTTAAGTTAATTAACGAATCACACATGGTAGAAGCCATTGTTGAGTGCATACTAGATGTAATTAATCATTTTAAGGTAGATAATAAAATTGTTTTTATAACTCTTGGTAACGCATCAGCAAATACGATGGCTATGAACATCCTCACCATAAGCTTGCAGACATATATTGGTGGATATGTTTAGGGTTTAGGCCTATGAACATTCTCACAACAAGGTTGCAGACAAGCTAAAATTTGCTAAACATTTCACATCTATTTCACACTTATATTTCTTTGGTACCATTTTTTATTTTACAAAAAAAGTTAGTGAGTTTGCAGATTGATATGAAGAGAATATGTGAATGCCTCAGTCTTGATTTCTCTTAAGCTTATGAATATGTCAACAGGGAGCTTTTTCATGTTTTTCACTTGTATCATGACAAGCTGGGCAGTTGCACGAGATCAGATGCCTCAAGGCAAGCCCAATAAGTCAAGACAAACTTGACAACCCATTTGTAGAAGAAGCTAAAGGGCAAATCTAGTTCTTCATCCTCTTAGTCTCAAGCGGCCCCCAAATGGAATTATGTCTCAGAGTTGAACCACTACCTGGGGCATGATTTTGCAAACATTGTTACTGATCTTACTCGCGGATGCAACGTAGACTTGCTCGAGTCATGGAAGAACAACAAACGGATATTTTCTGTGTTGTGCTATTTCGCACGGGGTGTTCTACTGGTTCCAATGTCCATTGTCTCTTCGGAAGCGACGTTCAGCACGGTGTGGAGAATAATTGAAGAAATGAGGTTATCCCTCAGGCCCAAGATGGTATAGGCAATCACCTATATCAAGGACTAGGAATTAACAAAAAAGGGACAACAACATCAACTAGAGGATCTTGAAATCGTGCAGGCATTCGCTGACCTAGAATGCATAAACAATCTCGATATTGGGAGTAGTTGGTATGTATGCATGTTGTTATTGTACTCTTTTCCTTACCGAGAGAACCCCACTCTGGGGCATAACGTTTTTAACAAGGCAGCAATATTATATCTATAAAATATCAAGAAAATTCCACTTCCCCCTAAATATTTACATGTCCATATTTTTACGCAATTACTTAAATTTCAGTGTTTTCTTTCTTTTTCCCATTTTTCCGCTCGTTTTTTCTCTTTCCTCCTTTTCCCCTTTCCCTTCCATTTTTCTCTTCTTCTTTTCTTTTTTTCCACTTCTCTCTCATCTCCTTTTCTTTTTCTCTGTCCTATCTTTTCTTCTCCTTGCGGCATCACCTTCCTCCTTCACGGCTGGTAGCTTGACACTGGCCTACTGGCACCGCTGCCCTCTAGATCTGGTCACTCAGGTCCAGATCCTAACGTTGTCCATCGCCTTTGGATCCGTGTCATTGACTACGGGTCCAAGACATCATATGCAGGAGGATGGAAGTCCAATGTCGTCTATCACCTTCCTCCTCCACCACCGAAGCTGCACCTCAATGGCACCCCCATCCTCATCCTCCATCACCAGCACTTGCCTGTCGGTGTCACTACACTCTAGATCCGGTCGCTCGGGTCCAGATCCCGTCGCTGTCCACCGCATACCGCTCGTCCTCAACACCACCTCCATCTCTGCCAATCCGATTATAGGTCTAAGGCGAGCAAGCGGCGTTGGCTATTGAGGCGAGCAAGCGCCATGTGCCCTGCCCATGCAGGCGCTACCCGATTGTGACCAGGCATGCCAGGCCTCGCCAGGGGCTGTTCATGTTGGCCCGACAAGCTCATCGTGCTCATGCGGTGCCGATACAGTATGGCCCAACTCCCAGCACTAACTCATATCTTAGACTCTATTCTTTTGGGCTACGATGATGGCTTCTGGCTATGGCTGATGGCTTTTGTCTGTATTTTTCAGACAGCGGCAGACGATAGAGACATTGACGCGGACGGTACACACAGTTTTGGGCTCAAAAAGTTGTTTAGAGAAGTGGCCTTGATAAGCCACTTGGAGAAGTTGTCCCATTTATTTTGTTTTTTTGGAGAAACCAAAGCCAAAAGCCACAAAAAAAAAGCCAAAAAGAACATGGCCTTAGTCTTTTAGGATTTGAAAATATGTGCTATAAGAAACCCTAGATAAATCTTAATAGAATTAGAATTCATACTTCCTTTAGGAGTATGATTTCTACTTTTCTTTGGAGGAGAATTAGAGAGACTGCATAAACCCATGGGGCTAGTCATGGAGAACCCAAGAAAAGAAGCCACCCATCCAAAGGTAAAAGTGCATGATAGGATTAGAGGCTAGGTTATTCTTTGGCACTATATTTTTGTATAAGGTAAGGATCCGAGGTTCTAAAAGATTCGAGAGGATTGTGAGAAAGTGACAATCCTCTATACTATTTTCAGGTTGTGCTTAAGGAACTTATGATCGGTTTCACCAAATCTTTTCTTTCTCATCGTGGTTACTTCAACGTTGTTATTTTGATTATATCTATGAGATTCACCTTCTTCATTCTTGATATCGTGCATGCTAGTGTCGTATCTTACAAACTCTGATCCTATCTAGGAACTACTAAGCATAAAAAGGGGTATCAGATTGTAACAAGTGGTATCAGAGTCAAGGCCGAATTAATTTGATTTGTGAGACAATCATAAAGCATTAGGTGACACGAAATCAAGATTGATGTCGATGTTGTGGAATCAAGATGAGAAATATAACGACAGAGAAAATTTCAACGTGTGGCAATACATGGTGAAGGATGTCATTGACTAGTAGAAGTTAATTGATACTTTTAAAGGGGACAAATCAGGAAGAACGTCTGCTAAAGACTAGAAGGTGATGGAGCGGAATGTTGTCGGTACAATATATCTATGTCTCTCCAATTAGGTAAAGTACTTGGTGATAAAGAAGAATTCACTGAAGAAATTATAAGAGGACTTAGAAGAATTGTATATGGCAAAGTCGCTGACAAACCGGTGGGTGCTGAAACAACAACTATATAGTTGCGCATGGAGGAAGGTACACGGTTCGTTGACAATCTCAATGTCTTCAACAAAGTTGCCACATAGCTGACTAGTGTGGTTGAGAAAATTTAGGAGGACAACAAAGTCACATATTGGCATCATCTCTACCACCATCATGAGAGCAATTAGTGATGGATATTTTCATTGAAAAAACCACTCTCAACTTCAATAAAGTAGTTGCATATCTATTGGAGACTGAGTCCTTAAAAAGTCATCGAAATCTTCATCCTTATGTGATCAAGCATTGCCTGTAGTAGGCGTTGTAGACAGAAGCAAAAGTCACAGGAAGAAGAAGGGAGCAAGGGCACACATGTATACTACTTATATGACGCGGAATATCACATGATAAAAGATTGTCTGAGCTTGAAGCAAATGAAGGGTGTATACTTGGCGACGGTAGTAAAGGATAATTTGAACATACTAGTTGTTAGTCAATCAAGTACTTCTCATAGATGGATATTAGATTCATATTGTTGCTTCCATATATGTTCAGCAAGGGAGATGTTTGATGAAAGACCTCTACACCCAATGCATAGAATTGTTCGCTTAGTGGATTGTAAGGAGTATGCAATTACTGAGATATGAATGGTTACATTGGAGATGTATGATACAGCACATCGCACATTGACGGAAGTTCAGTATGTTCTTGGCTTACAGAAGAATATAATAAATGTGAGATCACTTGAACTTGAAGGTTGTAAGGTATCACTTTGAGGTAGAGTCATGAGAGTTACTTGCAAAGGGCAGGTGGTCATGAAAAGTATCTATAGCAATGGAGAATACCGATTGATGGGTACACCTAAAGGAAGGGCAGCTGATGGGAGGTCTGATAAAAATACTGGCTAGGAGAAGGAAACCATGTCGTCAACTATAGGCACTCAGATCTCATCTGCATTATGTGCAAAACTGTAAAAACGGATGCAAAATCTAGCAGACGCAAAGGCAAAGGTATGCGATGTTAGAAGAAGGAAGACATGATGGGAGAAAGCATGCCATACCGATGAGCAGTGAAGCTCGGAGGTGGTACAAACTTATGGCATAAAAGATTATAGGAACAGGAGGTTAGTTAATCAAACTACACAACAAAGAAGCTCTCAAGTGGAGGGTCTGGGTAGGCTAGCCCTGATGTTGACACACACAATACGGTGATGTGTATGAGCTCATGTGGTGGGAGCACTCCTAAAGGTGGGAGGAAAAACAAAAAATAAGAAACTAATTTGGAGCAAGTTCTCGGAGGAGCATAATGATTTCAACAGATAAAAGTTAAAGATGGACACTGTTGAATGTGGTGACTCATATCCTAGTTTTTAAGGATTTAAAAATATGTACTATAATGAGTCTTAGATGAATCCTATTCCTTTTTATTTTCTTTTGGAGTGGGATTCCTATTTTTATTTGGCGGAGGATTAGGGCACTATATAAACCTATAGGGGTGGTCATGAAGAGCCCAAGCAATAAGACAAAGAAGCCGCTCATCCAAAGGAAGAGGTGCACGAGAGGATTAGAGTTTAAGTTATTCTTTAGCATTAAATTCTTGTATAGTGTAAGGATCCGAGGGTTCTAAAATATTTGATAGGGTTGTGAGCGACAATCTCGTATACTCTTTTGAGGTTGTGTTTAAGAAATTTACGATTGGTTTTGCTAAATTTTCTCTTTCATTGTGGTTGTTTTAATGTTATCGTTTTGATTCTTCCTACGAGATTTATCTTTTTTATTCTTAATATTGTACATGCTAACACCGTATTTTCATAAAATCTGTTTTGATCTAGGAGCTACTGCGTACAAGAAAGCTGACAGAGTGTAACAGTTTCTATGTCAGCTGAGCCTTTTCAAAGTGCTGTGTGCTACTGTATGCGGAAGGGAGCTTTGGTTTGGAGGTTTTCGGAGGGAAGCGCCAAGTTTCACATGTGCAATAATGGATGGCCCTCGTCCCACGAAACCGCATAATTGCAAAAGATTAAATTATACGATGGAGTATCGCCAAATATGTCACTGTAAATTTGGTGGTAAATTATAGTACATGGATGGAGTGGAGGTGAATAGGTGATTTATGCTCTCTAAACATACGTGGAAAGCATAATTTGTAAGGCAAATTGTAGGCCTGATTTAGAAATGTCCACTACTAGAGTAATAACTTTATTGCCTTAAGATTTATGCACTTTAGCTTTGAAAACAGGACAGTAGTATACTACTTATACTGTACATGAATATGGTCAATGCATTCCCACTGAAGTCGAACTGGAAAAGCTTGTTTTTGTTGACATCACACCAAGGTGCAAATCCATAACCAGCAAAATGGGGCAGCATGTATAGAACTATTCTAGAGTTAAGGGCGTGTTTGTATTGATTTTTGCTGATGATTTTTTACTGTGGCTTATGACTTTTGGCTAAAAATAAATAGTGATTGTTGAAAAAAGTAACTTTTAGAAAGAAGGACGAGCGATAGACAAAGTGAGGAAGAAATACGCGCGCATGATGAGAGCAGAGCGAGAAGCGCACGATTTCTTGCTTTCTTCTCAGACCTATGTATTTTTCCCCTTAATTTATTGCTTTTGAAATGATTGGGAGAAGCTGTTACTTGTTCTTTATCCGGTACCGAGATTTACGGCAACCCAAATTCTGCCCGAAACGTCCAATTCCACCCGAAATCTTAGCCGGTACAGGGTGAAGCCCCATCTATTCCATTTTGAACGGTGAACAGCATATTCCGGCCATTCCTGCCGGTATCCGAATGGAATTGACGAGCCTGAATGCAAGTACTCATGTGGTAGATCTATTCACCAGTAGAATCTTACAAGTACTATTGTCGAAAGTTTTACTACCATGGAGCATACAATGCACAGCACAAGTACCAAACTTGCCCTGGTGAGTGGTGACTGACTGACTGACGCACTGTACCGCTGCGCATTAATGCAATAGGCAGATTAATAATTTATAGGTGATATGCACGTCAGCACGTCGCATCATGCAGCAGGACCACACAAGCATACATCTCCGGTTCTCCCTCCACACACAGAAAAAAACTACTGCTCCACGTACTACACACCTCTACGGGCATGACCAGGCCAGTGGTCAAGATCACATTATTCGTCCGGCCTGTTTCTTTTTGGGTACTTTTTATGGTTTTTAGCTAATTTTTTTAATTTTAACTGTCACCGGACATGCGCTTTTCGATCGACAGGTGAGGCCCGGCGCGGCGTGGGGTGAGAGCAGTGGCTGGTCAGGGCGGTCGTCGTGGCTCATGCATGAGCACCCCCAGCTCGATCTGGCCAGGGAATTTCTTTTAAAACACATGCGCGTGCGCACAAGTAGGGGATTAACTTCTGCATGGTGCCCTGTGAGTAATTAATTATTTGACAGTGCAGCGCATGTTAGACTTTGTGATGATCCGAGGTAAAAATACTAGTTAACGGGTTATTATTTATTTGTCCGGTATAACACCGCTCCAACGAATAATACGCCAATCAAAATGTTGCATCAAAACAATAATTAAAAACGAAACATATTATTACATGAACATAGCCATAGCCACATAGGACTAAAGTTTAATACAAAGCCTGAATGGCTCAAAAAAATACAATACTGAAATTAAACAGTTCTAGCTCAGATTCTAATGACACAAAAGTTCTAAACAAAAGACAGCACACTAATGTTACAAATACCTTGAGGGTTGAGGATCGTGTTCGCGACAATAACTCTCTTGTCACTCCAGCTCTCGTATAAGGGCTCCTCCCCCTTATACGGGTGGAGCTCAACACCATCTCTCCCCCCATCAGAACAGAGCCTCTCCTGGTAGGCTTCGTCACAGCAAGTGAAAATTCGAGATAGCTATACTCTAAACAAAGAAAAATAATAGCAAGGGTGAGTACGGAGTACTCAGCAAGCTCATTTAACAATAATGTATTGTATGATCAAAATCTAACATTCCCTAAAATACCCATTTTCATCCTCATTTCTCATTTTCATTCTCTTGTTCATACTCATTCTCGATCTTATTTAGAAAATAATTTTTTTAGGTTGAGAAAGAATTTCATATTATAAATTTAGAAATCTACTGAACACTCGTATAAATGGATAAAAACCTCCACTAGTTCTCGAAACCTGCAATCCAGGAGACGATCATGAATTCATTATTTATACAGTATGACATAAGTTTGTATCACTTTACTCATGGTCACCCTGATTTTTGTAGCTAGTGGATCTTCACATTTTCTTAGATGTGACGCCCAAACCTAAGCACAAAACTTTCAACTCTATCTCAATATATTATACCTCCACCCGACTTACTTATAATTGTGGGCTGTAGGCGGTTTACTACCCTCTCTAGGCACCATCGTAATTATAAGCTAGTCATTGGTTGGGCTGGACATCAACCTTCACCCGACACTTCACATTGCTAAATATATATGCTAGACATATCCTTTATGACCCAAAGTCCAATTGAGACCTTGCCTAGTTCCTCCCTAGATAATTGTACTTACTCGTTTGTGGAGTGCATAATAATCTCGATAGAGTTACTAATTATGCCCGTCTTCTAAAGGAACAATGGTTGATACAAATTATACTGTCCATTACACATGTAAAATCTATATGTCCTTATATAATACCCTATGTAGAGAATCCAAACTTGTCCCTATTTTTAATCCGCAAACCCTCCACCCACCTCTTATTTATTGGTATGACACTGCCTACCCTTTTCTCTTTCATTTCTTTTCCATAATATTCATCTGATTTAAACATGGTTTTGATTTTTATGCATAGGGATAATAGTTTAATAAGTAATTATTTGCTATATGAAAAATAATCTAATTAGATGTTCAAGGGGTGCTTGCCTGAGTATGGGTCAAAAATCTGGGTCTCAGGATCACTCAAATAAAATCCTCCCTGGGGTACCGGTCATTTCCTGCAATTACTACGCCTGCATGATGGTTTAATTTATAGATACAGAAGAAATTTAAGTACTTAAATAAATAATTAAATAAATGATACTGAGGCATACTCGATCATACAAAACTATCATTACTTAACTCAGTCTTCATCTTTCCTTTCAAGCAATTGCCATACTGGCCATGTGTGGGTGCACCACTGACTTGCTATGTAAATCTCTTCCGTTATGGTTCCACCAAACCACGTCTCACTTGGACTGACTAAGCCACTTGCTTCAACCCTTCGCTTGAACATTTCCTTCAATATTTCCCACATTTCTCGTGCCATACTTGAGCTCAACCATCTCACCTGTCATCTTTGATTGTTCTAGGGCTCGGCTCCTCCATGAGAGTAGCCCCCGATCCTTGCCATTAACCATAGTTGACTCCAAGCCTCCTTGCACGTTCAAAGACAAAAAAATTATTTTCGGACACAATTCTTCATAACTTGACCTATGTTAATCAAAACAGGCTTCATGTAATATAAATGCACTGATCTAGGTCCATATAAACCAAATCAAGACCAAATTTCCCAAAATACAAAATTTTAGCTAGAATCATCCTTTGGCCGGATAGGCTATTGGCTCCAGACGACCTGACCACTGACACCTGCAATAGGGGTAGCAACGGGCCAAGGTCCCGGGGTAGGCTCCCGCGTCCCCACCCCGATCCCTAGCCCGCCTTGGCCCGTCCCCGTTAGGCTTAACAGGGGGAGATCGCCTGCCGTTCTCGCATCTCGGTCCCCACAGGGACCCGACCCACACAAGATCTCCACGAGGGATTAAAAAAAGGTAAATTATTTTTAAAAATTAATAATGTGATTTTATTTATTATTTTATAATTATTTAGGTATACTGTAAATATATATTAACATATATATATATATTCAAGTTTTAGTCTAAATATACAAGAAAATAATATAATGTCTCATATTCGTAAACTATAGTCTACTATAAAAATATTTAAAAAATTTACGGTCTTCTTGGGGCGACCAGCTGCCTGCCTCTATTCCCCCATGGGGAGTTCGCCCCGCCCGACGAGGAAATTTCCTACAGGCCCCCGCCCCCACAAGGGAAATGGCCACCCCTAGTTGGCGCTAGCCAGCCTGACCGGTAGCCAATTTGATCGCCCTAGAACAGTTTCTAAAAAACTATAGATTTAGCAAAATCCAACTCCACACACTTGGCAATAATTCATCACAAAACATTCTAGACCCTCTTACATGATATCTCGTGATATAATTTATATTTCTAACCAGTTCCTCCAGCTCATGCTTCCAATCGGCGATGGATGTCAATATTCAGTAACCAAGCCTCCGCTAAATCCTTTTTCTAGAGGAAGCTTCCTGTAAATTAATTATAGTAGGCTGATGCAACAAACTATGATGTTTGATATAACACTTTATTCTAAAGTAAAAAAATGAACATTGTTGTCCCCAATTTTTCCTTCTCTTTAAAACGTCTCAACCTTAAACACACCTCTCAATGGAGTGCCTCGCAAGTCATTTTTAGGACAAGGAGTGTCGTACCAAACTACCAATCCTGAATAAATAGCACATAAAGAGGAAGATGCCTTGCAGAGAGCATCTATAGGCCGTGTTCCCGGGCTCTACCTACAAAGTGGCAGACTTTGCCAAGTCTTGCTAAACAAAACCATCTAATAGGGCTTCTTCTTTTCCTCTGAAGCTGACGACTTTTGACTTTTGCTATAGTATCTAACTTTCAAACGGAATATTTTTTCAAGACGGAGTCTACAAATTAAACGATGTACACGTGAAAAGCCCAGCATCTGTACCATCCAAAATCATAAGTAAATATCTCTCTCCGTAATCTGTATCGTAAACAGCCAAAATTCAAAGCGACTCCTATAGTAACTCCTATAAACAGTTTATAGAAATCACTTTGATAAATCACTCTATTTAAAAGCCACCTTCTAAAAGCTAAAAGCCAGAAAATCCAAACCTACATGTTCTTTAACGGCTTCTAAAAGCGATTTTTAGCTTTTGCTATAGTACCTAACTTTCAAACGGAGTATTTTCTCAAGACGGGGACTACAAGTTAATTGTAGTACATGTTAAAAGCTCAACATCCGGCTTTTGGCTTTTGCTATAGTACCTAACTTCGGAGTATTTTCTCAAGACGGAGTCTACAAGTTAATTGTAGTACACATTAAAAGCACAACATCTACATCAACCAAAATCGCAAGCGAGTATCTCTCTCCGTAATCTCTATCACAAACAGCTAAAATTCAAAAATTTCAACCAAAAGCCATAAGCCGCAGCCATATCAAACATGCCCTTAATCCCCCACCGTACTGCTTCCAACTCCCAGGAAAATTACACCTGAACGGCTCCATCTATGGAAACTTTGGATTTAGGCCATGTTCCAAATGTCTTTTGGCTTCTGGTTCAGAAACCAAAAATGTTTCTAATGTGTTGGCTTTTTAACATGGTTTTTTCTTTGCATTGCCTATGGAGATATAAGTTTAGAATATGTTGGCTTCTTAACATGGTTTTTTTCTTTGTATTACTCATGAGATATAACAATATTTTTCTTTATTCTTTTTTAATTAAATATCTTAGAAAAAGTTAACAATCGCTATAATGTTATTTTAACCAAAAGCCAAAAACATCACACAAAAAAAAAACTGAATTGAACAGAACCTTATGGCAGTGAAGTTACGGCGTACCATACATGTACATGCAAGCCGCTGGAGGTAAAATTTGACGGTTTAGAACGACCACCGTGAAAACAGAGTCCACCTTTTTTATAGACACCTTAATTCGAATCTTTTATGATGTTGTCCCCAATTTTTCCTTCTCTTTCAAACGTCTCAACCTTAAACACACCTCTCAATGGAGTGCCTCGTAGGTCATTTTCAGGACAAGGAGTGTAGTTCCAATCCTGGACGGTCAAAATAGCACGAAGAGGGAGAAGGTCTTGCAGAGAGCATCATACGACGCAGATATTCCCGGGCTCTTCCTGCAAAGTGGCAGACTTTGTTCTACTCATTTTTGTTTGAACTTTTGGTTTCTAATTTATTTTTTACTATTTTTAAATTTCATCTTTTTCTAACTTTATATCTTGTTTTAAGCTTTTTTGCTAGATCTTTTTTCATATATTCGTTCACATTGTCCGTGATGAGCTAACATATTTTTTTATTTTTAAAATTTTTTAAATTTAGTTACACCAAATAAGCAACTATCAGCTACAATGAAATTTCAGCTAGCTACAACAAAATTTCAGCGATAAGCTGATTTATTTCAGCCTAATCGAACGTTTGCATAGTCTTGCTAAACAAAACCATTTATAAGCCGGTACCATACAACTCCCAGGGAAATTACACCTAAACGGCTCCATCTGTAGAGACTCGGATATAGGCTCGTTCTAAATAGTTTTTAACCTTTAGTTTCTAGCTTTTAAAAGCTAAAAGTTATTTGGAATATGTTGGGTTTTTAGTACGACTTTTTTTCATTGTCTAGGGAAATATAATAGTATTTTCTATTTTTCCTTTTTTATTCTAATTGAATGTGTTAGAAAAAGTTACTGGTCAATACATTATTATTTTAACCAAAAGATACCAGAAAAAGCCAAATTGAACATGCCTATTGCAATGAAGTTACCATGTACTATACATGGACATACAAGCCGCTGGAGGTAAAAATTGACGGTTTAGATCGACCACCGTGAAAACATAGAGTCCGCATTTTTTTTGTAGACACCATAATTCGAATCTTTTATAATGTGATTGAACAGTTGAGACTTGAGAACACATACTGGTTTCGAATCATGCTCATTTTCTCCTCCTGAATCGCGCAATCACACAGATAGAGATCGATAGATACGAATTTATAGCATGCCCTTTGCTTTGCTTAGCAACGCAGAGTTCCTTCCCGGAAGTCTCTTCGTCCCTAAAGAAAGTCCCTAATTTGTTTTACAGAAAAAAAATAAAATTATAATTTCTGTAAAAAATATAATAAAAAATAAATTTTTTCTGTATTTTTTTATTATTTATTATGGATGGGCAAATGGTGAAAATATAAAAAAAACTAGCCATTGGATGAGATATGAGTGGTTTAGATTGAGGGAATAGGGAGAAGGGGATAGGGAAGCTCCATTCCCGACAGTGGGGTTTCGATGCACTTGGGTGCAGAATTGCATTTTCTCCTCTATAAACTTATGTTTTTTTTTAAACAAGCTGTAAACTTACGTCCTTGTTAGTTGTATCACAAAACGCTTGGCTCCGCTCCAACTGGTTTACGGCTTTAGTTTATATCTGAAATTACATTATAGCGACACTTAGTTTTTTCTGAGAAAAAATAAAGAAAAATGTCCATAACGTCATGGACAATAAAAAAAATAAAGAGAAAAAACCAAAATAAGTTAAAATTATAAACCGACGTATTCTAAGTGACTTCTAGTTTAAATAAATCAAAAATCAAAATAAACTAGAAGCTAAAAGTTTCCCATTGTGTTGATTTGTCTTTGGGCAACCCACCTGAACCTGCAGTCAATGAAAGTATAGTCAATCTAAGTCCCTATGACAAAGACATCCTGACACGCAGAAAAGATCGAAGAATAATCGGTGGGCATGCAATTACGAGGAACTCGCACAGAAGTTTATCAGAAAAGTTTTCCATACGAGCGCATAATCAATTACTAACTTAACTGGCCCAAATCAGCTTTAGCTTAAAGTTTTTTTTAGCTTTCAGTTATGTAAGTCCGAAGCCGTTTGGATTTTGAAATACATCAACTTTTAATTTTAGTTTTCTTTTGGCCTTTTCAGTTCCTTTGTTTTTTTGTTTTTTCTCTCTTTGTTCCTTTGTATTGTTCGTGACGATATAACGGTTTTTTTCTTTTTCTATTTTTAAATTTTTTAATTAAATAACTTAAAAAATCTAACAGTCACTATAGTATAATTTTAGTCAAAGAGAATAAATAAATAAGCCATTATAGTATAATTTTAGTTAAAGAGAATAACCAAATAAGTTAAATTTATCTTTAGAGGGAGATAGTAGGGAGTTGGAACGGACGGACATCTGATGCCCCCGATTGGCACTCAGCCTTGGCGCGCGCGCGCGGACGCGGATAGGATGGCGGCGAGTGGTCCATCGCATGCAATATGGTCTAAAAAGCCCCAAAGTGACGGGGGATTTGACGTCGGGTTCCGCACGACCGAGCGCGCGCGGCTCCTGATAGACGAAATTACGATAGAAACATCGTGCGGCTTCCGTGCCGTGGAGTCGGGGCTCGGGGTCGGGAACGCGCGGCTCCCTCGCGCGCGGGCTCGGCAGCACCGGATGCACGGGTCCGGTAGGTGCGCCGATACGAATCACGGCGCCGATTTTGCTTGCTCGCCGGCCCGCGCGGGCGCGTGAGCTTCCCACCGAGGCGCTCAGCGCAGGCAGCCGGAGGTAACCGCGACTTGTGGGCTTTCCAATAAAACGCCGGTTAAAGTTTTGAGTATTGCTATACAACATTCGACTATTTTTCAGAACAAAAACAGTTAGACTGATCTGAGGCGTTAGATTTTTATCCAACGGATCTAACCATACAAGCCCCCCTAAAAAAAAATGACCCCCTAAAAAAAAATGATCTAGGGGCGTTGGATCTCTATCTAACGGTTCAAAATCTGACTATTTTTGTCCTCAAAAACAGTTAAATATTATATAGACACTCCCTTCTCGTGACTCATGAGTGGAAAGTCATCCCAATCTTAGTTTGTAGAATGTGGAGCAGAGGCTAAAAGGGCAGAGAGAGTGAAGAAAACGGGCATGGAGGTGAACTTAATACCAAAAGGACCATTTTATTCTGGTTAGGAGTCATTTTCCTCGAGGGTCAGAGGCCGAGTGGTCTTTTTTCTTCTTTCGATGTTGAGGCATATCACCTAGCTAAACTCTCAAGATTTGTTTGCTTCGGTTTTTTTATCGTGAAAAGTTAAACAAAAAGGGTAAATATGATGTACACTCAAAAGTGAGATGGAGAGTTGGTTTGATTTGCTGTCTTCGGTATGCTCTGGTCTGGGTCAGAAACGCTCTGTGTTGGCACTGTAGTGGGTTATGATAGTCTTGTTTGATGGAACCATTTTTACATTTTTGGTGTTTGGCCAGTTACTTTTTCGGACCAGTTAGCTAAGGGAAAATCCATGTAAAGGAAATATACAAGGATTAAGTAATGATAACAAAATTTGTTCAACTGTAATCTAATTTGCCAAACAATGTACTTGATTTTTCACAATTGCTTATTCGGCAACAACTTTTAGAGTAAACGCATCACAACATTACACGGCAACAGCAAACTAGCCCTAAGAAGTTTCTCGCATATTCCGGCTAAATTTCACTTATTATGCATTATATTTTTTCCTCAGTTACGCTGTATCCCTGCATTTCTGCAGCTCATATTCTTCTCTAATCACCACCAATTTATAATTTTGAAAATTTGCAGTGACTATCTGTTTTCTAAACTAGCCTTAAGCCTGGATCAGCCGCTGGGTCTAAGACCACAACCCTTCTCAAAAGTCAAGTATACTTCTGTGGACTTTAATGTTACATCTCTACATGGAGTTACAGTGTTTTAACGCGAAAAAAGAGACGCAAAATCCCCTCTTTAAGGCCAGCACTCAGCAGCAACTGAATCCAAACGACGGTGTCAATTCCAATTTGGTCACGCTCGTGCGCAACCAGTCGACAAAAGAACGTACTCACCACTACCAAGTCATGATCCGTACGTGGACATGCTGTGCCATCATGTCTGAGTCGGAATAATAGCTAAAATAGTGGATTGAGGCTAACATATCACCTTCATCGATGGTCGGTTCGGACGTGCATGCCACGCGTGGGCCTTCATGGCCTCGGCATTCGGCAACAGAATTAAATTTAACAGCCAATCTATCCCTATCTGTAGCAGCCCCTACCCACGGATGACGGAGACAATCTACCACGTGCAACTCGCCGGTATCAATTTTGGTGCCCACAGCGTGCGTACGTTAAGGCCCGGCGGCGCCGGCCAGACGTGGCCGAGTCCGGCGGAGATCTGCCGGCATGGTCTGCCTTGACATGGCCACCACACACACGACACAACCCACAGCGCGCGATCGATCGCGCGGTGCCGTCCACGCGGGCTCCGGCGCGGTGGCGGGTGCCGTCCACCGCCGGCCACATGCATGCAAGGCGAAGATGCCGCATGCATGCGCTGCTCCTGCTGTTTCGTACGTCCTCGCTGTACTAGTATATCTGTATCCAGTACGTCCAAATCGAGAAAGTTACTACTTCGGTGGGGCTGTCTTCGACGGCGGTAAGAGCGTAGTACGTCTGCTATGTGCCGGAGGGATGTTGGATGGCAACCAAGGCGAGGAAAGAATCAGAACAAAGAGATGTACAAATCAGGTGAGAGAAAGGGAACAAGGGAACAAAGGGGTTGCTACCTCTAAAATACCACACATATCACTATCATGTGGTGCTAGATCCAGCTCGGTTGGGCTTAAAAGCCGTAACTTATAGCTAAAATTGTACTGTAGCGGCTAAAAATCCACTGTAGCTGAATGTGATTTATTTGGCGTAATTAAATTTAAAAATTTAAAAAAAATGCTAGCTCATTACGGACAACGCAAAACGAATACGGGAAAAAAAGAACTGGCAAAAAAACTCAAAAAGTTCAGAAAAAAATAAAATTTATAAATAGTAAAAAATAAACTAAAAGTCAAAACCGAAACGAGCTTTAATTTGCCAACTATTTGCAGTCTACCGTTTATCTCGGTAAAAACTAAGGTGAATCCCACGTGACATCGAGGTTTCATTTGCACGCTGGAATTCCACAAGAAACTGTTCAATCTCATCTGTCTGTCTTTATTTAAAAAATTAGGATGCTTTCATCAAATTAACCTTTGTCTGCCTCAACGGATTCTATATATATATTTTTTAAAAAAACATATATTACTAGTATTTAATCTCTAACCCACCTCTTCAACTTGAAAAAGGCTTAACCTAAAAATGAATGTAATAATGGGTGTTCAACTTACAATTATATGCACACTTCGCTTGAGTAGCTTATTATTATTGTCTCTTGGTTAGCTTTCTTTTTTTTTGAGAGTGTCCCTTGGTTAGCTAATGGGTTGACATCACCCGTTGGTGTCATTCTACATACAGTTCGTGGACTCTTTTCAGGGCCCAAATTCAATGTGAAATTGCTTCTTTGCCACGTAATAAATACCATAATTTTGCCTGATTTTTAGGTAAAATCCATTATCCATCCGAAGAGACCAAAGCCGCACTGCAAGCCAAAAGGAAATTTGCCAGACCCCACGTATACTCTCTCTACACTCTCACGACGACTCGCTCACCGCGAGTCACGAGCTAACCGCTGATGGCTCCCTCCCCGTCGTCCCCATTAGGTTCGTTCTTTCTAGATTTTTAGTTCACTTTTAATTTTAATTCCTTTCAATAATTTTAATTTATTATTTTAGTAATCCACGTCTTAAAACTAATAAGTCGCAGGCAGCAAAGAACACAGCAACTCATCGGCTCCCGGCGTTTAAACCCCTTCACCCACCTCCACCCTCAATAAATTTCGTCCGTTCCCAGCGCAAAAAAAAAAACGTAAAATATCCGGCTCCCTGACCTCCTCCTCGCCGGCCACCGCTGCACGCGTCTCCGCAGCGGCCGATCCCGACCGCCCCATGCACCCATTCTGCTGCGTGCCCCCCGTGCCGGTCTCTCCTGCCTCCTCTGCCGCCGCCGCGGCGGCGACGGCCGCGTCGTCCGCGGTGGCTGGGCTCCACGCCGTGATGCCGCCGCCGCAGCCCCCACCGATGCCACCCCCGCCCCCGCGCAGCAATTCGGCCGGCGGCGAGCGGCGGGCGCGCGCGGCGGGGGGTGCCGGTGGCGGAGGTGGTTCCTCGCCGCCGGAGGGGGTGAAGCTGAACGAGATCGTGGGCGGAGGCATCTCCGGGATCCTCTACAAGTGGGTCAACTACGGGCGCGGGTGGCGGCCGCGGTGGTTCGCGCTCCACGACGGCGTGCTTTCCTACTACAAGATCCACGGGCCCGACCGCATCGTCCTCTCGCGCGAGACCGAGCGGGGCGCCAAGGTCATCGGCGAGGACTCCCTCCGCCGCCTATCCTGCCTCTCCACCTCCTCGTCCTCCTCCCACTCCAACGGCCACCACGTCCCCCGCAAGCCCCTCGGCGAAATCCACCTCAAGGTTATCCGTTCGATTCGCCTCCGTGATCCCGAGATCCATTTCGTCCGTTTCTGATGGTGAAATGGATTGCGTGCGTTTGTAGGTGTCGACCGTGAGGGAGAGTACATCGGACGACAGGAGGTTCTCGATCTTCTCGGGAACGAAGAGGCTGCACCTGCGGGCGGAGACAAGTGAGGACAGGTCCGCGTGGCTGGAGGCGCTACGGGCGACCAAGGAGATGTTCCCGAGGATGACCACGAGCGAGATGGTGGGGCCAGGGGACACCGCGGCGGCCATGGCGGTCTCGACTGAGCGCCTAAGGCAGCGGCTGCAGCAGGAGGGGGTCAGCGAAGCGGCCATTGCTGACAGCGAGAGGATCGTTCGTGCCGAGTTCGAGGCGCTGCACAAGCAGCTTCTGCTCCTCAAGCAGAAGCAGGCCCTCCTCCTGGACACCCTCCGCCATCTAGAGGTATTGCCATTAATCGTACTTGCGCCTCGAACAGAATTTGATTGTGCATGAAGTAGGAATAATTGATTTTCATCGTATGGTGTGATATTGCGCCATTTTGTACATGGTTGAATTAATTGAAGGAACAAGTACGGAGCTACTGATGAACATTGACGTACAGAAAGCTTTTTGCTTTTTGCTTGCACCAATTGACCTGAGTGTACTTGGAAAATTTGAATTCTAGTGGTCACTCTTTGGGCCGTGCTGTAACTTCTTCATTTCGTTTATCTTCTGACGCTGTTGTTTTAGTGGCTTCGTCAGACGTACTTCTCCTAATAATTGAATGTGCTATAGAAATTAACTAATGTGGTATTGTGGTCTATCGTAGCTCTTTCTTTTTTTGGAGTTCTTTCATTCTATTGGTGCCTAATATTAATAGAAGCACAATATAATCAACCTTAGGATCTAACTGACTGCTTTAAGGTATTTGTTGTGTCTTGTCAGCGCTGATGAAAATGAGAACTTCTATTCAGCAACACATGATTTCAGTTAGTTCAGACTTTCTGGGATTTGGTTGCCAACCATTTGATTTTACATTAAGGACTTTCTGGTATTTGGTTGCCTTGATGAACATTAGAAACCATGAGGCTCCAAAAATTTGTACAGGGCCTTTATTCGTTGTCAGAAGACTGCCACAGGATGAGGTCCCTTGACTGAAAATATATATTACACCGTTTCATTAGTTCGCCTCCTTGCTATCCAAATTGATCATTGATGTATTCAATGTAGATTATGAGGTACGCTACCAAATGTAATGAGTATACTTACATTTTTTTTTTGAGATTGCAATGGTGGATGCACACGCACACAGACACACGCGCGCGCACAAATGTGCCCCTAGCACATGCCAAGAACTGCAGAGATCCGCAACCTCATGGAGCGTGGGCACACTCTTTCCCACTTAAGCACACTCATATGCGCGTTATGGTGCGCAACCAGGATTTTAACCCTAGTGGTTGGAGTTGTACTCCCACGTCTCCTCCAATCGACTAATATGTGGTTCCTGTGTATCCTTACATCTGATTCAGCAAATATCCTCCCCTACGCAATGAGTAAAATATGTCTTCTTCCCCAACTGAGAATCTTAAAAGCATTAATTAAATGTTGAGGGCAGCTAAGGATCTGTTTTGTGCAAATTAGAAAGATATATTCTCACTAGTCATTACTTTTGCTTAATCTTATAAATTCCATCATGAAGTGAGGAGAAATTGGCAATAAACATTAGGAGTCAAGGTCTTCTACTCCAGTGCCACTCAAGGTGCAACAACCATCCACTCTAGAAGGACGCCGGTTTCAACTCATCTACTTGATAAGGCGGTTTACATTGTGCACTTGTAGGTCTATGCGTTCCTACTTTATATCTTTTTGTGACTATCGAACCACCGCCATTCCGACAATGCTAGTGAGGAATTCACATCTGGAAAACATTGGCCATATTGGCACATGTCAGCCTGTTGGCATGTCTTGGATGCATTACAACTTGTGTCAGATACAGGTACAGCGCGTTGCTTCCTGAATCAATTACAATTTAATAAGGATGTCAAATGAGTAACACCGAGTCATTGCTCAAATATTAAAGAGGGAAGGCAAGGATAACCAAACGGTGCTAGTCACTGTATATCTCAACAGAAGGATGGGCGGGAGGAGAAAGGAAGCAGTGGCTTTGTGATAATGGTGAGATATGAGAGAGGATTAGGGGAGGAGAGTAAAATAAGTGATGGTGTTGTCCAGGTTTTAGGAGGAATCAAGGAGAAGCAAAGCTAGATGGGAGGGGAGGACATGCGGAAGGATTGTTGCATGTTGGGAGAGTCTCAAATAAAATGGGTGATGCATTGGATTGGGATTTGGTGAGTATTTGATAATAAATGTTTTCTATTGGGTGTTATGTTGGATTCTTTTTGTTGGGTCTTAGTGGAAAAATATTTAATAATAAATGTATTGAAGATTTCTAGATTTCCTGTGGCTGCGGTTAGATGTACTCTGTTGCATATAAATGAGTTTTCCTGCATGTAAAGTATTGTCTTTTTTATAACAAAATCAATTTGCAGTAACTAACTCCCTGAATCCTTCCCAAATTAGAACCCATGTCTGTGCAGAAAGCTTTTGTCAGATAATATGAGCATGGGATACTCTCCTACAACGGACATGAATAGAAGTCAGTCAGGTGGTTAGAAATTAAGAAGGCAAGTTAGACAAACAATTTGTTGTTTCTGCAGAAAGAACAGAGTATAACCAACTCAGGTCTTCTATTTTTTCCTTTATTTGTGTTCGTGTAAACCATTTTTGCCATTTGCCAAATCAGTTGTCTTAAATTTTCCTTCCCTTTACTCTCTAACAATTGTATTGATTTGTAGACTATCTGTTCTTATATTTCCTTAGTAACTTTGAATCTATACGAAATTTTATGTTATCTATATCCTCATCTGACAAAGTGTTTTCTTTTTGTGCCTTGCTGTAGACAGAAAAGGTCGATTTGGAGAATACCCTTGTTGATGAGAGCCAAAGACAGTCAAAAGAGTATGGATTTGCTTCTAGATCAAGGAATGAGAAGTATAGTGGTATGATAATTAGTGGAATGGTTTGTCATGTCTTGCTGCTGCACATGTTATTTCTATGCACTCTACCTTTCTGGCTGCTAATTTGTGGGTAAAACGTTTTGTTGACTGTTATGATTCATCCTTGCTTTTACGAAGGGAAAATTCGATATATGCCAGCAAAAAAAACAGCGTAGATGGGTAAATCACAGTCCAAATTTGCATCTTCTTAATTACTATTGCAGTGGCATGCACGTCCAAAATAGAATTTTTTAAGTGGGTTACTTCCAGTGGCCCCCCTCCCATAAATGTCTATAAGTCATAATTTTTTGTATGCAAATATATGGAAATGGATTTTCTATAAAATTTCAGTTAACCCTTCTGTTGCCATGGACCCTACGAAACCCATGTCTGATAACTTTATGAGTAGTAGAATAATGAATATGGTATTTCCCTTAGTACCTGTTTTAGCATCCAATATAGATTTTTTTCCTCACCCGTTTCCTTCCATGATTTCTTTGTCTGTAGTTCTTGAATGCCAATTCTCTGAGGTCTTCAATGTGCATTTAGATTTGCTCTTTTATGCAATTCTTGCTGTTCTTTTCTTCTAAACTCTGTTTAAATTGTATATCATGAATGATGATTCTCTGTTTGGTTTGCTATTATGGATAAATTAAAGTATTATTCCTCCTTTTCAGAAGGAAGTGCTAGTGAATCTGATGATTATAATGAACCACAAGACCCTGCTGAAGAAGAGACTGACGATGATGAGAACATTTATTTTGATACAAGAGATTTTCTTTCCTCGAGCTCTTTTAAAACAAGCGACTCTGATTTCCAAAGATCTGAAGCTGGTTCGGATAACGAGGATGATTATCCGATGGATGGAATTGATCCTTCGATGAAGTCTATTGGAATTAATTATCCATATGTAAGAAGGCGTAAGAAGCTGCCAGATCCAGTTGAGAAAGAGAAGGGTGTAAGCTTGTGGTCAATGATCAAGGACAACATTGGAAAGGATCTCACCAAAGTTTGTCTGCCTGTGTACTTCAATGAACCTCTTTCATCATTACAAAAATGTTTTGAGGATCTTGAGTATTCTTACCTTATTGATCGTGCATATGAATGGGGGAAAAGGGTATTTCTTCTTCCTCTCCCTGTTTTCAGCATGTTCATGGGCACATTGACTCTCCTTATTCTTGGCTAGTGGAATGGAGTGTGCATTTTTCGTAATGCGTTAAAATTTAAGTAGCTTAGAGTATGCTTTCATTAGATTTTGCACTGTATCCTCTCCAGCTTGCATCTCTGTTTATTTAATGGATATTTCATACTGCCTTGTATCATATATCCCTTTTTAGTGCTCAAATACTTAGCAGTCAGTACCATAGAGGTTAGCAATATACTTCATCTGGGAACTCCTTTTTAGGAAAATATGGTAACTACTTAGTTAAAGTGTGCTTGATTGTCCAAATATCCAGCTTACAATTGCATCGTCAGATGCCATTTCCTATCTTGTCCTACATAGTATGCATTAATTTTCATTCCGTGCATCGTACATCGTAAGTAGTAACATTGCTTAGCATTATTATTGTGAGGCACTCTCGCACCATTGGGTGTCTTTGCAAAGACATCAGAACTTATTTACTATGCATATTATCTGGGTTTAGTGACAGCAACCATCTTGTGATTAAACATGTTTATTTGCATATTCCTATCATGATTTTATCACATTTAGTGTATCTTACATCTCTTATGTTGAATACTCAGGGCAATAGTCTTATGAGGATTCTTAGTGTAGCAGCATTTGCTGTTTCTGGTTATGCCTCTACAGATGGAAGAAGCTGTAAGCCCTTCAACCCCCTTCTTGGGGAGACATATGAAGCAGATTACCCAGACAAAGGCCTCCGTTTTTTCTCAGAAAAGGTTCGTTAAGAACAAGTTCTTACTGTTGGTTTAGCATAGTCAGCTGTTTCTTTTCAGTTTTCTCCATTTTTGTTCTTAAAGTTTGCTAGTCAGTTGGTGTAACTTAGCACCTAAAAATTTTACACAAGTTGTTCTACCTCTATCTATGATGAGCTTGATTATGTAATAGTAAGGTTTGGTGGAATAATGTAATATAAAGTTGCCACCTGACTGTTCCCTAACGCCAAAGCTGTGTTACCTGCACCTTACTTCTTGACAAATGTTTTGTTGTTGCCTGAAATAATCATTCTCAAATTTAAATGTGGTCTCTTAGTTTGATATTTGATAGATGACTAATTCGATTGTCAACCAGCCATTGGGACATTGGGGTTGACATATTTTTAAATATATATATTGATTCTTAGTTCTGGTTCATCCCCCTCCCTTCTTGGTAATAGTAGCTTTTTTTCCTTTATGTTTGCAGTTTACTAGAATACTTTTTTTATAACAGTTTACTGGAATGCTGCTCCAGTGCTCCATCTATTTATTGCTTCTGATTGACTGTTCCATAAAATAGCCTATTTTGCATAGACTCAAAAATATTTTAAGGCTCCTACAGATTTTCTGCAAGTTTAGTTCTATTTACTTTTGCATTTCGGTTGATAAAAGATCTTCAATACTGCTTGCCAGGTCAGTCACCATCCTATGGTTGTTGCATGCCATTGTGAGGGAACTGGCTGGAGGTTTTGGGCAGATAGCAACCTAAAGAGCAAGTTCTGGGGTCGCTCCATTCAACTTGATCCTGTTGGTGCATTAATGCTGGAGTTTGATGATGGTGAAGTTTTCCAATGGAGCAAGGTATGGTTACATAATTAGCAAGAAATGGTTAAATCTGTGGAAATAATTAACTGGAAATATGATACCTCAGGTGACCACTTCCATTTACAATCTCATATTGGGCAAACTGTATTGTGATCACTATGGTACTATGCGCATACAAGGTAATCGTGAATATTCATGTAAGCTGAAGTTCAAGGAGCAGTCAATTATTGATCGCAACCCTCATCAGGTACTTAATAAAATTGCTTGTATGCTACGTGCATTTGTCCACTTGTCCATTTTTTCTGATTTCTGTTTTTGCTTCCTTTGTTGTTTGTTCTCACTAAGATACACTTTTCCATCTATGTTAATTAAAGCAAGTGATGCATTTGTGCCTTTGGCAAGGCTTTATTTTTCTCTCTCAATTTATATGGACTTCCTCTATGATGAAAAAAGCTGGAGGCGTTTACTATGATGTTTCTCAAATTTCATTAGGGTTTCAGGGTTTGGAGAATACTGGGCACTGTAGAATCTAACTAGAAATAATATGAGCTGGATAAGTCTTGATCCCTGGCGCTCTTATTGTGGTAGCATCACAGACATGAAAAGCTTTGAACAAAAGGACATATTCATGCCCAACTATGAGCTTTGTACTTTCGCAGTACACTTAGTCAATTATGATCCACTTGCATGGTATGGATGTATTCACAGTAACCCATCAATTCAAATTGGATACACTAATACATGGAGCCAATCCAATGGGATCCACTAAGAATGGTATTCTTTTGGGATTCTCTTTGCCGAGAATATGTTTTTTAGCCCAAAAAATAGCTCAAATATTCGATTTGTAATGCATTGATGAAAAGTTGTTTCTTGAACTACTAATGAAAATTAGATAAATGATATGATTGTGATCGTTCTTAGCTTTCTCTCTGTTGTAAAAGCTTTGAGACATGTACTGGTTATAGAGAAAAATTAGCAATATTTTGCCCAGTGAAATGGAATGATCTTTTGGTTCACACAAATCAACTAATGAATGTGGGGGCCATTTGACCCTATAATTTGTTGGCATGGGAACTTGTTATAATAACCAAAATGCCCTTAATATTAAGTTACAATGTAGGGTGGGCTCACTAGTTCCAAGTCCTAATAGACTGATTCTAAAATCCCACCAACCAAACATAGGACACTTCACTTTCCACCATTTTTATTCCCTATTCCAACAACCAAATGCCCCTTAAAAGAAGGAATAATACTGCAAAACTGCTATTAGCTTTGTTATGGTATGGGGCCCAGGAGGTGCAGTTTGTAGCAAGGCTACTCTAGCACATTATTATTCATGCGGGCCACAACCAGAGCATTCTCCTTGTCTTCGTCAGCAAGAAAATATACTTAGTTTACATCTATTACTCTATTAGTTTTCCGTCATTATTTACTTTGTTCCCCCTATCCAGAGTTCATCAAGCAAGAAAATAAAGAATTAAAAGTCTTTTCAGTCTATGTTTGTCTCTCTCTCTCTCCTAGCATCCCTCCCTTTCAAGGTCTCTTTCCTCATGGTATTTACTTGCAATGAACTAAGGTTCACAACAAGCTTGATCAATTGAAATATATCTATATATATTCTGCTGAAACATTGCATGTGCATCCTTTAGGTGAGGATGAATAATGTGAACGCCCCATTCGACAAGCCCTTCATTTCTGTTCAAAAGAACCTTTATCGAGAATTTGGAAAGAAATTCTTTTGCGCTACTCCTTTTTATAAAAAAATGGCTATTGGCTATCTTGAATCTCATTATTCTTTCTCCACGCTATGCTTTTTTTCTTTGATGATGGTGCCATATCTATGGACTTGCTTATTTTATCTTAGCACACTTTATTCAGTTGAACTGATGTATGTGCAGGTACAAGGTGTTGTTCAGGACCGAAGTGGCCGAACTGTCGCTACACTCTTTGGAAAGTGGGATGAAAGCATGCACTATGTGATGGGTGATTGCTTTGGAAAAGGCAAGGGATCTGAAAATTTCTCACAGGCCCATTTGTTGTGGAAAAGGAGCAAACAACCTAAGTTTCCCACTCGATACAATCTCACTCGCTTTGCAATGACATTAAATGAACTTACCCCTGGATTGAATGTAAGGGTATTTAGGTTCATATCAAGCTGCACTTTAACTTCATACTGATATATGCAGACTCATGTACTAATGATTGATTGCTTGATATGTCCTACCTATAAGCAGGAAAAACTGCCACCAACAGACTCAAGATTGCGACCGGATCAGAGGTGCCTAGAGAATGGTGAATATGAAAGAGCAAATGCTGAGAAGTTGAGGCTTGAACAGAGACAACGACAGGTTAGTCTATGACTACACCTTTCACATTCATTATTCTGGTAAACTATGCATTAGTTATAACTAATTTGAATCCAAACACAACAAACTTTTAGATTGGCTGCATCTCAGAATTTGGCATTTGCTGAACCTATGAATGATGTTCTGTCATGCATGCTGATTCATTACTTCTGATTAACTTTTTATAGTTGTATGTTGCAAATCATTGTGGAACAAAATAAGACGACAAAGTTTGCGTGGATAGATATGGATATGTTAATGCCAATGCCTAAATCTTGCACTCCAATTGCTGTCCACGGGCCAAACTATATGTGTTTGTTGTTTCATGAGTGTATAATTTTAGAAACATCAACTGAACCTCTGTATTGTGAACAAATGCAAAGAAATGGTAAATAACTAAATAAGCATAAGCTGGTTTAGACTTTTGAGACCACTTCCTTAAGACTTTGTAGTCTGATATTGCAAGTTATGAATGGATTACAAGTTGTGGCTGACCTCTCACATGCTTGCAAACACAAAACTACATGCAATTATTAGAGAGAACAAATTAAACCGAATGCCTTTCCTTGCCCACTCACCAAGTCGTGCAAGAAATTCTGTGCTGTTGAGTCCCAGGTCGTGGCTGCCCTCTTGTTCATACAATGTTTTGTTTGGTACTCTACCAGAAACCAGAACCATCCACCTGGCTGTGACAAGCCCAATGCTGGTTTGAAAAACTTGTTCCTACCAAGTTTTATTTAAGCAATACAGTTACAAGCCAGCTAGCGGCAGATTGGGCCCTACAGCTGAACGTGTGGAACCATGAAAACTTAACTAGACATCGACAATAATTTTGATAAATAAAATAAAGTTGGAGGAAAAGACTGCATACATAAGCAGGAACTAGACAGACAACTGCAATCTAATGCATACTTTTGGATTTAAATAAGTTTGTAAGTTGGCATCGTAGTCTGTTTACTCATAAATAACAATCAGTTGAGTTCATTTGGATTTTTTAAATGAATCCTAGGTTTGATTAGTTCTGAATGCCAAGTGAGCCATTCGTCATGAATCATGATATGATATCAACTTTGCTGCAGGCACGAAAGATGCAGGAGAGTGGGTGGAAACCTCGGTGGTTTGCAAAGGATAAAGCTACCGACACATACCGCTACCTTGGTGGTTACTGGGAATCCAGAGAAAAAGGCAGCTGGGAAGGCTGCCCTGACATCTTCGGACAAGTTCCTAACGATCTGATGATAACTGACTAGGTTCGAGTAGGTTACAGGTCTTATGGTTCTCTGCTTCTCTATTCTTCTTTTGGGATCGGTTGATTCCAGATTTTAGTGGTTTATATTAGAGCAATTAAATGCCTGTTGGCCTGTGAGCAAAGGCTGCCCTTCAGATATATTGTTTTCCGTACATAATAAGAGAATGGTCTGTCCAAATTGTCACTTCGAATCAATGTTTTCTTGTGAGGAATTCATTCCCACAAGTTCAGAGTGGTGTTATATAGGCCATTTGTGTGTATTGGATTTGGATACGTAACATGCATTGAAGCTCCAATGAATGCGAAATTCTGCATCATTACGGTGTAATGCAGTCAGTCAGTTCATTTGTACGTTGGATGGCAACGTGTATTGAAGCGCCGAAGAATACTAAAGGACGTGTTTGGTTGGGGGGTTTTTTAGGGTGTAATTACAGTGGGAGTGGATCCCATTAAAACGTGTTTCGTTCGCATAGGCTGTAATCCGATACCGTGAAATAAAGATCCTACTCCAAGTCACCTCCTATTACAGTCGAATAGCTGATATCGAGCGGTATGCCATTGTTCCACATAGAGATGGCAATGGGTATCCGATACTCGGTGGATTTTTACTCTATTAGGGTATTGGTCTAAGTCAATTTTCTAATCCATGGGTCTCTTAATGGGCAAAAAGTCCAACCCATCGGGTCTGCCGGGTTCGGATACGTTCTTATAGTACCCAAACACGTAAACCCATGGGTAATATAAACCCGATGCATAGGAGTTATAAACCCAGGCTCCCAGCCTCCCAGGCAAACCATCCCAGCCATAGCCCATTAATCAAGTACAAGGAGCAGTTGATGTCTCTACTTTTGATTTTAACTGAGTTGTGAACTGTGAACTTGTAATGATATACTATGCCAGTGAACTACGAACTGAGAATTGATGGAGTGAATTAGTGATGTGCATTGTGGATTTGCTAAGCACTGCACTGTCTGCAATCTGCACAGTTGTTGTCGGGCACGGGTGACCCATGGGTACCCATTACCCGAGTGGGCATGGGTCTGGGCAAAAATTTGCACCCGTCACGGGCATGGGTTTTTTATCGGGCACGTCCAACTTTCATGGGCACGGGTTTGGGATAGCAAAACCCAGCGGGTTTGTACCCGTTGCCATCTCTAGTTCCACACCGACGTGTTCCCCTCGCCTGGCCTCCCACGTCCATGCGTGATCCCGAGTACGCCACAAGTGGACCCCATGCCGTTACCCCGCTCCCCTCCAAAAAAAAATCCTCGTGTGCCGCACGCTAGGCCAAGCACTGGCCGATGGATCATCCACTTCTCCCTCAACAACGAGACCACCAAGCTGCTCGCGAAGGATAGCCCATCAATCTCTAGATCCGAAGAACCCTAAGTGGTATGTGCTCAAGTTGCTTGTTCTTTTTTTTCAATAGAAAATTTGTGTAGCTTCTTATGATGTGTGAGGCTCTTTGTGAGACCATATGAAGTTCATCCTATATTTGTGATGAGTATTTGACTTTACTTACGTCTTGTCATTGAAGTTTGAGTTTGATTTTGTGTTTTGAACCCTCTGGATTTTGTTATATCAAGAAGCTGATGGTCTGACCGACCTACGGTATGATTAGTCGTGGTGGCGGTCTAACCGGAAAGCGGTAGTACCAGACTGTAGTTAACGGTAACTTTTCCAGAGAGGATTTTAGCGAGTTGTGCAAAAGAATTGATAGTGGCCTAACCGGCCTAGCAATGGTGGTCTGATCGGCGTGTGTCAAGCGGTCTGACCAGCCAAGAAGTGACGATCTGATCGACGTCCGTAGGGCAGTTTGACCTACCAGTTGGCCGCGGTCAGATCGGCCCCAAATTCTAAGTTGGGTTTGGTTTTGATTGTGTTAGTTATGGCAGAGTCCATGCAAGTGTTAGTCATAGGGAGTTTATGGAAGTGAGAGTTATGGCGTGTTTCCATGCATATGTTGATTTGCTAATGAGAGTCAATTGTATATCATTTGTGCTCAAATCGATTGTTTGTTTTTTGATATGCAGGTGCTTGATGATTGTTGAGGCCAGCGGTAAGCCCAAGGCTATGGAAGGGGTCCTGAGGCCATGGCGTGTTGCGTAAGTTCGAGTGGAGCATCATTCAAGTGGAGAAGCACGTAAGAAAGATAAAGATTGTAATGAGGCAAATGTGTGCATGTGGTGTGCCAATTAGACTAATGTGTTTCAAGTAGTGATGTTCCTTGGAGTTGGCGTACGATCTTGGAGGCAAGTAATTGGATATCATGGACTATGGTGTGATGTGGTGTGCCATATGACTCAGGCGTTTCAAGTGGTGACAGCCCCAGAGCAGATGTGCGATCTTGGTGACGAGGCGTTGGGCATCACATCTTCATGAAGGCTAGTGGGTGGCAATTGAGGGAATTGTCCAATACCAGGTGGAATGTAGGTTTACAAAACCGTTGCATTAGCCTAAATAGTTTAGGTCACATCTTTGATGATTGAGTATCATATTAGGCTATCGGAGCCATGGAAATCGTGCTTTGAGAAGTGTGCAAGTGTGTGAGAGTGAAAACCCATTTTTGTGTGGGTTATCAGGTTTTTCTATTTGTAAGCGACTGTGTTCATTAAGAGTTATTGGTGTTATGGTTAGTAAGAGGTGAGAAGTCTTCACTATATAAACTTTTGTGTGTATTGAGAAACTAAGGACTTCAGGAGAGAGATAAGGGGTTTCTTGTATTAAAGCCTTTTGTGTGTGTGCTCTAGGGTTAGAGCTTTGCCATCCATGAGAGAGTGGCTGTAAACATTCCCCTCCAAGTGAAATGAACATTCAAAGTTTGTCCAAGTGAGTTGTGCCATAGATCCTTTCTTATGCTTTTGATTTATTTAGCTTTCTTATTTGAATTTCTTTCTTCTTGATTTTCTCTAGTGTCAAGAACGTGTAATAGATGGAGATACCTCTCAGAGATCAAATCCTATCTATCTAGGCACTTTCTAGGGAGAGTTCTTGAGTTTACCCGATTTTCCTCAAGAGGTGATTTTAGGGTTTTACTCTTGTGGGCGATTTGGCTTGAATTCGTGCTGCGATCTAGTTTACTATGACATGTGAAAACCTACCCAAAGTCATCTAGATCATCAAAGACTCACGAGTAAGAGTAGATGAAGATTTCTCTCTTTTACCTAGTTTTGATGCAACCTTTCTTTTCTTGGATAAAGATCAAACCTTTATCATCGATCTTCATGATCCATGATTAGAATATGTTCCAAACATCTTAGGAAAGATTTATACCAAGTTTTACTGTGTTTGGATCAGTGGTTTGAGTGTTGGCTTTTTTTCTTAGATTGTGTGCAATGTTGTTCTGTATTTTCCCTCGGCGAGTGGTTGGACCGCTAGGAACCGAGTGGTCCAACCAGTGCTTGGCGGTCAGACTGCACCCAAGCCGGTGGTCAGACCGGTTGGGGTAGAAACTGTTAAGGAGATAGAGATAGAGTTGTATTAGAAGATAGAGTTTGGATTCTATTCCATATATGCATTATCTCTATATGACATATCTCTTGTACTCTCCTATATATATGACCCTTTGGGTCTCATATCAATACACACAGAATATTCATAACATGGTATCAGAGCCTAGGTTCCAAACTTAGTCTCCGTTCGTCTTCCGCTATCGCTGCCCCCGGGAGAATCGATCTCTCCTGGGGGCGGCAATCCGAATCGGCGAGCTTCAGATCCTCTCTCTCCCTGATCCACCACCAACTAACTTGTTGGTTAGATCTCTAGCTTCCGACGGCTTGCAAGGCCAAGTCTTCTCGAAAATTCAACCGAAAATTCCTCGAGTTCCGGCCATGGCGCAGAGGACGCTAGATCTGACGCTGATCTCGGCGAAGGATCTCAAGGACGTGAACCTGCTCTCCAAGATGGAGGTCTACGCCGTCGTCTCGCTCTCCGGCGACCCCCGCTCATGGCAGCTGTCGCCATCGACCACCACCGGCCGCAACCCCGGTGGCCACAGCGCGCCGGCCTCCTCGTCTGCCCGCGCGCTGTGCGCCAGCGCTCTGGTTTCGCCGCGTTCCTCCGCCCGGCAAGCCCTGCGCCGCCGCTATGGGCCCCTGGCCGTCGTCACCAGCGCCACCGACGGAATCGGCCGCGCCATCGCATTCCGCCTCGCGGCCTATAGGCTCGGGCTCGTGCTCGTCGGCCGCAACCGGACAAGCTCGCCGCGGTGTCCTCTCCCGCATCCGAGCACGAGTGGCGCTGCTCCTCGGCCGTATCGGACTCGGTGTCCTCTCCGCTGCTCCATCCTCCCGTGTCACGAGCACTACCGGCGCCGGCGGTTCTCCCTGCATCCGAGCACGAGTGGCGCCGCGTTCCGGGGGAAGACGCATGCATGCATGCATGGAAAACCCACCCACGTGCTTTGTCCATGCATGCAAGAATTCATTCACGTACAGAAACACACACGGAGACGCATGCAGGTGAGCACTCGATCAGACATGAGGAGAGTCGTCGAGGCCAGTGGGTTCGCCCGAGACCATTGTTGTCGACTCCCGTCGCCGACTCGTCGTCGCTGATTCCGCTCGACTCCATCGTCGCTCTGCCGACTCCGTCGTCTGAGGTCGGCCGTTGCCGACCCCGCTCGACTCCACTGTCGACCATCACCGTGCTCACCGTCGCTCTGCCAACTCCGTCGTCTGAGGTCGGCCGTTACCGACCCCGCTCGACTCCACTGCCGCTACGCCGTTCGTTTCAGTGAGTCAGTCTTTAATTATCTTTCTTTGAGTCTTCCGTTGCGTCCGTCCAAATCCGTAGTCTCTAATCTCTAGTTCGTCCAAGCCGTGCGAGTCTATAAATTTATTGTAAGTCATAGAAGTGTAGGAATTTTATTTGGCATGGCAGCAGTCGCCGCTCTATTCTTTGACGAGCTTGTAACGCCGTCGCGCTTCTTCTGCACTGCGCCTCTGTTGCGCTTCTTGTGCTTCTTGCGCGCGTCTCGAGCTTTGATCTCGTCGTCATGCTTCTATCTATTCCTCTTGACTTGATTTGACAGTTTATTCCAAAGTCGCACGCAAGCAGCGACATCATCAAGACTCGGATTTCGGATTTATCTTATTTTAATGTCAACCTATTTTTCAAATGCAATGTTATTGCATACGCTTTGCATTTGAGGGGGGTGTTAAGGAGATAGAGATAGAGTTGTATTAGAAGATAGAGTTTGGATTCTATTCCATATATGTCTTATCTCTATATGGCATATCTCTTGTACTCTCCTATATATATGACCCTTTGGGTCTCATATCAATACACACAGAATATTCATAACAGAAACTCCTTTGTGACTTTGTGTTTTTTGGCTCTTGATTTTGGTAAGTTTGTGAGTTTGTGTTTTCACTACATATTGTTGATAATATTTGAGGAAAGATTTTGAAAGTCATTCACCCATCTGACTTGCCGTACCATTACTACACTCTTGAACATTGTTCTAATACTTTTTCTAATTTAGCTTTGAGCGAATTAGAGACTTTATGGCTGTCAGCTGTAATGATCTCTGAATCTGTTGAAGCTTTGCTATAGCAGTAGATATCAGATCTTGTCTTGCTGTTTCTTTGGTGATTCATGTTTTTAGCTATTTGTTGTGAGAGATTATACTATTTTATATGTTATTATGTGATGATTCACCTGTGCTAGAAAACAAAAAGAGCATTGTTTTGGTTTCATTCTGTTGTGATTGTTCTAGCACTGTTTAACTTTAAACAGATCATATTCCTTGATCGAATCAACGAAAACTATAGTTAGGCTTTTGCAAGAGCTTTTTGTCATGATCATTGATATGGCCACTTTATTATAGTTCAACTTTATTATTAGATTAGATATACTTGAAATAGAAGGCAGATGTTTTTTCATCATTCAGTCAGAGTGGTCCCCCTGCATTACCCTGAAATAGTAGATTAGTTTCAATTGGTGTAGGATGCTTGTATTTGCCATGAATGTTGGGTATGTTAAACATTTCCAGTGCATGCTTGTGTTGGTTTCTGGCATGGTCAATTGCTTGTGTTGGGTATGTTAAACATTTGATCAGTAAATTAGTTCCAATTTTGTTGGTTTTTAGTAAATGCCGGTACTACAATATGCTAGTATAGTTTATAGATGTATACTACAATTTAATTTTCAGATTTTTGAGTATGTACAAAATGATGGTATATTTATATTCGCCAGTCAATCATGTCATCTTAAATGTTTCATATATATCTCTGATTCCTATGTTGTTCATGTTTGTCTACCTACCTATTCTACATTCTGCCCCAAACTATTTTTGTAAAGCACTGTGGCCTGTCTTCCTTTAAGCACAAGAACTTGAAAAAAGAGCATGGCATTTAGAAATATGACGATTACTATCATGTTCATGTAGTACTTTGTATGGCTATTATTTGCATTAGCATATAAGAGGAAGTGCTGGAAAATAGAATAAAAAATAGATAACTTAGAAGAAAGCATTTGTGGAAGCTCATACATGACAGTAACATAGCTTGTATAAGTGAGCTTCGCATGGATAGGAGAACCTTTCATATACTATGTGAGATGGTTAGAGATGCTTGTGGTCTGAAGGGCGCACGTAATATGCCACTAGAAGAGATAGTGTCTGCATTTCTATATACATTATCTCATCATTTTAAGAATAGAACAATAGGACATTATTTTATCTGAAGTGGTGAAACAATGAGCAAAAATTTCAACTCATGTCTTCTAGCTGTTCTAAAGCCTCACCATTTGCTACTCAAGAAACCAAAACATATACCTGAGGATTGCACATACCATAAATGATGTATTTCAAGGTAAATAGCTTCTCAAGAAAAAGAGTGTCATGTTTGACTAACTGAAAACTTAATAGGTGCGTAATATAATAATATTGTTGGTTTATATTGTAGAGTTGTTTGGGTGCATTGGATGGAACACACATCCACCATCCCAACTAAGCTAAAAGGGAGATATAGGTCAAGAAAAGCAGATATTGTGACAAATGTGTTAGGTGTTTGTGCACCTGACATGTAATTCATTCACATATTACCCATGTTGGAAGGTTCTGCACATGATAGTCGTGTGCTTTGAGATGCCATCTCAAGGCTGGATGGGTTACAAGTCCCTCAAGGTGAGTTTTATGCAGGGGCGGAGCCAGAAATTAGATATAGAGGGGGCAACATAGACAACAAGTAGAGTAGAACCAATGAACTATGCCGGATTTACCGATCTAATAGTCACATATCACAATAATATGTTTCGCAAGTTACAATGCGAAGAAAATTACATCTCTATTAACTTAAACTTAGCTCTACGACTACCAGCAAGATCATATGTCTTAATAATATCATCATTACTAATCTTTGCAGCTAATTCCTTTTCAATATAAATTACCAAACAATCTCGTAGAAATCCATCTCCCATTGTACTTCGAAGTCGCGTCTTCGCAAGTTTTATAGCTGAAAAACATCTCTCGGTGGTTGCAGTTGAAATCGGAAGAGTTAAGACTAATCTTAACAACCTGTCCAGCATAGGATAAGATGTATCTTTACCAGTCTTAACTGGTCCACTTGTTAGATCAGCAAGTGATGGTAATGCACTTAGGTCTAGATGATTGCATACATCAAGTTGAAAATGTGGCAATTGACACTCCAGTTGAGCTCTTTCTTGACTTGAAAAGTCAGTAGGATAATATTTTTTCACTTCACTTTGGGAGGATAATATTCTTGACTTGAGAAATCAGCAGGATCATTAGGTGAAGTGTACTTTGCATTTTTTGAGGGGCCAAACCACTAATTAAACACATATAATTAACTACATGATAAAGAATTAGTAGGAGATTGGGGGTGTCAGGCCCCTCCCAGCCCCCCCTCTCTCCGCCACTGGTTTTATGCTATTAGTTTATCAAAATTCATAGGCATAGAAATTGTCCAATTGTATTGATTATTTTTTTGTTGATTAAAGTTGTTATTACCTTGTTGAGGGCTCTATCCTTTTTTCCTATCAAGATCCGATGCCGAATGATAATGGCATGTGCTCTATTGCATAATTTGATTTTGAAAAGATGACTAGAGATTCATTTGATAACGAGGAATGAATGGTGGAAGAATTGATGGAAGTCATGGAGGGAGAACTCAAAGAACCTGAATTTATCACAACCGTCACAGCCGTCTTGACGTCTTATGCGTGGACTAGTTTTCGAAATGTTCTTGCTCAAGAGATGTATAATAGCTATAGTGTTGCTAGATCTCACTAAGGTTTGTATTTTAGAGGATGTTCACATACTTTTTAAGACTTTTGTAACCTCTCAAATATTGAACTTGAATATCTACTTTTGTCGCAAATCAGAATATTTTATAAACTAATTAACTTGGACATTGTTGCAAATATGGCTTGTGGTGAAAGGTCAACCGTTGTGCGTGGAAGGGGAAAATAAATGGAAGTGGACTTCATCTGAGGATGACGAGCTCATCAAAACAATATATGAACTAACTTTTGATCCGAGGTGGAAAGGTGATGGGCACTTGTTAGTCCTAGAACTTCTTCTTGCAGCAAGGTTGCTAGGTTGTGGTCTCACAGCTGTCCCACACATTGAGTATAGAGTAAGGCACTTCAGGACAAAGTATAGTTGACTTGAAGTCATGCTATCCAAAAGTGGGTTCTCATGGGATGAGAATAAGAAAATGCTTCAATGTGAGAAGCAACAATATGATGATCACTGCAAGGTAAATCACTTCAACATTGCTGGTGGTTGTTCTCTTTGCAATATATCATTCCTATTTGACTTATTTGTCTTTTAGTCGATCGCACTGACGCCAAGGGTCTATTGTAGGACTGGATAGGTAGAGGGGGTGAATGGTGTCTAGAAATTTTTCTCCAAATATCCACAAATCCTTTACTCCGATAGCTACAAAGCTATGAAGATTGGGATATGAAGTCTACTTGAGAAATAGAGGAACACATTGTTGAGCATGACCAGATCAGAGCACTTCGTGGTCGAATTACGACCACTAGTAAAAAATCAATGTGGTCGGTTACGACTACTGGTTGGAAAACACTAGAGAGTCAAACTAAACACAACTAGTCAGCAAAGAAAATAACGTGGTCGAAAAACTGACAACGTGGTCAAAATTCAACTACCAGTCGGAAGTTCAACATGATCGAAGCCACTGTGGTCAAAACCAACGTGGTCGAAACCAATATGGTCGAAACCAACATGGTTGAAACCACAATAGTCAAAACCAATGTGATCGAAACCAACGTGGTCGAACCCAATGTTGTCAAAACCAGCGTGGTTGAAACCAACATGGTCGAAACCATCGTAGTCGAATTCAACGTTGTCAATGTCCAGTGTGCGGTCAAAAGGCCAACGTAGTTTAGGACCAATGAGTGGTCGGAAACTAGCGTAGTCACAGACTAATGTGATCAAAAACTACGTGGTCGAAGACCAATGAATGGTCGACACCACCGCAGTCGATGACCAAAGTGCGATCAGAATCATGCAACTTTTGATTGAAAGATCTGAAAGCAGTGAAACCAATGTACACATGTTTCTTAATGTCTCGGGAAGCTATTCTATTCCTGGATCGAAAAATCCCTGACAAATTTGAGACATTTTTGCAAATTAAAGCAGCATACACCAACCGAGATCTAAAAACAAGAGCGATGAGCAGATCTTTGCTCATGGGAAGAGAATAACGAAAATGGCTTTGCGCACAATCCCACATGTTACAGCAAGTAGGAACATAGAAGAAATCAAATCAAAACTTTTGGATCAAGAAAAGATTGAGAGAGCAAAAAACGAACTCAAAACAGAGCAATCGTATCACTAGCATGGTCGAAGACCATTGAGCGCTCATTTCCGACTGCGGTCGTAAGCAACTCGAGAAGCAGTGGAGGCGCACGACCACACGATCTATGACCATTGGGCGATCGGAAACAGGTGCAGTCATCAACGACTAGAAGTAGCAGAGAGGGCGCATGACCACCAGATCTAAAATCATTGAGCGGTCGAAATCAGATGCGATGCAATCTGAAACTTGACCACGGTCGAAACCAGACGTGGTCGAAAATGATTCAGAAGAACAGAGCAATCGCACGACCGCCGCTGCTCGTCATATCCACTGTTGGTAGCTCCCTCTCCGGTTTCTCGTCGTCCCGGCTTGCAACCACCCCACAAGCCTCGGTCGTCTTCAGCGTTTCCCTGACAATTCTGGACCTCAGAACCATCATGTGCCTAGTCTTGGCCCTTCTACGCCTCACCATGACCTAGCTCCGAAGTCCTGTAACCAATACCAACAAGCAAACCATCACGTAGCACCGTACAATACACAAAGATCATCAATTTGCGCAATTCATCATACAATGCACAATGCAAAAAGTATGCACCCAAATTACTGATTCTAATCATAGAACCAAGTAATAAACCCATGTGCACACTTCCCAGTCAAACCCCGACCAAAACCCCACTAATTCCAAAGAACAACCTCAGCCCACCGAGATAAACCAGTCAGTCCACCGACTGGTCTGATACGACTTACGAGTATTGGGATGCTCAATAAATGAGGCACTCGTAGTCCACGAGTTCCTAGCAGAAGCCTACGACCACACAACAGACCGCTACGACCATCGATCACACAGGCTATGACTACCACACAGATCGCTATGACTATCGATCACACAGGCAACGACTTACCACAACAGATCACTATGACCGCTGCTCACAAAGGGTATGACTATTGATTGATATGGTTTACAACTACCGGACACCACAGCTTACGACTACTGATCACAACCAGGCAGTAAGCTACGACCATTGATCACCAGGCTACGACTATCGATCACACATGGTCGTTCAAGCACTGAAGCTTTCGACCACCCCGTGGGCGTTCTGCCGATCAGACTGTCTGACCACAAAGTCGTAAACAGCGAATAACCCAGTCAAATGAACTCATAAACCACAAAGTCGTCACCCAAAAAGCGATCTTCTACAAAATCCTCAAAAACTAAACTCAACCTCCACACATACTTTATTCCAAAATTCAATTACTCATCACAATCATGGGTTGATCTCCACATGGTCTCACAATATCCCCCTTGATAAGTATATTGACAAACACCAAAAAGGCATTAAGATAATTTTGTTTTTGAAAAGGAAAGTAAGAAATTGCAAAAACCACACATGGTCCAATAGAAAAAAAAGAAGAAACTCATGACTATGTTGGCAAGTTGTGAAATGGAGTAAACAACAAGAAAGAATAAATTTTCTACAAAAGCTCCAATCACCCTAAAACCTCACAAAAACCCAATCTTGCTCATGGTCCAAAGAAAAGAGCAATTTCTCACCATGACTATTTTCATAGCAAGATGACCATGCATTCTCCCCCTTTAATGCCTTTTGCACCCTTTAATGCCCTTTTCTCTATCATTCTCCCACTTTTGGCAATAGAGTCATCAAGATGCATAGAAGAAGATAGAGTATGAATGAAAAGGAGTGACTGCATTTGATTCATTTTAAGCATTAGGAGCCATGAAGATTATCCTAAGTGACTTTCCAAATGTTACATCAAACCATAAAAAGTGAAAGTGTTATTTATATTATGACAAACCATGTATAGTCAAGCTAAAGCCAAATAAGACATAATATAAAATTAAATGGATTGTTTAACATGTCAAGTCACTCAAAATTATAGGCTAGTTAAAGGTATCCAAAAATGAGTCAAGCCATATCGATATTCTAAGTGGAACCAAGAAGATATAATCGACTCAATTTAGAGTGCTACAAGTTCAAAATTAAGACATTTTATTCAAGCACTTGATATCACTTGTAATTGAGCAAATTTAGCACATTTGGTATTTTCAGAAATTCATGGTTGGCTTCAACCATTTTTCACAAGATTTTTATTTTCTTATCCATGTGTTAGATCTCAAGCTTTATACGACCATTCCAAGCAAGAAGTTTAAGAAAGTGATCTTAGTCATAAAAAACGCCCCCTGAGTTTATGTCTAGTGCAATGGTAAGCTGTCTCATGATAAAGAATTAGTGAAATCAGTTTTTTCGTACAAAAGAGATCTTTTTGTATTTTCTTGACTTAGTTCTTTCGATGTTGAGGCATATGACCTAGCTAGAACTCTCAAAATTTGTTTGCTTCGGTTTTTTATCGTGAAAAGTTAAACAAAAAGGGTAAATATGATGTACACTCAAATGTGAAATGGAGAGTTGGTTTGATTTGCTGTCTTCGGTATGCTCTGATCTGGGTCAGAAACGCTCCTATCTATCCAATCAGACCCTTCCTATCACTAGAACAAGAATACTACACAAATCCAAGTGGTGGGAAGCAAGAAACTGAAAGTCACAAGGGAGCAAACCTCCGGATGTGGTGGAAGGTGATTGAAGCTGCATCATGTGATCAATAGAAACCTCCACCAGAAGTTCAAAGGAGATGAGAGACCCATAACATCAACATAACCCACATGTTCTCCCCCTCATATCCACAACATGTAACTCAAATACCGGAATAATTGGTGCCCTAGTACTGGGGTAAATGATATACAAGCATTCATCCAGTATTGAGACACATGACAACAAAAGTAGTATAACAAGTACTAATGACAAAGAACACATGAGAACACACCCCCACACAAGCTTAATCTAGCCCTCATCAGTGCATCTAGAACAATAAAGCCTAGTGCGAACCAAATCTAGAGGAAGCTCGTGGACTAATCAAAATTCTCATGATATCTAGGCGTAAGCACAATCTAAAACTACCAAGATGTTATACAGACTATTTTCATGCCAAGACATAAATGAATAACCTCATAGGTATACATGTGAGAGACCATGTGAGGGTCATCCCATTGTGAGTGATGAGTAATTGACATCGTTTCTCAAAAGTCGAGTTTGAGTCGGTTTGTTCGGACCCAGACGTTGTATGGTGCAACGGGCTCGGTCGGACTTTGGTCAAACTTAGTCGTATGAGTTATGATGTATATTCTGATATTGCGACATGTTTGATCTTGTTTATGCTATTTGCGCGTTCATGTATCGAGCGGTGCTATGTGACGTGTTTTCTTGTCTGTGTGTCCGCGGGACGGCGAGGCGAGTCGTGGCGAGACACGGTGGACCGGACTAGGCACGGTGGCGCGAGGTCGAACGGTCATGAGGTGTCGAAGACGACGTGGACTCGACGTGTTGCGGAGCGTGCGAGGCAAGGAGCGCGGAAGCTTCCCGGAAGGTGCAGGAGGGGCGAAACGGGAATTTCGCAAGGCTGCACAAGTGGAAGACGGCTCCGTTAGGGTTTAGCCGGCGTAACGGGTTGGAGACCCGTTAGCCAAGGGCTATAAATAGAGGTGAGGGGCTGCATACCCCTTAGGACACTTGAGAACTTATTCATATCTTTGTGTGTGTTGTGTTCCTCCCAAGAAGCTTGTGAGGCTCTTGGTGTTCTTGAGGATTGAGAGGGAGAGGATGGATTGAAAATCTTGTAATCACTCATCTTGTTCTAATGTCCATGCGTATCGGGATTCCTTTATATCCTTTTGTTTGAGTTGGAACTAAATTTCTGGAATTTGTCTCTCTGTTATGGGTTTATGTTTCAATCTTCTCTCTACTATCATGTCTCCTATTTTTCCCTGGCCGATGTTCTTCTTGGATGATCCAGTGTTTGCAGTTTTCATTTTTGAGCTATCCTTTGGAAAGTTCTTGATCGGAAGTGCAGCATGCGGTCTGGATTTCCTTCTCTCTGAACTTTTTGTGCTCTCTGTTCTACTCTCAAAAATCCTCTTCGTTTGCATCCTTGAGTAACTGTGTTTGGAAGAGCACAGTTACGACGCCGTTCAGCTACTTCTTTTCTATTGGTTAACGTTTACAACTTCTTTACTTTACCTCTAAGCTGAAATCTTTGTTTCTCTGTCCATTTGATTGGAAGAGCAGCTAGTTTTTAGGTGAAGATTCCTGGTTTGAGCTGCTTCCTGTTCCTACTACCGAAAGTTTTCTTTGTCGATTTTCTTTTGGCTTTTTGTTGGATTTCGGCAGTGAGTTCTGCTCCCTATCTTCATTCTTCATCTATCGTCTGAGAGGCCTTTCATCAGTGAGCAGCGGCTATACTTTTGCTGTTTGGTCTCTTTTCTTTTTCTTTCGGTTTGCTCAGTCCAGTTTGGTACAAAGTGTTGTTTCTTTTCTTTTTGGCCAGCTTTGTACTTTCAGCAGTAAGGACTGTGTTTCTTTAGTGCTGTACCAAAGAAAAGAGTGCTATCTCTTGGCAATTGCAGTCTTGTGTTCGTTTCTTCTTTGGCAGCAGACTCAGATTTTTCGTTACCGTGGCAGCCGGTTTATGCAAATTTCTCTGCCGTGGTAAGATTTCGAGCTGTTTTCTTGCCGTGTCTGCAGTCTCCTGCCGTGATAGTGTTTGAGCCGAGTTTCTTTGCCGTGGCTGTTTCTCTGTCTGATTTCTTGCTCTCGGCATTCTGAATTTTAGTTTCTTGCTTCATAGCTTTTACATAGCTATCGGAGAAGAAATTATTGTGGATATTTTGGGGGCGTTGTAAAAAGGCACCATTCACCCCCCCTCTGTTGCCATTTCCGATCCTACAACATGCATCTCAATAAATCATAATCATACACACATAACAGGTGACAACGAAAAGTCATAAAAGCATATGCTAGCATGGATACAAGTATAAGCATGTACACATGAACCAAAAAGATGAGAAGGCATGATAAATATACCATCATGACCTAGAAGGCTATCAAAGATATAATCAAGGTCAAAAGTCCATAATCAAACATGCATCATGTAGACATACATCATGACAACCAAAAATCATGGAAAGTATGCTAACATGTATAAACAATGGTGAATGGACAAAAGAAGTAAGATGTAAGTAATAAAATATGATAGATACAATAAGGTACAAAGTCATGATGGTACTTGACTTCTAATACATACATTTAACAAGTAACTTATGCTTATGAAGTCAAGTCAAACATGATTTTAAGATTACATCGAGTTCATGTTTGACTACCACAACCGATCGCTACGACCATCGATCACACAGGCTACGACTTACCACAACAGATCGCTACGACCGCCACTCACAAAGGCTATGAATATCGATTGCTATGGCTTACGACTACCGAACACCACAGCTTACAACTACCGATCACGACCAGGCAGTAAGATATGACCATCGATCACTAGGCTACAACTATCAATCACACATGGTCGTTCAGGCACTAAAGCTTTTGACCACCCTGTGGTCGTTCTGCCGATCAGACCGTCCGACCACAAAGTCGTAAACAACGAATACTCCAGTCAGATGAACTCGTAAACTACAAAGTCGTCGGCTAGAAAGCAATCTTATACAAAATCCTCAAAAACCAAACTCAACCTCCACACATACTCTAATCCAAAAATCAATTATTCATCACAATCATAGGTTGACCTCCACATGGTCTCACATTTATATGGTGTTCCATTCCCTTAATTTGAAATAGTGGCTGCTATTTGTAGCAAGGACATTGTTACTAGAGAAGGTGTGGAAGGGTTTGGGGAGGCTATTACAAACTTGGAGAATGAAATTGCTGCTGGTATTAGTAGTGAGGAAGGGGATGAAGAAGACAGGATGTCCAAAGAAACAACCTAGACGGTATGTGGACAGGACAGCCCCTCTGTTGATACGACATCAAGCTCTAAGAGGCGAAACAAATATAAAGACAATACGCAAAGAAAGGAATCTGAATCAAGTTACCCTTCTCTAGCTATGTTTAGTGATGTGCACAGTCAACCAAAGAGTTTTGCCCATCATGTTGGCTCAATGGTAGCAGCAATGGGGCGTGAAGCTGTGATGCAGGAGAAAGCAATGCAAGAGGAGCCTTAATAGAAACTAAAAGAAAAGGCAATTGCAGAATTGTTAAGTTTTGTTTCACTGGATCTAAAATTGCCAATGATGCATGCATATTTGCAAGAGCATCGGACCAAATGTGTATGCTTCTTGCACTTTCGGATACTTTGAATAGGGAGTATGTGCTAAAAATGTTGAGTAGTGAGTTAAATTTATAACTTTTCAAACCGTACTCATGTTCATGATTCCATGTACTGCTTCATTGTCCAACTTCATGATGTCTTTTTTTGTTACTTCAAATTGAAATAAGGCCCAACAATGTGCTATTTTGTCTACGCACCCTTGGATTAGAAGTACCGTTTGTTCACTATTGTATGCCAGTTTACTAAACAATATTAAGTTACTGATTACTACCAACCATCAAGGTAAAATGACAATATTAAAGCTTAAATGTGAAGCTAGCTAGCTTAAATTCTCCTTGATCTGCACTATTGAAGTTACAACTGCTCAATTTTAGTTATGTGCTGCCCAACCATTATAGTTTGCTATCCTTTGTTCGGAACACATGAAAAACATTACTTTGTTCAAGAAAAATGTTAAGATTAAGAAAGCATGCTTTCATTCTCCTGGTTCAGTGAGATAATATTATTTTTTTTCCTTTCAGAATTTAAGCTATAAGGTATCTTGGCCAGTCGGCCTAGCCATTTTGGAGTTGTTAGCTAAAAGAAGAAAAATGCTACTTCTCCTCCAGTATTACCTTTATTTGAGAGATTGTACTTGCAGCAACCGTCCATCTTGATGCAGAATTTAGGATTGATATTGTCCATGATCTGCTGGTGAAAGCCTTCTTTATTTAAGACAAATCTTGCTTTTACTTGCATCTAAACTTTTCTTATGCCTTGCTAGATGACGCAAATAGAAGATGAGAAACTACATGCTTTTGGCTGTCAGCTTTTCAACTCACATGAACTTTGAAAGTTATCGCATAGGGGACTGGTGGTTGTTTTGGAGAAAAAAAAATGAATTAAGTTTGGACCTGAAGTTGTAGGCACTTCTTTAGAGTTTCAGCTACTGAGAGTTTATAACTTTCTAGTATAATAACATGACGTGTGCTTTTGTGTTGTATGACCTCAGCTCAAGTTTTGTTCTGTAGCATAATTTGCACTTGAAGATCTAAAGATTTGATCTGAGTTTTGACTGCTGGGAGTTTTAGGGTTTGCTATTATGATATGACATGCACATCATGTATTAACATCTGCTTAATTTTTGTCATGTATTAGCACTCAAGGAAAGAATATCCAGTTATGTAACTCTAGATTCCTAAAAAAAACAAACGTTTCTGTAGTATCTCTGTTAGGAGCATCTCCAATGCTTAAAAGATGGTTCAGTCACTTCTTCTAAGCAGTAGTTGTTTGGACAAGCAATGAAGCCCATGGTACTTTTAGTGCTTATTTGGAATACATGGATTTTTCTTAATTTTTGCAAGAATTGAACTATTCCAGTGATTTTTTTGCGAAATTGTTGCATTTCAAACGTGCCTTTAAAAGAGATTGCATTAGGGTAGGTAAACTGCTTGTGAGCCCATCTAAGGGACTCTTTAGAAGCAGGAACAGGAAAACACATTATTGAAATATCATGACTTGTTGAATCTCGTAGGAAACAAAACCATAGGAATTGTTCAGAAGATATGTTTGAATGCCTCACAGGAAAAATGCAAGAACTTTGAGATTAAATGTTAATTGATTAGAGAGAATGGAGAGGTAAAGAGAAGGTGCATTGAATCTCTCAAAGGAATTAGTAACACAAGGTTAGACCTCATGCTATAATTCTTCAAAATTTAGTACGAATTTTTCCTATCCTGTGGAATTCCTTTAAAGCAATCCTACAAACCAAACACCCCTCATAGGAATTTTTCTTTGAATTGAATTCCTCTATTTTTTTTCTTTGAAAGTCCTTTGGATCAAAGAGACCCTAAGAGATAATGTGTCGGAAACGCTCTTAAATAGAGGTGGCCCTGAGCTAGGATTTTCTATTGGATAGGAGCTCTATTTGCACTACATCCATTTCCGAAAAAAAATTGTTTTAGTAAATTTGTTTTCAAAATTACTCGCATAATGTTATATTTTAATAAATGTTTACTAACATGATTTATAAATACTAATGGTGTATTCTGTGTATTGGAGACCGTCAGGCCGTGTTAACATCTTAAACGTCTATTAGAACAAGTTACATGTCCGTGCGTTGCAACGGAATTCATTGGATGTATAGATAATCATGCTATAGAAGGGGGTTACTTTGATTGGTTGGAAAGTGAAGAGTGATAAGAAGTTGAAGAAATAGAGCGGCTAGAAGACGGATTTTTAAAATTTATTATATAACATATTTTAAAACTTACGGGTGATAAAAAGTTTTAAAATATGTATACAAATATGTTCTAAAAATTTTTAAATCTGTCAAGTAAGACGGAGGCGGAGGATGCGGGGGGAGAGAAGAGGAGGAGCATGGCCCACGCGTCGGCCCGACCTTTTCTACGAGGAGCAGAAGAACTACCTACATGCAGATTTGTACGATTGATTTTTGATCGGATGCCGAGAAGAGAGGAGAGAGAACGGATTAACTATTAACTCATATTTTTATAATAGTAAAGAAAGAGAGTGAGCGAGTACTAAAATGATGGACTACCGGTCTATGGCCCGGCCCGCGCGCTCGGCCTATTCCAACGGACTACTACTCTGGGCCCAGCACCGGAGTCTTCGGACTGGCCAATCATGGGCCGGCACAGATGCCATCTCTGTTCCGCGGCGGGCGATCAACTCCGAACGCCGAACCGTGTGACACCCATCTCCTGTTCAGCTTCAGCCCACATGTCACGCGACCACGCAGCCACATCACGCGAACAAACTCGTCCGCCATTAAATCCCCCACCACAAATGGTCGCGCTAATTAAATCGCCGCGCTTTCAATGCACCAACTGCAACCTCCCTTCCCGTTCGCTGTGCACATTAATCCAGGCATTTGGCTTTGTTGTTTTTATGGTTTTCTTGTGGCTTTCAGCATCAGTTTCTTTGAAAGCCGAAATAAATTGAACGGTTTCTTAAAATCATTTCTTCAAATAGCTTTCTAAATTTAAAATTGTATGTCGTTTATATTAATGTCTCTATCTTTGTTGCTATCTTAAAAAATATAGATAAAAGCTATCTGTGGTAATATAAAAAAGCATGAGCTTTATTGTGCCCGTGCTTAACCGCAGCTCAAAAAATGTGTCCTTTGGTGTGCCCTTGCTTTGCTTGTTTGGTTTCGTTCGTCTTGAAGTAATGGAGCACATAACATAGTACAGGTCCTTCACTACCGCCACCTTTCTTGCCTCCAGGCTCTGCAGCGTGAACCGCCGGCAGCGCGGCCCCACCGTGTCGTGCTGCGACATGGGGAGGGATAAATGCTTCCGACGCTTACAAAAACGCCAGCTGAAGAGGTGCTGAATTTTGGTGGTTTATAATTGAATTTTTATTGTAAATGGGTAAAATTATATTATAACTGATGACGGTTTATTTGATATCGTTAAATTTAAAAATAAAATAAAATAAAAAATATGTTAACTCATCATATATAATACAAACAAATATGAAAAAAACAGCAAAAAAGCTAAAAAGAATCGAAAAATCAGAAAAAGACAAATTTAGAAATAGTAAAAAGTAAACCGAAAGCTAAAAGCCTAAGGCTGTGATCGTTTCGTCTTCAGCTTCTGGCTTTTGGCTTCTGGCTTATTTTTCACTATTCATAAATTCATCTTTTTCTGAACTTTTGGTTTTTTTTGAGCTTTTTTGCCCGTTCTTTTTTTCCTGTATTCGTTTGCGTTGTCTGTGATGGGCTAACATATATTTTTATATTTTTTAATTTTTTTAAATTTAATTATGTTAAATAAGCATCCGTCATTCTGATATTTTTCGCGCATTCTACAATGCTTTTCAGACATAACCCACTAAAAATAAGCCCAAATGATCATCACCTAAATCTAAACGAGCGGTACCCAAACCGTCGTTTTCGCCTGGAATGCTAGCTAAACCTAACTGATGCTGCCGGCACAGCTCGCCTAATCGGATGTTGGGGGGACAGAGCCGCGATACGTGCTAAGGACGCTTACGATCCCCGCAACGATGGCGACGGGACGGCGTCGCAGGCTGGGCTGTGATCATTCCTCTGCGGTATGCTTGACATGTGAATGTGACGGAGCATTAGTCTTTTTTAATGACAGTTTGCGACTGAAGGGGCAATGCGTAAGAAGCGTGGCACACCACAATTTTCTTTTTGGCGAAGTGTGGATAACAAGGAAGCAATTCTGTAGATAGTCGAATCGACAAATATGACCCTTGTAGATTCCCCTCATGTCATTTTCTCACTAAGGCTTTGTTTAGGTGGCCCAATCCCGACAAATCCCAGTTATTTTGGGCAGGGATCATGAGTGAGTTTGGGCCATCCAAACAAGGCTTAAATCTTTGCCAAAACCGATTTATAATAAAAAGGATCATGTGAGAAAGTTCAGAATTATGTTGTAATAAATCATTACAATTTGGAAAGGTTGAAATTTTGATTTTGCAAATTATCGGATTTTTTTGGACAACCGATAGTCAGGCGGATCTGACCGACCAAAGGGTAACGGGCAGGCTGGATGCTCCTAGTGGTAGGCCAATACCGGTCAGATTAGCGATCTGACCGGTAGGGGGTCCAGTCAGATCGGCTAGTTAGTGTTAGTCTCGACTAGTTTATGTGTCTTTGGGGTTTTGAGTCGCACGATGATTTATGTTGACTTTAGGTCAGTGAGTATATAAGTCATGTTACAATTAATGTGGTCAAGTTGTGAAGAGGTTATGTTCAGAAATGATTTTTTTTTTGTTTTTGGATGTGCAGGGTCGTTTAGAGTCAATCATAGTCATGTCGAGGATCAGAACTATGCTCATAGAGAAGCCGATGTCCAAAACGATCAAGTATGCCAGATGAGATGGCTGAGCTTAAGCATGGCATGAGAAAGGCAGGAAGTATTGAAGGGATGTCCGAGCGGCGGGTTGAACCATGTGACTTGGTCGGTCCAAGCGAAAAGTAGGCCCACCTTTTTTCCTACCACCTTTCCTTCTTCCCCTTTTCGAATTCATCCCATGTAAGCACTCGTCCAGTTGAGCTAGGCAGCTTAGAAGTAGGGAGAATCCACCCAGCGCAACCAGTGGCTACCGCAGTGACCGACTGCTCATCCTAGCACCGTGAGTGCCCTCGATCTTGGAGAACCACTCCCAGGTGTGAGAACCCCAAGAGCTAAGTCCTGTCAGCATGACCACTAGGATTCCCCAAAACAGGGTGTGGTGAAAGTTGTAAAATCATAACAGAAATAATAACAAAAATCAAATGCATAGGTTCAAATAGAGGTAGAGGAGAAGGTAGAACCAGACAGTAGACGCAGCCGAGCCCCTCAGCCACAACCATCTAGCCAAGAACCAAGCCCACCGTAGCATTTGCCGGCCGACGGCATCCTCTTTGAGGGTGAAGAGGATGTTGAGGGAACGGTCGAGGTAGCCGAGTAGCCGAGCAGTTGAGGTAGTTGAGTAGTCAGAGGCTGAGTAGCTGAGTAGTTGGAGGCTGGGTAGCCAAGTAGTCGAGTTAGCCGAGTAGCCGGAGCGCCGTCAACTTTATCGAACCAGCCAAAACCCACCTAGTGACTGTAGATCCAGGAGTTGCCACCAGATCTGGTGATAGGGAGCAGTGACAGCCATGGATCCGGTGAGGAGAGACCCCGACGAAGGCAGAACTGCCTAGATCTGACCTGAGCAAGGGAAGCGCACCAGCTAGTTAGGCGAGAGGAGCAGCAAGCCTCGGGGGCAAAGGGAGAAGGATGCAAACCCCGGCGCCGAGAAGGGAGAGCGAGAGAAAAGGAGTGGTAGCCAGGAGCCGAGGCGTCGGCAGAATGAAGGAGGAGTGTTTCACCGGCGGAGAGAGAGATCGAGCGCTATAGGCAAGTAGAGGAGTGCGTGAAGTGTCGGCCGAATGGAGAATGAAGGGCGTTTTGTCGGCCGAGTGAGTGTGGGCCAAGCACGGCCGAGTGGCTGAGAGTTGGGCTAGGCCGAAGACCTAGGCCTTCGAGGTCATTTAACTAGAAAATGTTTTTAAAAAGTTAAATTGATTAAGAAGATGCAAGAGGAATGAATGAGAAAGGAAAAGAGGAGAAAAAGAAAGAGACGAGAAAAAGAGAGATGTGAGGTAAAGTAAGTAGTTCGGCTGAGAGGAGCTAGAACTACAAATATATATAAATAGAAAGGTAAAGGGGATCTTAAATAGGAGCAGTAGAACTGAAGGTTGGTCTGACAAAGTTAGGATGAAAGATTAGTGAAGCAGAGGTTCAGAAGCTTCTGGAAGCAGTAAGATCGCTTATTTTTGTTTCACTCTTCAATATATGTTTAGTACATGTAAAAGATTTCACTAATCATACTGTGATGCAGGTTGATGTAGACAAGAGTGACAGCATTGATTACACGGAATTCTTCACAGCTATGATGAATAAATATAAACTGGAAGAGAAGGGCGACCACGCCCCAGGTGCTGCTGATATTCTCACGCGTGTCAATGGCTCGGCGGGTCAGCACCTCAGCGCCTAACTACTTGTGTGTATTGGTCCAACCAGTTCATTATTAAAAAATAGAGATTAATTTTTATTTAAATTAAAGATTAGTTTTCTTTTACTACTTGTGTGGGTCTTGAGTCCAGTCAGTTCATTATTAGAAAGTAGAGATTAATTTTTATTTAAGTTAGAGATTAGTTTCCTTTTGTTAGAGATATAATTAGAGATATGATATTAATTTCTATATTTGTTAGAGATATGATTGAGATTAGATTCTATGGGGGCCATCTATATAAGAGGAGCTATCGTATGTTATTAGAATCAAGCAGAGAAATAACAAAGTCGACACCATATAGCTATTCTCTTGATGGTGTTTACCTTTAATAAACTAAGATTCATGATATACTGTAGCTCAAGGTGACCGCCAGGTGTACCCACAGGGCAGGCCAGCGGTTGGTGGGCGTCATGCCCCTGACCCCCGTGGGTCCGCCTCTGAATGATGCGTGGATTAATATAGCATGCAAGTGCAAACTGATTATAATTACGTATTTACGTGGGCTATTAATTAAACATCTCGCGTTCAACTAGTGTCGATCTTTGATTATATAGCACCAAATTACTGGCGCATGATCCACAGTTCTCCGCTAAATTAGCGCCATCATTAGCACTAACTGAAACTTCGCTACCTCTGTTTCAAAGTAGGCGTCGGTTTACAATGGAGTTAAAAGTTTTCAAACTTTAACCACTGTTGTACACAAAAGTATCTAGATTGTTATCATCATTGAAGAAGAACTATTATTGTGTTTTCATATTAACATATTAAAATTAGTGGCCAATGTCTAAAAATAACATCTATTTTGAAATAGAGGTATTAACACTAGCTAATGCTACTATTAGCTACAGCAGACATGTCAGTGTGAAGTGGCCACTCTGTTCTGTTTTTGCCTGCCATTATTTGATGGCATTGTTGTTTTCTTGCTGAACTATTTTTTTTTAATGCTGAGTTCCTGCTGTTTTCTTTTTTTTTTTTAAAAAAAAAAGAAGTGGTAACTTGTGCATGATGCATCATATATCACTCGCTGTCGCTGCCTGCCTTATCGATACTGTATATGTTTCACAATATTAACACATGTGTATCAAGGAGCGCATTATTTAAATAATATTTAATAAAATTAAATATACTTATCTTTATTAGGTAGAGTAGTACTATGGCTATCTAATGTGAAAATGTGATCTCTACTGAGTATTACTTAAAATTTATGACTCCTAAACAATAATACCGTGAAATGAATGGAGTACTTGATGGCCTCCGTTTCTTCTACCTTGGACAAGCCATTCCTCTTTGACGTATAATATGGCCCGTTTTTTTCAACTTCTGATTTATAGTTTTTATAGAATAAATATATGAAATAATTTTTATATTTTTTTAAAATAACTTATCGAAACATTTTTTTCAAAATAGATTATCATCATTCAATTTATTTATACAAATACTAACTTTAAAATGTACTCCTTGTGCCCACGCAAATCACACCTCCAACCATATATGATGCTGCTTCATACGTCAACGCTGATGCTGCTTCACCATGACACATGACCGACAGAACTACACATATTGCACGGACAGCAAACAGACGGCAAGGAAGCCAGCCAGAGGCAAACTGTTGTGGCGTGTAGGCATGAACTTGTGCAGCCATAGCTCTAGTACTACACCCAAGTAGAAGGCTTTGGACTCTTACCTAGCTAATCTAGGCCTGTACAACTCACCAGCTAGTGTAGTTACGACCTGTGAGAAGTAGCACTGGACAGTGGACACTGCAAATGCATGCCATGAGTAGCCACTACAAGCAGCTAGGCATGCAATGGATATACTGTTGCGTTTTGATGGCACAAAGAAAGGCTCCAGCCACAGTCCAAAAAGATCTCAAATTAGGCAGATGATCAAGGAGGCTGGCTGCTGCCTGCAAAGGTAAAGTTCGTGTCGACTATGCGTTGCATGGGGCTATGGGAGGCAGAAGGGGAAAAGGAGGGGAGAGAGAGGCATGCACACATTGTTAGTAGTATGTGGCTCTGATCAGGCTCTGTTTGCAGAACGGCTCTGAGAATGGCTGTAAATAAGTAGTAAACGTGTGTGTGTTGTTTTGCAGCTTGGGAATGTTTACTGCAGGGGCAAGGAAATGCTCTGATCAATCAGATCAAGTCATACGGAGCTAGCTCTAGCTAGCCGCCAGGTTACATAGCAGCTGCAGGAAATAAAGTGCAGAGGGAACTCAACTTTTCAGGCAGCGTGATGGATTCTGGAGATCGTTTAGATAGATGTGTCACTTCAAAAGTTTTCATGATATAGACTTATGCCCTTGCTAAGAAATTAGTAAATAAAAGCACTCCACATGTAGCCGCTCAGTGAGAGATTTTCTTAGTATGTAGACCTAGATTCCGTTCAATTCGGCTTTTCTCATGATTTTTGGCTGAAGTGCGGAAAAAACGGTTGTTAGTTTTCTGAGCTATTCATTTAAAGAAAAATAAGAAAAAAATATTGTTATATCTGCACGGATAATATAAAAGGAAATGTGAGACCATGCAGATGTCACCCTAGGGTTGTAATGAGTAATTGACTTTTGGATTAGAGTATCTGCGGAGGTTGAGTTTGATTTTTGAGAATTTTGCGAAAGATCGTTTTTTGTCTTACGACTTTGTGCTTTACGAGTTCGTCTGATTGCGAGTACTGGAGTATTCAAAGTTTACGACTTTGTGGACAGACGGTCCGATCGGGAGGTCTCATCGGCAATTGTGTGAGATCGACGAAATGACCACGATTTGTCAAGCATAGCATAACGACCACAGGAAGGTCGTGTTTCAGTACATGGCCGTTGTTCGGTAGTCGTAAGTCTAGGCGATTGATAGTCGTAGCTTTTGTGATCGGTTGTCGTAGCGATCGGTTCGGTAGTCGTAAACCTTGGCGATCGGTAGTGCAAGGTTATCGTAACGATCTATTATGGTAATCGTAGACTTTGTGATCGATAGTCGTAGCATTGTGCTGGTCGTTGGCCTCTTGGTCATTACTTGTAGGATTCGAGTACTTCAAGTTTTATGATCTTTGAGCATCTGAGTACTCATGGGTTGACCTAGGTTTTGTTGCTAGTATGCACATGTATTTATTGTTTGGTCTTAAGTTTATGATCGGTATTTGGGTGCATACATTTTCCATTAAGCATTTTTTGGATTAATTGTGCCAATTGATGACTTTGTGTATCATGCGGTACTACGTGACGGTTTGCATATTTGTGTTAGTTGCAGGACTTCGGAGCTAGATCATGGTGAGACATAGGAGGATCGGGACTAGGAATGAACAGATATTTCAATTTATCAAGTCTTCCACGAGCTCTCTCTCTTTCGTAAACCGCCTCTTAAGGTCGAAGATATCAAAAATCATAGGAGAATTGGCCATAGAGAGAGCGCCTATCTCTCATAAGATAAGGAGAACTACTATTCTATTAGCAAAGCTAGCTACTAAAAGACAAGAGCGTCTATATGGCCTATAACTCCTAAGCCCAAACAGGAACCATCTCCGAGAGGTCTTTGCGCGCATCCATCCTCCTTTGCAACTTTCGAAAAATCATCACTCTTCCTTCCTTCTATAAACCATCTTTTCTTTCTCAGCCCGAAGCGTCATTGGTTGATCCAGCTCCTCTTGCTACAACCAGTGGACCAATAAGCTAGTCCTACTTGTGCGCCACAAGGTGGTGCTGAGGTCCAAAACGGTCAGGGAGACGCTGAAGATGACTAAGACTTGCGGGGTGGTTGCAAGTTGGGACAACGAGGAACCGGAGCGGGAGCTACTGGTGGTGATCATGACGCACAATGGCAAGGTGGACCGGGACTAGGCCCATGGAGGGGTTGAGGTCCAGACAGTCGAGGAAGTCGAGTGCCGTCATGTGCGAGAAGAGACATGTGGCGCACCAAGAGAGGACGGTTCAGTGGGATTCGGACGCGTGAGAGGCTTGACAGCAAGTCATTGAGACCACGTGGAAGATAGCGAAGCATGTGCGATGCTTCGTGGCATAGGAAGCGGGAAGTTTCGAGGAAGGCGGTAGAGGGGTATTTTGGTCAAATTGCCTAATACCGGAGAAATGCGTGTAAGTAAAATCCAGTATTAGGTGGGGTTAACGGGTTATCCTCGGTTTGGTCTAATGGGGATCTATTAGGTTTTAGATTCAGATTGTGAGGAGACACAAGAGTTAGATTTTAAAAAGATTGATTAAGTCTTTTGGTGGCTAGCTGCTTTGGATTCAGTGGCAGTTTTTGGCGGAGCGGCTTAGTGGGCCTGTCCGCGCCATTTGCAACCCCAGAAGCACGTACTAAGTACTAGTATTAATTGCATACTCACTGAGGCACCCCATGCATGCCCTGCCTTGCATATTACGGCTTCACGTGAACCACTGCTCTGCAGTGCATGCATGACGCACTGCATATATCGTGGAAAATTGCAAGGTGTAAGCGATCATATTTTGCTGGTAGATATGCTAATTGCATGCCTGCATGCCGTGCTAGCTAGTTGCATGCATGAACCGCCCGGTGATCGTGCATGTGAAGAAAAGAGTACTACTTGAACTTACGAAAAGCATCTGCATAAGAAAATGAAGGGCATGTCACAACTCAACCGTGGATGCGTGTATGCCTGTTCGATTGGGTTTTCACAATCAAATTAAAAGTGGCATAATTAACAATCTTTGTTCGTAGAGCCAACCTGAACATATAGGTGATGGCTCGTCAGGCACTCAAGCGTATACGTACCGCATACCCGGGCCCGCCGACCAATCGGCAGCTCGATATCGTCCGGCCTGCCGGCCGCATATGCAGCAAGTCACACAACGACAAGCACCACACTGTGAAGCTGGTCTTTTTTTCGACGGTGAAGCCGCTAAGAAGACGAGTACTTGCGGCGCGCGCTGAACGTACGCACGCGGCACGTCGCATGCCGTTCTCTCGCCAAACGCCAACGCGTCCGCGCGTGCGTGAAGAACCACGTCCGAACTAACTAAATGGCATGGGTGTGCATGCATGTACCGCCGCGCGCTCCGCCGCGCGTCCGTGAAGAGCGTCACTTCCATTTACACCGTAACGTCCGCGGTGGCCGGCGTACCAGGGATAACATCGCCTGCAGATGCAGACAGAATACGACATGAGGCATTGGTGTGCCGGCCGGCCTCGGGCCCTGAGCTGCTGCCATGGCAGTATGCTGGGGCGGAGCCACACCTCAGGCAGGGTAGACTTCAGTACAGGATATAAAAAAATATCTAGTGTACAGTCCGGGTAAATTCAGTCCAGCCTGGGTAACATTTTTATGGTACAACCCAGATAGCCTACATCATTTCACCACTGAGCCCAGGGCGTAACCAAATCCTGGCTCCGCCACTGACAGTATGTGTACGTGTACTACCGTTTTAATATTGGGTGTTGATAAATATTATCTAGATATTTTTTTTCTCATTATCATCTAAATTTATAATTATCGGATTAGAGATTCAACGGTCATGAATTCTTCTCCATTCCTTTAAAAAACAGCGTATTGGTACAGAAAGTAATTAATTGACACCGCTTCCGATGCGTACTCGTGCTCTGCTGTGTGGTTCCTGCCGCGGGCGGTTCCATCGATAGCACATGGCCATACGCGACTGTCGCAAAAAAAAAAAAAAACAGCGTTCGCCGACATAGCGTGAGGTTATTACATGAGCACAAAGAATGATCTGATCGCTAGAACACGGAAAACAGGAAGGCGTCCTGCTACAGGCCATGCTGAGTTTGCATGTCATCTCTATTTTTGTAGGAAACAATGAGGAATAAGCCTATACATTTCACTTCATCGAATTTTGCAGAAAGTCCATTTAACATATTAAATTACAAAACCGGGTTTTAACCCTCTAATATTGTAAAACTAGGCTAGGTACACCCTGCCGTGGTTCGGGAGAACAATTTTGCTAGCAGGATCTAAATCACTATGGTTAAAGACAATATGTAGACATCTGTTTTACTCCACAGTCTACACCACTCTACTCTACTATACTGACCAAAGCAAAAAAAATTATTTCCACCGGTATGGCCTGGAATTTGCAAAGATCTCCTTGTGCATTTGCAGCCCTGCAGATACGAGCTGGCGTATAAACCTATGTAATCCTACGGCATATCAATATTGCTGTAGCATCAAATCTCGTGCTGCTAAAAAACAAGTGTTTGAATGGATACCAATGCGCGCACCGAATCTTTTGTTTGCTCTTCAGGAACGGGCACCACTACGGGAACCTGGGAGATAACGACGAATGCAGCCTTGGCTTCTATAAAACAGTGCACAGGGTCGGTGGACTGGCAGTGGCGAGGCATGGGAAGAGATAGCGCGTAGCCGTAGATAGGAGAGGAAAAGATAATACGTGTAGGTGTAGAACCGTACGGAAAGGGCTTGAGCTCTGACATGGACTTTGACCTGGCAGGTGTGTATAATATAAAACTGTAGATAGGTGGTATGGTAGTATGGTGTTAAAAAAAGCCATATGAAGCGTTTTCAAGTTGCAAATGTAAAGGAGGATGGAAGGATTGGTTAATTAGGTTTTAGTTAACCCAAAAGATTAGCTATATTAGTCACGCTGCAGAGTGGCTCGTGCTGAAGCCTAAGGTGCCAAGATTTGACACCTCTGTACATGCCCGGTTCCCACCCGGTTACCGGTTCAAGCCTAAAAATTTGAATGTCATTTTTGTCTGTTTTATGTATGATTTGAGAAGTATTTGACGATATATGTTGCTTTGCCTTTAAAGTTGTAGAAAATTCTAACCAAATTTGGAGAAAATCAAAATTCAAAGAAATTTGGACCGAAAACCTTTTTAAGAGGGGTTTGCAAAACCTTTTTTTAACCCTACCTTGTTCATTGCAAGAATTTCCTTTGTTTAGTTTAGACAGAGATTTAGACTTATTTGGAAAGCAAGTTTTTATATGATACTAGTGGAAATTTTCATGCAGTTGTGCGGCTAGATAATGTATATATTATATAATTCTATTGCCTTTCAAAAATATAATTGCATTTGTTATACAATTATAATAGTTGTAATATCTACATATGATTAACCTGTACTATTATAATCTGACCAACATAAGTGTTATAAATCTTCTCTTTTTTCTTGCTTAATGAGATAATTTATTATTTATATATGATTAAATTGCACCATTATAATCTGATCCCACTGAAATAAATGGTGTAGATCTTATACTATTTCTCTCGATTAATGAGAAAATTCTAGGAAATTTTCTAGACCTCTAAATCAAAGAAAGTACCTTACACTATTACAAAAGGGTTATCCTAGACGCCTTATCATAGACGGTTCAACACAACCATCAGTGATAAAGTTACCACAGACAGTTTTACAAGACGGACCGTCTAAATTCACTGCGATAAAAAGAATCATCTATGATGAGCTACTTACCATAGACGGTTTTTATTTCAAACCGTTTGTGATACATCACAGACGGTTCGGAACAAAACAACTCTGTGATGTCTGTATCACAGCCGATTTTTGTTCCAAACCGTCTGTGATCTATGATGACCTACTTATTGCATACGGTTCTTTACCTACAACCGTCTGTGATAATATTTCAATTTAACCGCTCTCTCTAAGTTTGAATTTTCCGCCTATCTCACTAGATTTGCTCTTTAAAATAGAAATCTCGGATATTGTTCTCCTCATCTCCCCTTCTCTCCTCATTTCTCCTCCTGCACTCCTCTCCTCATCTCCTCTTCTCTATTCTCACTTCTCCTCGTCAAATTTTCTCTTAGAAATAGAAGGCTCGGTCGGCTCTTCTTCTCCTCATCTCCTTTCTCTTCTCACCTCTCCTTTACTCCTCTCCTTCTCTACCCATTCTTCAATTACATCCATCCAATTTTGCTATAACTTAGATGCCCAAAAATTTAACTAAGTCTGGATTTTTTATCGTGGCTTGGATGCCCAAAATTTTTAAGCATCTAAGCCACGGTAAAATTACTCACTTTTTTTATCTATAGTACAGCTATCATAGACAATTTTAACTAAAAATCATATGTGATAACTGACTATTACCAACCATCCTATGATCCCATCCGATCCACATCTGTGCTGTTGATCCAATAATATTTGAGAAAATAATGGAATTAGCAGTGGATACCGATAAAGAGATTCGAAGTTTGGGCGTTATGGGGATGAAAAGGATAGATAAGATCAGCATTCGAATCTAACCATCTGCTGTGCTGTCCTTTCTCTATAAATTCTAATCCACCCATTCTCTGCATCGAAGTGTATATGTACATGATCTTATTATTCACTGCCTGCCACAGCCTTAAATATCCTCTTCCTGAAAAAACAAAAATCCCTATCCTCTTCTTTACATCCAACAGATATATAAAAGGGGAAATTAAACCAGTAAAAGGATTCCTAACAAAATGAAGGAGAAAAAGCTACTACTACCAAGGGAACTGGAAGAACCAATCTCACCCCACCAAATCACAAAATTTGCAGATACCTTCTTTCCATCTCGTGGCTGCGTTTCAAAATCCAGCCAGTCCAATTCTCGTTGTAAACTTGCACCTAATTGCTCTGCAGCTCAAATTCCCTGCACCGCTGATCCTGAGGTCTAACGGCGGTTACCCAGCCGACGAGCTGCTTTTACCGGATCCCCGTCAGCTGAAGATGATTGTTGGTAATCATGGAGCTTCTTTGCCGTGCACAGAAACCTATCAAAACAATCTTCGGATAATTGCAGGTGCTCTGGCCTTTGAATGGAATGCGCACTGCATCTTCACCCCATGTCTAGCCATCTTCCACAAAAATTCTGCCAATGAAATCTTGAAACCTTTTTGAATAGAGCTTTGGATCCACGGCAGAGATTGAATTGGGGTCCGTCTGTAATGACTTGTAAGCATGCTCTAGCCTTTTGGTGATGTCATAGTCCTGGAGAATGTCGATTATCCCAAAATATAGAATCACATCACACACTTCACCAGTCTGGTTTCGGGCCAAGAATGCCCCACCACTATTGAGAAATGGGTCAAACTCACTCCTTCTGGATGCTTGCTCTGCCCGGGCTGGCATGTGTGCACCTAGTCTAATCAATGGTTTCCTGAATTAAAAAAAATTGTTGGCAGATGACATTAGAGATCTAATTAATGAATTTGAAATTGAGTTGTGAAGCATCGGTTGCTTTTAAACTCGAAGGAACAATGATCTCTAATGCCAGCTGCGCAAACAGCTAGAGGCCCCAACAATGCCAAAACGCATCCATGTGTATACCAAGTGGACGGCAATGAAGTTTTGCACTATGATGTCTGCTCAAGTTTCTTATGAGGTGGGCACTGAGACCAGGTACAACTGAGTTATATGAGGGCATGAAGACTCGTGACAAAGCACAAAAATTATGCTTTTGTTCCCAAGGATGGCTATTAAGATTTAGGATAGAATCAACTAGTTGCTTTTGTTACACTAAGGCTTCTCAGGGTACATATGCTCTATCTGCTTCAATTTGCTAACATGTCAAGATACTCTCATCTTGAATATTTAGAAGAATCAGAAAAGGTATACAATATCAATCCTCTTTGGCAAACAAATGTTCAAAGGACGCATAGAAATATTACATTTTCATGTGGTCACTATGAGCAAAATTCATTCCCTCCACAAAAATTGGTAGTATTATACTAACAAGAATCAGAAGGAATTGCAAATTGAACCCCTAGCTCCAGTGTTCCTAACAGAGGATGCACCAAGAATGTTCATAACTCTAATCATTTCTCGTGTCATAGAATGCAAAGGGTATGCACCTCAAACAGAGAATGTAGGTAAATCTTGCCTTGATTAAAAAATAATTTTTGCCAACATCTCTGATGGACACCAAGATTGTTTCAGGACAAAATACAACGCATACAAGTCAACAAGCAAACAGAGATGCATATGTTAAACACTCCCAACATACCTGCAATCAGGTATCCTATCAAAATCATGATCTGAGAAGCACAGCTCTGGTGTGCCGCCACCACCTCGAAATGAGCCGCTCTTCATTGAAAGCTCTGGTTAAGGATCATTGCTTAGGTTAGAATATATGAGTGATCTTGTCAAGGTCAAAATCAATCAGCCTTAACTTACTTGGAGAAGCAGTAAAAGTAGACAAGCCCAGCTTTGAGGCAGAGATGTCATCACAAAAGTGAACTCCCATCAAGAAGCTGTAATCCATAATCCCCTCTGACTCCAAAAAGTCGCAATCTCTCCTGAGTTGCCTGAAGAATAAACTCCATAGAAGTTAGCATAACTATTTCAACTAAGGTAATATTTGATGCCCCAAACATCATAAGGGTTCAACTTACTCATGCAGATCTCTATACCAAGATCGCTGCAACCGAAATACAAAGTTGAGGTCCAAGTCTTTAAGAGTGGTTGTCTCATCAATCTCTTCTTCAAATTTGTCTGCTGTTCGGCCATAGGATGAACCTTTCAGATCAAAGCGGCGATGAATCCGATACTCCGAGCAGAACAAATTGCCCATGACAATGAAGCGGACCTGGAGAAGAAAGTCGTCATGAATCATTAACATTGTGAACATTTTGCAGCAAGGATGTTGCAAATATCACGCACCTTCTGTCCATTAAGAGGCTTTACACAGTGGACACCATAGAACCTTGTGATTAGAGAGTCCTTGTATCGACAGACATGTTGGTAGTAGCTAGGCAACATTCGAATCAGCAACTGCACAGGCAAAATAGCAAGGTGGTGGATACCTCAGCACACAAGAAATAAAACAGTTTCTTCTCTGTAACTAATTGTACTTAGCAGCACATTTTGCTTTACATGTACCAGACACAACTAAGTAGATGATACCAAAACAAAGGTTCATATTCGCAAGGCTTAGAACTCTTATAAGAGAAAAAAAGATTTTCCGAATTCAATAGCATTTCCACAATGCAATTCAAATAACTGTGAACCGTTTCACAAGCGATAGCATCTTCAAATAAATAATTTATCCAATTTCATTTTGACTCTCAACAAGTTTGCATCAATGGCATGAACAAAAAATTACCTTGACCTCCGATTTTTCACTGTCTTAATCATGAAGCGATCATCTTGGGTGAGGTAAAAGAAGCTCCCACTTTTCCCAGGCGAGGACAGCTCCCTCAGAGCATCATTCCCACAGATCGCGAGCATGTAATCCGCAGGATCAACAGCGAACAAGTTCCTCAAATGCCTGCAAAATCCAATCCAAAAATCCAGCAAATGATACACTAAGGCACAAAACAGAAAAACTAAACCAAAGCACACGTCGATTAGGAGAAATGGCAAGCAAGCACCTAAACACCATGGGGCAGTAGTCCTTCCACCTGAAATCTGAGGACGAATGTGGCGGTGTGACCTTTGACCCCTCAGGTGGGAACCGCGTCCAGAACTTCTCCCTTGGGTCAAAATCCGCCGGTGCCAGCTCTCGCATCGGCACCGCCGCAGACTTCCCAACAGAGTGCCTGCAATATGCCCACCATAAACACCCCCAAATCCATGATCTCGCTAAAACACACGCCACGTTGACAGCATTTCACCACGGCAATAACTAAACAGTGATCACCTGATGCCCAATTGCAGCTGCAGCATGAGCTCGTAGTTCTTATGGCCCATGGAGATGGTTTGCCCAGGTCGCTTCCCCTCGGGCGTGGCGGCCGCCGTCGACACCCAGCAAGGGCCACGGCTGGCTCCTCTCCGAGCACTCCGCTGCGTCCGCATGTACGGCGCCCCACCTCCAACGGTGGCGGCCTCCCGGTAAAGCATGGAAGCCTCGAGTGCGTCCACGATGTCGCAGGTGATGTCCCCCGCCTCGCCCTCCGACTCCCAGATGCAGATCCGCGGCACGGCAGCCGCCTTATCCCCAATCCCCTCCACGGAGGACCGCTTCCGCACGGCACCCCCACACCCGGCGCCAACCGGCGGGAAGAAGGTGCCGCTTATGGCCGGCAGCTCCACACAGCTTCGCGGCCAGGAACCGACGTACCGGCTCCCATCGGGCCACGTGAACACCCCCGTCCCCCTGGGCACGCCGTTCTCCCAGACCCCGTCGTAGCGACTCCCATTGGTCCAGATCAGCACGCCGCGGCCGGAGATCACCCCGGCGCGCCACTCCCCGACGTACTGGTTGCCGCATGCCCAGACGTACCGGCCGTGGCCGTCCTGGAGGTTGCGGCGCCACTGCCCCTCGTAGTAGTCGCCGTTGGCGTAGCTCTTGGCGCCGACGCCGTGCCGCCGGTCCGCCGCCCAGGCGCCGCGGTAGGTGGCGCCGTCGGGTCCGACGAAGACGCCCTGCCCCTCGATCCGGCCGCCGCGGAACTCCCCTTCGAAGGTGGCCCCCGACGGCCACGAGAACCGCCCCTTCCCGGACGCCTTCCCGCGCAGCCACTCCCCCTCGTACATGCACCCGTCCGCCCACACGTACTTGCCCTTCCCATGCGGCGCGCCGCCCGCGAACCCACCGCGGTAGATATCCCCGTTCGGCAGCGCCTTCTCCACCACCGCCTCCGCCCTCTCGCCATCGCCCCAGCCGCCGCTGCCGCCAGCGGCGACAATCATCGCCGGCGCCACCCGCCTCATCTGCGGGCACACCCTCACGCCCCCGGCATTGTAGATCGGGAGGGCTAGGATTTGCGATTTGGGGCTTACGCTCCTCTCTCTCCCCCTAAGCTTTTCGCCTTACCCTTAATCGCTGCGTGCAACGGGAGGCGCGGTCGTGCTTGGGATTACCTGAATGGCAGGGAGTTTACGGAAATGCCCCTGGATTGGCGGGGCCACGGGTGGCACGAGTCACGAGTGGTCCCGTCGTCGTCCGGGCCGGGGGTTGGTGGAGCGCGGAGGCCGAGAATTGGTGACGGGCCGCGTTTGGGTCCCGGAGTTGGGGACTGTTGGGGCAGGGCTAACGTGCGGGGTCGGTGGTATTTGTTTTTGACAGCGTGTTCGCTTGGTCTGGTTGATTTTTTTTAAATAAGCTATTTTTTATTCGAAATTATAGAAATATATCCGTGCAAAAAAATTTATAGTAATTGGATCCGGTCACCCAACCGTTGACGACTGAAACCTATCGTCCAACGGCCACACAACCGAAAGCAGTCGGTGGGCTGTTGGGCGACATCATTGCAATCGTCGAACGGTAGTAGTTCATGACAGACATCAGCAATGTAAATTACAGTATAGTAGTAGTTCTATATTGTGTGATGGGATTTGACTAGTAGCAACACTGAAAATGTTTGCAGGCAGACATCAGCAATGCCGGTTCCTACTACATTGAAAGTGCATTACGGTGTCGGCACCGTTTGTGAAGGTCCGAACGGTGTTGATTTGAGCAGTCTTGAGCAAGCCACTCTGATACACCTGAACGGCGAGAATACTCGAATCGTAGATTTGATATACTGGCTCACCCGCAGCTTCTCCTTAGACCCTAAGGTGTACAGCGTTATCATACAAGGGCTTTAGAGCCGGTCTCCCACACACATTAGATGGAAGTGAGACCATTGATGCATACTGTTATGTGAAAGAGCATTATAGAAGGTTGTCAGCGCCATGAATATGAGTGTGTGCTGCTTGTAAAACTATGCCCAATAGAAGCTGTACAAGGCTCTCCCGGCGGCTATCATGCGTTTGGTGCGAGCAGCTCGGGCGCCCAGTATGTTGGTGAATAGGACCCAGAGGCCGGTTGATGACGGGAAAATGGGCGTGAACCCGCGTCCACGTCATTAGGACAAGTTAATTAAATTTAATTGAAGATGAGAAAAAGGAATCAGGTATTGCGGGTTCATTACTTCCAGAATTAATACATTTACATAAAAATTCTGTTAATTACATCTCTTTGCGAGAAAACCCCTGATTAAGAATTCCAACATAAACATTACAACAAATTACAACATATGACTATTACAAAAATATAACAGAAAAGGTCTTTAATCTTGTCGTCGTTGATGGATGCTTGCGCGAGGGTATTTTAGCTGCATTTATTTTGCTAACATGGCATATGATTTTATTATATTTTTTAGTAAACCTATGCATGTAGCATGATTGAAGTTTAATTATTTCAGTTTTTTTATTATTTTGCTTCATCTTGTAACATTGCATAGCGCTTGCAAATATTATGCGCTTGCATGTAGCATAACCGAAACAATGATTTTTTTAATATTTCTATTACTAACAAACATGACACGGATTTTATGCATGTAGTGTGATAGAAATATTTTATATTTTAATTGTTTTACTCGCTTGTATTACTACTAGCATGGCATAATGCTTGCGAATATTGAGTGCTTGCATGTAGAATAGCCGAGCGAAGATTGTTTCTTAACATTTTATTACTACTAGCATGCCATGGATTTTATGCACGTAGTGTATGAAAGTTTAGAACTAATTATTTTATTATTTTTTCCCCGCCTTATATTACTACTAGCATTGCATAATGCTTGCGAATATTGAGCGCTTGCATGTAGCATAACCGAGGTTGTTGTTTTTTAATATTTCTATTACTACTAGCATGATACGGATTTTATGCATGTAGTGTAATGAAATATTTCATTATTTTATTATTTTTATTGTTTTACTCGCTTGTATTACTACTAGCATTGCATAACGCTTACAAATATTGAGCGCTTGCATGTAACGTAACCGAAGCGAAGGTTGTTTCTCAATATTTTTATTACTACTAGTGCGCCATGGATTTTATGCACGTAGTGTATGAAAGTTTAGAACTAATTATTTTATTGTTTTGCCCCGCCTTGTATTACTACTAGCATTGCATAGCGCTTGCAAATATCGAGCGCTTGCATGTAGCGTAACCGAGACGAAGTTTGTTGTTTTAATATTTATATTACTACTAACATGCCATAGATTTTGAGTATGTCGTGTAATAGAAATTAACCGTTTTACTCCACCTTGTATTACCACTAGCATGTAGCGTAACCGAGGCGAAGGTGTTTTTTAAACATTTGTTCATGCATTTTTATTATTTTTGCAGCATACACCCACCCCTAATTCGTGTCCATTTGAGGGGACCGAATTGAGGCAATGAGGTTTTCAATTTTCTCACTCTCGGTTTGTATCCATTTGTAGGGGGACCGAACCTAAGAGACGAGGGATCGAGCCCTTGTTCTTTGGGTTTGTATCCACATAACGGACGGAACCGAGAAGATGATGTCTTCATGCCTCGCCTTAATTTGTATCCATTTGTAGGGGACCAAACCTAAGAGACGAGAGATCAAGCACTCGTTCTTTGGGTTTGTATCCGCCTAACGGGACCGAACCAAGGGGACAAAAGCATAATAAAAAAAATGAAGCACCTTGATTCGTACCGCAATGGCCGAACCTAAGGGCAAAAGAGGGAGAGAGAAGAAGACCAAGGATTTCACCTTTTCTTGTGTAGCCCTCCCTCTCTAGTGTATGTGTATGCTTCTTTTTCTCTCCAAATGGCCAGCGTTTCCTCCCAAAAGCTTCTCCAAGTCCTCTTTTCTCTATACCATTACCCACTATTTATAGAGCAAAGATGAGGGGTGATTCATGAAGGGAAGTTATGATAACTTCTCTCTTTGATTATATTTTTTTTAATAATTTTTTTTTGCTAAGAGAAGTTATGGTAACTTCTCACTTTGGTTTTCTTTTTATTTATTTATTTTTTTGCTAAGAGAAGTTATGATAACTTCTCACTTTGAATTTCCCCTTTTTTTTATTGCTACTCTTAAGCTATACATGCACAACATGCAAATATGTGGGCTAATGTGCTGGACGTGGGCTTATGCATGCATGCACACATTATGGGTAGTTGAAACCTCCAATACATGCACACGCGGCAGTTGAAACTCCCAATTCATGGCTATTTGGGTGAGCATATGTGCTCCAAATGAGTTGAAAATTAATCACGATACTTTTACTTGCGTCACAAATATGCCATAAAAATTCGCCACACGATTGTAATATGTAGCACATACAAAAAATCCTAGAAGGTGGTCTTGTGCTTTGCTTACGTCCTCCGGACATATTATCCTATTTGAGTGAGCATATGTGCTCCGAATGAGCTGAAAATTAAACACAAGATTTTTACTTACACCACAAACATGCCATAAAAATTCGCCACTCGATTGTAATATGTAGCACGCACAAAAAAATCCTGGAAGCTAGACACGAGCGTGTGCGTCGTCATCCGGCCGTATTATCCTATTCGAGTGAGCATATGTGCTCCGAATAAGCTGAAAATTTGACACAAGACTTCCACTAGTACCACAAACATGCCGTAAAAATTCGCCACTCAAATGTAATATGTACAGTGCGTAAAAATCTTGGAAAATAAGCGTGCCGTAAAATTTTGGACAAAATTGGTGTCAACAAATGCCCCCTCGAGGTCCAGTGCAAAAGTATTTGTTTTTGGATCTGGGACTCGACGCGCATCATATGTATGTGTATATATATATTGGATGTATTTGGAGGTGTATTTATTTGGATGTGCACTTTATAGAACGTGCATATGCATGCAGCCCTGCATGTTGGCTTTAGCTGTTTGTTAGCTTTGAAGTATGAGCTTCATATCTACAGCTAACTGACAACCTCTAACTGACGCCGCTCTTCCCGGGATTTATTTGGTTTAAACACACACTTAGTTTTCCTCTCCCGTGATCATCCGCTCTCTCCTTTTGCTTTTTTTTTCCGGCGTCTAGTACTCAGAGTCAATTTCTTCTTCACTTGGTATGTATGATTATCACTTGTTGAATTCTATGTCCTCTTTTTTTTTTACCAAGGCATCTTTCAATAACAACTGAGTAATGACCCCTTTTTGCACTTTCTTTTGGAGGCAGCGGACACTGCACGGCGTCGATCAACGAATTGGCATATTCTCTAATTGAATTTAGCGTATCTACTTCTCTAAAGAAAAGGTGAGATTTCCCATCCTCTATATTTTTTATATTGCATTATGCTTCCGTAGACTGCGTGATAAATTATCTCGGCTCAAAAATATTTGTTTACGGATCTAGAGCTCAGCATGTATATATATATATCCGACGTATGTATTTGGCGTATACATTGGCTATACTTGGTACGCACGTATGCATATATGGAGAGACTTGGCACGCACAATGTATTGACATATAGCCAGTGTGTATTATTATTATTATTATTATTATTATTGCATCTGACGCATGTATTTGGCATATACATTTGGCGTACGTATCTCGGATCACTAGGGATGAACCTACGTGCATATACATTGGCTATACAACTTTGATACATCCGACGTATTTTTTTTTACAGATGAACTCACGTCTTATACATTGCATGTACTAATGTACTCGCGTGCATGAACTCTCGTGCACGAACCATGCATGTATTGGTTTTGACTATTAAGCTAAATACAATGTCATCACATTATCAATGTCATCACATTATTATTTTTTTTTACTGTAAATTTTGTTCACTTTCTTTCAACATTCCATGGAAAGAAGTTCTATTGGCTCCATGCTCGGAGGGCAACAAACTTGTTACCGAGATTACTTGCAATTTTGCGTTCTACTGCAGTCAGCACTGATCAAAACATATTTTTTTTTATCAACGTATAAAGAACATCAAGACAGCGTCAGCCTAGTGGAGAGTTAATTTTAACACCAAACGGGAAACGCTATGTTCTTTTCAGTTGGAGTTAACACATATATATTTTTTATGTAGCAGCAGGCAAGGCGCCAAAGTACGGTACCACATGAAGGAAAATGTACTAACATTATACAGTTACTAGAAGTCCAATTATATTGTGTGCGTATGTTTGTGTGTGTGAGAAAGAGAGAGAGAGAGACCCTCAGAATTCAATGGCCAAATATGCTTGGTCAAAGCCTTATTCATTTGAGGCATATCGATGGAATTGACATTGATGATCTTCTCCAATCTCTCATCATATAATATTTCCCTCTCGTTGTTTTGGTCTTGCAGATTATTTTCTCGGATATATGCCCAAAGTTTCTTGACAACCTCTGTTCTGGCTAACACAGAGGCACCAACAAAATCTTGAAGTATCGGGGCAGCTGCAGATTTGGTAAAGCCACCACCCTTCTCTTGCCATTGTTATTAGCTTTATCGATCGCAAGCGATACAGCCGTGCATGTACTAGTTGTGGCCGTTCAATCATATACCATGTCCTCATGTATTTTTTTTTTTTAAGAATGCTTACCTTAACTATACATTGTATGAATGGGCCTTATATCAGCAATGATTATCCTAATTAAACCACTCATATCTTTTAGTACTAAAGACGTTGATCTATAGGCATTTTAAGGCTATTTTCTTTTATCTCATCAAATCATTCCTTTTAACCGCATTGTATGTATTTTTTTTTATTAGATGGTGCGGGATCAACAATCTTTTTTATCCTACTCGATGTCACTTTCACGTGTGGCAAGAAGGCAATTTTTTGAACCTAATCTTGATGAGGCTGTCAACCCCATTATAAAAGAACAGGAGATGCCCCAGGGGATTATCGATTATAACCATCGTGGGTGGAAATCGGGTTCTTCATTTCTAGGACTTTGCTATTATCCTCCGGCACCCTTACCCAGACTTGACAAGGCTATGACCCTAGGGACCAAGATGATTGAAGAAGGCCTTGGGTGGGAAAATCATGATATCGAATACATTTCATCTCCAACTGGGTATGTTGAATGGGGAACAGAAGTCCTAAGAAACCACTCTCTAGTTCTAAAAGGAGGAGAGGATGATGCCGATTACATTTACGGCGCCATCTATTGCTCTTTGGGTGAATATTCGCTTCCCTTCTTTCTTTGAGGTCCTTGCTAGAAAAATGGAACCCAAACACCAACACTTTTTTATTCCAATGTGGCGAGCGCACCATTACCCTTCTTGACATGCATCAAATGGCCGGATTGCCTTTGGATGGAGACATATATGAAGAGTATATACCACCTACCCATGAACTTGACCCGTCTTTACTCATCAGATCCCAACTTCTTGTCCCATCTTTTAGATGTATGGAACAATCTCGTAGTAGGTGGTAAAGTTTCCTTCCAAGAGTGGTGTGACTATTTCCATAACAATGAGGATGATTCTTTATCATTCCTTCCTTCGAGATAGGCGCGTCTATACGGCGGCTTTTCTTGCTCTTTGGCTCTGTCGTTTCGTGGTTATTGGAGGTGGTCCCTACATTCGCCAAGGTGTATTGGTAATGGCGTCTTGGATATCATTAGGGCGCCAAATTTCCTTAGCTCCACCTGCCTTATGTTCCTTGTACTATTCTTTGCGGCTGATCAGCACTCATCCAATTGGTCCCTCCTACACAAAGCGACCTTGGCCGGTCCATTTTGTTATTGGCTGGATGGGTATGTATTTAAAAAAAATATTTGGCAATAAGGTGAGAACACCCTATTTCCCCATTTATAAGCATACGGTGCAGAAGCCAGCCATGGCAAACACTATGTGTAGGACCCCTAATCACTTTAGTCCTGCGGATGCTCATGATTTTTTCTTGAAATTTTCCAATATTTCATGGCATCCCTATGATTTGACAAAACTTAGAGGTGCGAATCACGAAGAAAGGCCTTCTTGATTTACATTCGCGCGGTATGCTTCCATGGAGGCGCGCCACTATATCCACTGATTTATGTATCATTGAGCCGTACCATCCCGACCGTGTGGCTCGACAGTTCAGATTCGATCAAGTTGTCCCTTTCCCACCCCTGCTGAATTTATATACAAGGGATGACGTCGGGATTGCATATGCTCATTGGGCACATTTACTTCGTCCGGGACAAGCAAAATTATATCATGTCCCAGATGACTCCCGTAATGGCAACTCTTCATTGGCTTGGGCTAGATGGTGGCATGAATTTATACAACCCTTTACTTCGGTGTTGAGTGAACTTCGTAATGGCAGTGCACTTGGTCGAGTTCCATATGAGAGGAGGAGGATGAATAATCCTGAACAGTATGGCCATATTCTTGCACGCAAGCTCTCTTCGAAGATTTTATCATGGTAAAAGGGTGCATGTTGATTGCCAAGCTCAACACGTAGCGACCATCAAGAAAGGAAACAATGATTAAGGATCACCGGAGACAAGTCCTACACATTTATCTCTCTGATGGTCAGGTTGTTGAATCTCCAAGACAACTTGTCGTGGTAAGATGATACATATATTTTTGTTTAATATCTCTATAATAAAGTCTCCTAGCCTCTAATGATTTACCTAGCTTTTTTTTTTTTTTGCAGAAACAAAAGAGTAGCTCATCTAAAGATAAAGCGAAGACTCTCTACATAATTTTTACCAACGGAGAGTTTGCGGTGCATGCTATGCAAGAAAATTTAGAACTAATTAATGTTGATGTAGGGAGGAAAGGAAAGCGTGGACCACCTCCAATCATTCCCATTGAGAGTGAGAAAGGCCCAAAAGCCAAACGCAAGCTCGACTTTGAAAATGAAAATAAACTTTTTGATCCCATATCCTCATTGGACATCCCTAGTATTGAGGACTTGGTAAGTAGCGAGGAGCTTGATCGCATGCTTACGGTGAAAGTGATCATGATCTCGGTGAATTCTTGATATATCGGTTGAAGATTTTGACGAATCGAACCAAGCATTGACCATCCAATTTCTTTTCGGCCTTGGCTCACAATCGCCCCGGACTACGAGTCGTTTGATATCTTAACTTCTTCCACTCATGGTAGCCTCATATGTATTGCATACGCAAATTTTCTTGTTCTATCTATTTTAAGTTTGCTTATGTAAATTTCCTCTTGTTTCATTTTTTTTAGGTTGTGAACAAGGACCTCACCAACCAAAAAGTAGCGAAATGTCACCGCCAAGCATGGACTTCTCATTTGTTGAGAAAGCATTTATGGATGCCACTGATATGGTGTTAACAAAAGCTCTTGAAGGAGTAGATCTTTGTTTCACTAAGCGATCCAACTCATGGTGCCTTCTTGAAACTATTTCTTCGCAACTCCTACTCATATACCGGGGTTTCTAGAGCTAAGGAAATTTTGACCCACTTGTCAATGTTTCAAATCAACTGCACCAAGCACATTTAGATTTTGAACACAACTCTGGGCAGAAAGAGCGAATTGCTGCTGAAGCAAAACATGAGCTTGCATCACGTGAAGAAGCTATCAAGGGTATCTCTCAAGAGATAATGTTTGTAGATGAAAAGTGTTCTGAAAATGAGAAGTTGGCGGCGGATCTCAGTGTGCAACTTAGTAAAGTCACCAACGTTTTGAGGGAGCTCCGGCAGAATAAAGAACGGCTTCAACAAACACATTCTAGCCAGGACTTAGAAATGCAAAAATGGAGCAACATTCTTCTAGATGCTACTCAAGGACTTGATCAAGGGACCCAAACTCTTCAAGAGAAAACAACCACCTTGGGGCAAGACGCTGATCAACTCTTCAAGGCTTTAAAGAATTGGCGCTCTGGACCAAACTAGGAGTCTTTTACTTGATTCTCTTATGTTGTGATTTACCTTAATATTTCAGTCAAATTTGTAATCTTTAAATTATTTCATATTCGGCACTTTTGTATTAAGCCTATCCGTGTTAACACTCTATTTATTTCCTCTAAATATCGCGTCATACTGGAGCTGATATATCACGGAAGCTTTTGCTAACTAATTACCCTCTTTTTGTATGTGATATGCCAACCATGAAGCGTCAATGCTTTGGACCGCTGATGTAGTTGCTTTATGCATACCATGTGCTTACTGCTTCGTCAACTTTTTTTTGTAGTGTTTGCAGTTTAAACTTGAGTATACTATTTTTTTACCACGGTTTAGGCTTGGGATGCTTTAGAGTGCTCTCCGTTTTTTTTATGTCACAATTTAATCTCATAAGTTTTTTTACGCTCGTAAGGATTTGGAGCATTTTTTTCTTACGCCACAGTTTAGGCTCGTAAGGCGTTGGAGCGCTTATTGTTATCATTATTATTTTTTTGCGCCATAGTTTAATTAAGGCGTTGGAGCGCTTATTATTATTTTTGTTTTACGCCACAGTTTAAGCTCGTAAGGCGTTGGAGCGTTTATTATTATTTTGTTTTACGCCACAGTTTAAGCTTGTAAGGCGTTGGGGCGCTTATTTTTTTTTTACGCCACAGTTTAGGCTCGTGAAGCGTTGGAGTGCTTATTGTTATCATTATTATTATTTTTGCGCCATAGTTTAAGCTCGTAAGGCGTTGGAGCGCTTATTATTTTTGTTATTTTTTTTGCGCCACAGTTTAGGCTCGTAAGGCGTTGGAGCGCTTATTATTTTTTTGTTATTTTTTTGCGCCACAGTTTAGGCTCGTAAGGCGTTGGAGCACTTATTATTTTTTTGTTATTTTTTTTGCGCCACAGTTTAGGCTCGTAAGGCGTTGGAGCGCTTATTATTTTTTGTTATTTTTTTTTGCGCCACAGTTTAGGCTCGTAAGGCGTTGGAGCGCTTATTATTTTTGTTATTTTTGCGCCACGTTTAGGCTCGTAAGGCGTTGGGCGCTTATTATTTTTGTTATTTTTTTTCGCGCCACGTTTAGGCTCGTAAGGCGTTGGAGCGCTTATTATTTTTTTGTTATTTTTTTTTTCGCGCCACAGTTTAGGCTCGTAAGGCGTTGGAGCGCTTATTATTATTATTATTTATTTTTTTTATGCGTAGTAACGCTTTAGAAATTTCCCATTTATTGGAGGTGGAGAATATTCACCATCTGGGGAAATAATTTTATATGCGCCACTAGAATACACTTCTTTTACGATGTAAGGGCCTTCCCATTTAGGCTCAAATTTTCCGTGCATCCGATGTGTAATATTCATGGGGCGAATAACAGCCAGAACTAAATCTCCCTCTTTAAATGACCTCCTTTTGAGGCGCTTATCAAAAGCTCGTGACATTCTTGCACAGTGCGCTTCTAAGTTTTGTAATGCTTGAAGACGTTTCCCTTCAAGACGTTCTAATTCCTCTAGCCGCATTTTAGCAGCCTCCTCTTCTAAGAGTTTCTCATGCATAGCGACTCTTAAAGAATTAATTTGTACTTCCAATGGTAAGACCGCTTCTCCTCCATACACCAGGGAGTAAGGAGTCATTCCAGTTGGTGTGCGTGTCGTGGTCCTATACGCCCACAAGGCTTCGAGTAGTTTTTCATGCCAATCTCGCTTGTTCTTTGAGACCACCTTCTTTAATAATTTGCACAGGGTTTTATTAAATGCCTCAGCTTGTCCATTGGCCGCTGCATTATATGACGTAGAGAAATGATGTTTTATTTTAAATTTTGCACACAACTTTTCAATCTGCCTATTTTTGAATGGTGACCCATTGTCAGATATAAGTCGCGAAGGGACGCCAAAGCGATATATAAGATGAGTTCTTATAAAATTTTCTACATTTTTTGCCTTAACTTCTCTTAATGGTATGACTTCTGCCCATTTAGAGAAATAGTCAGTTGCTGCGAGAATGAATTTATGCCCTTTGGATGATGGTGGTTGAATTAGTCCGACTATATCCATTCCCCACATTTCAAAGGGCCATGACATGCTAGTGGGGTGCAGTGGCTCATGTGGTTGATGGATGAAGTCAGCATGTACCTGACACTCATGACATTTTTTGGCAAATTTCATAGCATCTTCGAACATTGTAGGCCAATAATAGCCCAAATGCTTTAATTGGTAATGCAGTTTGGGACCAGATTGGTGTGCACCACAAATTCCAGCATGCACTTCCCTTAATGCTTCCATCACCTCATTTCCAGCGAGGCAACGCAGCAGGATACCATCATACGAACGTCTATAAAGCGTATCATTTATACATGTGTAGTGGACTGACCTTCTTCGGATTCTAGTCCTTTCGCAAGAATCGAGTGGTAGATAACCGTGGAGTAAATATTCGAGAAATGGAGTCCGCCAATCTCCTACTTCAATTTCACAAATATCCGCTGTCAATGCTATAGAGGATGTTGTTTCACCTTCCTCAGCGAGTATTGGCAGGACTCTCCGTTCCTCTATGCGCACGTCCATTATTTCATAAGAATTTATTGACATGCTAGCTGCCAAACTTGCCAACGCATCAGCCTTTTCATTTTGGCTTCTAACGATATGTTGTATACTTAAGTTTGTGAACATAGACATAAGCTCTTTTGCCCTCAGAAAATATGGCATTAATTCCTCTTTCTTTACCATGTAAATCCCTAAAAGTTGGTTAATAACTAATTGGGAATCACCATACACCGACAGTGTGTTCAATCCCATATTTAAGGCTATTTCCAGCCCTATAATTAAAGCTTCATACTCAGCAGAATTATTTGAAACTGCTGAGGTTAAAGTAAATGAATATGGAATTATTTCTCCGCTAGGCGTAACAAAGATGATGCCGGCGCCCGCTCCCGATCGCCGATAAGCACCATCAAAATATATTTGCCATGTTGAATTGGCGACCGATGTGATAAATATCTCTTCATCTGGTAAATCATCATCAATAGGAAAATCGTCAGGAATAGGGTGTGCAGCTAGAAAGTCTGCCAAAGCTTGCCCTTTCGTAGCTTTTTGTGGTACAAACACAATGTCAAATTGTGACAGGAACATTGCCCATTTAGCTAATCTCCCTGAAAGAACCATTTTATTTAAGATGTATCGGAGCGGATCTGCTCTCGAAATGAGGTGCACAGTATGCTCTAGCATATAGTGGCGCAATTTTTGTGCCGCAAATACCAGTGCTAAACATATTTTCTCCATGTCTGGATAATTGCATTCTGCCCCCACAAGGGTGCGACTGAGATAATATAAGGACATTTCTTTTCCTTCGTCATTATTCTGCGCCAAAAGAGCACCTAATGATGTTGGCATGGCTGCCGTATAAAGAATTAATGGTCGTCCTTTGATTGGCGCATTCAAAACAGGGGGATTTATTAAATACTTCTTTATATCTAAGAATGCATTTTGGCAGGCTTGATCCCATTGGAAAGGAACACCTTTTCTCATAAGCCGAGAAAAAGGTTTGCATCTCCCGGATAAATTTGAGATAAATCTCCTAATATATGCTAAATGACCTTGGAGGCTCTTCAATTTATGAAGGTTTTTAGGTGGTGGCATTTTAACAATTGCCTCTATTTTGCTTGGGTCAATTTCAATTCCACGCTTTGTAACTATAAAACCCAGAAATTTTCCAGAAGAGACCCCAAAGGCACATTTCATTGGGTTCATTTTCAAATTATGTTGTCTAAGACGTTCAAACACCATAGAGAGATGCTTTAAATGATCTCTTTCATGTTTTGATTTTACAATAATGTCATCTATATAGCACTCAATGATGATGTGCAATAGTCCATCAAAGACAATTGTCATGGCGCGTTGGTATGTTGCACCAGCATTTTTAAGTCCAAAAGGCATAACCCTGTAACAGAATATACCTTTGGGTGTTCGGAACGCTGTTAACTCCTCATCTTCTGGTGCCATTTTTATTTGATTATAACCCGAAAAGCCATCCATAAATGAAAATATTTCATGTCCCATAGTAGCATCAATAAGTATTTCAGAGATAGGTATTGGAAAATCATCTTTAGGGCATGCCCTATTCAAATCTCTAAAATCTACACAAACACGAATTTGCCCATTCTTCTTCTTGACAGGAACAATGTTGGAAAGCCACTTAGGATATTTGACTTCCCGAATAAACCCAGCTGCTATGAGTTTATCGATTTCAGCTTCTATTTTTGGGAGTATATCTGGTCGAAACCTCCGTTGTGGTTGCTTGACCGGTGGAATGTCTTCTTGCACAGCGAGTCGATGAACTGCTACTGCTGGATCCAACCCTGGCATTTCTTCATATGTCCAAGCGAACACATCCCTATTTGTCGAAAGAAATTTATGATATTCTTCTTTACTTTCCTTGGATAAATGTTTGCTGATATAAACTGGACGAGGCTCGTCAAGCGTCCCAATATTGATTTCTTCTAATTCATCAATGGTGGGTTGATTTCCATCCTCCATTTGTGGATCCGCTGCCGTTGTGTCTATAAATTCAGCCGAGGTCATACAAACATCATAACCCAACCCATACCTCTTTTCCTTTAATGTTTGATCTTCATGTAGGGCTTCAAGTTGTGCCTGGGACAGCGCCTTTTCAAATGGTGCAAGCTGCCCCCGACCGTTGCATAGAGAAGGGCCTTTGATGATATCATAACCCATTTTCTGCATCATATAGAGAACCTTAATATCATATAAAGAAATAGGTAATGATTCATCATCCTTATTTGACAGAGTTATTTGAGCAACTACTCTATTCTTATTTTTGCTCGTGTTAGAGTTGTGCAATTGATTTTGAGCTTGTTTTATTTTATGTTGTACCAAAGGAGGTAAGGGTGTCGGAAACTCAATACCTTTATTAGAGGATGATTTATTCACGACACGAAATATTGGATCTCCTTTCTTCCTTTGGTCACTTGGTATATATTGATATATCTTCGCTGTTGATGAGGATTCCTCAATATCTTTCTTTATAAAATTTGACTCTGGTACAAACACTGACTTTGGCTTACACACTTTATCGACGGGCTCGAAGTAGAATTTTGCATCAGCATAGAAGGATTCAGCTATTGCGAATGGTTTTTTATCAGCGAATATCCGTATTATCTCCCCAGACTGATCTTTGTATTTGATGCATTGATGAAGCGTAGATGGTACGACTTGGTTTTCATGCAACCATGGGCGGCCAAGCAGGGCATTATATGAGGTAGCCGCATCGATCACGTGAAAGTTCACATATGTGCATAGCGTTTCCAACTTTAAAACCAATGATATGTTACCCATAGCTTCCTGACCGGATTGATTGAAGCCATGAATAACCACATTAGATCGGCTCAAGTCTTTTTTGGAATAGCCGATCCTTTTCAAAGTACGCAAAGGTAATAAATTTATGGCAGATCCGCCATCTATCATTATGCGATTTACGGGCGACTCATCAATTTCACCGAACATGAGAAGTGGCCTGTTGTGTTTCTTAGAACCTAATAGCATGTCTTCCTCAGTGAACGTCATATTTAAAATCTCAGCTACTTCTGTCTCTGTTTGCGACACCTCTACTCTATAATCTTCAGGAAAAGAAAGTGCTGTAACAAAAGCCTTGCGCAGATCAGACGAAAGACACAAAGCATCATACACAGAAAGCATAGCTGGTATTTTCTTCAAATGAGAGATGACATCATACTTGGTGACATATTAGTAGCAAAGTCGGTCGTTTCATTTGGGGTTACATTTTGTTTTGGGTTCCTTCCGGTGGAAGATGAGGATCAGTTAACTGGCGGCCTGATCTAAGTTGAATTTGGTCAACCTCTGGGGATTCTTCTTCAGGGAAATGGAGAGAACCTTCATCATCCTCAAAGACACCAATGGTGAGGACGTTGAATTTTTCATGAGGACTGCTCACACGCTTTGTCAATCTTTGTGCTATTCTTGACGTGGAGCATGGATCCTCACCTTGTACTATAACTTGTCGCAGCATGCGGCCTCCTGGCCGCCATTGCCCCCTATCTTGGACTCTTCGAAAAGTTGATGGGTCGAGCTTTGTGGCATGGATCCATCGATGAAAAGCCTCTCTTTTACGTTGACAATGCATCTTTTTGCCGACCATAATACGATGCGGCCCGAGGAAACCATTGGAATAAACTCAGACTTTAAGACCAGCATTCTTTTATCATAAGCTGATGTTATATTATCAATTGGTGTCATATTCGAAGATGCGGAACTCACCAAGTCATCTTGAAAGGTGGCGACATTTGCTGTAACCATTTTCTTGCCTTTCTTGAAGCTTTTAAGGAGGTCTGCATCAACTGTTCCTTCATCAATCATTTTCTGGATAATATCTTTTACCACAAAGCAATCTTTAAGCGTATGCCCTAAGACGCGATGATAGTGGCAATAATTTGGTTCATTGAACTTGGAAGCTTCTTGAGCCTTTTGGGTTAGGGAGCTCTATGAGATTCAACTCCCGTAAACCCATAAATAAGTCATCAACCTCCTCATTTGGGAAGGAATATTCTCTGTTTTGTCGCTCACTAAGGGTTGGCTTCCTGCGAGTTTGCATTCCCTTTTGCTCTTGATTTCTTGTGGTGGCTCCCCTGGATTGCAATTGTGGAATGACTGCTGTCGTCTCCATTGTTTGCACTTGCTTTGGCTTGGCAGACAACTTATCACGTTGGCCGCCTTTCTCTATAGGCTTGGTGAATGTCTTTGTTCGACGTGCGACATGCTGCATGTAATTCTCAATATCTGTAGCTTTAGAGGCAAGCTCTTCAAAAGTGACAGTCGTACACCTTGCAAATAAATGACCATGTCGAGGCACAGATTATTCATGCACATCCGCACCGCTCGCTCGAAGAATTGGTCGTGGGCAATGGAGGCTTAAATTTCTCCACCTGTTAATAAAATCAGCAGCCTTTTCATTTGTTCTTTGCTCTGTTTGGGTCAATTCAGTGATGCCTACTGTTCTTTGAGTGCTATAGAAGCGCTCGAGAAAAGTATCCTGCATTTGCTCCCATGTCTTGATTGATCCTGGTGCCAACTTACTGTACCATGTGAAGGCTGGACCGGACAATGTCTGCACAAATTGTCGTAAGAGAAGTGCTCCGTTATGGGCTGTATCTTGACAAGCTGCAAGAAAATGAGCTATATGCTCATGAGGAGACCCGGTTCCATTGAACTTGCTGAATTGCGGTTGGCGGTAATTGCTTGGGAAAGACACCATGTCAACATCCGGTGGGTATGGCTTAACATACCCCGGACGCATCGAGTAATGAGTTTGCATATACTGGGCTTTAACCCCCTCAGCAATCATCTTTTGGATCGCCTCAAGGCTAATTGCGGTGATGATTGATGACTATGATGACTTACGATAGCATGTATGTCATTATCCGGCTTGTATTATTAGCTATTTGGTTGCGTAGCGACCAACTCATCTTCTTTTGTTGAAGTGCAGGTTGTAAGTTGTGCTAGCTGCTCCTCAACTGAACGTGTTTCATTTGTCGCAAGAACTTGTTCCGCGTAGCTTGGCTCAAAACTACGGGAACACAGTTCATAAGCGTTTATATCATATTGGGGATCATTTTCAGGAGAAGAGGAATTACTATGGAGGGGATTATGAGACCCTGAGTAATTCGAATCATGCTCTTCATTACCCGAATTTGCTTGACTACGAGTTACAGGACGATGACCCATTACAATATTCTTTCGGGCTTTCTTTCTTTTGAAGTGTGTCGATGTTGAAGATGCTTCGCTGGTATCACCCGCCACCTCTGTGACTCCGACCGGCATCGAAAGAAATACCTCAGCTGCATTTTTTGAGGCCCTCTTTCGAGTTGGCCAAGGAGCCATCATTGTTGCTGCCTTCTTGGGTGTGCTTGCTAGCTTCTTCACCACTTGGGTATTACCACCATGACTTGATGAAGGAGAGTTTGCCCCCTGAATTTTGCTAGATTTAGAGTCAGCTCGTATTGCCAACTCCCTCTGCTTGTAGGCCTCTCGTTTTGCACGTGCACGGGCAGCCTGGGTGACATAGTTTTGTCGCCGAGGATCCTGCTCAATGAATTTTTGGTACTCTGGCCATTTAGTGAAGGCCTCCGCTCGTCGCATAATAGCACCTCCCACATCATTTGCAGATGCGGACACGCCTGGAAGCATTTCCCTCAGGGTTTGACAGATACTCCGTGTGATATATGAATCCAGGGCAGGATTCATTCCTTCTCGAATCCTTAGTCGGTTCTTCCTTACCCTATTCCAGATGGTGGTGCCCACTTGCTCACGTTGACATCTTGCCACGATAGCGTCAATTGCCATAGGGAAGTCGACCCACGCACGCCGAGCATTGCGTTGATGACGACGATGCCGTGACGGAGAAAATGAGCCATCAAAGGAAGGTCGTGGAATTGGGGTAGATGACGATAAAGGATCTGAGATTGTAGCCGTTGGATTCACGTGGCCCATCTTGATGTCACCAGGAGTGAGGTATACTCCTTGCCACAGGAGCGTACGCTTGTGGTTCGGTTTAGGCATGGACCTGCTGGGTTTGTTGGTCAACGAAGGAATGAACTCCGGCGCATCAGCTCGGAGTTGAGTTTGTGCATGACATGGCCCTCCTTCGGACGCAACATGCTCTGTTATTGCAGCCTTCCCTTTGTTCATGAGCTGCTGGCGGTAATGTTCATCCACCATCACAACCTTTCCTTTGCCGCTTGGCTGTGGACAATGGGGTTGGTCCAGCATCATCGCCTTTCCTTTTGGCGTCGGTGATGTAGCCATAGCTGCAGCCCGAGAAGGAGCCACCCCTTCCATGCTTAGGGTATGCTTTGACGAGCTCGCCCCGAACAGCTTATGAGAAATCTGGGATGGGCTTGTGCTTAGTGTTGATGAAGCATTTGCCCTCAATCTTGGTGCTTGTTGCCCCGTATTGTAGACGGTGTTGACGGAGAAGGCACTCCCTTTGATTTAGTAATTGTTGGGAAGAAGTCGCGGCTTGTCCGTGCGGCGTCATTTTCGATGGACCCATCCGCCGCGCGGATAGGCCACTCGTCAAGTGTTGCACGACGAAACCTTGATGATGACTCATAGCTTCCAGACTTGGCGCGTGCTTCTTTAGAAAAGCCCACGGGAACCGAGTCAAAGGGACCGGCCTCACGTATGTTGAGATGCTGATCATGTGAGGTGGCTCCTGAAGCTTTTGCTGCTGTCCTCATCCTCCTCTTGGCCGACTTGGACAGGACAGGAATGAACCCCTCCTGACGTGCAGAAGTCACTTCATGCTCATGGTTTTCGTAGCTGGGGGCCTTGTTGTGGTTTGCGGTGAACTTGCACTAGTGGTAGCTTGAAAAGGCCCCCCCAAGCACGTCTAGCCACAGCGACCCAAAGCGCAGCGTGATTTAATTGTTGAACCCGCTCCGCCATCCTTTCATATAAAGAAAACCATATATTAACCTTCTTGCATACACATATATATATCAGCGACATGATCAATTTAAACGTCATATGTTGCACTTTGATGTTGGAATTCAAAGATGAGGGGAAAAGTAGGTCCCACCGGGCGTGCCAGAATCTGATGACGGGAAAATGGGCGTGAACCCGCGTCCACGTCATTAGGACAAGTTAATTAAATTTAATTGAAGATGAGAAAAAGGAATCAGGTATTGCGGGTTCATTACTTCCAGAATTAATACATTTACATAAAAATTTGTTAATTACATCTCTTTGCAGAAAACCCACGATTAAGAATTCCAACATAAACATTACAACAAATTACAACATATGACTATTACAAAATATAATGAAAAGGTCTTTAATCTTGTCGTCGTTGATGGATGCTTGCGCGAGGGTATTTTAGCTGCATTTATTTTGCTAACATGGCATATGATTTTATTATATTTTTTAGTAAACCTATGCATGTAGCATGATTGAAGTTTAATTATTTCAGTTTTTTTATTATTTTGCTTCATCTTGTAACATTGCATAGCGCTTGCAAATATTGCGCGCTTGCATGTAGCATAACCGAAACAATGATTTTTTTTAATATTTCTATTACTAACAAAGATGACACGGATTTTATGCATGTAGTGTGATAGAAATATTTTATATTTTAATTGTTTTACTCGCTTGTATTACTACTAGCATGGCATAATGCTTGCGAATATTGAGTGCTTGCATGTAGAATAGCCGAAGCGAAGATTGTTTCTTAACATTTTTATTACTACTAGCATGCCATGGATTTTATGCACGTAGTGTATGAAAGTTTAGAACTAATTATTTTATTATTTTTTCCCCGCCTTATATTACTACTAGCATTGCATAATGCTTGCGAATATTGAGCGCTTGCATGTAGCATAACCGAGGCGAAGGTTGTTTTTTAATATTTCTATTACTACTAGCATGATACGGATTTTATGCATGTAGTGTAACAGAAATATTTCATTATTTTATTATTTTTTATTGTTTTACTCGCTTGTATTACTACTAGCATTGCATAACGCTTACAAATATTGAGCGCTTGCATGTAACGTAACCGAAGCGAAGGTTGTTTCTTAATATTTTTATTACTACTAGTGCGCCATGGATTTTATGCACGTAGTGTATGAAAGTTTAGAACTAATTATTTTATTGTTTTGCCCCGCCTTGTATTACTACTAGCATTGCATAGCGCTTGCAAATATCGAGCGCTTGCATGTAGCGTAACCGAGACGAAGTTTGTTGTTTTAATATTTATATTACTACTAACATGCCATAGATTTTGAGTATGTCGTGTAATAGAAATTAACCGTTTTACTCCACCTTGTATTACCACTAGCATGTAGCGTAACCGAGGCGAAGGTGTTTTTTAAACATTTGTTCATGCATTTTTATTATTTTTGCAGCATACACCCACCCCTAATTCGTGTCCATTTGAGGGGACCGAATTGAGGCAATGAGGTTTTCAATTTTCTCACTCTCGGTTTGTATCCATTTGTAGGGGGACCGAACCTAAGAGACGAGGGATCGAGCCCTTGTTCTTTGGGTTTGTATCCACATAACGGACGGAACCGAGAAGATGATGTCTTCATGCCTCGCCTTAATTTGTATCCATTTGTAGGGGACCAAACCTAAGAGACGAGAGATCAAGCACTCGTTCTTTGGGTTTGTATCCGCCTAACGGACCGAACCAAGGGACAAAAGCATAATAAAAAATGAAGCACCTTGATTCGTACCGCAATGGCCGAACCTAAGGGCAAAAGAGGGAGAGAGAAGAAGACCAAGGATTTCACCTTTTCTTGTGTAGCCCTCCCTCTCTAGTGTATGTGTATGCTTCTTTTTCTCTCCAAATGGCCAGCGTTTCCTCCCAAAAGCTTCTCCAAGTCCTCTTTTCTCTATACCATTACCCCCTATTTATAGAGCAAAGATGAGGGGTGGTTCATGAAGGGAAGTTATGATAACTTCTCTCTTTGATTATATTTTTTTAATAATTTTTTTTTGCTAAGAGAAGTTATGGTAACTTCTCACTTTGGTTTTCTTTTTATTTATTTATTTTTTTGCTAAGAGAAGTTATGATAACTTCTCACTTTGAATTTCCCCTTTTTTTTATTGCTACTCTTAAGCTATACATGCACAACATGCAAATATGTGGGCTAATGTTTGGGCGTGGGCTTATGCATGCATGCACACATTATGGGTAGTTGAAACCTCCAATACATGCACACGCGGCAGTTGAAACTCCCAATTCATGGCTATTTGGGTGAGCATATGTGCTCCAAATGAGTTGAAAATTAATCACGATACTTTTACTTGCGTCACAAATATGCCATAAAAATTCGCCACACGATTGTAATATGTAGCACATACAAAAAATCCTAGAAGGTGGTCTTGTGCTTTGCTTACGTCCTCCGGACATATTATCCTATTTGAGTGAGCATATGTGCTCCGAATGAGCTGAAAATTAAACACAAGATTTTTACTTACACCACAAACATGCCATAAAAATTCGCCACTCGATTGTAATATGTAGCACGCACAAAAAATCCGGAAGCTAGACACGAGTCATGCGACGTCATCCGTCAGTATTATCCTATTCGAGTGAGCATATGTGCTCCGAATAAGCTGAAAATTTGACACAAGACTTCCACTAGTACCACAAACATGCCGTAAAAATTCGCCACTCAAATGTAATATGTACGGTACGTAAAAAATCTTGGAAAATAAACGTGCCGTAAAATTTTGGACAAAATTGGTGTCAACACCGGTGTCGGAGAGGTTGCGGAGATAGTTGCTCGTGACGAGGCCGATGTGGTAGATGGAGGAGAGGAAGAAGAGTCACGGCGTGCTGAGCCTATAGGACAGGCTGATGAAAGGTAGCATATGGAGTACATAGTACATCAAATAGAGAGCGATGACCGGATGGTCTAGGCTGAAGAGAAAACTGTATAGGAGGACAACGATGACAGTTCCGATGAGAACTAAGCTTCTATCCCACAGGAATGGAACAAATTTGACACTGAGGGTTTTGCAGCGCATGGCCAGCATGAATCACCGTAGGAGTATCATGGCACAGAGGTTCGATTGCACTCAATGTATGCTGACAAGGTATCGTTGCAGGATTCCATCAAGCTGTGTGCCCTATCCATGCAACGGACTTTTCGGGTCATCAAATCAAGCTAGGAGCAGTATACCATGAAGTGCGAGTAGGCCGGTTGTCCTTAGAGGGTGCACGCACGAAGACCGAAGTATGAGACTCACTGGATTGTCTCGAAGGTGGAGCCGCACTCCTGCAGTCTCAGCTGTGTTTTGCCAAGGCATCGTAACCAAACGTCCGCCTTCATGACCAATTTGATGTATGGAGAGATAGTAAAGAAGAAGGACATGGAGGCCACGCATATCATGGTAGTTATCGAGAAGAAATTCAAGTATAAGCTTAGTTACGCAAAGGCGTGACGTGCGAAGCAGAAGGCTTTGAAAAAATAGTTCAGGTCTTTCGATGTGGTGTAGATAACCTTCCTTGTATGCTATAGGTGTTGCATGATAGGAACTCAAGCACGTACATTGTTGTGAAGGACAAGCCATCTATAAGGCCGCCAAATTTTGCTGTGTTGTGAAGGGCCTACTTAGCATTCGGTGCGTGCATCGAGGCATTCAAGCATATGCTGCCCATGATCTCAGTTAACAGGACTTTTTTGACTTGCAAATACAAGGGTCAGATCCTTACGGCTATCGGCGTTGTTGGCAACAATCAAATTTTGCCCCTGGCCATCGCACTGTATAAAGTGAGAATTATGACAGCTGGTTATGGTTCCTTTGATATGTGAGGGTAGCAGTTGTCAGAGCTCGTTCTGGTGTGTGCGTAATCCATAATAAAACTTCAGAAAGACCCCGAGGAGCCATACCCTTGGCTGGATATGAGAAATAGATGGTGCATTCGACACCTGGGGCCCAACTTCTTCAAGCAGTTCCCAAAGCAACCGTTGATGAAGCTGTTCAAGAGGCTGGCTATGCAGAACCAGAAATGCAGATTTGACGCTTGATGGGCGCTATTGGATGAGCACAGTAGGAAGCACGTCGATGAGAGAAAAAAGAGACCGGCTATGCCTGGGGTAGCACAACCCGAATGCCTCACAGCCATAGCTGAGCCTAACGCAGCTGGTCTGAGGAGAAGGAGCTCGCAGAAAATCAAGTTCTTCTCGCAGTGGATCGAGGTCGAGCCATTGGAGAAGTGGTCTCTACTGCACAACACAGACGGCGCAAGGTGACATAATGACGACCAACCTTGCCAAGGTATACAATCGGGTTCTCAGGGGCCTTCGCTCTCAGCCCCTCGTCACCATCGTGGAAGGTGTTCTGCACAGTACAATCGGCTATTTTAGGAAGAGGCATTCAAATACCGCACTTCATGCAGCCAACCCACAAACACCGTACTGTTCGCAGATTATGGCATACATGGAGGCGAAGACAGAGAAGGGCCAGTTGCACATAGTGCACGTGATGGCAATAGAGAGCATCATTTCGACGTGCTCCTCTAGGATAGAGCTGGATTTGGGACGGCTCATTCTTTAGTCACCCACGAGGTATGCCTTGGAGATCATGTAAACGAACCTAGCTGCTCGTGCAATAAACCAAAGTTGTTACACAAGCCATGCAATCATGTCCTCGGCGCATGTTGGACTATAGGCATGGATCCTTCAAGCTTCATGTCCGAGTACTTCTTCAAGGAGAGGGTGATGCAGGCGTGATGTGACGAGCTTAGGGGGTTCAAGGTTGTGGGCAACTTTACCACCTTGAACATTGTAGGGAGGACTTGTATTCCAGATGTTGACATGCTGAAGGATGAGAAGGGTCGTTGGCAAGCCGAGGCGCCAGGTAGACGATGCGAGCGCTGCAATCAAGAGGGCCACACAGCCAGATGATGCAAGGCACCTACTGATGAGTAGGCACACCGGCATGTTTTCAGTACCATTTGTTGGAGTGTGCAAAGTTGCTTGAACATTACAAATCATTGTACGTTGTCATCTGTATTTTGTTAGTTACGGTATTTCATGTACGTAATGGCGTTGTAACTGCACCATACCTTACTATTTTTCTATGTTTATACAACTGTTGTGCTATTTTCCCTTTTTAAGTATTGTTTTAAGTATTGTCCTGGTAGTGTAGTACTATTTTATTTGTTTATTTACATGTCATATTTATTGCTACTTTATATTCGATGTTTCTTGTTCCGCATAACTGCTTACTTCAAGTCACTTTGTAGGTATGACTCGTGAACTTCGTAGATCAGACTAGCCTTACGACCTCCTAGATGAGTGCGTGGACTGGCTGCATCACGCATCGCGCCATGTCCCTTCTCCTGGGAGCGTGACCGAGGCAACTGACTTGGGGTGATCCGCACGCACACATCTAGAGTGCCCTGGACGCTAGACCCACGCTGGACAGACAGGTCTGCACTTCGGCGGCACTGTCTTCTCGCAATGCGTAGGTTGTGTACTGACCTTTGTTTGCTTCGCAGGCTCAGCAATGCTAGACTACTACCTCTCGCCCAGTGTAGGCCATATACAAAGACGCCTTGCCACCAGCTGCACCCGGCGACGATGGCCAAGAGCGGTCGCGACGCGTCTCATTCGCCTGCTCCCTACTAATAGATTTGGTGGACCAGTAGCAATCGGAGATGCACACTTTCCACCTCCCATTCAGGTAGATGGTAGGATGTCTCAGTGCTGCTCAGTCTTTCTATCACGGGAGCTGCTACCTTCTTGCCAAAGGCCCCGGCCGGCTGGTGCGAGGACCTTCTAGCCAGGTTCCAGAGTGTCCTACCGCCTAGGGCTATAGAGGCCTACTACGTCTTCCTACCTACTCAGACTCATGGCCCGTCCTTGCAGTGGCTCTTGTAGTTCTAGGTACGTGTTCGACGCCCTTCCCATTCGGACCACTGCGCTCTACTTTACACACTACGCTCTTACTAACTTTTTGCTTGTACTCAGGTCGAGTGGATGGACTTGGCCACATATGAGGACCAGGTGTTGTGGCACCTGGAGGCCTGCTTGCTGTGGCTCTTTGGTTGGGTGCCCTTTACTACCAGCCACGACGACAGCGTTGACGCATGCTCGTGAGAGGGAGCGCAAGAAAAAGAGAGAAATGACGGCCAAGGCGAAAGAGACCGCCGAGGAGTTCAACGTCAAGCTTGCAAGGAAGGATAATGGCTATGGTTAACACAGTAGGTCGGGCCGTCCCGCAGTAGTCCCCCAAAGGTTGAATTTATTTTCATTCCAGAAATACGCATATGTATTGTAGGAGTACTTCGGTTTGTTGCATCTGCAGGATGTTGTTTCTTACACATGTAAACAAACCCGGTGTGCCGTGTTTTCATATTCGCAGCTTATTATGAAGTCTGTTTAAATTTGCAACATCACATGTCTTCACAATATTACTTACCTTCGTACTTTCCAATCATTGTTGTCTCAATCGTTCTCAGAATTTTTTTGAAAATTTCTTGCACTAGAACAACATACAACGATCACAAATTATTATTACGAATTTAACAGATTTTCTACCATTCATAATCTATGAAAATCACAAATGGATCATCCAACATTGTCTACCATTTTTTTCCACAAATTAAGAATCATACACAAAATTTGGTAAATGTCACTTACCTACATCAATTGTCATTTACCCACATACACTGCCAGGTAGCCAATTACGAAAAAATGGGCTGAGGTGGCAGTCACCGATCAGTTGGGCGACTGGACCTGCAATCACCGAACAGTTCGGTGACAGGTGTGGTCGCCCGATCGTTGGGTGACTGGATCCTGTTGCCCAACGGTCCACCGACTTCATTTGTGTCCCGCGGCTATTGGGCGACGGGTTTCAGTATCCCACGGTTGGGAGACTGGATCCCATTCCTGTAAAAAAAAATTGCATGTGTATATTACTGTAATTTTAAATAAAAAATAGATTTTTTTAAAAAAATCTGGTCTGGTTGGGCAATGCTTGCCGATGCAGGGTTTAAATCGGCTCCTGTGCAATGATCTTGCAGGGATAGGGTGTATTTTGTTACAAATGTTTATGGAATCGTTGATGATGCAGAGATGAGTTTCGAATACGAAAACGGTGACTATCTTATCCAATGAAATGCGAGCTGGCGCGAACTTTTGTCGTACTCCTACTTTTAATATAGCACTTAAATAAATATGTTGTACATTTTTATCACTTTTGGTATACTGAAATACTGATTCTAAGATACTTTAATGTGACATGGTTAAAAAATGCATCGGACCCCTTTATTTTTGCTATATACCCTTTTCATATGTAAAAAGAGTATTTACATAAATTATGCTATAAGAAGAGGATTTTTATGAAATTTTTTATGGAACTCACTTTGGAGTATCAGTATGCTTAAAAGGATAAAAGGTATAACTTATTCGTTTAAACGGTATATGTGAAATGGGCATACATATTCCTAGGAGTATGGAATCATAGGAGTATGGAATCATTTTCATATGTATGTGTGTGTGTATGTATGTAATTAACTGGGACACCATGATTCTAAATAGGTATTTTCTCTATGTAACATGTGCGAAAAATTTTGATTTTTTTTGGATGTTAAGTTTAACTAGTTTACTAACTAGCTCAAACAAGTTTGAACCAAAATTCAAACTAGAGTTTCCTTTTTATGATAGTTTGTTTGTAAGTATATATATATATATATATATATATATATATATATATATATATATATATATATATATATATAGACGCCGAAATGGGACACAAGGGTGCCCGGCACCAAGTCTCCATGCCTTTAGATTGCTTTTAGATGCATGCAAGTGCAATGGTATATAATATCGGGATGAAAAGTCTTAATTATGAATGAAAAGTCTTAATCATGGATGTGAAATCATAATGATGGAGCTTGGGCACCATGGTGCCCTTGTTAATTATACTATATATATATATATATATATATATATATATATATATATATATATATATATGAGCAAAGCATGTGATAACCAATGTTGAAAATCTTTGAATTCAAATATATTTTTGAGAGACCATGTGGATTGTTACTTAATGAAGAATAATTGGCACTAGATATTGTTCATCAAGGGAGATTGAACCGGTTTGTGCGCACGGTTAAGCGTGGGGCGATCATGGTCGATGGAGAGGTGGACCAGGACTAGAATGGAGATCCGAGGTTCAGATAACGGTCAAGGGTGTAGTGAGATAGTCGGACTCATGCTTGGGCATAGAAGGTTGAAGGAGGAGTTGGAAGGGAAGAGTTTGTCTAGGAGTTGTAAATTGGAAAGTCCATAGTATGGAAGTTGTATCATGAGAAAGAAGAGAAGGTGGAGTCGGATTAGCACTCAAATTCGTGATCCGTTCGGAGAGAACTCTTAAGGTGTCAGAAGATATAAATAGAGGCAAAGGGGCATAGTAAACGAATGGGTTTTTGGAGAAGCATTGAGGAGACTTTAGATTTGGCTAGGCTTTTAGGGGTTCTTTTGATGGTACTTTATAAACTCATGAAATTCTAGCAATAAACATCACTTTGAATCAATCTTATTTTTTATTTGCAGAAGATGTTGGTTATTGCAGTTGGGTCGAAGCTTACGAGTAAGTGCAAAGATATCAAATTGAGGCTGAAAAATAGAGGAAGTACAAGTACTTGAAGGTAACGAGTGCAGGAGGGCTCGATCTCGAAGTTCGAGTACGTACAAATCAGTCGAAGTTCGAGCATGTGCAAATCAGTCGAAATTCGAGTACGTGCAAAGCGGTCGAAGTTTACGAGTGCTAACCGGTCAAAGATCAGAGTGCGAAGTGGTCGTAGTTTACGAGCAAAGAAGTGATCGAAGTTTATGACTGTCGGTTGTGGTCGAAGTTTATGACTGGTCAGAGTTTACGACTACTGAGCGGTCGAGTGCCGAGCAGTCGAAACCATCATCGAGTTTATGACTACTGACCGGTTGAGCGTCGAGCGGTTAAAATCTACATCTGGTAAGTTAGATTACTTTTAAGTTCCGAATAACAACTACAATCATTTACCACTATCTGATTGCCTTGTTCGATCCTACAATTTTTTTTCAAGATATGTGTTTCATTTGAAATGTTATAGATGTGTATATATATCTTAAAACTAAAATTTTCAATTATAAAATATATATATATATATATATATATATATATATATATATATATATATATATATATATATATATATATATATATATATATATATATATATATATATATAAGCTGAAATTGGGCACCAGGGTGTCCGGGCACCTTGATTTTAAATGCATGAATTAAACCCAAATTCGGGTATATTTTTTGAAAATATCAGTTTTAGGGTATATACCCATCTATAACAATTCAAATGAAACATATACCTTTGAAAAAATATACTTGAATTCAAAGTTTTGAACGAATTTAGATCACATACTTTGCTGATTTATATATATAATCAGCACATACCTACAATCAAACTATCAATAAAAAAGGCAACTACAGTTCAAATTTTAGTTCGAACTTGTTCGAACTTGTTTGAACTAGTTAGTAACTAGTTAAACTTGATATCCAAGAAATTTTAAAATTTTTCGCACGCGATACATACCTATTTTAGACTATGGTGCCCGGGCACCAAAGAGCACTCGTTATTTTTACTATATATCTTTACTATTATAAAAGAAGAAGTTGGTGGTTGGTCCGGCCTCTCTCACCCCTTCTCATAAAAGGCGTACGACATGTGGCCCCAAAGAGACTGTAAGAATCTTTCCACCTTCCCATCAAAATATCCTTCTTTCCATGATTTAGTGGTCAAGGTGGATTTCATCTAGACTGCATTGTAGAGTACATGTTGTATTATTCATCCAGTGCTTAATCTTGTACTAGCTGAATGCTCGTTGCTACGGATTTTAAAATTTTGTCATACTTTATGTTCTGAAACTAACGGTGGTAAAATTTTTTAGAACATGCATATAAAAATGTTCTAAATTTTTTTAAAATTAATTAAAAACCGTTAGTTTTTAGAACTCGTCTTCTTTCTTTTTTTGATTACCTTCCTCGCGTATGTATAAGACCCAATCCATTCTTTTTCGAAATCGATTTCGAAAAAGAACTACTAATCCTTAACTTTTCGAGGAATCCTTCATCGCTGGTTGTGAATGATGACTTTTCAATCCTTTCGACCTTGGTTCCGTAGGAGCAAGTCGAAAGGTTGAGAAATAGAACCATCTGATTTGATTCGTTCCCAATAGCCATGAGATGATTATCTTAGGGTGATCCTTTTGTCAACGGATGCTCCTATCTAGACTGCATTGTAGAGTACATGTTGTATTATTCATCCAGTGCTTAATCTTGTACTAGCTGAATGCTCGTTGCTACGGATTTTAAAATTTTGTCATACTTTATGTTCTGAAACTAACGGTGGTAAAATTTTTTAGAACATGCATATAAAAATGTTCTAAATTTTTTTAAAATCCGTAGCAACGCACGGACATTCAGCTAGTATATATATATATATATATATATATATATATATATATATATATATATATATATATATATAGGAAAATTACATAAGGCACCTAGGTGCCTAGGCACCCACATCAAGAACCGTCCGATACACGTGTATGATTGATAATTTTTTTGAGTTTGGGTATGAAAATGTTTTATACCTTTGATATATTTATGGTAAGTAAGTTTTGAACTCAGTTCAAACTAGTTTGAACTACTTTTGAATTCAATGCGACTACAGTGAGTATATACCATAAAAATAACTTAAACTAACTAAACGAAGTTGAATTTAATTTTATTCGAGTTTGACATCTCAAATATACTTTTTATGGGTATATGAAGATACCCACATCAAACGTTATAATCTCAAAGCAAATCAACGGGTATTGATATGGGTGCCTAGGCACTGGGTGCATGAAACACTCATCCTATATATATATATATATATATATATATATATATATATATATCACTACTACAGACGTGTCATCACAGACGGTTCAACGTCATCACGAGGCGGTTTTGCGAACCGTCTCAATTTATGGGTCGATGATAATACGAGGTCATCACGGGCGGTTTTCAACCGTCGCGATAGCTCAAATCACGACGGTTTTAACTAAAACCGCTCGTGATATGGTGATAATCACGACGGTTTTAACTAAAAACGTCAGGATATTCGATAATCGAGCGGTTTTAATTAAAAATCGCTCGCGATTATCATACCGATGACGGTTTTAACTAAAACCGTCGTGATATCATATCCCGACGGTTTTAACTAAAACCGTGCGGGATTATCAGATATCACGAGCGCTTTTAGTTAAAACCGTCGTGGTACATGATAATCGCGCAGCGATTTTAATTAAAACCGCTCGATTATCAGATATCACGACGTTTTTAGTTAAAACCGTCTCGTGATATTCCTTCTACCCTAAATCTATTCCTATTTATTGGCTAGCCTCAGAAATGCTAGCCATGCCCTCTGAAACAAGCGAGATGAACAAGTATATAAGGCATCCATAAACATCCAATACACATCACATTTCATTCACAAACATAAAGTATCCACTTCGCAAATGAATCAATTGAATTGAAATAAAATATCCATTACACGCATTACAATGCAATAAAATTCATGGTGCAGTGGAACTGTCCTTCTGACTTTATGACTTGAGCCACCAAAAAGTACGCCAACTCTCCTCGAATTCGTGAAATATCGGGCTATTCCAATGCAGTTGACGGGATGTACGCAGCCTGTGGATAGGGATATGAATGTATGTATATATGTAACGTGATAAGTATGAAGTAAATATGGAAAGATTGATAAACCTTGGAATTGGTGATCCTCGAGGAATCGAGGAGTAGGTCCATATGGTGGCAAACATAGAATCCACATGTGTTGCCCGGCGGCCGGTGGCACCGCAAAAATAGAATGAGCAATAATTCAAGAGGTATTATCTGACTGCTGATAGGATTAATTAATGTGTAATAGCGAATACCTTAAAATCTCGAGTATGTCTCAGGCCTTTGGCCCCTTGCTTCGAGACACCCCCATTTCAACGTACATCGCGAACGCCCTACGTGATTCAAAAAAGTTAACCTTAGTCAATCGGAATGAAAGAAAGAGTACAATATAGGTATGTATGGAGAAAATAAACTTACCTATCGATTACTTGGGCGACAACTGTGAAGTCCATTTTATTCTTACTTAAGGAATCAAGGTAATATACCTTGTTCCATTTTGGTACAATGACTATTAAAATCCAATGAAAGTTTTGATTGTAGGGCATAAGTATATAATCCTTATTGTGTTGAGCCCGCAGCCCTGATGCAATTACCTCTCGACGACGGACATATCCTTGTCGATGGTATACTTGGCGACCATGTGTGGGTCCAAGAAACCAACCGATGATGACTGGGATGTTCTAGCTTTAGTCCGCACGTGTCTACATATACACACACGAAAGCAACAAATTATATATGGCATTTATCGGTATGACATGAACGGAGATCGTGATTGTGCACACTTACGGCGCCCAAAGATCGAATGAGTGAGACGTCGAGGCGTTGAGCGTGAAAAGATCGAATAAGTCCTCGGCGACCACGAAGACACCGCCTTGAAAATCGTGATGGAAATACTCCAACGCGAATTTGACAAATGATACCGATCTCCGTTCGCCCTCTGGCTTATTGGACTGTTCCATGTACCACTTGTGCAATTGCGGCAACTAATTGGTAGGTGTTGGAGGCCCTTTTCTCGAGCAACGGCTCGCCAAGCACGCAATTTACGCCAATGGCGGTACGGGCCAATATCATCATTGGTCTTCGTCCTTTGCCCTTGCCGCTTCTTTGCCTCGGTACTGTGGGTCGACTTTACGGTAGTCGACTTTAAAGGTAGCAGCGGGGCAAGTTGCTCTGGCGAGAAGAGCACCTGTGGAGATAGCACCGGTGCAGCTAGCGGTGGTGGAGACAAGTCTTGCGGTGGAGATGGCACCGGTGCTGAGATCTGGTCCCGCCACCGGTGAAGAAGCCTCGAGGAGATGTCGCTTTTAGGCCATCGGATGAATGTTCCAATGGCTCGCCCTAGAGCCACGATCTCGTCGTTGGGCGGCTTTTGTAGGGACGACCTCAAAATTAACATGCACACCATCCACATGAACTTTTGCGAAGCTCGGCGCTAAAGCTTGACCGTGCACCCCGGCCCCGATACTGGATCGATATGCCCGGCCCCAAGCGTACAAGGAGCGGAGGCATATCTCACTTGGAGCCTGCACTTCGTAGGCTCCTACAAAATGATACAGAATTAGCTCATCGAATAGGCCTATCAATGGAGCAAGCATTCGAGAGATAATAATTATTACCAGGATGTCGTCCACAGAAAATCTGGCCTCGGTTTGCGTCGGATTGGACGCGTAACTACTCGGATGGTTGTGCGGGCTAGCTAGCATAGGAGCAGGGGCGGCTTGCTGATTTTTCGTCTGTTTCCGCACCTCATCTCTGATTTTATCAGCCAGATCACCCATTATCTCCTCTCTTAGAGTAGCCTTGAGCTCTTCTCGGCCGTCGTCACGCTTCGGCTTTGTTTCTCTTACGACGCCGATACATTTGAGTCATCTTCAAACCATGTTTCCATGGAACGTAAAGCCCAAGGCCTCTCGTACGACCCGGGTGCTCCTTGTTTCCCAGGGGCGCGGAGAGTATATCTTTCTCCCTTGTTCCATGGAATGACCCCAGGAAGATTCAACAATCAACGCTTCTGCAAGAGCACGACATGTCATTTCACTGCACGAAGTTGTGGAGTGATTACAAGCTACGTAGTTCGATCGATATCTTACCAAGCTACCGAGACACTTGCCGGTGCGCAGGGTTTCGAAAGGAGACATCCCGATGTCGTTGTAGATGACCTTGCTCTAATCCAATTTCGAGCGGTCATCCGGATATTGGCAAATGGCGGGCGATGTCCGCTGTGGTCGCCTGTTCGTCCTCCCTCCTCCATCATGGATTTTACCCGCATACCCACCGTGCCAAGTCCGTGGGGTGTGTGTTTTTGCCCGAGGGCCTTGTGCGCCGCACTTGTACTTTTGAACTCTTGGTTGTCTTCATCGCCTTGAACTCTTCCCATTGTGGTTCCAGGAATGGGTATTTTTGAAAGGGTGTTTCGTCCTTCTCCACGTAGTCCTTGACAAGCGTGCTCTTGAAGTTCTTCCATGCTTTGCATGCCCCTAGCAAGGCTTGTCGTTGCACGGCGTCTTGGTGTTCTTCTGGGATCTCGAACGATGCCAAAATTTCGTAACCACTCACGCTTCCGAAGTCGCAGCACGCCTTCCACGAATCGAATGTGATTTCAATTCGTTGTCGTGCAACTATTCCGATCGTTCTTCTCCATGCGCCATCGCTTTGGGAGGAAAGAGAGGGACCCAGATACATCGACTTGTGTGATGGTAAATCGTCCTCGTGCTTCTTTGATAGCCCTCTTCCTTGGCGCCTTGATTTTGGAGCGGACGCCCCGGCGATGATGTTGAAGAATGCGCGGATGACATGTTGCTATTCGACAATTTGTGGGTCTATTAGGATAAAAAATTTGCGATATAAGCATAAATATAATTCCTCTATAATTATATAAGCACACCAATGACATCAATCCATATATACAAATCATAATGAAAATGTAATCATATGAACTGAACAAATCATTCAAGATATAGCACATATTCGCCAATGTATTTAATCAAAAGACACAAGTGACAGTAATTAAAAGACAACAAGTGACTGATAATTTAAAGACAACAAGTGACAGTAATTAAAAGACAACAAGTGACAGTAATTAAAAGACAACAAGTGTGTAGGATCAAGGATACCGACTAGAGGGGGGTGAATAGGCGGTTTTTAAATTTTTCTTTTCAACTAGGCTAAATTTCTCTAATTCTAAGAACAAGAATGAAAGACAATTTTAAGCCTACACAATACTAGTCAAGCAAATAGCAATACTAGTAATAACAAGGACTAAACAAAGTACTAAGCATGAAAACTTAGAACAATTTAGAAAGCAATAGAGAGATGTGCACACTTCGATGTTTTTACCGTGGTATCGGAAACTTGCCGGTTCCCACTAGTCCACGTTGAGGTTAGCTCGAACGAATCGAACCGGCTCCACGAATTGAGCCGAAGCACCTCGATCACTAGAGGTAGCTCTTCCCCGCTCCGGGTAGGCGAGCTCCAACCTTCACACGAAAGTCGGGTCTTCTCACAAGCTTCTTTGAGAAGATCACCGAACAAGCTTCTCCCAATCGTCCAGGTGCCGGCAAGCACCAAGAGTAACAAACCACGAGCTTCGCTTGATTGCAAACTAGTGCCAAAGATCAAACTAATGAATGCTATGCACTTTTTGCTCAAACACCTCAAATGAATGCTCAAGAGTGAAAGTAGGTGTGAAGTGAATGCCCAATGCTCAAGAATGATCAATAGAGTCTCTAGCATGTGTCTATGAGCAGTGGTACGGGTATTTATACCTTCCACCTACCAAAACTAGCCGCTTGGAACAAATTCCGAAAAATCGGCGAGCGGAACTATCGCGGCCCGAGGCCGTAGTACCGCCCCTATCCGACGATCGTAACGGCTATGTCGAGCTTCGCAGTGACCGCTGGTCCGCTTCCGCGGTACTATCGACGTTATAAAGTCCGGTACTACCGCTCACCGGTAGTACCAAGAAAGTCGGCGCAGTACTACCGCTTGAGCCGAGCTCCAAAAGTCACTCTGGAAAAAGGCTCCGATTCCCATCCGAACTACTGTGGCGGTAGTACCGCTCGACAGCCGGAACTACCGCTCTCCTAAAACTCGGGGCATCCGGAGGTGCTCTCGGAGAAAGGGTCCGATCCACCGGAACTACTCGTGACCGGTAGTACCGCTCGACAATGAACTACCGCTCCCTCGATTTTGGAAATGAGTCCGAGGGTGCTCTCGAAAATGGGTCCGCTTGAGGTTCGGAACTTCCGATCGCCGGTAGTTCCGATTTCTCCAATGCATACTACCGCTCGACGGTAGTACCGACGTTGAAACCTGCGGAACTACCGTACGTCCAGACAGAGCACAGTTTTGGCTTTTAAAACAGATTTTTCAAGAATGCATGATCCTAGTTGATCCATGGACACTTAAGAATTGCTATCAAGCTACTTGCCATGATCCCTCTTTATGGTACGATTATTTACCCTATAATCCGGTCTTCCACCATTCTCCTAAGACCGGTAAAATTGAAAAAGAGGATCCTATTCTACATATACCTCTATCTTGAGCCATGTTTGATCTTCATCCTTATCCTTTGGCTTGCATTTGTCAACTATAACCTGGACTTAACCTTTAAACACTCATTAAACGGTTAGTCCCATATTCATATAAATTCATTAATTACCAAAATCATTTTTAGGGGCCTAGATGCTTTCAATCTCCCCCTTTTTGGTAATTGATGACAACACATTTTATATGGGAATGTAATGTTTGAATATACCACTTATTTTGACAATTAGTTGTATATTCTTTTGTGACTTTTTGAAAAGAGAAAATTCTAGCAATGATTTTCATTTTGGCAAGAATATGAATTTTCCTTTTTAAAGTCAAGGAGGGGTGATACTCCCCCTAAATTTGTGCATGAAATTTTACAACAGTAGAGAAAATCTCATTTTTATCACAATTTTGACAAGATGCACAATTGAGATCATAACATGAGACAAATAAGAGAAGCAATTTCATAGAAGTAAACATAGAAGTAAACAATAGTCATTACATCCAGAATACATCAAAAGCATAGATAACCAAGTTCATTACAATCACTCATAAAACATAAATAGAGATAGATAGCCCTAATGTTTCCTTCCGTTCTTCTCCCCCTTTGGCATCAAATACCAAAAGAAGCTACTCCTGGGGACCGGGAGGAGAAGGATCGCGACGGCGGCGACGAGTATAGCGCATGGGCGAAGGAGGCTGAGCCAGGGACTGCTCGATGGCTGCAACACGCCCATCCAGGGAGTCCATGCGAGAAGAGAGGGAGGCAAACCCTCGGCCCGAGACTCTCTCATCCGGGCAGTGGAGTAGATCCGAGAGAGAGTGGCCACGTCGGCCTGAGAAGCTGGCCGGCGCCGCCGCTCTGGCTGCAGCAGGAGCCGGTGCCGCCGCCGAGGATCCTCCCGCCGGATCTCGATTGCCGAGCTCTGGCGGTGGGAATGGGAGGCTCAGGCCTCGGCTTATATGCCTTATGCCTCTTGTTGTAGCTGCCTCTAAATCTGAACTTGGTCTCAATCAAGGTAAAGATATAAGGTCCATAATTGATGCGCTTGATTCGCTATTTTGGAAGAGGCAATCTCCCTAATGATCAAGTCCACTACATCAAACTTCTGACCCCTCATGATGTAGTCTATAAGATTCCAAGCATGTCCTCTTATGGCATCAAAATTCCCACTCTTGGGAAGAATGGTATGGTTGATAATCCTATTGATGATGCTAGGAATAGGGAGAAGACCAACCAAGGTGCCGGGGACAGACCTCTCATTGAGGTTGTAGAAGGCAGAAAATGCGGAGATCTCAAGAGCTGGCTTGTCATACACCTTCTCATGCCCACTCAACTCAGCTCTCAAGGCAAGCTCGAACTCATGCTTGGTCGCCTCCAACTGTGTGCACACTGTCATCCAGGTCATGTGCTGAAAACTGGAGAAATGTGCATCGTAGCATAAAGCGGCGAATGATCTCCTCATTATAGTCCGACTGCAGTGTCGCCAGCTGATGTAGTCCACATCTCGAAAAAGCTCGAGTGCCATCATACTTGTCAATAGAGGACAAGTGCTCCCAATCCACTCCACTTATGATCGCCGAATCGTCGACTCTCTCCATACGGTGATCAAAAATTTGCTCCTCAAACTTGGTGTGAAACTTGGGGTTGATGGAGTTGGAGGTAACTCATACCGATTCACTGACGAAGTCGATGTAGTCCTCGGCAGAATCTACCTCAAGTCAACTGAGGATCTTCCTCTCGTTAGATCCTCCTCGACTCCTCCATTGGAGAGCTATACCGCCGAGGCTCTTGCTCGCTCTCTCGGACTCAATCAAGGCTCACCGACCTTTGCCTCGGTCCTGAGTAGCCTTCTGTGAAGCCTCAGAAGCGACTGGGGCTGCAGAAGATTCTCCTGACTGACCGGCGGAGGAATAAAGTCGCCGAGTCGCTCTCCTAGTAACAGGCATCTAAAAGGAAGAGGATACATTATTAGAGCCTTACTAGGATAGATCAAAAGGAATTGAAAAGAATCGGAAGAAGTTGCTGTTTAATCAGGGCAATCGGTAGTACCGCTGCTCGGGGCGGTAGTACCGCTTGGCTATGTAGTACCGCCGGTCGGCCGGTAGTACCGTCGCCTGACCGATTCTAGGGTTAAGCAATGGGTTTGAGATTTTGGTATTTTCTTGGATTGAATCCATGGAATGGGTGTGTGAATACCTCTAGATACCAAAATACCACATTTACCCTAGTTTAAACCGCAAGAAATCATCCTCATTTTGAAAAACCCTAAAAATCAATCTAGGGTTCAAAGAGACAATAAAAGATGGGGATGATCCGAAACACCTTGAGGAATGGAGGAGGTGAGTCCTTGGGAAGACGCAAGGCTCAAAAATCCGAGGAAAAACTGAGCAGATTTGAAGATCCAAGTTCGGTTTTTGTGGAGGTTTTGAGAGAGAGAGAGAGAGAGAGAGGAGAGAGGCGGCTGAAGGGAGCGGAATAACCGTGCGGCGCGGGGAGAGAGAGGGAGAGAGAGAGGAAGCCGCAGGAACTAGGGTTTGAAATCCCCAATTTTTAAGTCATATCCGTAGTTCCACTGCAAGTGCAGTAGTTCCGCTCAACGGTAGTACCGCTTGAGACTGCGGTAGTACCGATTTTTCTGGGTCTTGCAGAATTTTGAGAAGAAAGGTATAGTATGCAAATGATCCCTAGTTTTTGCACTCAACTAACATCTTTAAGGATCATTATGCATTAAATGTATTAAAATCATAATTTTAAATAATTTTTGCATTTAATCAAATTTTAAAGACTTTTTCACAAGAAACTTTTTCACAACATTGTCCAAGCCACTCCAAAGAAGTATGCATTTAAGTGAGCCATAAAATCATGCAATGTTGGAATAGTCTAAGACATTTAACTCACTCCTAAGTTTGCAAAAATGGCTTTCATCTAAAGGCTTGGTGAAAATGTCCGCTAATTGGTTTTCGGTCCGGATGTGGCTAATGCAAATGTCTCCCTTGCCAACATGATCTCTCAAGAAATGGTGGCGGATATCTATATGCTTGGTTCTTGAGTGTTGGACTGGGTTATTTGAGATTTTGACGGCACTATCATTATCACACAATAAAGGCACTTTATCAAAATTGATTCCATAGTCCATCAAAGTTTGCCTCATCCACAATAATTGAGCACAACAAATTCCATGAAACATATTCGGCTTGGCGGTTGAAAGTGCTACGGAGTTTTGTTTCTTTGAAGACCAAGAAACTAAGGATCTTCCTAAAAATTGACAACATCCCGAGGTGCTTTTTCTATCCACTTTGCAACCCGCATAATCGAATCCGAATATCCAATTAATTCAAATTTAGCACCTTTAGGATACCAAAGCCCTATGTTATAGGAATGTTTCAAATATCTCAAAATCCTTTTACGGCCTTTAAATGACATTCTTTGGAGAAGCTTGAAACCTAGCACACATGCAAACACTAAACATGATATCGGGCCTAGATGCGGTAAGATAGAGTAAACTACCAATCATAGATCTATAAAGTTTGGTATCTACCGATTTACCTCCTTCGTCGAGGTCTAGATGCCCATTCGTTGCCATTGGTGTTTTGATAGGTTTCGCATCTTCCATCCCAAACTTCTTGAATAAGTCTTTCACATACTTTGTTTGGCTTATGAAAGTCCCATCTTTGAATTGCTTGATTTGTAATCCAAGAAAAAGCTTAGTTCACCAATCATTGACATCTCAAATTCCTAGACATCATATCACCAAACTCTTTGCAAAGTCTTGATTAGTAGAACCAAATATAATATCATCAACATATATTTGACAAACGAAGAAATCACCATTGATGATTTTTGTGAATAGAGTGGTATCAACTTTACCAATTTTAAATCCTTTTGAAACAAGAAAATCTCGAAGGCGCTCATACCATGCTCTAGGAGCTTGTTTTAAACTATATAGCGCCTTAGAGAGCTTGTATACATGATTAGGATATTTCAAGTCTTCGAACCCCGGAGGTTGTTCAACATAAACAAGTTCGGAGATAGTTCCATTTAAGAAGGCACTTTTAACATCCATTTGAAATAACTTAATATCAAAGCTAGATGCAAAAGCTAACAATATTCTAATTGACTCAAGTCTAGCTACGAGTGCAAAGGTTTCATCATAATCTAAACCCTCAACTTGAGTGTAGCCTTGAGCAACCAACCTTACTTTATTTCTTACCACAAGTCCGTTCTCATCTTGCTTGTTTCGAAAGACCCATTTTGTACCAATCACATTTTGCTCCTTGGGCCTTTCCACCAACGTCCATACATCATTTTTGGAGAAGTTGTTTAGCTCTTCATGCATGGCATTTATCAAATCCGGATCATCTACAGCTTCTTCTACAAACTTTGGCTCAAGAGAAGACACAAACGAATAATGTTCACAAAATGAAGCTACTCTAGAGCGAGTTTGAACACCCTTACTCACATCACCCAATATTTGGTCTATTGGATGATCTTTTGTAATTGCATTATGGATCTTGAAGGGTTGTTGTTGATCTTTTGCTTTATCATCTATTACTTGTACATCGTTTGAAGTTGAAGAAGTAGGTGGTTCAACTTGTCTTAATGAGATGGGTGATGTAGTATCTTCCTTTGGCTTGATGTCGCCAATTTGCATGTTTTCCATGGCTTTGCGTAATCCTTCTTCTCCTACATCATCCAAATTATCATGCTCTTCTTGAGAGCCATTAGTTTCATCAAATTGCACATCACAAGATTCTTCAACCAAACCCGAATTTTTATTGAAAACTCTATAAGCTTTGCTATTTGAAGAATATCCTAATAAAATCCTTCATCACATCGACTTTGAAATTTAGAGAGCCGAACACCCTTTCTTAAGATATAGCATTTGCATCCAAATACTCTAAAGTAGGAAATGTTCGGTTTTCTCCCAATGAGAAGTTCATAGGAAGTCTTTTTCAAAAGACGATGCAAATAAGGGCGATTTATGGCATGACAAGCGGTGTTAATAGCTTCCGCACAAAATCTATCGGAAGTATTATATTCATCAAGCATTGTCCTAGCCATTTCAATCAATGTTCGATTTTTCCTTTCTACAACTTTATTTTGCTCTGGAGTGTAGGTTGTAGAAAGTTCATGTTTTATTCCTAGTTCATCACAAAATCTTCAATTTTAGTGTTCTTGAACTCAGAACCATTATCACTACGGATTTTGTTAATTTTAAAATCAAATTCATTTTGGGCTCTTTTGAGAAACTTTTGAAAATTCGGAGGTTTCGCCTTTGTCATTTAAGAAGAACACCCATGTATATCTAGAGTGGTCATCTACAATGACTAAACAATAACTATTTCCTCCGATACTCTTATAGGTTGTTGGCCCAAACAAATCCATATGTAAGAGTTCCAATGGCCTAGATGTTGACATGATACTTTTGGAAGGATGAGAGTTTGCAACTTGCTTCCCGGCTTGGCAAGCACTACAAAGTCTATTTTTCTCAAACTTCACATCTTTCAAGCCAACAACTAAGTCATGTTTGAAAAGCTTTTTAAGTTGAATCATACCCACATGACCTAACCTTCTATGCCATAACCAACCCAAAGATGTTTTTGCAATTAAACAAGTTTTAAGCAAGACTCATTTGAAGTGAAATCCACTAGATAAAGATTTCCAAATCTAAAACCTTTGAAAACAATTTCCTTTTCATTTTCTTTTGAAATAATGACATTTTCTTTAGAGAAAGAACAAGTTAAGCCTAAATCACATAATTGAGCAACGGATAGCAAATTAAAATTTAGGGTTTCTACTAAAGATACATTAGAAATGGAAAGGTCATTGGAGATAGCAATTTTACCCAAAACCAAGCACCTTTCCTTTGCTATTATCTCCAAAGGTGATTTTCTCATTGCTTCCGCTCTCAAAGGTGGTGAACATTTTCCGGTCTCCGGTCATGTGTTGAGTGCATCCACTATCTAACACCCAATGCCTTCCACCGGTCTTGTAGTTCACCTACAAAAGAGAATCAAGTTCTTTAGGTACCCAAATTTGTTTGGGTCCTTGGAGGTTAGTAACCAAGGTTTTGGGCACCCAAATGGATTTCCTTTAGCACCCAAAATCGAGGTGCCAATGAAATGAGCAAGAATATTTCTATTTTCAGTTTTTCTAAGCATATAACATGAGTCATATAAACCAATGGATTGAATCTTACCCTTAGAACAATTTTGAGACTCATGTCCCAAATCCCGGCATTTTATACAATACTTACCATTTTCTTTTACAAACCTTGGGGGCTTGTATACCGGTTTCTTACCTTTCTTGGGAATGTACCCAAGTCCTTCTTTGTTGAATGAACATCTTTGGTCACTTAATAGTTTATCAAGTGTAGCCTTTCCTTTGTAGGCTCTTTCCAAGCTTTTGTTCAATTTTAACACTTGTTCCTTTAAATCTTTGTTTTCATAAACAAGTAAATCATCATGGACAAAAGATATGGCATTTCTAGAATCAATATTGGAAGAGCATGGCAAGGTAAGGAGTTCATCACATGATGTAGATATGCTAGATTGAGATACTTTTACACTAGGCATAATATCGCAAGTAATTCCAATGCTAGTGCAAGATTTTTCATGGATGAGCAAATCATGAGCTTCCTTTAGCTCCTTATAAGATTCTTGTAGAGTTGTATGTTCCCTCTTCAAGATCTTAAATTTTGATTTCTCTTTTCCAAGAAATTCATTTAGTTCAACAAGCATATCCATAAGATCATCATATGAAGGCTCATCATCATCAAGGAATTTTACCTTATCTCCTTTGCCATGAGGCAAGTTGGAGTGGAGAATAGTGATGGAGCTTCCTTGATTGCAATTCCGACAAGTCCCTTCTTCTTGGAGGACTCATCTTCACTTGATTCGGAGTCGGAATACTCTTCTTCGGAATCCCATTCTCCAATGTGGGCTTCATTCTTGCCATCTTTGTGAAGCTTCTTGAAAAGCTTCTTCTTGCCGTTGTAACTCTTCTTGTTTGATGGCTTCTCTTTGTCATCTTTCTTGTTGGGGCAATTTGAGGCAATGTGCCCTTTCTCATCACATTCATAGCAACGGATGTTGCTATATCGCTTGTTGGAGTAGGAGTGCCCTTCTTTGCCTTGTCATAATTTGCGCCCGGTTTGAACGCCTTCTCATGAACTTGTTCATTCTTCTTACTAGAAGAGCAAGTTCTTCTTCGGAGTTTTCCTCATCATCTTCGGATTCTTCACTTACCACCGCTTTGGCCTTGAAAGCGGTGATCTTTTTGGCTTTTGATGAGAATTGCTCCAAGAGCTCCTCCTTGTCCTTCTTGTATAGCTCATTTGTGATGAGGTTGCCTAATAGTTGTGTTGGAGTCATTCTTGCTAACTCCGGTGAGTTGAGGAAGAGTGTCACCAACATTTCAGATTTTTCCCAAGCAAAGCCCTAAGCATCTTTCTCACAATGTCAAGATCGGAAGGTTAGTACCAAGGCCTTTGAGCTCATTCACAATATTGTTGAGTCGTGTGTACATCTCATTGATGTCCTCATGAGGCAACATTGTGAATGTCTCGATTTAATCCTAAGTCGATGCAATTTTGCTTCTTTAACCGTGGATGTCCCTTCATGGATTTCGGAAAGGGTTGTCCAAATAGCATGAGCCGTCTCAAGATTACTCACCCTATTGAACTCATCCGTGTTTAAAGCTCCAAAAATAGCATTCATTGCTTGGGCATCTAAATGAGCATTTCGCCTGCCTTGATCCGTTGGATTCAATGGATCAAGCGCCATGACGTAACCCTCATTTACAATTTTCCAAACGCTTGACTCATGGCCTTTAAATAAATTGACATTCTAATTTTCCAATAAGCATAATTTGATCCATCAAAGAAAGGTGCCTTGCCTATAGCAAATCCTCGCTAGCCATCCTTTCTCTCTAGACGGTTAAGTCTAAAATGAGAGACCAAGCTCGATACCACTTGTAGGATCAAGGATACCGACTAGAGGGGGTGAATAGGCGGTTTTAAATTTTCTTTTCAACTAGGCTAAATTTCTCTAATTCTAAGAACAAGAATGAAAGACAATTTTAAGCCTACACAATACTAGTCAAGCAAATAGCAATACTAGTAATAACAAGGACTAAACAAAGTACTAAGCATGAAAACTTAGAACAATTTAGAAAGCAATAGAGATGTGCACACTTGATGTTTTTACCGTGGTATCGGAAACTTGCGGTGCCCCACTAGTCCACGTTGAGGTTAGCTCGAACGAATCGAACCGGCTCCACGAATTGAGCCAAGCACCTCGATCACTAGAGGTAGCTCTTCCCGCTCCGGTAGGCGAGCTCCAACCTTCACACGAAAGTCGGGTCTTCTCACAAGCTTCTTTGAGAAGATCACCGAACAAGCTTCTCCCAATCGTCCAGGTGCCGGCTAAAGGATCGCGAGTAGGCTACGAGAGCAGAAAACAAAATTTTTCTACCGCGCACACAAGAACATCATGCTTAAGGAGGGATCATGGATCGTTACCACTAGACGCCAGCAGCAATGGAAGAAGAGTTGGAGAAGCCGATCCAACCACGCAGCGTCAGTAGTAGTGGAAGTAGTCGATCGTCCCGAACCGATCGTCTCCTCCACGCGATCAACCACACCACGAGCGCATCCAATCAGAGGTTGTTGATGCCGATCAACGCCGCAACGAGCGCGCCTCCACCGGTATCCACACGTCCGGCCGGAACGCCGATCGCGAGTGTACCAAAGACTCATGAGCGGCTAGGGTTTGGCTCGAGGTGGCGGCTACGGATTAGCTCGGGATTATCGTGTGCGTTCCCTCCCTCGCCTCCATATATATAGACCTCCTCACTTGGGCTTCGTGGACCGAGGCCCAATAGGAGTCTATCCGGATCTCTATCCGAATTGAGCCCATATCCGAATCACATTCGAATTAGTGTTCCAACCCGTTAAGTGTGCGACCAGAGGTTCACGATACTTGGTCGCGACCGTAAACACCTTTCCGGTCACCCCGTTAATAGCGGCCTCTAGCAAGACATATTAACCCCAAAGTATACGTAAAGATCATATCAATTTGAACTCGTAATGTTCTCATGTACTAATCCCTTTGCCTCACGATATAGATTAAGCTCAAGGCGAGACTCGTGTCATCCTCTTAATAGCTCAATCACTCTCTCGATTCCGTGATGGATTATAAACTCGTGATTGACTCCTCAATCACCTTGGCATGGCCATGCACTTTCATAATCCATTACATCGAGGGGCCCGTAGATATCTCTCCCATAAGGAGGGGCAAATTCTATCTTGATCATTCACATCCCACTACATGTTTCATGGCAAACCCAAAGACTACTTTTATGACTACCCGCCACGGAGTAGTGTTTAGTAGTCCCAAAGTAAGCTACTACGCATGCCGGGAACCATGATGATCTCAAGTCTAAGGATTCCACATAAACACTACTTGAGACCAACCGATGACACTTGGAATCTCTCGCAGTGTCTCATGGCGGGTCTATCCAACATATGTTCACTAACACATGTCCATATTATTGATTTGGTATCTCCATACCATGATCCATGAGACATGATCATCAATCAATACATATGTCGATCTTTGAATCATATTTGTTCCTCATATGAAATATAATCGGGATCATTTAGAAATAGCAACATTTTGGCATTAAGAGTCTCATGAATAAGTCACATACTCATTGATCAATAATGATAATGTCTATTTCAAGGAACAAAGCAATGTATCATAAACATAGTATGTGATATATTCAACATCTCCATGTTGCCTCTAGGGCATATCACCAACACCGGCAAGCACCAAGAGTAACAAACCACGAGCTTCGCTTGATTGCAAACTAGTGCCAAAGATCAAACTAATGAATGCTATGCACTTTTTGCTCAAACACCTCAAATGAATGCTCAAGAGTGAAAGTAGGTGTGGAGTGAATGCCCAATGCTCAAGAATGATCAATAGAGTCTCTAGCATGTGTCTATGAGCAAGTGGTACGGTATTTATACCTTCCACCTACCAAAACTAGACGCTTGGAACAAATTCCGGAAAAATCGGCGGCGGAACTATCACGGCCCCGAGGCCAGTAGTACCGCTCCCTATCCGACGATCGTAACGGCTATGTCGAGCTTCGCAGCGATCGTTGGTCCGTCGGGCGGTACTACCGACGTTATAAAGTTCGGTACTACCGCTCACCCGGTAGTACCAAGAAAGTCGGCGCAGTACTACCGCTGAGCCGAGCTCCAAAAGTCACCTGGAAAAAGGCTCGATTCCCATCCCGAACTACCGTGGCGGTAGTACCGCCTCGACAGTGAACTACCGCCTCCTAAAACTCGGGGCATCAGGAGGGTGCTCGGAGAAAAGGGTCCGATCCACCTCCGGAACTACACGTGACCGGTAGTACCGCTCGACAATGAACTACCGCTCCCTCAGATTTTGGAAATGAGTCCGGAGGGTGCTCTCTGGAAAAATGGGTCCGCTTGAGGTTCGGAACTTCCGATCGCCGGTAGTTCCGATTTCTCCAGCGGTACTACCGCTCGACGGTAGTACCGACGTTGAAACCTGCGGAACTACCGTACGTCCGCATGAGCACGCTTTGGCTTTAAAACAGATTTTCAAGAATGCATGATCCTAGTTGATCCATGGACACTTAAGAATTGCTATCAAGCTACTTGCCATGATCCCTCTTTATGGTACGATTATTTACCCTATAATCCGGTCTTCCACCATTCTCCTAAGACCGGTAAAATTGAAAAAGGGGATCCTATTCTACATATACCTCTATCTTGAGCCATGTTTGATCTTCATCCTTATCCTTTGGCTTGCATTTGTCAACTATAACCTGGACTTAACCTTTAAACACTCATTAAACGGTTAGTCCCATATTCATATAAATTCATTAATTACCAAAATCATTTTTAGGGGCCTAGATGCTTTCAAAGTGACAGATAATATATTCTTCAAAGCTCACGATTAACAATAGTTGCATGATATGAGCATGAATCAAAAGACAACAAGTGACAGTAATTAGAGCTCAAAGATTAAATCCTCCAATCTCAGCATAAGATTTTAATCATCATAGAGCAACAACCGATCCCACAAGCAATCTATGTCCTTCAGTACAACAGTGAAGTGAAGTGAAGTGAACAGTAAACGGAGATGGGGGAATGGATTCAACCGAAGGGAGTAGAAGTAGCAGAGGGCAGCTGAGGAGGTGGACGGCGAAGGGGGTTCCGCGGCGGCGACGGGGCCGAGGGAGGAGGACGACGACGGGGGTTCCGCGGCGGCGACGGGGCCGAGGGAGGAGGACGGCGACGGGGGTTCCGCGGCGGCGACGGGCCGAGGAGGAGGACGGCGACGGCAGCGAAAGGACGGCGGCGACGGGGTTCCGCGGCGGCGACGGGTCGGAGGCACGGCGGCGGCGACGGGGCCGATGGGCTCGATCGGGATCTGGCTAGAGCGACTAACCCTAGTGGGGGGTGCGCGTGGGGTTATATAAGGAGAGTATCACAGACGGTTATAAACTAATAACCGTCTGTAATAATATATATCACAGACGGTTATTAATTGAGAACCGTCTGTGATATGTCGTTCTGACAGGTGGGGCCCACCGGTCAGTCTCGAAAAAATAAAAGAAAGGCTCAACCTCAGGCGCTGCGTGAGCGGGGGCTCGAACGCGACCGAGGGAGCCGGGGGGGAAAGGAGTGAGCGACGGTAGCCAACCCGCCGCTCGGTTTTATCTCACCCCTATAGTGTGATTTTTTTCTTTTGAGGGGGGTTGCGCGGTTCTCAATTGATAACAGACGGTTCTCAATTGTTAACCGTCGTGATATATTATCACGCACGGTTATTAATTAGAACCGTCTCGGATAACCCATCAGTAGTTACCAACCAAACATTCATATACATCACCTACCAAAGATTCATCAACATCACCTACCAAAGATTCATACACATTTTCTCAGATAAACATCAATTCACATATACATCACATACATGCATTGTTATATACATAAATGCAAATTCACATATACATCACATACATGAATTGTCATTTTCAACATTCACCTAAATATCACACATTTTGAACAATTGGGTGTATGACTCAATCCACTTGCTTAGTTCCTTTAAAAATTAGCCCTTCATGATGATCAGTGCGTACGTAACTAGTTTCGTCACGTTGTTCATCATCGACCCTTATGCCATTTCCAAAAGGAGGTAACTCGTCAAATTGATTGTATTCTTCCTCATCCAATACATTCCCTACTCCGACAATTCTCCTTTTTCCATGAAGAACTACATGTCGTTTCTTATTTGCCGGGTCGGTTACATAGAAAACATGAACAACTTGATTGGCGAGTACGAATGGTTCGTCTTTGTACCCGACACGTTGGAGGTCCACGGTAGTGACACCGTACTTGTCAACCTTCACCTGTGGCAGATGCACCCAACGGCAGCGAAATAAGGGGATCTTGAAAAGCACGTAGTCGAGCTCCCAAATCTCTTCTATGAATCCATAGTACGAGCTTCTCAACCCATCGGTACTGAACGCATCTATGCGGACACCGCTGTTCTGGTTAGTGCTCTTTACATCCTGATCCTGTGTATAGAATGTATACCCATTTATATCATACCCTTGCCATGTCACAACCGTAAATGTTGGTCCTTTTGCCAACCATGTCAACAACTCACTTTATGAGCTCCTAGCGATTTGGTCCTTCAACCATTGGTTGAACCGAGTGTTGTGTTGCCTCATGATCCAAACATCGCGCTCCGGATTACATTGTCAAGCACATCCTTGTCTGGTCAACATAAGCGCCACTTCACCATGTGTTGCAAGATCGTGAAATGGGCTTGAGTATACGCGTCCATATCCGGAGTGATTGATTTCCTTCCGATAGTTCCGATACCCTTGACCTCCCTCATGACGAGATTGAGGCACACCTATCGGTTGAATCGAGCCATATAATCGACACAAAACTCAATGACCTCTTCGCTTGCATAACCTTCGACGATGTCGCCTCGGTCGAGAAACGATTCCGTACGTAGGACTTGAGAATTCCCATGAACCTCTCAAATGGGTACATGCTACGTAGGAATACAGGCCCACACATTTTTATCTCCCACACAAGGTGAACAATGAGATGGACCATGATATCGAAAATGAAGGAGGGAATACATTTCAAGATGACATAGAGTCATCACCACATCGTATTGCAGAGCATCTAGTCCTTCGGGATCGATGACCTTCTGAGCAATTGTGTTAAAAAAATAACATAGCCTCATAATTGTCTCTCGGACTCTAATCGGTAAAATATTTCTAATTGCAATAGGAGCATCGTGTCATCAAGACATGACAATCGTGAGACTTCATGCCATTTAACTTCAATTCTTGCATCGAAACAAGTTTCTTGACGTTGCCAGAGTAACCAGACGGAACTTTGACACCATGCAAGCACTGGCACAGTTCTGTTTTCTCCACCTTGGACAGACTGTAACACGCAGGGGGAAGGTATGTTCGTCCATTGTCATCGCATGTCGGTGCTAACTCAGGCCTGATGTCCATTTCAGCCAAGTCAAGTCGTGCATTGACGCCGTCCTTTGTTTTATCACGAATGTTCAGTAAGAGACCAATCAAGCTGTCACATACATTTTTCTACGTGCATGACGTCGATGCAGTGTCGAACATCTAGGTACTCCCAATAAGGTAAGTCCCAAAATATTGATCTCTTCTTCCAGGTGTTTTTCTCACGAGCCCTCAATTTGCGTCCCTTTCCGAGGACAACATCTAAATCCTTAACCATATTATAAACCTCTTTTCCCTTTAAATGTCTTGGAGCTGAACCGTCTTCCTTCTCTCCGTCAAATTGTTTCTTCATCTTGCGGTATGGGTGAGCCCTCAAGGAACCGACGGTGACGCATGTAGATGGTTTTATGTGAGTGTTTCACCACACACTCTCGGTACCATCTAAACAGTGAGTACAAGCTTTGGCACCTTTCGTACTTTGGCCCGATAGGTTAGCAAGGCGGGATAATCATTTATGGTGCGAACAATAAAGAGCGCAAAGTGAAGTTCTCTCGCTTGTACGCATCCCATACCTGCACCCTTCGCTCCATAGTACTTTTAGATCTTCCACCAATGGTGCTAGGTACACATCAATATCATTCCTGTGTTGCTTTGGCCCTTGGATAAGTATCGACAACAAAATATACTTTCGCTTCATACACAACCGAGGATGAAGGTTATAGATGCAGAGAGTCACGGGCCATGTGCTATGTCGGATGCTCATGCTACCGAAGGATTCATTCCATCTGTATCATCCGAACCTTATATTCCTTGGTTCTCGCATCAAGTCTCGCAAAACTCCTATCGATGTTTCTCCATTGGGCGGAATCGGCAAGGTGTCTTAGCATTCCATCTTTCTTGCGCTCCTCCGAGTGCCAACGCAGCAATTTTGCCTCCTTTGGATTTGCAAAAACCTTTTCAAACGGGAATTATAGGAAAATACCATGCCACCTTACCAGAGGTCCTTTCTTCACCTCTGTTCTCCTCGTCATCCGATTGATTGTTACGTTTGTATCGGGATGCGTTGCACACGGACATACATGCATGTTTTCATACTCTTTACTGAGACAGGATACGATCGTTCGGACATGCATGTATTCTTTCTACTTCAATTCCCAATGGACAAAGGACCTTCTTGGCTTTATACGTGGTTTTAGGCAACTCATTTCCTCCGGAAGCATGTCCGCTAAAAGACCCAAGAAGCAGCAGTGAAACTTTGTCGGTCCAACTGTTGCTTGCCTTTAATTTCAACAGTTCAAGCACGCCGACAACCTCGTGTACTTTGACCGCAACACGTGAACAAAGGTTTCTCCGAGTCCTCCATCAAGCCACGAATTTAACATACTCTCTCATCATAATTCTCTTCTACATCGCCAAGCATCTGATCCAGATTGTCATCGTGCAACCTATCCGTATCCGAACCACAATCGACATCATCCGGCGCCATGTCATTCACTTCACCGGCGATGTCATCCGTGACATATCATTCACTTCACCGCGATGTCATCCGCGGCATATGATCATTCACTTCGCCATGACCGGGTCCAACACGTATAACCCTTTTGAAACCCTCCGAATCAAGTGCGCTTCAATTTGCCCTCGGTTCTTAAACATCTTTAAATTCTCGCATCAATCAGCATGGACAATACATATATTCCACCCCTTATTCAACATATCCTCCTCGGCGGCTCTTGTAAAAGGATACGCCATTAATATACTCTTCACTCACACGGCTCATGCATACATCCAAACTTGGTCCTACGTTACGTACATACATAACAACTCAGTATTAAAAATTAGCTTAACTAATTACTACTACACATATACCGGCCACATGTATTATATTGAGGTTTAATTTGCTAGCTCAATTCATATTATAAACACAACAACTATTATATAACCAACAATTTTACAAATTAACCATCTTCAATAACACTCACCAATTACTTAAATCTAAATTGTAATGCAATTAAAGAAAAATAAATTATCTTACTAACCATATCGATCTAGAGCTAGCCACCGCAGGAAAGTATGAATTGAATGAATCTTCAAAGCTCAATCTCGCCTCTTCCCACCAAAATAATCGGCCTCAAATCGCTTAGGCTCGAGTGCGCAGCAGATGGCTACGATCCGGATCGAAATGAAGACGAGGCGGCTCGAGCGGCGCATTAAATGCTTCGTGGCATTATCACCGCGGGTTTTATTGCAAACCGTCGTGATCATTCACGACGGTTTTATATTAAAACCCGTCGTGAAAAGTCGGTTATCTCGACGGTTCTTAATAAACAACCGTCGTGATAACTAGCTTTTCACGCACGATTTTTATTAAAACCGCTGCGATAACCGCCTTTTCACGACGGGTTGTTTATTCAAACCGTCATGACGTTGACAACACGTACGGTTGTTTATTAAAACCGCTGCGATAACAAGCTATGATAATGAAAAGTCGAACGTATCTCTTGTGTTTCGTAACGTATCTCCTTCGTTATCTGAGCGTCTCTTTGGTATACGAACCGCCTCTTTGAAGGTTAAATATGCGCCGATTCTTCTACATACGCATCGTGTCCTCTCATCATTCTTACTACCTCTCTTCATCTCATACGCGTCTGTCTATTTCATTAAAATGTTCTCGCTCACTTCGATCATCTCCTTCCTCTCTTCTCTTCATCGTGAATTGTTCGCCGCAATCTTACACAAGCGCCGCAATTCACAGCTCGAGTCGCTCGCGGTCACGCCCTCCTCTCCTTCCCCAATCGTCTTCCATCCGCGGCCCACGACCATCCGCCGTCGGCAGAGGCGTCTCGCTGCGGCTCAAGACAGGGAAACAACCATTACCCTCGTTCTACTATACAACGTGCGCAAAGCCGAAGAAGCAGTTGTCGCATTGCATAGGCTGATGGATAGCATTGCCGATCAATTAGATCGGCGATTCGAGGAATCATACAATGATATCCTCTACGAGATAATGACGACGCCGAGCGCTTGTTCACCGGAGGAGGAGGTGCCGAGGACAACGACAATGTTAGCGGCGTTCGAGAACTCGGCGGCCCTCCTCCAACTCCCAAAGGCCAAGAAGCGTCTGAAGCCCGTAAGATTAGAATCGAAATGCTTTATCTCTGCGACATTTGTAATAAATCTCCTCCACTTGATATTAATAAAATTGTCTTTTATTTCGATCCCCTGTGTCTTTACATATTTGAATTATGATGACGGTTTTTATTACAAACCGTCGTGATAATTCAGATTATCACGACGGTTTTAATACATACCGCTCAGTGATACTTAGTATCACAGACGGTTCATAAGTAACAACCGCTCGTGATAGTTCAACCCCGCCTCATCGAGATATCTCAAAGGAGATTATTACCCTTATAGAGTAAGCAACACCGAGTGAACCACCGGCTATCGCACGATCTCTCTCCCCGCTCCCTCGGCTGCTCGAGCCCCGCTCACGCAGCACCGAGGTCGAGCTATTTCTATTAAACCGTCACGACATGTGGGTCCCACCTACAAAAGTTCAAAAAGATATTTCAGATTCTTGGTGAGCAATGATCGACATACCCGACTTCTTCGGTGAGCGACTATCCATCGCTTCTTCCCACTTCTCCTTCCCACTTCTCCCACAAGAAAAGAAGTGGGAAGAAGCGATGGATAGTCGCTCACCGAGAAGTTTCGTATGTTGATCGGTCGCTCACCAAGAACTGAAATATCTTTTTGAACTTTGTAATAAAATTGCATTGAATTTTGCAGAAAAAGAAGGATTGTCGAGTGGACATCACATCTCGACGAGAGTCGGCATCGTCGAGGAACATGCAAATACAGAGGCAAGCACAAAACTCAACAACACATTCGGATCGATCTATTACGGGATGACAAGCTAACAAACCCTTCGTGGCACGACGGTCCACACTAAACAAGACACACTTACGACACTTACGGCAAGAGTGTGTTCTTTAGTATGAACCGTTCGTGCGCGATGGAGGAGGTGCTAGCTCACGGCGGAGGGGAGATGCATACGAGGAAGCTAGCTAGTGGATGAACTCACGCGTGACTAGTACGGTGGAAAGGTTGATGGGGAGTTATTAATAAGGGCCCGACCGTGGGAGGAACGGTGCCACCATTCGATGTGGAGAGAATAGACGGGTGAGATCGAAATCCTGTGTATACGCCAATTATTGGTGACATGTATTATTACACACCAATTATCAGTGACATGGGATTATCACAGACGGGTTTTTAATACGGACCGTCTGTGATAATAAATTATCACAGACGGTTCATAGGTATGAACCGTCTGTGATACTTTTTTTCGCCGACGCCACCAACACAGGCGGTGTTCAAATTAAAACCGTCTATATTACTATCTGTCGCAGACGGTTTTATAAAACCGTCTGTGATTTGCCGTCTAGTATTAGCCTTTCTGTATTAGTGTGTGTGTGTGTGTGTGTATATATATATATATATATATATATATATATATATATATATATGAATTTGGATTGAATTCACTCATTTAAAATCATGGTGCCAAGACACTATGATGTCCCATATGTGTATATATGCACACACAATAGTTCGGTTTCAGGTAAGGTTTTCTAGGACCCGTTCATTCCAGCAAGTAATTGGATGGATCTGTACGTAGTTGGGCTCCTACTCATTTCCAGATCCGGATGGTGTTTAATGTCAATGCTGGTGCTAACCAAAAGAAAGCATGGTGTGAAGTGCTCAGGTCACGGAAATTAGTTTGGTGGATTCTTTTAATTTGAGGGATTTGAGTTGGTGGATTACATTAGCCAGGGCTTTATATGAGGTTATGAAGAATGATTAGGTTTCTATAATTGGTGAGGAGGTGGCTCGATTTAGTCTAAGACAGACAAACAACGCGCTAGTTTTGTATTACCAGGTCCCATGCCGTGCTAATTTGACTCGACAAGAAGTGGAAAATGACATGAGGGTGGAAACAAAGTTTACGTTCACGCGTATTCTTTTTAACATATTCGGCTATTTGTTTACACTAGATTAGTAGTCTTAAGTCTCACAAATGATAGATACGATAAATCCAAGAACGCACAATATGGAAAATCCAAAAAATAACCCGTTAGGAGAATTGAACTTTGGCTTTCAACCAGTGCTACGCCTGTTGCATGTGCTATCCAACAGCCGACAGCTACTAACTAATGCTTATTATACGCATGTGAGTAGTTACTGTATTGGAAATTAATTGCATAGTTTGTTATCAGTGCTAGCTACTACCATTCCTATGCTCTGGCCATCAAGTGAATCAACATGCATGTGAGTTTAAGCCTGAAAGAGGATACGACGTCAGTGATTCCCTTGATATTACAGGATCGATAGTTTTGAGTGGTGATTAGTAGCTGTTGAACCCGAGATCTAATTGCTTATTTATACAACACAAAGATTAAGCGGTGAAAATTCCAACTCAGTAATAGCTAGCTAAAGGCCAGATAGGTTAAGGAAAAGAGAGGTTGGTCTTTTCGCTAGGATTAGGAATCCAATGCTTGCTTGAACTTGACTGGGACTTAGAGCATGTACAGTGGGTGTGATGTCAGCTATATGTAAATTTTGCCATATAGAACATGAGATAATGTGAAGGAGAGAGGGTATAGAGAATTGATCCGTTTCTCATGCAACAATCGAATGTAACATAAGAAACAAAATATATTTATATCATGAAAAAGCTGTCTATAGAGATATATAAAAAATAAACTATTATAAGAGCTGTATGACATAGAGTATATTATATACAGTAGTTGTCTATACTATTGTATATATCCTTAAAATTTGAGGTGTTCTTGATTGATTATCCCATTGGCATGCTAGGATCCGTATTTGTCATGAGTTGCCGATTGAGATATCCAAGGACGAAAGTTTTGCCACATTTGCTGCCTTCACTTGAATTAATTAAAGGGAAGGCGCCTAGTAGTATCATCAAGCCATTTATGTTACCTAGATGAGGACCTACGCTCTCATTCTATCAGCGAAACTCATCTCAACCCCACTAGGTGCTACTAAACTAATGCCAAATCATAGACAGAAAAACCTAAAGCCTGCACGGTAGGTAGGATTCCTAGACGAATTTTACATGAAAGAAAACATTCACTTTCTACAAAATTTGTATAGAAATTCTGCTTTTTAAATGGGACCTAACACACGATAGAAGCAAAATCGATCACGATGGCTTGGGTTCTCCGACACTAAACAACACGAGTGAGTACGTACGTACTTCGTTTCTTTTGCCACATGGATTGAAACAATGGGTCGATACCTCGCGCATGTACGAGACACGTTTTGGTTTCTATTCTCTACTTGAAGGAAGCCAAGCGTGACCGAAAAATATTTCTGAAATCAAAGGTTGGGACGTCTATGTCCTAGAGGATCTGATTTCGTTTGTCTACGCAAAGGTGCTCCAGGGATTAATTTTGTCATGTCTGTATATAAAATATGGAGGTCCGACCTAACAATAATGCACCGTGGCATGGTGCGACGGTACTATGAGTACCATGGAGAAGGACACGATGAAGTGGGTTGGGCGAGCGTACCAAATGAATAAGAACATTGAGCACTTGTCCTATAAACCAAGCTTGCTTGGATCCTAAACTGGACAATCATCTCTCATTGGGGTTGGTGACTAACCGAAGAATGGTGTGCAGACAGAGCTCACCGGAACAATATACCATGCGCATCCTCACCTCACTTTATAGGTACAAATTTCTTGGTATTTTTTCTCTGCTTGTATTGGTTTTTATTTCTACTTAAAAAAACTAAAAGCTAATACGAATACCTGATTTCTCAAAAACAGCTTCTCTATTTCTCTCGCTAGGTTTCACTCCAGAGATAAGATATCGCTAGGTTTCACTCCAGAGATAAGATAGAGAGTCATGGGTGCATCAGCCACTCCACTTCTCTCGCTTGCATCACACGTACGTATCTCTTTATCACTTTTTATATTGCTTATTATTTTTAAAACCACTTATTTTAACTATTAATATTTATTTTCAGTCAAAAATTATAAATCACAGCTAAAAACAAAAACAATCCGTAAAAAACGAATTCCAACGCCCGCTCACTTTATCACGGCGCCGACTGTTCGGGCAACAGTACATGCATGCACGGCAAAGCAGCACGCATCGGCGCATGTAAAGCCGCAAATTACTAATCGGCAACACCAGCAGTACTTAAGTAATGGTAAATTGCGACAACCACAGGTTTCAAAGAAGATTACGGAGAGATCGATACTCACTTGCGACAACCAATGGGCCTGTTCTTTTTTGCTGCGGCTTATAGCTTTTAGCTGAAATTTTTGAATTTTGGCTGTTTACGGTACAGATTACGGAGAGATCGATACTCACTTGCGATTTTGGCTGGTATAGATATTAATTTTTTAATGTGTACTACGTTTAACTTATAGACCCCATCTTGAAAAAATACTCCATTTAAAAATTAGGTACTGTAGTGGCTGCGAAAAGCAGAGCGGCTTTCAGCCTGCCGAACAGGCCCATTATCATCGTGCAGCATCCAAGTTATTCACACGGTCGCACCTGCGAAGCGTCTGTGGCGCCAATCATTCCCCAAGATACACCGTACAGTGCATGGTCAAATTCCTACACCTGGCTCCTTGTCTGTTTGATTTTTAGCGTTTGTCTGAACCGTGTCTTAGCTAATGATATGATAGGCATTTTGTTTGCTTTGCATTAATGCCTGTCTAAACAATAGTTTTCTAGGAAATTTGCAGAAAACAGAACAGTTACTATATAATTATCATAAAATTTCTATATTTCAAACGGGGCAGGAATGCTTTGGGAAGCTAGAGCCTGATCTTTAGTGTAGTGAGTATTTTGACTTCTAGATGAGGTACATCTAACTCCTAGGTTATGACTTAAGGGTGCTAAACAAAACACCCCCTAATCCGGGCTGTTGATTGCAAAATCAGAAGACCCATGGATCCTACAGTCCCCATCCATATGGATCGCCGTGCTTAGAGATCTTGTTCATGAATTATGAGACCCATTACATTGGGTTGATGTGAAGCATTGATGTAAACAGTCCAAATTTGGCTTCAAATAAAATTTGCATATTTTTTACAAAATTGAATTCGTCTTGAATGTGGGTAATTGCGCGTTTATAGAATTTGACGCTCCGGATGATTCCATTACTGACGAACAAGATACTACACTATCCAACGCTGAACCTGGTTTTCAAATACAAATAGTTTACTTTTCAGGTACAAATTGTATACTTATTACTATTGGACTAAATGGTATGTTAAATGTTGATGCTTAGTTATATCTTGCCACTGATGTGTATTATCTCATTCCATGATTGTTGATATTATCTTTATCATGTCGCCCTAGGATACTTATAACAATAATACTTCATCATTAGTTAAACTTTAATCAACTATGGTTATGCTCAGAATTACAATAGTGGTAAATTTGAATATGACACAAACATTACCAACAAAAACTGGATATATTGTAAACTAATTGGAGTGGTAACATAGGTTACCTCTGGAAACAGGAAAATGTCTTTAAAATAGTGGAGACTTGGATGAGTGGTTGTCATGAGGCTGTGTAAGTTCAAGCTCCATTAAATTGGTTTTGGTGATAATGATAAATGCAATTGTGAAACTAACTTGTTTATAAACTATGATATTGCTTAGTCTCATTTTTGATGTGATTAATGACAAATGCAAATGTGAGACCAACTCATTTGTTAATTGTGATATTGCTTAATCTTATTTGGATGAAAATTGTGAAAATCATGGAGGTATGCATTCAACATTATTTTCTTACATTTTATTGTATTCCTCGGATCCAAAATATAGTTTAAACTCCATCAAAAGTCTAACTTGAATATGTGCCAACTCCTATATGGCGTTGGAGGCATTGTACGCGGTGATCTTCTCAAAGAAGATTGTGAAAAGACTCGGTGTATTGTGAAGGTTGGAGCTCACCTACTCGGAGCGGGAAAGAGCTATACTAGTGGAATTGAGGTGTTTGGCTTAATTCATGGAGCCGGTCCAATTCATTTGGGCTTACCTCAACATGGACTAGGGGAGACTGGTAAGTCTCTGAATACCACGGTAAAAAGAAACCATGCCTTTGTGGGTTATTTTATGGTGCTTAATTTATATTTAAGTAATTTATATTCATAAAATTAAATTGATTACTTGTCACCATAGGGTTTCAAACATTTGACATAGACTTAGGTGAACCAAGTTGATTTAGGCCTTATTTGTGCTAAACCAAATTGATTTACGTTTTCGCGTTATAAATTTGGTTTTATCTAAAGAAATTTTAAAACTGCCTATTCAGCCCCCTCTAGTCGGCCTATTCGATCTTATAGACCGGTGCAGGGATTGCACGCGATCTAGATTTGTTGGTTTGTCTCGCCTGAGTCGACTAAGGATAGAATCTTGTGCTGCTTCTTTCTATATCCCAAATCATGCAACCACAAGTCATATATATTGTGTAGAAATGCCACATTTACGTAGTTTCGATGTTGTCTCCTGCACAATAGATTGGTAGGTGCATTTCTGGATTTCTATTATGATTATTCTGTGAGTGACCCATGCTAGTCATTGCCACTATGTGGATTTCTTTTAACGTGAAAGGTCGTAAACTCTCTAATAATGGGGTCCCTCATTGAAATATAGCCTGGGAAGGGAATGTTTTGGGGGTGAGGCGTAACCTGGAAAGGAGTGGTCACTGTTGTTAGTGTTAAGTGGGAGGAAGCATCGGGACATTATGAGTTAATTATATCTCGTGGTAAAGATGTACAACATCTATAGAGTGTTATCATATATTAGAATAGTCGTGCCCTAGTCATATGTATTGTGTAGAAATGCCACATTTACGTAGTTTTCATAAAATAATGGTTACTGGTTAATGGTGGTTATAGAACACAGGTATGAGGAAATGGTTAGGGTATCTTGTTATAAAAGTGGAATTGGTTTGGTATTTATGGAATGGAAACAGATAACAAAAGTGAAGGTATTTGCTCTCATGATAAACTTGGTTTAAATTGAACCTTTGCTTTTAGTTAAAAATAACAAAGTCATATGTTTGAGAATTAATTATGATACTTACATTAAAAAAACCTTCTGCTAAAAAACTCTAAAACCTTCCTCTGTCAAGCTATCTATATATTTGCATTTAGTGTAGGGATTTATTGAGTACTTTTGTACTCATAATTACTTAATATGCGGATTTAGACGACGGAAACAATGATCCGGTGTATAGATACTTCTATGTCTCTAGCAAAGACATTGAAGGCGATAGCTAGAACTAGATTTAGCTCCAGTCAATTGCCTATAGCAATGGCAAATCATAGATGCTTTTTTTGTTTTAATTACTTTCCACTGCTTTATGTGAGCAAACTTATGTGGCTTATCGGCCTGTTCTGTAAAACTTATATGTATATGTGGATATAATATCCGTTATTATTATATTATATGGGCTAGCTAATAATATATGAACCAGCTTAGAATAAAGATCCAGATTGCACAATCGACGATCCGCAAAGTGAGCATCATAGCCTATTTTAGTCTTTTACCCTGAATCTCCGAGACCGTTGGCAGCCATAGATATTAGATTTGCCTCGGAAATGTCATCACCAGCGCGGCAGCATATGAGCACACTATTTGATGCTATCATGACCATCGATTGTCCTCTCGAGCTTCGAGCTCGATCGCGCGCGCCTCTTTCGGTAAGTAGTGGAAATGTAGCTTCGCTCAGATCCTAGGTCCTGTTTAAAGCGCTGTCCTTTTTTTTTTTGGTTTTTTTATACTTTAAGGCCGTTAGTTATTTTAAGATACTCCATTAAAATAAAAAATAAAGAAAAATAACAAATAGAATTATAAATCTATAAATAATACAAATAAAAAATTACGTTAAAAACCAACATGTTTCAAATAGTTACCGCATCTCAAAATTAGAAGACATGTCTAACGTGGCCTTACAGCGGCCAGGCTCTGTTTGCGAGCATGCTGCGGCCTGCCGCACGATCTGAACATGTGTGATCCAAGAAGGCGTCGTGAATCTTTCTGGGTGTGCTTGAGGCTTGAGCCGCGTGCTAGATCGATCGATAGAGCGAATTATCAGCTTGGATGCTGACAAGACATGGCATGATGAAGTAAGGCCCTGCTCTGCTCCGAAGGAAGAAAGCAGGATAGCAATGACTGGGTGGAGTCAAATTTTCTCGTCTTGTTTCGTGAAACTTTTGTAGCAGAAAGACTAGAGATTACTTATGGTGAAGTCTAAAATTTGAATGGTCTACCGTGAAGTCGTATTTGGGCTACTTTTAGCTTATAGACTTAACCTTTTTCTTTGAGAAGGATCCTTTGATTTATATTATATCGTGAGTTGAAGGTCATAAGTTTTTTTTTCAAGAATTGAACCCTGCTAGTGCTTGGTTGGGAGAGGATGTCGATGAACGTCCCAACCACTCAGCCTTGAACCTAGGTGTCTACCTTCTCTCTTAAGTGAATGCTATTGCCAATTGTTTTTTTTAAAAAAAAGTACCTATTTTTACATTTAAGAGCCTAAGCAAACGATTTGTTACCTCCAAGTTCTTTGAGTCGATGACCGCGTTGAACTTCTATCTTCCTTGTCGGGGAGCTTTGGATCTTGCGACAATCATGGCAACCGGAGGTAAATTGTCAAGGATCTTTGTGTATGGATGTGTAGTTATAGGACTGTAATGGCAACATAGGGGAGAGTGAATGGTGGCATAGATATTTTCTTCTAAGTATTTTCAAATTCTTTACTCCAGTAGTTTCAATGCTATGAAGATAAGAATTAAAAGACTAGAACAAAGCAACAACTTTAAAAACCAAAGAGCCTAACTCTTGCACCTAGGAGGTCTAACCAACCACAGAGCTACGGTCCGATTGGTGGTGGCCGGCAACCGACCAGAACCGGTCCGAGGCGGGCCAGGTGCCCCTGTTCCCTAAGAAAATCAGCTCGAGTCCAAACCAATTTTTGTGCAACTCACAAAATCTATAGCCAAATGAGATGGAACTTTACACACACCTTACTTTAGGTCTCAGAGACCTGTTTCATCCATGGATCGCATGAATCCCTATCAAAGTTCTTATCTTTCCCAAAGATAAGTAAGGCTGGATCAAAACCGGGTAAAAACTAAAAACTCAGAATATGACTTGCTAGTGGGTAGAGGATGTCCAAGATGGATCTATATATATTCCCACATGTCACTGCAAGCAAAATCTCCCAAGCAAACTCGCTTTCTTGATCGAAGTATAACTCTCATGGTAGTCAATGATGGTCTTTTTAGATCTCATGAGTAGACCTTAAATGAGCTATTCGCTCAAATTCAGATCGACTAGGCTCTTGAATCAGAAAATTTTGAGCTTTACTATTTGCCTCCAGATCTAGTGTATTCACCTGTTCATTGACAGGCACAATATAAGCATTGTTTACTTTAAACCAAATTGAGTGCCCTTGAGTTTCGATGTAAGAGGACATCCATGCCTTTCAATAAGAAAAGTCAACCCTATCAAAGACGGGTGGCTTGGTTAAATACTTGTTTGATACCATGACTCTAAGGTCGGTTAAGATCTATCAAGAAGAGCTAATCAGGCTCTGATACCACTTGTAGAACCGCAATAGCAAATGGGGGGGGGGTCAATCATGCCTTAGAAATTTTACCCCAAGTATTCCCAGATTCTTCCTTCTAGAACTACAGAGTTATGAAGATTAGAATTAGAAGCTTATAATAAAGAAACAACTTTAAAAACTAAATAGCATAGCTCTTGCACCTGGGCTATCTGACTGGCCACAGAGCTATGGTCTGATCGACGGTGCCTTTGTCGTCTGACTGACTGGCGATCTGACCGAGCCAAGGAGCAGTCTGACTGCTCCCCTATTCCAAGAACAAAAAATCAGCTAGAGTCCAAATCACTTTTGGTGCAACCCCCCAAATCTAGAGACAAATGAGATGAAACATTACATACACATTAATTAGGGTCTCAAGAACCTATTCCAACTAAGAATCATATGAATCCTTGTTAAAGTTCCTTCTTTTTAAAAGATAAACAAGGTTACACTAAAATAGGATAAAACTAAAAACTCAAAATATGACTTGCTCATGGGTGAAGGATAGCCAAGATGGATCTAGTGTATTTCCACATGTCACAACCAGCAAAATCTCTCAAATATTCAAAGCAAAAACTTGGGATCAAAAAACCTCAAAAATAGGCCAAATCCAAGTAGAATCAGGTAACTTCGAAATCCTACAAAACTTTGTGCCTAGATGAATAGGATTTAATCTCCATGAGTTATCTACATCACTTAAACGTTCTTGGCACAGAGCAAAATCAAGAAGGGGAGAGAAGAGATTAAAACTAACAAGAACAAAAGCAAATCAACTAAAACAAGGAGACATCATGAGTGATGAACAAAATTAATCTATTGTTACTTGAAGATGAAGATTTTATAAACATTCCATCTGAAGAACAAGAGAGCACATTACAACACTTAGTTTTCTCTAACCCTAACCATATTACACAATGTTGAAAATGGTTGGATGATTGCGATGGTTAGCATGAAAGCCTTCATCCCAATCCATTAAATAGATGAGGCAATTAGCCCATATATAACCCAAATGGATACTATCCACTAACATATTTGAGGAAAACCTGTTAATCTCACATAATATGGGTTTTACTCACACAATTAACACATACACACTTTTCAAAGCATATGAATCTGAATCCGCTAAGTCTTTATCTTTTGATCCACTTGATCTTCTCAACATCTCCTTGACCTAAACTGATTTCCTGAGCATCGTGGTTTTAATCTAGTGAAGTTTTTGGTATTTAGTAAACTACTAAAATATCCTCGCTTTAACCTGGTCTTCCTCTTCTCTTGCAAGCAATCATCATACTCGCCACATATAGGTGCACCAATGGCTTGCCACGCATCAGCAAGTTTCTCCTGTTTTCGTCCCACTGGACCATGCTTCATTGGATTGACCAAACAACTTGGTGCAACTCGTTGCTCGAACTTTTCCTTTATTTTTTTTCACCTTTCTCGTGCCATACTTGAGCTCAATCATCTCATCCACACATTCTTAACCATTCTGGGTCTCACCTCCTTCATAGGCGTAGCTCTGATCCTCGCCATTGATCATGGTTAACTTTAAAGCTTTTTTGCATATCCAAATACATAGAAATCATTTTCGGGTTTAAGTTCCTCACACTTCACCCACGTCAGCCAAAACATGCTTCATGTAATATAAATACAGTGACCAAATATAATTCAATTCACTCAAAATTAATTTCCCAAAATCATAGAACCAATATTCAGGGTTGGACTAACCGCCAATCAAAGGCCGGTCAGACCAATCAAGTCCAACGTGAAACAACTGTTATGGAAAATGTATCTACCATTAAACCTCAGGTCATATCGCCCAGCGGTCTTACTGGTAACTCCTGGATAGTCTGACCGGCAACAGCCAACAGTCAGATCGGTTCACTGACAAAACCCACTAAAAAATGCAAATGATGCAAAATTTAAATCCTAACCCCATAAACTTGGCAATGGTTTATCACAATAATATTTTAGATCTTTTCACATGGTCCCTCAATAGCACTAGTGTCGCAGTGGAGGAGTAGTTCGCTGGAAGAAAGCCAAAAGAGGTTTATCTGTATCCAACTTGGCTTAGTGTAGATGTCCTATGTAAGCACCACTATCATTGTCTAGGTGAGTTGGTTCGGTAATACCTATCGTGGGTAAATAAAATCTAGCAAAAGGACTCTCCGAAGAAAATGGAAGCTAGAACAACTATACCTAGAAAACACCACGGAAACACTAAATTTACTTTTGAAATTCAAACTGTCCCCCATCCTTTCTATGACGACGAGACTACACATTTCTTCTTCTTTTTTTGGATGATGGTTCACTTATACACTTGTAGCTTCGTAGGTTTCACACAGACCCCACGGAAAGATCCCAGCACGGAGTAAGGCCCAAGCTAAGAGTAGAAGGCCTAATCTGATTGGGCCTAGCGGTTACTTTTGCAGCCGCGCCGCAGGCCGGCGAAGCCTATCGCACGAGCAGACGACCAACGAGATCGAAATTTATACAGATAGTCTTTAGGTCTTTGGAAGCCCAAGTCAAGGCCGAGCAGACCTCGTTCCAGCCCATCCAAATAAGGCCTCATATGGTTAAATCGACGTGATGGTGTCTCAAGCCCTCAACACAAGCAAAATCTGGCCTTTTATTAGCCCTTCAGCGTAGATTTTCCCAGCTCAACTTTGGGTCTTGGGCCCAGCGTCCTTGGTCAGTGGAAGGTGATGCACAGAATAGACTTGTGCCTGTGGGCTCACAAGGACTGACTTACGACTTGGCACAGAAAGATCTGGGATCAAATTCTAGATAATTCACAATTAAGGCCAACTAATGTGTAATTAGTAGGACTCAAACACTAGTGTTTAGCAGACAGCACAGGTGCCACAACGTTGAAGTAGTTGAGCTATTTTTTAAAAATTTGGAACGAGGTACCAGTTGTTTTTATTAACACAGCATCCAATTTGCCAATTTGGAGGGTCCTATTTATGTATCCAACCTGACCCGTTCAAGCATAGCCAAGCGAGAGGTTTAGTCCCGGGGTTGGGCCAAGTTTATGCCCAGTTGGCGAAACCCTACCCAGCTCCTTCTCATTCTACGAACATAAATGGCCCGGCCCAACAGAGCAGAGCAGCTTTGCCAGCCCAGTGGAATGACCGTCTAACCGTTCATGCGTATATGTTCGGCTTAGGCCAAGCTACGGTTGACCTAACGCAACTAGGTGTCTTCCAACTGGACACAAATCCGGAGATGCTTCGTATTAGCTTCTACTTCTGATTTTTACCTATAAAAACCAAAAACCAATATGAACATCTGCCTTCTCGAAGTGGCTTATTTACTGCTCTCGCTACCATTACGCTCCGGAAACAAGGCAGGAGGTCACGGGTGCATCACCCATCCCACTTCTCTAACTCCTGTCATACTCACATATCTCTCTTATTTTTTGCATCACTCACATCCTCATTTTAAAAGCTACTACTATTTATTTTTAATCAAAAATCACAGTAAGAAACTATCAACAAAAGTTAATAGAAACACCGCCTTAATCGGATCTAAACATATATGGGAGCACATCCACTCCAAAAGACGTGCATTATATGGCATGCACTAACGATGCAAAAGCACCCCCGACCAGTGGCGGAGCCAGGATTTGGTTACGCCCTAGGCTCAGTGGTAGAGTGATCTAGGTTTTCTGGGCTGGACCATGAAAATATTACCCAGACTAGACTGAATTTACCTAGGCTATACACTAGATATTTTTCCACACCCGAGCTGAAGTCTATCCTGCTCGGTGTGTGGCTCCGCCCCTGCCCCCGACTCCTGTGCATGTCACCCATGTTGCCAGTGGCGGACCCAGGATTTTACCAAAGGGTATGCTGCACCAAAATTTTCATATGCAATTTGGTAAAACCATTTACCAATTCGGTAAATAATTGTAAAATTTACACCGTAATTCGGTATACATGCACTAAATAATATGATAAGTCTTAAATTCAAGGATTAAGTTGAAAACTTGCACAAATTACAATATAAATAGTTCAAACACCATACTAATAGTCTCAAATATATATAAAATAGACTTACAATACTACTTGTCTGACTTTTTTGGCCTACGCTTTCTAAAGGACATGAAAGTCTCGATTATATCATCTTCATCCACTTCAAAGAAAATATCCCGCTCAATGAATGTGACTAGACAATCATCCAAAAGACTATCACCCATCTTATTTCTTAACTTTATTTTCACTAAAATCATTGCAGAAAAAACCCTTTCAACACTTGTTGTTGCCACTGGTAGAAGCAAAATCAATTTGAGAAGCATGTAAACTATATTATACACTTTATTCCTCTTTATTTCAACAAGTTTAACTAAGAGATCAACAAGATTGTCTAGATCTTTGAAGCTATCAGCTTGTCTCATTGTCTAGAGTGGGACGCGTGATGCATTTGTGACCCCCTGTCTTATCTCAGAGCGAGACAAGAGCAGGAGTGAGAAAGCCGCTTCGGAAAGCCAAGGCATATTCTTTTTTGTTTCAGCTTATGGTTTTTGGTGTAGCTTATAGCTTTTTGGGGCTGTTCATGAAAGAGAGTACGGAGAAAAAGAAACTCACGTGTGGTTTTGGTCAATATAAATGAAGTCGCTACAGTATGTACTATAATTAACTTGTAGACCTCGTCTTAAATGGACACTCTGTTTAAATGCTATTTACGGTAGAAAAACTGAAAATAGCTTCTAAAAACTAAAAAAAAGATGCTTACATATGACTTCTGACTTCTTCAAACATAAACCAATATGAACAGATCTTATAGATTTTTTGCAGTCTGATTTTTCGGACTCATTTGTGTGCATTTCGATGTCACTGTGAATCACTGCGATGTATGTTGGATTGTTATGGAAATGGTGCTCTGGAAGTCCTTCTGTGGGAAAGAGCATTGGGTCTTTTCCGAAGCTAGTTTCATTATTGTAATTTCTATTCTGATGTTTTTGTTGATGCATCATTCAGGCTTCTCTCGGAGATTATAGACAAGAATATGCAGTAAATGTTTCTTTTGTGGGAACTACGCAAATCCATTAAAACAAAGAACAGAGTCTGGTACATGTTACAGCAGAAATACAGTGGGAGGGAGAGATAAAACAAGAAAAGAAAGAAAATTACAGGATTATGGTTTCTCCATAAAATCTATACAGAAAATGTTGATGAATAAAATATCATTTTCCCTTGGGGTGAATGGGTGATTGAGAGGAATTTGCAGATGATTTGTGGGCTCTGCCAGAACGGTTTAGGACTTCAGAAAAATTGATAAGCTGCAGGAATAGACAGGCAGCGGGAAAGATAAGACTGGCTTGTGATTTGTGAATGCCATTACACAAGTCTTTGTACCTACCATGAACAAAGAATACATAAGGACCAACAAAAAAGATTGTTGGATTGGCTACGCTCAATGTCCAACAAATAGAGGAGCGACTAAGTTCGGCTGGCCCCAAGGTATGTCGTAGCCTACTCGGTATATCCTGTGGATCCGCTCTGCATGTTGCCATCCGACTGAACAGCCGATGTCCCATCCGAACCAAAGGGAAAACGCAGGCAAGGCCTTCGATCGCAGCTGGACCGGCAGCTCCCGGTGCATGTGTTGCACGGGCCACAAATCCACAGGCGGATCGCGCGCGCGCGCGCACGTAAATTCCATTAGCCGGCCAGCCAGCTGCCTGCCTCGCTTAGGGACTAAGCAAACGGCAGTTTATGCAAATCAAGCCCCACCGCACCGCACCGCGCGCGCGCGCCGGCGAGACCCTCCCCCGCGGCGCCAAGTGCCCGACAGAGAGAGGGAGACGTCAGACGTGCGCGCAATTAACTCGCAATTCGCCGGCCCCGCGCGGTGGTCTAGTGCGCGCGTCACCGCGCAAAGCGCTGCATTATTACGCGCCCCCGGCCCAAAACCAACCAACCAAGCCGGGCAGCCAGCCTCTCGGCTGGATCTCCTTCCCTCCTCGATCTTCCTCTCAAAGAAAGACGGAGCGCGTGCAGGGAAAAAGGAAAGGAAAAGCCCCGGCGGTGCTTGCAATGCGTGGGAGGCCAAAGGCGGCACGAAAACGGCATGCGTATCCCCCGGGATCTCCTTGCTGCTCGCTCCTTTTTCCTGAATCTTTCTCGCGCGCGCGCAAACCTTTCCAAAGCACAATGGAGTGAAGGACGCCTCGCCCTCATGGGGTCAAAGCTCCCCCGCGAAATGTCAGCTCCTTCCTGTCTTCGCGGTGTGATCCATCGTGGTGGTGGTGGTCGTGGGTAGGGGTGGGGGCGCTAGCTAGCTGCCTCAGATGGCTGTGCTGTACGGTGTGCATTGTATCAGGGCACTGCACGCACATACGTACGAGGATCTGCTGAAAGCGACCTCGGAGAGGATCGATTCTGCACGCTACAGATACTGAACCGTTCGATCGTGATATCGGTCGCTAGGGATTTCATGTACATGCACGAACGCGCATGTAGTATGAACTCGCAACAACTACTATACAGATAGTCTACATGTAACACCTTATAAACCACATTACCTTAGAATACTACCAAACTACACTCACGACCAGCTGAATTACAAAGAGAATCCGACAAAAAAAGGAAGGGCTACACGAAAACATAACAACATAATATATCATAGGAGATAGTAAAACAACAGAAAAACATAAAACTGCACCCTAACATCCTTTATCAACCTAGCTCGAATGCTCAAATCCCACTAAAATCAACCACCGTCTAGCATCATTAAGATACAGTGCTCAACGACTAGGAGAAAGAAACGATTAAAAAAATCATCTAACTTACTACAGTAAAACTCATGAAGACTTTTGTAATGGCGCTGTACTGCTCTACCCTTTTCAAGCATGCTCAAAGATTATCTGGGAGAAAGAATACGGGGGTGAGATGAAATATCAGCAAACAAACTGTTTAACAAATTAATTAAACTGCGGATAATTAAACATCAAATTAAAAACTCGTGGTACAATGATAAAGCATTAACAATTAATTCTCATCATCCACATTGTAGCACCATTCATATTCAAAACAACAACTACTACTAACATCAACTGCAAGAAAATACTCCATGTCATAAGTGACTCTCTCGAGCCAATACCTTTTATAACTTCAAAACAAGGATTATCCTCATGAAATACATATGTATGCAAATGATCTACTGAACTCTTACCTGGCAACGTAAGAGTGCGTATCGAACTACGGCAATGTACGATGCTGTATCGGTACAGTCGCGGCTAGTGCGGTGATATAGCTTTAATGCAAATGATATGCTAAGACATGCATGATATGACCACGATTGATTCATTAAAAATATAACCACATGGATAAAAATATGTAAAAAAAGGCATATAGCGCACTAGGGCATCTTTATTTAAAGGTGGATTAATTACCAAACCTCAACAATTATGATGAAGTCAGTCAATTTAATATGTTAAACTGTAACAATAATCGCTACATTTACTTGCCTATACCAAAGGGGCGAAGGCTCAAGCATGGTCAGGAGCGAAGCCATCTATTCACAAGTCACCACTCAGTATAAAACATCAATATAACATTGATAACTGAAAGGTAAAGCGCCACTACGCCGAAACCCAACAACTCCCTCTCCAACTGCCGTTTCGACGCTTAGCTCACCACAGCGGCGCTGCCTGTCTTTTTTTTGTATATTTTTATCCACTAAATAGACCACTGAAGCAAATAGCATTTTTGATATCTACAGAACGAAAGCTACAACTTCCACGAAGACACCATAATTTTATTCTATCGTTAAAAGGGCGTAATTCGTAATGGAAAACAGAGGACAAAATCTGTCTCTGAGTTCTGACCAGTGAACTTCTACAGACCACCACCAACAATACATTGCTCTAAAATTATAAACTTTTACCAGCAGCTATATTACAACATTATCTACAACTTCTGTTATTATTAGAAAATTCATAAAAAACATTAAACCACTGGACCTGCTCACAAACGAAAACTGAATCCTAAAACCAACTCTGCTACACAGCAGACTTCAACCTCTACTGCGCCCAATCCACTCGTCCAAAAATTTGTTTTTTTATACTCTCCTGAAACCTTAGAAAATTCCCTACAAATATCATTCTGACATTATTCCCAGATTAAGTCATCTTCTATTTTTAAATTTTTTAATTCCCTCCGACTGCCCAAACTTGAATGATTAGACTGCACAACAACACGGTAATGCTCATAACTCCTAAACCGTTCATCGGAATGACATGAATGACAACTCTACAGAAAGATAATGAAGTCCTCTACAAATATCTAGGTTGTGAGATCCCCAGATTTCGCACCCAAGGTCCCCTAATTCGCAGAACACATCAGATTGTGCAGATCGAACGATTAACTGAAAACTAACCCGATCGAGAAATCGCTAAGAACAAAAGGGTAGGAAATTGTTTGTTACCCTTAGAGGCCACAGTAAGAATATCTGAACACTAGCACAAATCATCCTACTCCTCTTCTTCTCCTCCTCCTTCCTCTTCCTCCTTCTCTTCCTGTTCTTCCTCCCCTCCTTTTTCTCTTTTGCTCGGTTGCCAAGGGGGTGGAGGTGCTACAGATTGGAGGGATTGCAGGAGAAGGAAGGCGTGGGGAGGTGGGAGGCAGGAGGGGCAACTGTGGGGAGAAAAGGGTGGGAGGAGTCCTAGGGTTTGGGGTACAAAGGGTGGCGGCCCACCCTCAATGGGCTAAAACCTTGGGCCGATGGCCCACGCCCCCAAATACCTCTAAAAATTTCAGAATTTTAGTCATTTTTATCATCAAATATTTAGAATTTAATTTCCCATTGACCACCCTAAAAATTACTTATTTAACCCTCATTCGATTCTCGATTTTAATCACCGAATTCTCCGAACGCTATTCGGAATATTACTCCACAGCCAAAAACTCATCAAAATATTGAATTTTCTTCCCTTTTTACAAACCTTAGAAAATTGCTTCTTTAATTATGTTATTTTTATTTATTTTTATTTTTTAATTTACTAAATCTCCTGACTACCATTTAGATCGATCTGAATCCTGACGCATGTGCCATTCATGGAGCTCACAGTGCCTGGGTTCTTGGTGGTGCTTGCTGAGATCAGTGGTACGGTAGCATAGCTGCTGCTGGGCCTCCCGGTTGGCAGGGTCGGCAAGGAGTCCTGTACTTTGCTGGATCGGCTTTACCTGCAGCTGGCCCCCCGTGGAGATTCGTGCACGTACGAGATATCCACGGCCATGTGTGGTGGATATATATATAATGGCAGTGAATGTCAATTCACGGGGGATCATGAGTGCCGTGGCTTGTCCTGAGCCTGTCGGTCGATCGGGTCGATCGCGCGATCCCTTAGTACGATTATAGCCAGGGACAGCGGGCCAGCACTCCACTAGCTGCTTGCTCTCAAAGTCGGCTCAGAAAGCCCTGTTCACCAGGGGAGGAAGAAAAGCGGTGAATAACAGATGGAACAACCTGTGCCTGTTGGCCAGCAAAAGCCTAGCTTATCCCGAATTGATCTCCCCCTAGTATCTACATGTGAGTCGCTTCAGGATAATTTCAATCATAAACTAGCTTATTCAGTTTAACCGAATGGTACCTTAATATCGTGTGAGCATAGGTGGTGGATCAGCTGGATCAAGTGGTAGAGTGCACATGCATGCCCTCGAGTTGCGTCCAAAAATATCTAAGGCCATCAGTACAAGCTGCTTCTTCTATCATTTTCTCATTGTTTGTGAGGTTTGGTGGCCGCCGAGCCAACCCTAAGATCCTACTATACAGTCAAGACTGACAAGCAACATGCTTCTCTCACAAAACATCATACTTAGACTTTTTCCTTCTTTTATTTTTAGCTTCACAGGTGGAGATCACCAGGGAAGCGGATAGCAACTTGGCGTGTGTTGAGCTAGAGAAGATGAACGCAGAATGACAGATACGAGAGGGCTCTTAGCCGGTCTAAATTAGCAGTTGCCGAACCGTTTCTAGCGAACAAGATGAGCAAGTAGCGGTGACGAAAAAAGGTCAACGTCCACAGTGGCAATCGTATGTTTACCACTAGACTACAGCCCCAAAAAAACAATGAGCACCCAAGCAAACTCGAGGCCCCATTGGCACACGAAAAAAGATGCTTGTTAGGTTTGTTAAATTGGTTCGTTCCTACAAAAGCTCATGCTGTCAAAAGGTTGGCCTCTGCTTCGATCATCTCTCAATTGGGCCAGTGAAAGCCGATCCGTATGCACGAAGAAACCGCCATAGGAAAATTTGTTAATTAACATGAGCCTTTCCCGGGTCCAGTCATGTTCAAATATGAATTAGTTCTCCATGTTATGTGCAGTCTGCTTGTGTATGCATACAGCTAAAGATGCCTCCTAAAGTTGGATTCAGTGGATATTTATACTCGCAATCAATTTGCTTTCAGCTGTTCCACAGAGGAGTCAGAAGCCAAAGGGCTCCATGACGCCTTCATTCTTTTCACTTTCGGTTTTTTTTAATAAGGAAATGGTGTGGTCTTTCAGCCTTCAGTACCTAATCTGTGATATCACCGAACCTGTCTGAATGCTCAAAACGAGCTATACTTATTTAGTCGCCCAGTCGAGAATTACTACACATCATGCTGCATTATTTGTCTACATACATAATAGCTAGCTCTCCGTTGCATAGGGAACGTATGCATACCTTCTTTCAAATAGAAACCACAAATTCAGTTTCTCCTACGAGTCCAGATCGGACGTGCTAACCTATTCATTGTCTAGGCCCCGCTTAGTTGGATTAAAAAGCTGTAGTCTATGACTGAAATTATACTGTAGCAGCTGAAATTTCACTGTAGCTAAAGGTGACTTATTTGGTGTAATTAAATTTTAAAAAAATTAAAAATATAAAAATATGCTAGCTCATCATGGACAACGCAAACGAATACGGGAAAAAAGAACCGGCAAAAAAGCTCAAAAAAGCCAAAAGTTTAGAAAAAGACAAAATTTATAAATAGTGAAAAATAAGCCAGAAGCCGAAACGAGCGGGGCCAATCGTCCGAGGGACATATGAGAAAGTTCATGATTAATGTTGTTGAAGTTGAATTTTAAATTTACGGAAGATTACAAATTTTACATTAGGTTTCGATCTTGTGATCGTGGCTCGGCCGAGCGGCGAGGCCGGTGGAGCAGTCATACCGGCTGTGCCTAGCAATCTAATCAACCATGCTCAGCGGTCTGATCGGCTGGGCATAGCGGTCTGACCAGGATAGTTGTGATTTTCGACAGAGTTTGAAATTGGGAATTTGGTCGTGGATTAGGTATTTTGGATCTAGATCGGTGCATTCATATTGCATGAAACATGTCTTAACTAACGCGGATCAAATTGTAAAGAACTTATATCTAGAAACGATTTCTTTGTCTCTAGATGTTCAGAGAAGTTTCGAATCAACTATGATCAACAGCGAGGACTGAGACTATGCTCATGATGGAACTGAGGTCTAGAATGATCAGGGATGCCGGATGAGATGATTGAGCTTAAACATGGCACATGGAAGGCAAGGACAGTTGAAGAAAAGGTTCGAACGACATGTTACTCCAAATGACTCAGTCGGTCCAAGTAAGGCGTGATCCGGTGGAACCGAAACGGGAGAGACTTGCCGATGTGTGGCAAGTTATTGGTGCACCTATATTTGGCAAGCATAACGATTACTTGTAAGGAAAGATGAAGACCAAGTCAAGGCGAGCGTATTTTAATAGTTTGGCAAATACTAGAAACATCGTTGGATCAAAACCGCGATGCTTGGGAAAGCGACTTAGGTCAAGGAGATGCTGAGAGAATTGAGTGGATCAAAGACTAAAGACTTAGTTAGTTCGGGCTCAAGTGCTTTGAAAAATATGCATGAGTTAAGTGTGAGTATAAAACCTATGTTGTGTGGGATTAGCGGGTTCCCCCATTTATGCTACTAGATAATATCCATTAAGGTTAGATGTTGACTGGTTGCTCTGTCTATTTTGTATATGGGGTGAAGGCTTGCCAACTATTCTAACCATTCTTGAGTTAGGGTTAAGATTTGAGAGAGAAAAGTAAGTGTTATGGTGTGCTCTCTTGTCCTCCTCATAGAGTTGTTGTAAACGTTCATACTCAAGTAACAATATAATCAAATTTATTTATCTCTTATGTATCCTCCTTGTCGTAGCTGATTTGCTTTTGTTCTTGTTGGATCCTTGCTTCTTCTCTCCCCTTCTTGATCTTGCTGGTGCCAAGTACGTGTAAATAATGGAGGTGATTCATGTAGATCAAATTTTATCTATTTAGGCACCGTGGTTTGTAAGTTCTTGAAGTTGCCTGGTTCGTACTTGATTTGGAGCCATTCTTGAAATTTCTTGATCTGAAGGTTTTGTTTTCGATTCATCGGTTGGTTTTGCTTGCTGTGACTTATGGAAACTTATTTAGAGCTATTTTGGCTGTTCTTAACCCACGAATAAGTTGCTTTTCAAGATTTTGAGTTTGACCTATTTTGGTGCAACTTTGCATGTTTTGAGGAAACTGTAAGACTTTGGTTTGGATGGAGTAGATTCATGAGACCCTAACAAGGTGTGTATGCAAAGTTTGATTTCTTTTTATCATGGATTCTTTATATATATGTATATATATATATGTATATATATATGTATATATATATGTATACATATATATGTATATACGCTAATGAATTTAACTACTCCTAGCGAGAACATGTGGAATTTGACGAAAGTGCAATCGATCTAGATAAACTAGCCAAAATTCGAGGAAAGCTCTCCTAATTTTTGATAACAAAGGTCGTAAACAATACTGGAGAGTTCCACCCCGGCAATGGTGATTAGAATTTAAAACATTGATACAATTGTAATCGCTCAATTGTGCTTAATCAAACAATTCATTCAGTTGTTTAATTCATTTATGAGATCTGTGTAAGGATTGTTATGTGCTATATATGTAATCTGCTCGCGTTGTTTGATTCATTTATGATATTTGTGTAATGATTATCCTGTGCTATATATATGTGATCTTCTTGCTTATTTTCAGAGGGCATGGCTAGCATTTCCTGAGGCTAGCCAAAAAATAGAAAATAACGTAGCTTTTGAAATAGCTATCACAGACGGTTTGGTATTCCAAACCGTCCGTGATATATAGATATCACAGATAGTTTTTAAAAACAATCATCTGTAATATGTATGATATCATAGATGGTTAATAACAAAAACCGTTTGTGATATTCTGCTATCACATATGGTTGTTAAAAACAACCGTCTATGATATATACGATATCACAGATGGTTTGAGAGCCGTCTGTGATAACCACCTATTATCAGTGACACATAAATATAGACGGTTCAGAAATCGTTTGTGATGATGGTTTTGAACCGTCTGTGATAACACCATATGTAGTAGTGTGAGCTGAGCTCTTTGTTGTTTCAAGTTATTGTTTGGTTGTAGAATATGAAATCTAATCTTGTTAGCTCTCTAGTTCTAAAGTGAAAGCTTTTTAGTATTTGAAATGTTTTTGAGAAGGCCCCGTTCATCCTCTGTATTGCTATTGCCAGTCTACGTCGTCCATCTTGGTTTGATTGGTCTTAGAATAAAAAACAACTTGACTGTTATTAGTGATCGTGGCTTGTACATCATTATTGACATGTCAAAGATGTGTCGCACTAAGCTAAGACCGTCAATACACAAGTCACATTACACGCACTGGCTGCACTCCAATTTTCCAACCTAAGGATCACGCAGCTCTTCTTCGAGATTTCCATAGGAATCTTGAGACTCACGTTGAAAGAAACATTCTGGCCGGTGGCGAATCGACGTCAGGATGGAACTTTTTAGAGAGGGAAGACAAATGTAAACTACAAACCCCCACGATGAACAAATTAAGTCCTCACAACACTTCCATGAATAGTCCATGAAAATACGATGGGCGTGATATGACACCCTTTTTATCCGATGTTTTTCTCATCTATTAAATGATCTTAAAAGAGGCCTTCGCTTGAAGAGGCTAGGAATTTCCAAATTAATTGGACATTAAATAGATATATTAAAGCTGCTACGGTTGTATAAGAAATACAGCTACATCTTCAATCATAAACATTAGAATTGTATGACAAATATATTTTCAAATATAAGCATAAGTACTACAGTATCTAGCATCACAACTATGCAAGGGAAATTTAGCTGGTTATATGGATTGTGGGCTCCATTTAACAAGAGGAATCTAAGCTGTTATAATTGAGCTGCACCATCTAATAGATGAGCTACATATGTTTCCTTTTCATCTTTCTAGGCTTTTCTCTTTTTTTTTTTATCAATTTCTGGTTAACATGGTGCTTTCCAATTGATACATGTACTGATGTACTAAGATGGTGAGATGCATGGGTTTTCATACATTGCTGTTGGAGTATCACGCATGCCATTATGCAGATGCGGCAGGGGATACGTTAACATACATGATGATCCACGGTAGTGCGATTTCTCGAAGAAAAAAAAATCTACGCTAGTGCACAGTGCAATCCCAGGTGCTCTTCATCGGCAAGAGGCCCCCGTCTACATCAGGAGGAAAGGTTCTGCTCGGCATTGGCCGGCTGTGCTCACGAGTCGTTAGGGCCTTAGCTACCTCGGGTCCCGGTGCATGGACTTTCCTCAAATTTTGCAAACAGGACCTCGGACCACACCGGCTTTATGATAGATCACGATAGATTTGATTGCGTTAGACGCCGGCTGGGCCACGCCCCAAATGTCGTCCAACAGATGGTGCAGGTAGGCAAAAGCCACGGCTTTAGAGGCCGATTGAAATGGCTTTTTGCCACGCTTTAGAGGCCGATTGAAATGACTTTGATTTTAGCTTTTACAAACCGAAAGCCAAATTATACATCCAGTTTTTAGAAGTGGTTTTTGAAAACGGCTTTTGTTGGATCGAGCTTCGCTGCTGTCATTGCGCTCCGCCTCCGCCCTGACGGTGTCGCTTCTCTCTTTGGTATCTCCCTCTCTCTTGATACTCTCTCTCGGTGCGTTGTCTCCCAGTGGTCGTCACTGTCGCTCCTGGGGGCTCCCCCGATGTCGAGTTGCCCCGGGCTCGCCGTCGTCGCCTTCCTCTACTCCTCCCTCGGCTCAGCTCTGTGCAGTCCGGCCTAGCGCCGTCGCCGCTCGTCGTGACCACACATCGTTGCTCCAGCCGCAATCGTGGAGCCCATGGAGCCACCGTGCCCATCCAAAGCTGCTGGGGTCGCTGATCAGATCTAGTGCTGCTATCGGTGTGCTACCTCCCAGTGGTCGTCATCGTTGCTCCTGGGACCTCCTCTGACGTTGAGCTACCCCATGCTCGTTGCCATGGCTTTCCCTGCCCCTCTCCAGGCTCGGCCCAGTGCAGTAGGGTGCCCCTCACCCTAGCAACTCTAACGGAGGCCACCTCTACCGGTGGGTGTTATAATCTATCTTAGCCCGGTTCGGTTGTGATTGTGCCTATGCTTATGCTTGTGGATGAACGGAGGCACAATCTAGTCAGTTTAGCCAAAAGCTTCAGCCGAATTAAATATCTTCCATTTTTAACCGCTTCTACTTCTAGTAGCGCTATTGTTGTAAAGTCAAAAGCTCCAGCCAAAACCCAGAAGCTTCCGCAGTTTCAAACTCCCCTCAGCCCTGCGAGTGCTTTTCCCAATTGCGACGGTCGGTGGCATCTACAGCCATCCAATAAGAATCCGACGGCCTAGATCATAATGGAATATTGAGGACGAGGAGAACAAAAGCGCCTGCTCTCGTACACGCAGACAACCCCTCTCCTGAAATTTGTGTCGCTGGTCCCTTCAAAGCGAGGGGAGAGAAAGGGAGATCGCGTAGCAGGTTGGCGAGAGAAACGATCGCAATAATTCGCAGCGAGAATATTTTAGCTGGGGTGTGCTGGTTTGCCCCCGAAACGTGCACTTTAGCCTGTAAGCATCTCGTAAAAACAACCCGTGAACCGTCGCTCCAGTGGCGAGTCGCCGAGCAGATTTGGTGGTCGCGCGCGCGAACCGAGCTACACTGCAGGTTTGATTGATTGGCTTGGGAAATATGAAATATCGCTGTGAAAATCAACCAAAAAAATGCTAACGGCCATCAACCTTCAACCATACACCAGTGGTCGTTTGTTGCGAGACTGTCAGGCTTATATACAATGGGCATAGGGCATCTCCAATGGTTATAACTAGCAACTAACTATAAGACTTCCACATCATTTATATAATACACACTAAAGCTAGCATTCTAAAGAACTATCTATAAGGATATCTATTTGATGCTTACATGCACACACAGAATTTATAGATGCTGCCTCGTTTGGCGTTATAGACTAGTGCTTAAGGAAGAGTTGGCTCGGTTTTTTTTGCATACTCTCTTTCCTCCACATAGGATATATGTTGATGTGTACATGCATATAGCTAGCTGACTCAGACCATTGGAGATGCCCTTATATCAGTTGCTTATATTTTTTTTTAATCTAGGATTTTTACTGATATGAATGAAAGAGAGTAAAAAGATAAAAAATTATTGTCTACTAACTAGTAGTCAGCTATTGCACAAGAAACAATGAAAAAACAATGAAAGAATATGCTATTGCACAAGAAACAATGAAAGAGCATTAAAAGACCATACAATCCATAAAGACAAGCAAAAGATAATCCACTGTACAAGTTGTCTGTACGTGACATGAATGGATGTTATATATAATAGCTGTCTATACCATTATTCATACCCTAAGTATTAAGTCTAAGATTGTATATTAGTCACAATCAACGTGTCATTCAGCCGCATAAACACTGTAAAGTCGTACTTGTGTTCAAAACAATAAATTAAGTACTTAAACTAACTCAACTTATGACACAAATTAGCACATGACCGCAATTACACTCATAACCAAACAACTAAAATAAGGAAAAATCATAATCTTGTTCACCACAGTCCCACACATAAATATTTACATTCTAGTCCTTTAACTTCTCCAAAATTACAAACATAGTAGATTTATTATAAAATAGACCGGAACCTTTATAACTAAGTCCTTGCCAGCTACCATCTAGCAGGACCAACACCCCTCCAACTCATCTCAGCACACTGTATCAGTTGTGCAAACATAGGTGAAGGGGGGCAGAACTTTTTTTATGAATATTTTGTTTTTATTTGAAATAATAGAAATATACCCGTACGAACATTTTTTTACAGAAATACACTCTACTCGTCTAACCGTCGGGCGATTGAAGCCTATCGTCTAATGGCCAAGCAACAATAAAGTTGTCTATAAGCCGTTGGGCGACAGGCTCGATCGCCCGACGATTCAACTTGGCTGAACTAATGCCACACGTGGCTTGGCGACAAGCTACGATCGCTTCATTTGTACATCATTTGCAAACAAGACGCAGTGTGGTTAATCTATTTTATGAATTTTGTAGATTATGACTGTGAGATAATCTGTTGGATTCGTAATAAGAGTTCATGATCATTGTATGTTGTTGTAGTGCAAAAAAATCCGTGAAACTTTTTTTAAGAACTATTAAACTTAGAACGATCCGTAAGTACGAGGGTAAGTGATATTGTGATATTACCGGGAATTCGTGCACGGAGAAAAACTGGTCTGTTAATATTGTTGGATGGCTTGCTATGGGAATAATTGAATGCGAAAAGACGAGGAAATAAGCTTGCCTGAATTAAAATATATTTCATAATACAGTTGGAAGTAACATGCCGCGTAGGGTTTGATTACATGCATAACATAGCGCATCATGTGCAACAAACCAACCCAACTGCTCGTACGACCTACTACGTGGACCGAGGCTATTTTCACTTCCTTGCGAGCTCGACGTTGAACTCCTCGGCGGCCTCTTTTGCCTTTGTCGTCATTTTCCCCTTTTTCTCGTGCTCCCTCTCGCGAGTCTCGCGCACCCTATGCGTGCACGCCTCAAGATGAACTTTCATCTCTTGTTGTATACGCTCGCTTTGCTCGTCCTTACGGTGGTCCTCCTCCCGGATCTCGCAGGACCTTGTGACGTTTCACTCCTCGAAATCGAGGGCCCACTGGTCCTTTGGGTGGATTTCAAGATCGATCCATTTGTGGTAGGCACATAGGGGTTTCGGGGACTGTGAATACACGAGAGAGCTTGTTAGTGTGTACTTTGAAGGAGAAAAGGTAGGGGAAAAATAATGCACCTGGTACTTACCGGCTACCTATAGGTGGCGGTGTCTAGACGACGGTCAGGATAGTCACTGGAGTAGTTTGTGCAATCCCAGTAACGCATACCTAGGCTGAGGCATTACTTAGATTTGAAGAAGTTGTGCGGGTCCTGACACCAATAAAGAGGGGCGTCCCTCTCTGGTGGGTGTTGCGGCGAACGCTTGGTAGGAACGTTCGGGATGGGGTTGTTGCTACGGGTCGCGTCATTGCGGGGAGCTGACCTCGTAGCACGCTGGGTTTGTTCTGCCTGGGCTGCAATAGCTCTTGCTTTCTCATCGCAGATGGCAGCTGGCCTTAATAGTTTGCGGGTCTCCTCCCATTGCTTCATCATCTTGTCACATTACTTATTTTGCCTATTGTCTATTCTGGTGCGGTGAAGTAAGCGTCGGTGTAGTGTTGGGTTTGTTTGTGTAGTGTTATATCAGAAATATCTTTGACCTCCTTTTATATGGCCCCTTGTGGCCTTCTCGCTGCATGAAGATGCCTATGTGGTCGCGTCACTGCGTAAAGCTACCAAGTGTGGTATTGTCAGCACGCGAAATTGCCTAGTTAGGTCTTCGGACTACGTAAAGCTACACTCTTTGGTCTTGTCGCTGTACAAAGCTGGCTCGTGTGGTCTTGTCGTTGCGCAAAGGTGTCTCGTCTGGTCTTCTCACTGCGCAAAGCTGGTCCATGCGGTCATGTCACTGCGCAAAGCTGGCGCGTGTAGTCTTGTTACTGTGCGAAGGTGTCTCATCTGGTCTTGTTGCTGCGCAATGCTGGCCCGTGCGGTTATGTCTCTACGCAAAGCTGGCCTATGTGGTTCTGTCACTTCGTAAAGGTGTCTCGTCTAGTCTTCTCATTGTGCAACGCTGGCCTGTTCTGTTATGTCACTACGAAAAGCTAGCCCATCATGTTATGTCACTGCGCAAAGCTAGCTCGTGCGGTCATGTCACTGCGCAAAGTTAGCCCGTGCGGTCATGTCGCTACGCAAAGTTGGCGTGTGTAGTCTTGTCGCTGCTCAAAGCTGGCTTGTCATGTCATGTCGCTGCGTAAAGTTGGCCCGTGTTGTCTTATCACTGCGGAAAATTGCCCTGTGTCATAAAGCACACCGTGACACTGTAATTGTGCTATGAAATAAATTACCGAGGCATTGATGGTAGGAACAACTATCTTCTCTGTTGTAGAGTAAGCCACCATGATAGACGTCGAGGGGCCAGTCAAATATGGGTCATCAAGGGGGGACCTTCCACTCGAATGAAAGGAGGACTTCGACGTTATGTACCGTTTGTTGCCAAACAGGCGTGCTCAGTCAGTGTGGCCGAAATGCAGACACATGCAGGACGTGGTGGTGCAGGTGTCAGAAAGCCATATGGATGGTGGTCAACGTTTCTTCCGATGCCCATACTCCGGGATACAAGTAGGCACTCGTTCCTTTGTAGCAGATGGATAAATGTAACTTCGTGCGATGGATTGATCCTTCCCATGAACGATGCATTGCAAGGTACGTGGATACGTTGTGGGAGCCAATCGCTGATTGGAGGTATGGATTGAAAGTCTCGAAGAGCAGAACGATGACCTCCGTCAGTAGATGGAGCGCGAAAAGGGTAACGAGGATGTCATCAACATAGAAAGTTCATATGACCCAACATGCTGCTGCGTGAACCCTAGTTATATATATGCTTGCCACTACAACGACAGCCAGCCACGTTCGAGGCGGCCCCCTCAACAACACTCCATGTGGGTACCATGAGGCTCCTTCCACCTATAGGCAATGATGTGTATGGTTGTACCGTAGTACTCTCGCCTGTTGTTCAAAATATTTTGTAATATCGTTAAGCATGTAATCGAATAGTTCGTATGCCAGTGTGGTTGCCATCAATTTAGTTCACTATTCGAGTGGTGCGGTCGTCGGTGTGATTGCCATCAATTCAGTGGTACGGGCATCGACAAGGTAAAGAGAAGTATAACTAAGCTCGTCACAGTATTGTAAACATCACTAAGTAAACAAGAAATGTAAGCAGTACATGAACAACAAGTGTACATGCAACACTAACCACCCCCAACAGCATCCCTAGCCCCCTCCGTCGCCACCTTGGCTCCATCCATCTCTACATCCACGTCCTCTCATACAGCCCCACTTGGCCATCTTCCTCAGCGCCGGGTGACGTTGCCCCAACAAGGTAAGACGATTAGGAGACCGTCGCACACGTTCCTGAGCTGGTGGAGTGGACTGCACCACCGCCTGTGTGGCCACCGGTACACCAGTGAGGACACTCTCGGAGAGAACCTCCAGGGGTGTGGCCCGAGGTGCGGAGCCCACCGCCTAGCCAGGCCAGTCCGGAAAGTACTGGTCCGTGTCGTCCTGGCCCAGGGAGACCCCCTATCCCTGGTCAGGGAGGACAAGATCTGCAATGCAAATATCATTAGATCGTCAGATAAAGCGATGGGATAAAATCGACAAGAGGCGAAGCGTACCCTCCGCTAGCACCATGACGTCTGGAGGGATGTACGGTATGGAGTATGCCCCCTGCGTGGGGAAGCCGGAGATGTACGGATGACAGGCAAACAGCTGCCCTAGCGGTGTAGGAGGCCATCCCCAGGCTGACCCCCCGGCCTCGTCAGGTGAGGTGGTGTAGGACATGCCCAAGTAGAACCCCTGCATGGTGCCATGCAGGTCGGGGCGGCTCCAGTGGACGAACCGTGTGTGCACAGGGCGTGGGCGTGCGGACCTCTGGTAGTCTCGTGCAAGACAACAGGGTTACTACACGTGCACCCCAGGCCTCCACACAACACCAAGCATGCACCGCCTCCTCCTGTGCTACCTTCGCACCACTAGCGATCCTATATGCCATGGTGCAATACTCCTTCCAAATCGCAGCACCGATGTCAGCCTGCAGGAAAAACACAAAATGGTCAATCATCTCAGTGACATTGCCATTAGGGAATATTTAAAATTTTCATGTAACGTATCGCAATGTGAGGTACGCGGGGTATGTGTCTGTCGGCGCGGCGACATGTGCTGTGGGCTGGTCAACAACATGTACAAGCCTGGTACGTGTCCGAGGCTGGTACCAGCGCAGGTACTCTGCGTACGCACTACTGTCGTAGGGGGTGGACTCCTCCATTCAGTTGTCAAGCAGGCCCTCCCACTGCGCTATCCACCGCTCCATCTTCGTCGTCCTGTCCGTGCCGCGTTTCACTCCCTTCCTAGAGGGCCTGTTTATAGGACCATTTCGTTAGTAGTTGTCAAACGAATAGGCAGTACAAGGAGATTCTTGAGAGACGGTCACTCACGCGTGGACGGTCTACGGCACCGGTGGTCCGACTGGTACTGGAACAACCTGACGTAGCCAAACTGGTGCATCACATGATGCGCTACGTAGTCCTCGATGAAGTCGTCATATACGAGCTTCCGACGCGTTAGCCAGAAAGCCCGGTCATGCCACTAGAGTGAGGACTACCCGTCAGGAGCGCGGCTCTGCAATGTTGTAGGTGAGTACGGGTCCCAGCGCACGTTGTCAGCTATGAGGCGGTCGAACTGCTCCACAAAGGACAGATATGCCCACGTTACCTGGACGTGCGCGAACTACACCTGGAAGGAACAACAGCTATTACATACGACCATCATTAATACAAAGGAAATAATTGATTGTCAGACTACTTACCTATGGACGACACCAGAGAGAACCCATCGTAGGCTGGTCGACGTCACCCCCAGGATACATTTCCGCCCCGTATGGAGTCATGTCCTCCAGCATAGGCTGTTCGAGGCTAAAACGCTCGAACGACCTCAACTGCAGTAGCAGCGGACACCCCGCAAGGATCGAGTTCACCTTGGTCCTAGCGCAAGCATCGCACAAGCTGTGATAGGTCGGGGCAAGTGTGGAAGAACCCCAGCTGATCTGGGGAGCCTCACCGTCGGCGATGGCCCTAGCATGAGCGATGAGGCGCGCGTCGACGGTGTTGCCGTGGCTAGTGGAGAAGAGCACCCAACCAAACTGTCACAGCAAGTATGCCTCCAAGTGCCGCGAGACCTGCTGCTCGTTTGCCTCCGGATCCATCCGCTCCACTTGAATGCAACCCAAGAAGTTATTAGTACATAATAACGGAATGAGAGCATACATGATCGAACATAAAGGGCGCCAGGCACGTACCCAGAACTGTGAGAGCCACCTCGACGACGGCCCGTGTGTCTAAGCCGACAGGAATACGTAGTAGTCCTCCGCGGCACCAGGCGGAAGGACCCCCTCGAATCTGGTGAGCAAGTCCACGTGTCACTCGGCCGGGGCCTCCGGTTGGAAGGTAGCAGCTCCCGTGATGGGAAGGCTGAGGAGAAGGGATACATCATGTAGAGTAGGCGTCATCTCCCCGAATGGGAGGTGGAAAGTGTGCATCTCCGGCCGCCAGCGGTCCACCAAAGTTATTAGTAGAGAGCGGTTGAATGGGAAGCATCGCGATTGCTCTGTGCCGTCGTCCCCACCCGCGGGCAAGGCCGGTCCATCCTCGTCGGTGGTCTGCACCATCCGGGTGAGAGGGTGTAGCCTGGTGTCCCGCATCTTGCGAAGCAAGTAAAGGCAGCACGAAACCTACTTATGGAAACATTACAACACTGGCAGAGTGACACCTAGCTATCCAGCGGGGGTCTAGTCTCTAGGCGACTCGATGTGTGCGTGTTTGGACCACTCCCAAGTCAGCTGGCTCCTCTGCGCTCCCTGGAGGCGGTACACGATGGGAAGCACGATGCAGCCGGTCAACGTGCTCGTCCAACAGGCTGTAAGGCCAGTCCGATCCGCGAGGATCACGTGCCATACCTGCAAAATGAATCCAAGTTAGCATTTATACGGAACCAAAAACTTGCATGTAAAGTAACAGTAAATTGAACTTTTAAGTAAATAAACAGAACAATACTAGACTACCAGCACAACACCAACTACATTACTTAAAAGTAGATGTAACATAGCAATTATACAAACGGTATATGAAATATACGATACATATAGTAGAACATTCTGCACGTCAAAAGTGAATACTAACAAAATACAATTTACAATGAAAATTTATTTCTACTCTCCAACAAATAGTAGTACACACCATGTCGCTCTGCCTACTGATCAGCACATGTGTTGCATCGTCTAGCTGTGTGCCCCTCCTGACCGCATCGCCCGCAATGTGCACCAGATGACCGTATGGGACTAACATGTTTATCAAGTATTTGAAAGGTTTAGTTCCCGATTGTGCTTGACAACTTAGAGATGTATGCTAAGGTAGACAAGAAGATCGACATGGCTTGAAACAAAGGTCTTGCATGTATTTGAATTTAAATTATAAAGCCAACTATGCATTGTCAGAAAAATCGGTAGTGCTGGTGTGTAATTGACGGTACTACCGCGGTGCGGTATAACTGGGAGGTATGAGTGGTAGTATCGCACCTCGGTAGTACCAAACCTTGTATGGCGGTAGTATCGCACTTTGAGTTCAATGGCTTTATATTCAATTATGGCGGTCGTCATCAATTACCAAAATGGAAAGATTGAAGAATCTTGATCCGCCAGTACGAGTTAATGGTATGTTTAGTAATTAATGATAATCATATTATGTGACTAACTTTTTCCATGAGTTGGATGAATAGATTATGTTTCGTGATGATGAAAAACTTGGAAGGCTTCATGAGTTGAAGGACATTAAGAAGAGAATGTATCATAAGTTGATGCATGTCAAAAAAGAAGATGCATCATGTGTTGATGCACATCAAGATCTCAAAAAGGATGCATCATGGGTTGATGCATATCAAGACAAAGACTAGGATTTGAAGTGAAGATGTGCGTCATCAAACTTCAAGAGGATGTTCAAGATAAAGGTATAAGTAGCTAGAGCTAAGGATATATTTCTAGTCTTTTACCGGTCTTGGTGTTTGGTTGGAAGACTACATTGCTAGTATGTGTTTGCTGTACCATTAAGAGGGGTCTTGTATAGTAGCTTGAATCTCATCATGTATTAATAGCTCAATCATGCTTGTTTTAGCTCTCCCTGGCATGATGCTATTGTTTGCGAATGTGTTTTGCAAATAGTTGAGGCTCATACATCTAATCCTTGTAATATGTGACTATACTTTGCAAATGTGTTTTACAAATAGTTGAAGTCCGTGTACCTGCTCATTGTGACATGATCTAAGTTTGCAAATATGTTTTGCAAATTTTTGGAGGTCATGCATTATTCCTTGACATGGTTTAAGATTGTTTGTCGCCATTACCTTAGACTTAGACCATGGTAGTGACTCCTTGGATCTCTTATGATGTTTGTATTGATCTAGTGTGTTTGAGATCATGCAAATAAATGGGTTGTGTAACCTTCTAAATAAGCTTTTCGTAGAGTCTAAGATCACTCAATTCCGACATTGAAGTCAAAATTTATGACCATTTTTCGAGTGTCATCTGTGCCAAAAAACCAAAAATAGTAGTACCACCTTTATAACTGCGGTATGACCAAAAAACAGTAGTACCGCTTCTACAATGGCGGTAGTACCGCAAATGCTAAATAACAACTATTTTTCTAGCCGTTATGATGGAAAACGGTAGTACCGCTCCTACAACGGTGGTAGTACCACAAATACTGATTTTTGAGGGTTGTTGCTTCCAACGGCTAGTTTTGGTAGTGTGGGCTATAAATATTACTTTGGCTAGTTGGAAGAAATCCTTGGAACTTCATTTTACTCTCTTGAACTAGTGTGAGCTTCTCCACTCAATTGTGTATGTGTCGCACCTTGTGAGCAAGGAGAGAGGTATCTAATTGCATGTGTTGTATTTATAGGTGGATTTTCTATCCACTTGAGTTTGTGCATTCGTTGACCTATTACTCTTGGAGGTTGCTGACTCGTAGACGGCGTTGGGGACGTCGTGTCCAGTGATCTTCTCAAAGAAGTTTATGAGAAGGCCCGGCGTGTTGTGAAGGTTGCAACTTACTTACCTGGAGCGAGAAAAAACTACCACTAGTAGAATTGAGGTGTTTGGTTTAATTCATGGAGCTGGTCCAATTCGTTTGGGCTTACCTCAACGTGGACTAGGGAATACCGACAAGTATCTGAACATCATGGTAAAACATTGTGTGTCATTGTGGTTTGTTCTCTTGTGCTTAATTTACATTCAAGAAATTTATATTCATTGAATTAAATATAGTGCTTGTCATCGTAGGATTGCTTATCTTGGGTTAGAATTATATTGTTGGTGCACTTAGTCAAACTTAGATAATTTAGGTCTCACTTGTGCAAAACCAAATAGTTTACACTTCTGCATTGTTAAATTTGGTTATAGCCTAAAAGAATTGTAAAACCGCCTATTCACCCCCTCTTTTAGTCAGTCTTCTCGATTTTACAACGGGGAGGCCAGTCAATCGGATTTAGTGGTGTGAAGCGGTGAACAATGGGTCGATGGTGGTGTCGTGGTGGATTGGTGTGGTGGCTACTGCGGTGCTGCCTACTTGCTTTTTAGTTGTTAGGTTAGAGAATTAATGGGCTGGTCGAAAGGTCTTGCCATGAATGGGATGGGCTGGCTGGGTTGTTTACCGAATATCTAGTCGGATATTTTTTAGATTATAGCTTACCGATGCTATTCGGTCGGATAGGACCTCTCCTGATTTGGCTACCAAATTCGATGCTAACTATCCGGTAATGATACAAGATCTAATTGGATACTGAACTCTCTTCCCAAATTCGGCACCGTTCAGATTCGGTATAGGATCGATCGAGATTAGCCTGTACTGTTTGCACATTACGTGCATTTTTAGGAACATGCAGCACACATGTTTTAGCCATGTTTTTTTTTCTTTTTTGAACTTCATGTTTTAGCCTTGTTTGTTTACATGTAATTTAAGAATGTCATGTAGTTAATCATTTAACTTAGATCGCCTCAAAATTGACACTTGCCTAGTGAAACTTCAAGTCCAATTGTACTTCTTCGTAGTTCAAAGAGTACTAACAAAATAACTACAGAACTTTGAGCTTGATCCATGATTCTCAAATAAAGAATTATCAAGAAATAAGCAACAAAACAATGAGAAGACATGACTACACATATTCTATGCTACAAAAATGTGCTATAGCCAAGAGATGGTATCTCCATCCCAATTAGAGAACAGGACAACGAGAAACAGAAAAAAGTTTATATATGAACGTATAAATATTAAATTGTTTGTGTTGACGAAAAGCAAGCAAGACGAGAAACATAAAGGAGTCTTTCTGTCTTTCACTTCTGCAAGGGCATGTAATGAATTGGGTGATTGTCATTTCAGCACCCGGACAAATGACGAAGGATAATTTTCGTTACTGTATGGAGACGCAAACAAAAAATCTAAAGCAACAAAAATGGAATCTTTCTATGTAGTATTTACCTAAACCACTATGTAAGAACTAGAGCAAAGCTAGCTGATAAGAAAACACGATTGGAGTATCGAGGATATTCCAGCTGCGAACGACCGGGTGTTAAATGGTTCATTTTCTAACTATATGATTGGCAGGAAAATCATGTTCTTCTGATCCACACCATGCAACGCTAGCGATCTGTAGCACCCTACATTCTGATGTAAAATACTACTATAAAACGTTATCGTTAAAGTAAAGAATAATAACAAAAGTAATAATAGAAATCACGAGAAAATTACAACTTTACAAGTACTTTAATAGAGAACCAACAGAAACTGAAATAAATATTTGAAACATAGGACCGGTCTACTTCTAACCAAATAAAGAACAAATAAAACAACAAATTAGTAGCAAGCCACAGTGCTGAAAACTAGAGTGCTCCCACCCATGCATGATGCTATCACTCCACTGGCCTTTTACCTGAGAATGAAAAGAGCAAGCATGAGATTTGGAAATCTCAGCAAGTACCCAACGACGGTCACAACGCGGTGAGTAAAGGACAGGTAATGCAAGCAAGATATGTGAAGGACAAGCAAAGCAAGCAAGTAACTGACACATGTTAAGTGCAATGAAACTAGGTTATCGAAAACACTAATACAGATCGAAGTTAAAGATCATAGAAATAGTGGCATTAAAGATAAATGTTATTTAGCAAGTTATGGTAATGACGCTGGCGATTACTCCCTACATACCCGGTTATACGAGAATAGTCGAGCACTGTTGTTCTCGATTGTATAACCATGCAGACAGTGTAATATCACGAGTAACGAGTGTCTGACCTCCGTGACGTTACGGTGGGTGGAAATCTCCCCTATATGTGGATAATCCCAGTCTAGATAACCATTATATTATTAAGATGTTATATGATGTGAATTTAAGGGAACTAAGAGAATGCTAAGATAATATTAGGAGAAGTGAAATGATTTGCTAAGGTTGGAAATGGAGAAATATAACTCCCGCTATGAGGACGATGGGAGATGATAATATGGTGATAAGCTAACTGATATATCATAGACAGATTATATAATATAAATTTAAGGAAACTAAGAGAAAGCTAAGATAAGGCTATGATCAGTGGAAGGGGCTGTTGAGGCTAGAAACGAAAAGCTTAGCTCCCGATATGAGGCGATATGGAATGATCACAAGGTGGTAGAGATCTAGAAATTAATCTAAAAGTGATATTATGATATAGCTCATGCAAGAGTTATCATTCATCAAAGTTTTATTATGAGTTAAGTGATTATTAGTCAGGTTAACATGTATCATACACATACAAATCCGTCATGGCCCATATATAACATTAAACAGTTAATGGATCATGGTATCAGGAACTAAAACATAGCAGCCCTAATGTAAAAAGAGTGCAAATAATTTTAAACCTAAACTAAATATATTCATATGTTACCTCCCCATTAATGGTTGAAACATTACTTTTAAATCACTCATTAAAAGCATAAAATCTAGAATATATTTAACTGAGCATTCTAATAAACCTAAGAGCATGTGAAACAAAATAAATAATATTAAAAGCCTATAACCAAACAAGTATTGATAATATGATAATAATAAGACAAGCATGGGTGATGTGATAATAACTAGGTAAGGTTTAGCAATATGTCAGTAGCCAGGTAACTTTAGTGATATGATATTAGCCAGGTATCATTAGTGATATGATATTAGCCAGGTATCGTTGGTGATGTGATATTAGCCAGGTAACTTTAATGATATGATCTTAACCAGGTAGCTCTAATGATATGATATTAGCCAGGTAAGCATGAGTGATATGATAATTATACTCAATGATAAGGTGATAAATAATCTAGAAACACATGATATGCGAAACGGAAAGGCCACGACCGCGAGGTACTTGCCTTGAGCCCGCTCGGCAGACACGCTACTCGAAAGATCAAAGGCTCGCAATTGCCCAACTGCTCCCTCAACAACCGCGTGCGAACCTACAGGGTGGAATGGAAGTGAATCAGATGAGAGTTATGATAAAATTGTGGAAGAACACAAAGAGATCGTTCGACCGAAAGGAATCGCGTTCGCTGGGTTTTCACTGTGTGAATCACCGTTTGGTCGAGCGAATGACGTTCGGCCACACAACGACGTCCCACTACACGAGCTAACAAAACCCCCGCGCGAAACTTAATTCGGCCGTGCCCCCGACCGACCGAACTGCGTGCTACAGTGCACAGGCCGCACCGCCTCCTTTGGCCACCGCCACCACCGCCACCAGCCACCGCCTCCGCCCGACCGCGCGCCCTTGGCCGGCCACTTGCTGTCGCCCGAGAGAGTGCCCCTGCCTGGCAGCGTGCCTTCGGCCAGCCGCACACCGTCGCCCGGCCGCATTTCAGCCTGCTCCTCTGTCGCCCGGCCTTACCCGGCCATGCCGCTGCCTCTCGGCTTACGCGTCGGCCAGCCAAGCCGCCCCCTCGGTCGCGCTGCCTCCAGCTGCACCACTCCTCGGCCACGCCTCCCATGCGCCACTCCTTGGTCGGCCTTGCCGCCTCCGGCCTGCGTGCCGCCACCGACCGTCGACGCCCTCCAGCCAAGATGCCTCGGCCAACCGCCTGTTGGCCTGCTCTTGCGCCGCTGCACCTATGAGCGCCCACGCACCGCGTGTTGTCGTCGTGCACTGGCCAGTGTTGCCCACCACTAGCGCCACCCCACGGCCGGCCGCACCCCCCTCCGGCTTGTGTGCCGCCTGGCCCAATGTCGCCTGGCTTGACACCGCCTCGGCCTGCCGCGCTGCCCGTGCGATGCCACGCCGCTAGCCGCACCTCCCACCGGCCCTGTGCACCGGTGTGGTCGATCGCGCGTCCTGCCTAGCCGCGCCTCCGGCCGGCTGCACGCTGCCACCTAGCCAGCTCAGTCGCTCAAGAGGAAGAGAGAGGGAGAGGTAGGAAATAGATCGGTATCCATCAGGGAGAGAGAGATGGGTTAGGTAGGAGAGACTGATAAATGGGTTAGATAGGAGAGAGAGGGTGAGTTGGTTAAATTAGAGATATGAGAGATTATGGATATATTCTCTCTCTTTTTTTTGGGTGCCACACGATCAATTCTCGTGAGCAAATCTGACACTTTCCTTATCTTGCTTGGTGCGGTACTGCGGTGAAACAAAATCAGCAACAACAATTGAAGGACCATGTGCATGTTTATTTGGGGATGGTCAATTAGTACAATTGTTGAGTTGGATTTTGATTTAGCAAAAGTTAGCAAAATTCAGCTTTGTTGTCTGTCAAGGACGATCTAACCAGCATGCAACTACAGTCAGATCAGTATATGTCGGATGGTGGTTGTCAGTCTAACCGTCGGCCCGATGTACCAGAATTTGGTTGGCGGCTAAACCGCCAAGGCAATATGACTAGATTCTAGTTGACAGTTCCTTTTTCCTGAGAGCATATTTTGGAGTTGGTCTCGTGTAGTCAGATCAGCCAGTGGTTTGCGGTCTGACCGGGGCGGTTTGACCGCCATGGGGAAGGTAGTCAGACTAGTGTTGGGTGGTTTGATCGACCGAGGCATGGTGGTCAGACCGACTTCTCGAGGGCAGACATGTCTGGGGTACACTGGACATGTCTAGGTGTTCAGAAAGTTTCTGAAGAGGCCAGATGTGTCTTGGGGTACACAAGACATATCTAGGGTATTAATGAAAATAGGTATTAAGCTGGTTTAAGTGTGAGCACGGCATGGGTACCGGTATTTGCTTGTGTTAAGTTGCATGATGCATTATTTTGACTAACGTGAGTCAGGTGTATGGAACTTATGCTCGAGATGGTTGTTTAGTCTTTAGATGTGTAGATGGCTTAAAGAACGTTAGCGATTGACGACAAGGGATCGAGACTAGGCAGGAGAGTCGATGTTGGTGTGATTAAGTAAGTCCGGGTGAGGTTACGTGGTTTAAGCGGGAAGCACAGAGAAGACAAGGATCGTAAAGAAGCGAGTTGGTGCATGTGGTGCGCTGAGTGATAAGGCCAATGCACGAAGAGATGGTTTGAAGGAGACATAATGCGTGAAGACGTGATGGTTAGTTATTTGGCTCTACGTGCTACATATCAAAGACTGCAGAGACCCTTTGATACGAAGGAGAAGACGAAATCAAGGGAAGGTGCCTGAAAGCTTCATCGGGGGTATTTTGGTAGTTGGCTAAATACTAGGTTGTTGCCTTGATCAAAACTGTGGTGCAGGAGGCACAAAGGAGAAGTGGTTTAGGTTAAGGAGAGCTGGTTTGACTAAGTAGATCAATTGCTAAGGTGTTAATGGGTTGAGTCTTGTAAATACTTTGAGAAGCATGTATGAGCATGTAAAACCTATGTTGGTGGGGTTGACGGGTTTCCCCAATTGCTTAGCGGGTTGAGACCCACTAAGTGGTGCTAGCTATATGAGGAAGGAGAGGGGAGAGCTAGGGTTTAATTTTTGAGAGAGACATTGAGATATAATAGTTTCTTCTCTCTCTCCCTTTGTGAGAAATCTTGTGTAAGGATGGTGTTTTTGGTGCACCTTGTAACTATCTATGTACTCGTGAATCATCTACTTTACTGATAATACATCAGCTCATTGATCTATTCTTGGTGTTTCACTTGCTCTTTGCTTGTTTTTCATGCTCTTGAGCAAGAAATTCGAAATTATGTTCTAGGTGGTTTTATCCCGAATCTTTGATTAGTTTATCTTGCTAAGATATGTGGGAGTATATTTGGAAGCCATCATGTCTTAGATCCTAATGAGCAAGAACTAATTTGGATTTTAGAATTTTGGGTGTTCTTGTGACCTAGACCGGCCTGGAACAGAGGACCGATTAGATCAACACTGGACCTGCAGTCGAACTGGCTTTGCGGTCATACCGTCCTTATTCCTACAATCAGATCGGACTTGGCTATCAGATCGGCCTATCTATGGCGGTCTGACTGGCGTTATACTGAAGGTTGCTGAATTTATTGGTTTCAATCTCTAGCTTTACTCTGTGTAGCTCAGTTGGTATAATTTGAACTGGGTGACTCTCGTAGTTATACGAGTGAAGATTTGGAGTACCGTTGAGGAAAAATGTATTGAGAATCATTCACTCTTCTGATTGCTAGCATCAGTCCTGCAGCAATAAACCTAGAGAAAGTGACTGGATTTATTATCATGTCCTTTTTTGGTCACTAGTATTGTACTAAACTTGATACTAAGTTATTATCCTGTGATATTTGCAGTGTATATATGAACTTTTTCCGTAATACTAAAAGCACGTAAAGAAATTTGCGATCATGTGAAAGTCGTACAGTGCACATATTTGAATTATGTGTAAAATCTTTTGTTGAGTTGCTGCTGTAGTGGTTGTCGTGATGTTGCTGTTACAAATGTCAGTTGTTGCGCCAATTAACCTGTGCATCCTAGTTGTTCTTACCGACAGCTCGAGTCAGCAGCACAAGGAAGTTACTACCCCCCTTTTTTTTTTCGGGGCCGGCAAATACTAAGCAAGCTACTGTTAGATATCTATAACCTCAGTAGTCAGTACTCTTCCTCTAAAAAAAATCTACAACCTCAGCAATGTGATCGAATTCCTGATTAACCGTGCGTGCATACCCGCCGCAATAGGAAATGCCAAAGTATAAATAAATTGCGAAAAGGCAAAAAAAAAAAAACACAGCGTGGTGGAGGCAAGTAGTGGAGGAGCATGGGACCCTCTCCTTGGGCATTGGACGGCTAATGTCCCCCTCTCTCTTCCCTTTCCCCAGCCTACAAATAGCTCCCCGACCCGAGCTCAGCAGCCAAACCACACATGCTTGCAGCAAAGCTTCTTGTGGAACAAGGAGAGCAGCAGGAGATCTAGAGTAAGACTAGCTAAGATAATAACTCTCAAAAACTACAAGTGATCCCAAGCTCTCTCTTGGAGTCTTTGTGACGTGCATGCTTTGCCTGCTTCCTTGAGGTGAGAAAGCTGCCACACTGGTTAGGCTCGCTGTTGGTTGTTCTGACTCTTGCATGTTTAGTCCGGTCTCTCTTACCCCTCTGATTTTTGTGCTTCTTCGCAGGGAGCAAGCGCGTACTGCCACTTCATCACATCTTTCTCCACAAGTCGAAGATGTCGGTGGCAGTGTGCCGCGGCCCGGCCGTCGTACCGGCGTTCGAGGCGCCCAGCTGCCTGCACCCGGCTGAGCCGTACAAACCGGAGGTGGTCGTCGATGACCGGCCTGCTCAGGTGGACATATGGAATGCCATCCAGGCCGATGTGGACAAAGCGGCCGGCGCCAAGAAGGCCTCCAAGCCGTACGTCCACCCGCTCGTGCGCCGGTTGTCGAGCCTGATGAGCCAGAAGAGCCTCGAGATCTGCACCGAGAGCCTTGGCTCTGAGACCGGCTCCGGTGACTTCACCGCGTCCATGGACGCCGCCGCCGACATGACCTGCCTCTTCAACCCGCCGCTGTCGGCGGCGCGTGCTGACGCAGAGGAGTCTTTCTGGCAGCACAGCGCGGCGCGCGAGCGCGACTGCTCGGAGGAGCAGTGGGAAAGGAAGGAGCTCGTGGCGGTGAACTACCACTGCTCGGCCGAGACGCGGTCGCCGCGCCGTTCGTTCCCGCCGCCACTGCCGTCCATGTCGCGCCGCGACGGGCCGTGCCTGCAGATGCGCCCACGCCGCGAAGATGGGCGCCTCATCGTCGAGGCCGTGGTCGTGAGGCCGCGCGGGTACCTCCATGCGAGCCGCCAGGGCGGCCGCCTCCGCCTCTCCTTCGTCGACTGCTCTGCTCGCGAGCAGAGCGCAGCGAGCAAGAGCACCGCAGCGACCGAAGCTCCCTATTTTCCGGTCGTGGAGGCCAAGAATGAGCAAGAGGAAGAGGTGGCCATGGAAGTAGAGGAGGAAGACGAGGAGGAGGTGGAGGTGGTGGACAGGGGCACCGTCGTGGAAGTCAAGGTGAGCACGCAGCCGCAGAAGCTCACCTCCGCCAAGGTGCACCGCTCGACGCTCGTCATCAACAAGTTCGTCGGAAGCACGCCGCTCACCTTCGACCAACCCCGGTGCCACGCCGCCGACGCGCCGCACTCCGAGCTGGCATCCCGTGAGGAAACGGCGCAGGCGGCGGCACCACCCCCGACGCTGCGCCGGGTGCCGTCATCCACGTCCACGACGACGCTAGCGGCCGCGGTCGCGGTGGCCTCGGCCGGCACCTCCCCTCCCGGCGACGACGACGACGAGTGCGACGGGTTGCACCCGTCTGACTCGGTCGCCGCCGACACCAAGCAGCTCCTCCTGTTCACTTCTCGGCGGCGCGACAAGCAGGAGCTGCTGCAGAGCGTGCGCCGGTGCCGGCAGCTGCGGCAGAATCCGCTCTTCATCCTCGAGCCCTACTGCATTGCCACTTCCTAGTGGCACGTACAATCACCTTAAAAAAAAATCAACCGCTACTATGTTACACAGCTGCTAATGCGACAGTTCAGTTGCGTCGCGGTTGCAAGGCCTAAATTAATCGGACACGCACGGTGTTTAGGCGCCTACTATTAATTAGTCAATTAATAACCTTAATCCGTGGCCACAGTGGCAACTGCATGCTGGTCTTTTTTATAACACATACTTGCCCTGTGTTGTTTGGTGTCGCTTTTTTTTTCCTGACTAGGCATCGATCAGTCGGTCGCCCTTTGGTCCCGATGCAGTGGCTGCGGCCGGCCGGTGCAATTGTTGATTTCGTGCCCTATTTCCAGTGTGATCCGAGTAATTAACCCACATATTTTCTGTAACTATTGTTCTTGTCCTTGTTAATTATTGTGTCGGATGTTGCGTCGATCGGGTTGTCACTTTCATACGCATGACGCTTCTGATTTTAGTTTCTACCGGATCTTATGTAATGATGGGCCTCGCGCTTCCTACTTCTATGTTTTATCCGTGAGAAGATGAATTGAGACGACGTATGTGCGTGCGCGCGTGTGTGCGCCGAATAATTGTCGCGGTTTGAGACAAACGAGATAAAAGATACGCGAGTTGGTAGTGTGTCCTGCTGCCTTGGGCAACCCTTGATCGATCATGCAGAGTGGATAGTTGTACGTGACGTTTCCTTGCTATTCCTATCGAGACGCATAGCCTTGTCTCGGTGGTAAATGGAAGCCGGCGTCACTGGAGCAGCGCAAGCTTACACCGTTAAATCAAACTAAAAATAGAGGTTATCTCATTGACATTCCAGTTTACTGTAATCTCTATTCTAATCGTTATGTGAAAATAGATATCTGGCAGAAGTTACAGCAGCGAGTGTTTAATTTCTGCCAAAGTTCATGCAAGTTTTTTTTTTTTGAAAGATAAGGTTCATGCAAGTGAGACTGGTTTATCTAAAATAAATAAATAAATGAACTAAGAAAACGTAGTGAAGTTTCCTGTATCATCCGTTTGCAAAAAAAAAAAGTTTCCTTTATTATGACCAGAGGATGTAATGATCGAGAAAAAGGAATCCTCTCGACCGAAAGAAATGGAGCTCATGTACTGAATTATTAGAGGGTCCAAGGCCAGGTACCAAATGTCCAAGTTAATTAGATGACTGAAGATGTCGTCTTCACATCACATGTTAGTGAATTTTCATTAGCTGTTTATTGGCAACTTGCAGTGCCAGTCCTGCCACCAGCCTGTGATGGGTAGGGTGGGTAATGGCCGGCCGACTGGCCGCGGGCCGTTTTTGGGGACGAGAGGCTGAACGAAGGGACCAATCAAACGGAGCGGGCTCGATGCTCTGCACAACACAAGAGATCCAACGAACAACTTGCTGGACATACATATATGTCTCTTGAAAGGACGTACTATCAGTTAAGAAACCCCAAACGTGATTGTCTGAACTCAAAGCGTGAGCCATCTGGTTAATGTGGTGGCTAATTATTCTCCGCTCCATTGCGATTTGGCACTGCAGGATTGAAGGCGGCCAATGAGGGGGGTGAAAAAGGAGGTCACTCTTTTTTTGATATCAAATTGAACTCCTGGTTTGTCCATGACTTCGAAACATACAACGGAAAATCAAATACACAAAGCCTACAAGCCAATCCTAAAAAACCAAGTCCAAACACTCCTCTGTTAGTCAGAAGGTAGCGGTCTGACCGCTTGGCCAGTATGATTGAGGGTTACTGACGGTCGGACCACTCGGCTGATCTTACCGGTGCCTTGGGTCAGTCTGACTAGAGCTCACGTAGAGGCAAGAACAACTCGGGTTCAAGCCTCCAAAAGAGCCAGTATAAAAACAATTGCTCTAAATCTTGTGAAACCTAGAACAAACCTTTCGTGGAAGGGTCCCCGCGCTACCTCGGGCAAACGATAACTCCAATAAGCCAAGGCAAGCCAAGGTGTGCCACAACAACATCGGTGTAGTGTCACACATTAGGGAATCCACCTCGGGCGAGGTCCATGGACCAACCCCAAACAGGGTCTGAGGTCCAACCCTAGAGATGAGGTCCGAAGTCCATCCCGGGGAGGTCCATGGACCAACCCTAGACGAGGTCTAGAATTCACCCTGGACAAGATCCGAAGTCTACCCTGGACGAGGTCCGCGTCACCCCAGATGAGATCCGAAAGGCAAGCTACCTTGGACGACTTGAAAAACTACCTTGTGTCCCCTCCACTGTTACATAGCCCTAGGCAGGGAAAGAGCCTCCTTGTGCATGTAGCTGCAACCCCCTATCACCGCGAGCGTAGTGCTAGTAAGAGAAGAAGATAAGCTCTAACACCCCATTTATTATGTGTCTGAAGTTTTGCAAGGGGCTAAGGTTAGGTACACCGAGTTGAAGAACCTCGCCTATGCCATGCTCATAGCCTCAAGGTACACCGAGTTGGAGAAACTCGCCTATTGAGGTGCCACACATCATGAACCCACTTTGTGGCACAATGCACGTCTGGTCCGTGGTACACGAGCTCCTCGTGGCATGTACCATCACTGGGCCAGACCCATGTCGACCCAATAAAGAAGTCCACATCATTCTTGAGGAGGAAAGTTTGACCCCAACATGACTTAGGTTGGCCTCGATGGTTGGGTTGGGCCAAACGCCTCCTAGACTCGGTGTCCATACGAACGACGATGTACTACCTGGAAATCGCACGGAGCAAGGTAACTTAATGTTTCAAAGGTCTTGTAGGTTGTTAGGAGAGCCGCTGGCCTAAGGCTGTGCGCTTTCCTAGGCGAGCAATTGATGACCACCCGAATCGACGAAGGGCTACTGTTGTGGTAGGGTCCTTGCGCTACCTCGAGCTGATGATTACTCTAGCAAGGCAAGGTGTGCCAAGGTGTGCCATGACAACATCGACGTAGTGTCACACATGGGTGAATCTACCTCGGGCGAGGTCCATGGACCAACCCTCAACGGGATCCGAGGTCCAACCTCAGATGAGGTCCAGAGTCCATTTGGAGGAGGTCTGTGGACCAACCCTAGGTGAGGTCCAGAATCCACCCCAAACAAGGCTCGGAGTCCATCCTAAACGAGGTCCACCTCACCCTAGATGATGTCTGTGAGCCAATCCAAGACAAAGTCTGGAGACCAACCTCGGTGAGGTGTGATACTTCATGCACCGGCTACGTCACTATAGTGGGTTTTACACTCACACATGTATGCTTCTCAAAATGCACACAGCCATTAACTTGTTAGTGAATTAATACTTAATCCACTTAAATTTTTAGTACATCCGTGACCGAAATCACCTCTCTTGCATCTCCTCGCACTATGGTTTGATCAAGTCTTCAACTTTCTGGTTTGGGACAAAAAGACCAAGTCTTCAACTTCCCGGTTTAGGGGGCAAAAAGACCGTTTTACCCCCAAACCACCTTCCATGAAGTTTTGCTCTTTCTTTTCCTTGAAGCAGCCACATACTACATCTTCAACTCCATGTGGCCCCAATGACTTCTGGCCAAGCCTCTCATGCGTCCAGATCCCACCGAATCGTTCTCGCTTGTAAATGGGTCTAAGTCACTTGGCACGCCACATACTTCCCCGTGCATCATGATGGCACATAGCTTCCCTGACCATTCTGGGTCTCAACTCCTCACTAAGTTTAGCCCCAATCCACCTTGTTGTTGCTTGTCATGTCTACCACCTGTAGCTCTCACTTCGGTTCCTTGTCTTCACGGCTTGTAACCACTCTATTAGCCTCAGTCATCTTTCGACGACATCTTGATCGCTCTAGACCTCAACTCTCTAGATTAGTCCTAATCCCTTCTGCCTCATCATGACCTAACTCCGGAGTCCTACAACTAACAACAATAAACAAACCATCATATAACACTACACGACACATAAAATCATCAATTGAACAATTGATGAGCTAAGAATCCTTACCTTCACATCAAAATATTTCCGTATGCTTTAACACGCAACCCGTAATGCCCAACGACTAGCTATCACATCTTCAAGCATTCGGACTCCTCTGAACCATCTCTTCGTGCATCTGCCTCATCACTTGACGCACCACATGCACTAACTTGCCTCTTAACTATCTTTGTCTTCTCTGTACTTCCCGCTTGAGCCACTAGCCTCACCCAGACTTACACGACCGCTCGGACCACAGCACCTCGCCTAGGCCTAGTCCATTGCCGTTGATCTCTAACATTCTCTAAGCCATCTGTGCATCCAAAAACCAAGCAACTATGTCGAGCGTAAGTTTTATGTACTTAACTCATGCTGGTAAAAACATATATCATACAATGCAATAGAAACCCTCATACCTCCTAGCCATGATTCGACCTCAAACTAACTTAGCTCAACTCTACATATTCTCTGGCCACAACCACCGGTTTGACTGCTCTCCTCAGGCCAGTCGGACCACTCAGGTTGGACCGCCAGCCACTAACCAGTGTGACTAGCCAACTGATGTGACCGCATTTTCAATGTCAGTCACATCATCCACTCACATCTGATCAAACTGCACGACTCTAACTCCAAAACATGTTCTCTGGAAAAAAATAGCCGCCAACTAGAAATTGGTCACACCAAACCACCGGTCAGATCGCCAACCAAATTCCAGTCACACTGGACTAGTGGTTAGACTATCGTCCAGAAGCCACTCAGATCGCTTTACCCAATCCAGTCTGACCGGTTGAGGCAGACAACAACTCCAAATATGCATTTTTAAAAAATCAAACTTAAACATCAACACCATTTGTACAATAAAGCCAAATACTCTTCATACACCTTGGAATGACCTCTTGCTGAGTTCCAATGGGACGCTGGCAGCGCTAACTTCACATTGTCTTGAACTAGGAAGGGACGTCCCTTATTGGATGTACGCATTTTTGGGTTTTCACCTCCTCTGCCTTCGCATCACATTTATGTCTTCATCAACAAGGTTTGGTCTGAAAAGATAATGCAGCGCACAAACCAAATCATTCCTGGCATCGTCCATTATTCTTCTTCTCCTCGAAGGTTCAATCAATTGTTTCGAGAAAAAAAATGGAAAAAGGGGAAAGGGAAAAGAGAAAAGATAGAGGAATGTCGTCAAACGCGTCCATACACAGATCGTATACGGAAGATTTGTATGGGCTGCCATTGTTCAGCGAACCGATGCTCATCCGGCTGAAAAGACGTTGTCCGTGGTCGATGGGAATACAGACGTACTACAGTTGTTGCAATGCCATTGTGCCACGAAACGCTTCCTCTTAATTCTTGCAATGCTACCTTCTCCTGTGTCATCAGATGGTTGGATCTTGAAAGAGGACTTAATTTCAAACAGGAACTACACGTCATAAATGTATAATCCATAACACGTTTGGAACTGAAATCGAATTGATGAAGGTGTGGACATTGTCAATGCAGACAGAATCTATTGTGGATGAATTTAGCTATCTGATGTCGTGGGTTAGTGATAGTTAATTGCCGCCCCAACATGACACTGATCATCTAGCTGATGGTCCAAAGACTAGTAGCTATCAGCTGACCATAGCTTAAATTCCTCGGCTTAGTGCTCAAATATGTTTTTGCCCAAAAGTACAAAGCCACTCATGAGGTCAAATTCTATTATCCATGTATAGCAGTATGAGTGGAGGTGTTCTTGATTAAGTTCCTTTACCTATGGTCCTAGATGCATTAGTTTGTCTATGCATTGATAGCCTACGACATATACAATGTGTGAATATAGGAAGAACAAGATGGGAGATATTAAGCCATGCAAAAGTCCTTCTCAAAGTCAACTGCATAAACAAGCAAGTGAAAGAGACGCGTGGCGAATGGGCACAATTGCGTAGGAATTAAGACTGCTCTCATTGGCTCACTTAGGAAGATAATTTCCCTAATGGAAAGAAAAAAACAACGCACTGGATTTATAGTGATGTTGACCTACCCGTAATGGTAAGTATTAGACGAAAAAATGACATATGTAATTTTCAAAGGATTCACTCCCATTGGTACGTAGGAACAAGAATAATGTAGTCAAGGAAAAGGCAAAGGCACTATAGCCTAGTTACAACAAAAGCTTGAGATAATTTATAGACAAATGCAACCGTGGTGCATCACGACATGGAAAAGAAGAACCTAATACTTTCCCTCTCCTTGGCGAAAGTCACTTTAATTTTACCATTAATATACTACATGCATCTTACAATTGAAAGTAGAACTAGTTTTTTATATCTTTCTTTCAGAATAATTAGCTAGACTACATTTATATGTATGTTTCACAATGTTTCATTTATGCATTTCAGGTTGTGTCTATCTATATTATATATGTTATTTTTTATCCAATTAAATTTATCAAATTGTTCAGAAAACAGTCTTTAAAAGATGTTCAGAAAATATATATACACACGCCATCATTTGCTTTGCAATTTTCTTTCTGTGCCAAATAGCACCAACCACAAATTGATTCTACTGATGTCAATGTCTTTGCACGCAGATGTTCGGCACTCTCGTGGGCTTCTAATTGCTCTCAAGATGCGATCATATCTCAACCTGACGAAGGAAACATTCTCGTTTTCTTTTTTTACCTTTCTCCATTTCATCCTTTCGGCGACATAAAACTATAAACTCTCTCAGGACATTGCATGGCTCACATTGAACACCGGGAAAACATACTGGCAAACACTCGGCATCATCCAATTCTTAGCTGCCTATAAAAAGCAATGGTTCCTCCCTCCACTTACATGTGAAATGGACAATACAGTTGCGAATATAAGACGTGAGAATGACAGCTAGTAGAGCAAGGATTCTTCGTATCGCCTAAAGGTTCCCCTAGGAGCCTCGCCCCAAAGGCGAGAAAAGTTGCCTCCTGCTCGGCTAATCCTTGCGCCCTTTACCTGCTGCCTTTCCCCTTCCATATATATATATATATATGTGGGCTGCTTTCGTTTAAATCCTATGGATTGGTGATAGTTTCGATTAGTTTTAGCTGTCATGGAATTTGCTCGATCAGCTCCCCATGATCTAGACCGGTAAGAAGACGCTTCTTGTCGCGCAGCTTTCTCAGAACATTTTTTTTTTCTTTTTTGGGCATCTCACAACTTAGCCTTGGGACACCATATATCCGAGCTGGATTAACACTTGGAACAACATCTGTGGCCAGAAACCGGGGTGCGTCTCATTATTCCCTGTAGCTCCGAGCGCTGCTCCCTAGACAGATAGGATCATCGGGTTATGTGGTTAAGGAGCGCGAGTAAAAAACAGAAATCGACCTGCGGCAAGTTGGAGCACCGTCATACGACCATATGGTTCTCCATGTGAGACAGGAAGCACGTTACATGGATCAGGATAGCCGCTGCAGTGTGGAATAAGAACGGTTTTTTTTATAGGTGGAACAAAAGCTGCTAGATGCACCGAACAGTGTGTGGTTGGAGCGAGCACCGGACTAGGAGGGATGCACTGCATCCGGGCGGCTAATTCTCACTGTTTCGGACTTTTTCTGCTGACCACTGGGAAAACATTTAACCGGGTGGTCTCCATCTAGGCATCTAGATGGCGTCGACCGACGCCCCTTGGAAAATTTTGGAACGAGGAGATTCCGGTAGCCCGGAAAATTGTGACAGATGAGCTTCGCTCCACGGTGACAGGGAAGTTCACTAAAATCGCCATCAAAGACCAAGGAGATCAAGCCAAAAGCAAGGAAGGAAGAAGCTTTTTTGCGACATCATGGCGGATTCCTCCAGGGAATCCACACCCGCCACCTTGTTTAGTTTGCACGCGTTCCACACGGCCCAATTTTGTTTTGTTCCACGCGGGACGGCGGGGTCAAACGAGCGAGCGTTCGCCGCCGTCCGGCACGCTGCGGAGTGGGCCGTGAGCGCAGCCGCCCTGACGTTGCGATTGCGCACGGGAGCGACCCGGGTCAGCCGCGGCCTGTAAGGGGAAAGGAGCGGCGGCTCTTCCCATGGGCCGGTCTCCGTCCGTGTTGCCGGGCTAGCTTTGCGTTTGCAGGTGGGAGGAGCAAGCGCCGGACGCCGCCGCGGCCACGGTTTTGCTGCAGGCCCACCGTCTCGCCTAGGGCGCGGCACAAGTTTTCGGACGCGTTCGACCGGGCGGTTGGGCTCGTCTTGGTGCCGTGCCCGATGTGAGATTTCTTTCCCACAGCTACGCCCGCGGAGGGTGACTTTTAGTTTTTACTATAGTATCTAACTTTCAAAAGAAATATTTTCTCAAGACGAAGTCCACAAGTTAAATGATCTACATGTTAAAAGCCTAACATCTGTACTAATCAAAATCGCAAGTGAGTATCAGCCTCTCTATAATTTGTACCATAAACAACCAAAATTTAAAAATTTTAACTAAACGTCATAAATCGTAGTCGCAGCCAAACAGACCCGAAACCCGGAACTGCCCGGAGAAACTTCGCGGAACGGCAAAGCTCGGCGGGTGGGGAGTGTGACCCAGGCGCATGCGCGAGCGAACTACGAACGAGAACGACCCGCGCGGGTGCGCTACTGTTTCGTGTTGGTGAGGCCGAGCGCGAGCCACCAGGGCAAACCAATACATCCCATGTTGGAGTCAACGACTAACGCAGGCTACATGGCTAGGTTAGCCAAGCGGTACAGCCTAAGCTGAAGCTCATGGTGACTGGATCAAACGGCTCACGAGACTAAAGTACTGGAACATGGCCCGGCTTTAACTTTTGAGCTAGACTGGTAGCTGGTACAACCTAGCCCATATTCCAGCCTGATCGCCCATTTTGGACGGGTCTACGCTGGGCGTGATAGGTTCGAATGCAACCAAGCTGTCAGCTGGGCCAACCCAAAGCTTAGCTCAAATGACCGATGCTCAATCTTGCCATAACACATTCTACCTTGCAGTTCGGGGTTTTTTTTTTTTTTTGGAACGCAGGACTTTCAGTAGAACAATTCCTCCGGTTTTTCTTTGATCCAAACACGCCTCGTCTACTCGGAAGTAAGATGACTCTTCCGATTATCAGCCACTAGATTTTCCCCTCAATTCTCAGCACAAAAAAAAAACAGGCCTTATCCCTGGTATTAGCGGCGGATCTAGGTTTAGCGTACGTCCCGAACTAAATTTAAACTAGATAACAATCTAGTATACCATAAGTTTAGAACTATATTATAATATAACAAAAAATACGTCACTAATGCATCATTGATATAAAATTTTTGTTTAATGCTCAATACTTGAAGAGTTCAAGTTTTCAACACAAATCACAATAAAGTATATGAAACCATACAGAATGTAGCGTAATAAAGATACATCAAGTACCTCAAATCCTAAATGAAAATTTACTCACTATCTTATACGGCTAGTCCACTATTTCCTCATCAATAGTAGGACAATAACCATAAAAAATAAAATAAAATATGCATATAGATAAATTCAAAAAGCATGAAAATTACATTTGAAATAAATTAACTTACAACTTGCACGAAAAAGTTGTTTCTTGCACGACCTCATCCCTTGAATATATGTTATTTTGCCAGACCTGCTGATTATTCATACTAATTTTGAAGCATAAAAATAAATCCTACCAAAATATTAAATATATTTTTGGCCCTACCGATTATTACCTACTCATTGCTCCGCCGCAATTAATCACCTCAGATTCGCCGCTCAGCTGCTCCTGCTCTCAGACTCGTCTCACACACTCATTCTTGACTTATTGAGAGGTGAGAGCTCTTTTCTCGCCATCGCCGAGTCGTCATCCCCGTCCGCAAGCTCAACTTCAGCCTTCCTGGATACGCCACTGCTCGCTGTGCTGGCTCTCTGCTCGGCTACGGTTCCACGAGGGCGAGGGCGGAGGCCGAAGCCACGAAGACGCACCCGCGCAGGTCCACAAGGGGGTGGTGGGCGGCGGGACACGGCGTCGCTGACGCTGCGTGACGAGGGTGAGGGCGGAGGCCGGAGGGCGGAGCCGTGGAACTGGGCGGGACACGGTGTTCTTGCTTTTGTCCTAAAATTTTATTATTGTAATCATGAGCAAGATATTAGTGGCACATTATGGGGGGTGCTAAATCATATCCACGTGCATCACATCCCTGAGTGTGCCCTAGTAATTAAGTGCTAGTATTGATTTTTAAAATTGAGCCCTTTACCCAAAAGTCAAAATTTGAGATTACTAGTATAAATTTGAAAAAATAGTTGAAAAATGTATACAGATAAATTTCAAAGGTTTTCCAAAGGTTTTGGCTTTAGAAGAACTTATTTTAAGTAAAATTGAGTTTCTATCCCAAAACTACCAATATAGTATCTTATTTTGGATTTATACTCAAAAATTGGTCAAAATCAAATTCTAAAAGGAATTTGAAAATGTGTTCAATACCAAAAACTTAGAGTTGACCATTTCAAATATTACTAGTATTCAAAGGTTTTCCAAAAAGCCAACTAATCAAAAGTTATTTAGATTTGAAACTCATCTAAAATTTAGTTGACCTAATTGGTCACAATCTAGTATTTAAGTGAGTTTTGCCTTTTGAGCTAAAACTATTGACCTATATTGGCTCACAAGGGTATTTATAACTCATACATGTAATTGGATTCTTAAGATACTCTCAAATGCTCATTCTTGCAGTCTTAAAGAATTTATTGAAAATGAGCTTATTTTGAAAAATAAAAGCCTAATTGATAAAAACTATATTGAAAAGAATTTTAATTTTGGTATATAATTGAAAATGCTACACAAGTGGTTTTATGTTTCTTTGTGAAAAACTTTAGAGCAAGGTACAATATTATAACTTTTCTCTTCTCTGAAATCCAACTCTTGGCATGTTTCCAGAAAAATCGGAACGATCGGTAATCTTTATGCGATACTTCCTCTTTCTGGAACTACCGGCAGTCAAATTGCGGTACTTCTGATGTTTTTGAAAAATGTCTAATTTGTTTGAAAATTTGTTGATATCCAATCTCCTTAGACATACCTTTTGCTCCTCAAAGTCAAGTTGATCCTTTTGTCCTTATTAGCTACCTTCAAGTATTTCTTGACTCCATATGCCATTTTGATCTTTTCTTGATACCTTTATCGTGAAATGACATTCTCTGTAAAAGTGGTAGCCCTTTTAATCACCTTGACCTCAGTATGAGATTCACTCTTACCTTTTCAAATGAATCATTCTTTCCCTTTCAAGGTGGTATCATATCTTTTAAGTGGTATCTTCTGTATGATATCTCTCATAAATGGTATCCTTTCAAGTGATATCATCTTTTCTCTTTTCAAGTGGTATTTCAAGTGATATCTTCTTACAAATGGTATCCCCATCAAACTCTATCAGGTGAAAGTCATTGAAGAGAAGATCAAATGGACCTTGTGGGATACTAGTTGATCACACAAGTGTCATCAAGTTTTTTTTCAAGTGGAATCAAGCAACTTGATGTCATGTAGGCCCTCAAGTGGTATCAAGTTTCGACAATTGGAATTAATTATACTTGGTATCATTTATGTTTACAAATGGTATTTTTTTCACAAATGGTATCTAATGTCATCATAAGTGGTATAAACATCAAAGTGGTGAATGCTTTTATGGAAAAAGACAAAAGAACCATAAAATATTAAAAGGCACCTAGTTTGGATAAAAGGCTTACAAGTGGTACCTATTATGAACAAAAGGTTTATAATTGATATTCTTGATTCTTGGTGCTAGATGACATAAGGAGAGAAAGGTTAAACAAAAAAGGGAAGAATTATGAAGAGAGAAGAAAAACAAGCTAGAGGAGAATCCTTTATATGTCAAAGAAAAAGAAGAAAATCCCAAGTAGAACCTTTGTGTAACGGAGGTTTTTCTTTGTGAAAACACTATCTAGTATTTTCGGCTTACTCAAACAAAAGGGGTAGAGTATTAATATTGAGAAAACTATTTTATTTATTTGCCCAAAATATTTTATGAATATTGTGAATGAATATGTTTTATTCTCATTTGCTTCATTTGGTATTCTTTGCATCACAATTGGTTTTTGAGCTTTTAGTGAAAATCTATGTATCCTCATGCTTTCAAAGTACATTTAGCATAACTTTTGAATGGAGAGTCCTTCACTGCTACAGACAGCCCTATCACAGACGGTTCGGAACCGTCATCACGAGCAGTTCTGAACCGTCGGTGTTTAGGTGTCGATGATAGTTGGTGGTTATCACGAGGCGGTTCTGAGCCGTGCGTGATAACATACACATACTGACGGTCTTGAGTACTAACCGTGCGTGATAGTGCGATATCACGAGCGGTTTTATAAACAACCGTCGTGATACCTCACTATCACGAGCGGTTAGTAGTCAAGACCGTCATGTCTGAGACTATCACGAGCGGTGTTTGTTTAAACAACCGTGCGTGATACTCGTCTATCACGCAGCGGTTAATAATCAAGACCGTCATGATATACAATATCACGAGCGGTTTGTGTTACTAACCGTGCGTGATATTAGTGTATATCCTGACGGTCGGTTGTAAAGGCCGTCGTGATATCATTCACGCACGACGGTTTGTAACAACGAACCGTCGTGATACCATATGTATCATCCATTTTATTTTTGCTTTTGGCTAGCCTCGGGATATGCTAGCCATGCCCTCTCGAAAGCGACAAGCGTGCGATTATGATAAATGATGATATAAGTTAATTGCAACTCATAGTAAATTACAACAAAATTCGATACGGATGAATGTAACAAACGGCGCAGATCACATACATATATATATAGAATGAAAATCGTTACACAACATCGACAAATGAATTCAATTGAAGGAGAATTGTTTGATTATGCAGTTGAATCCAATGTTTCAACATCTAATTATCACCATTGCCGTGTGGAACTCTCCATTCTTATTTATGACCTCTGCTAGCAAGAATTGGGAGATGGTTCCACGAATATCGACGAGATTGTCAAGATCGTATGCACTTTCGTCGAAGTTCACCACCGTCGCTAGGAGCAATGTTAAGTCATTAATTAGCATATGTGTGTAACATAAATACATATATATAATCAGAAAATAATAATTATTGGAAGGACCTGACAAACCTCTGGATCATTGATCTTAGTACCCATGATTTCCTTCATATGGCGGCAAAGCGTAGAATCCACATACGTTGCCACAGCAGTAGCTGGTGGCATTGCAAAATAGAATTACATACATCGGTATTGTCAATTCTAGAGGCATTATAACAAAGTATGATATAGGATTGTTGTGTTGTAGCGGGTACCGGAAATCGCGTGTTGTGTCGTAGTGTGTCACTGGATTTTTTGTCGTGTGTTCCTCCTTGGGCAACATAATCGGCAAACGCCCTACGTGATTCAAAAAACTTAGCCTCGGCCGTGGCAAACAAAAGAAATATTACAATAGAGTTATGTATGGAGGAAATGAGTTTACCTGTTAAGTACTTCTTGCACACGACTGAAGTCGTGGTTGCTCCTAAGGAGGGAATCAAGGTATATTACCTTGCTCCACTTTGGTACAATCACAAGCAAAATCCAGTGATGCCTAGTTATGTGTGTCGCCACAGTGATTAATCCTAAGTTCATGCTGCATGTAAAGTACAAATGAAACATATGTGTGGCAACTAGTGAAGCACTTACCCTTGGTTGAAGGGTACCATGATGTACTCCTTGTCGGTGTGAGCAATCAATCCCCTCGTTATGTAACCTTGCACGAAGGATGCATCCGTGTTGATAGATTGCTCGGAGACCAAGCGAGGGTCGAGAAACCCACCGGTCGTCGCGATTGCGGACTTGTTGGATCATGTATCTATACATAAAGAAAGAGTAATGACATTTATCGTATAACGTGAATGTAGAACTTCATTATAAGTACACTTACGATGTCGAAGATCGTAGAAGTGAGGCGTCGAGTTCGTCGAGATTGAATAGTAAGAATAAATCTTCGAATGTCACGACGATGTAGCCCGGTCGTGGAGGAAATGTGTCTCGTTATATTTGAGTGAATGCACTCTGCGGTTTGGCTTCATGTTGGACTTCTCCATGTACCGGGCATGCAATCTATTGCAAATCATACCAAGTGGCGTAATTGTGAGTCGGGCACCAACGACACTCCTAGAGTAAACGTCCATGGCACGGACGCGGCTTAATTTTCTTCGCATGAGCCTTGGAGGCCTTGGAGCCTCGCTTGTGATATGTTCTCGGTGGCGTCTCGGCGGGAGCCGATGCAACAGACTTTACTGGATTTGGAGGTGGAGGTGGAGCCACCGGAGCCGATGTGCCAGGTCCAGGGCGACGTCCCTCTTGGGCCACTGGATGTGAAGATTGTGGCACGGACATGTCGAGGACGATGTCCCTCTTGGGCCTTGAATGAATGTGTGGACGGCATCCCTAATGTCTTAATCTCTTCGTTTGGGGCTTCTCAAGAGGGACGGAATTAAAATATCATTAATCGTGTCCACTGGACCTTTATGAAACCGGTGTCTACTTGTACACGTGCACCGGCGTCCCCGGCAGCAATGGATACACCATGCCTCTCCAGCGTCAACGGGAATAGAGCCAACAAGCCTGACTTTGAGGCTGCAAGGCATGGGCTCCTACATAACGATACAAGAGATCAGTTAAGGCGTCTACCAGAGAGATCTATGTACCATTCTAAAGAGGTACATTACCTGAATGTCATCAATACGTGGCGGTCGTCGCTATGTTCGAAATTGGTGTGGACGCGCTCTTTGCGCGACGTTGAGTGGGACTGGGTACCGCAGTACTAGGAGTGGGTTGCGATTGGTTGCGGACTTGTCTCGGTTCTTCCCCAGCGAATCTATCTCTCCTCGAAGTGAGGCCGTCGCTCTTGAAGTGAGGCGAGATAGTTGTTCCTCAAGTTGAGCATGAAGCTCTGTTTTATTTGTTCATTGCAGACGCCTTGGATCTCTTCCTACTCCTATATGTCTCGGAGTAACTGGAAATCCGTGCCTCCAAGGTACATAAACCCCATGCCTCGTGTGCGACACTGGTGCTCCTTGTTTCCCAAGGCTGTGATAGTAAATCTATCTCCTATATTCTTCAAAGGAGCCACAAGAAGATTCGGTAGTCAATGATTCGCAAGAGGCAATTAATCATGTTATTTTTCAACCCATGAAGTTCAAGAGGTGTTAACAACTATCTTGTTGAACATATTTTACCAGCGTTGGGACACTTCCTCATCTGCGGGGTTTTGAAAGAGACACCGAAGATGTGGTTGATGACCGCGCTCTTAACCGATTCGGAAGGCTCGTTTGCGATCCGGCAAATGGCGAGAGGCCTCCGATCGGATTGCAACCTCATCCCGCATCCTCCATTGCGGGATTTTACCGCGTACCAGCGATCCGAGTCCGTGAGGGTGCGTGTTTTTGATCGAAGGTCCTTGTGCGCCGCACTTTGTTGTTCAAATTCGGTCGTCGTTTTCATCGCACAAAGGCCTCCCATGTTTCGGCGACACGAAAGGATACTTCGTGAAGGGTGTGACATCCTCGGCCACGTACTTTGTCACAAGAGTGCTTTTAAAATTCTTCCATGCTTTTCCCATCGCGAGGCGCCGCTGTTGCACGAGTCCCGTGCTCTGCTGAACTCGAACAATTTGTAAGTTCCTCCCATAGCTGATTTTGTGATCATTTGTCAAATCTTTCCAGCTTGCTATGGTGATGGGGACCGTTGCCTTCCAATTATACCACGGTAGTCCGAAATGATGATTTGCTTTCGACGGTTCCAGAGGGACCCCATCCGAGAGACCACCGTGATGGTCATTCGAACTGTGGCCATTTCGATACTCGCGCCACGTTTAGATTTCGCGATCTTGGGAGCGTGAGACCCGGATGACGACGACGAAGGCGTGTGGACGCCATCTCTTCTAAGAAAAACTAATTGCGGTGAGCTATGGGCCTTCTAAATAGGCCTTGCAGCTATCAAGTGCAGCATATATTATATGCTACATAAAGCTAACATGTGAAGCATATATCATAAAGCTAACATGTGAAGCATATAACATAAAATACATGTGAAGCATATATATATATCATAAAGCTAACATGTGAAGAACAGGGAGGGACCGGCGTCGGGAGGTAGCGGCGTCGGGAGGGACCGGCGGCGTCGGGAGGGAGAGGCGTCGGGTGGGACCGGCGTCGGGGCGGCGTCGGGAGGACCGGCGTCGGGAGGCGGCGTCGGGAGGACCGGCGGAGCGGCAGCGGCGGAGGGAGGGACCGGCGTCGGGAGCGGCGGCGTCCGGAGGAGGACCGGCGTCGGGAGGGACCGGCGTCGGAGCGGCGGCGTCGGAGGAGGGACCGGCGTCGGGGCGGCGGCGTCCGGTGGGAGGGACCGGCGTCGGGAGGGACCGCGGCGTCGGGAGCAAAACCTAGCTAGCGGGCGCCATTGCAGAGTGGAGACAAAGAGATGCGGCGGATGAGCGGACTCCGCGAGACCTAGTTGCGGTATTTATAGATGATCTATCACGACGGTTCTATCAATATAACCGTCGCGATATTCGATATCACAGACGGTTCTATATATATAACCGTCGTGATATCTGATATCGCGCACGGTTCTATATAGAACCGTCGCGATATATATCACTGACGGTTATATATAGAACCGTCAGGATGTTTTATCACGACGGTTTCTTTTTATAAACCGCTGTGATAGTTCACTATAAATACCATGACTAGCTAGGTTCCTATGTCATTTCACAATTACAATATGGAACATAGATACATTTATGAAAACATAAGCATAACCATAAATATAACAATATGGAACATACATACATTTATGAAAAACACAAGCATAACCTATATCATTTATTACACTTTGGCTATATCATTTTAAATAAAGCCCTTCACGATGATCGATACGCATATAGCTTGCTTCATCGCCTTGTTCTTCATCGAGCCTGATGCCGTCTCCGAATGGAGGCAAATCATCAAATTGATTGTACTCTTCCTCATCCACAACATTCTCAACCCCGACAATCCTTCTTTTTCCCTGAAGAACTACATGGCGCTTCTTATTTGCCGGGTCGGTTACATAAAATACTTGAACAACTTGCCTCATGATACGAATGGTTCGTCTTTGTATCCTACACATTCGAGGTCCACGGTAGTGACGCCGCACTTGTCAACCTTTACACCCGTGGGAGTTGGACCCAACGACACCGAAATAGAGGAATTTTGAAAATTACGTAGTCAAGCTCCCAAATCTCCTCTACAAGCCCGTAGTACGAGCTTGGGCGGTGATCTTGCCGTGCGAATCATAGGCATCTATGCGGACACCGAGTTAGACTTGTGCTCTTTCTATCTTGATCATTGTATAAAATGTGTAGCCATTAATGTCGTATCCTTGCCATGTCACAATTGTAAATTTTGGCCCTTTGCCAACCATTGTATTGTTTCATTTGACGACCTCCTAGTCAATTGCGCCTTCAACCATTCGTTGAGCCGACGGTTGTGTTGTCTCGTGATCCAAACTTCGACCGGCTGCATTCTCCGACGTAGCATGTCCTTGTGCTCTTCAATATATGGGGTCACTTGGTCATGTGTTGTAAAACCATGAAATGGGCTTGAGCATACGTATTTTGATCCGGAGTTATTGCTTTCCTCCCGATAGTCCCTATACCCTCTAACCTCCCCTCGTGACGAGATAGAGGTACACCTATCGGCTCTACCTGAGCCATGTAGCCGATGCAGAATTCAATGACCTCTTCTGTTGTATAACCTTCGATGATGCTACCCTCCGGTCGAGATCGATTGCGTACATAGGACTTGAAATTCCATGTACCTCTCGAAGGGTACATATGACGAGAAATACGGGGCCACATATTTTTATCTCTTTCACAAGGTGGACAATGAGATGGACCATGATATCAAAAATGATGGAGGAAATACATCTCTAGATGACATAGAGTTGTCACCACCTCGGTTTGCGAGCATCTAGTCCATCCGGATCAATGACCTTCGAGCAATTGCGTTGAAGAAATAACATAGCCTTATGATTGTCACTCGAACCTTGTTCGGCAAAATACTTCTAATTGCAACGGTAGCATTTGAGTCATTAGCACATGACGATCGTGAGACTTCATGCCAATTAATTTCAAATGTTCCATGGAAACAAGTTTCTTCATGCTTGTGGAGTGGCGGATGGAACTTTCACACCATTTAAGGACCGGCACAATTCAGTTCTCTCGGACTTAGACAGTGTAACATCTTTGGGGAAGGTACGTCCGCCTTTATCGGTCTCTATCGGTGCTAACTCGGTCCCGATGTTCATAGCGACCAAGTCACGCCTTGCGTTAACACCATCCTTTGTTTTATCGGGAATGTTCAAGAAGAGACCAATCAAACTGTCACATACATTCTTCTCTCGTGCATGACATCGATGCAATTGCGAACTTCTAAGTGCTCCCAATAAGGCAAGTCCCAAAATATTGACCTCTTTTTCCACATGTTCTTCCTCAATTTCGTCCCTTGCCAAACACAACATTTATATCCTTGACCATATCAAACACCTCTTTCCGCTAAAAGGTCTTGGTCTTGAGTCATCCTCTTTTTTCCGTCAAATTGTTTCTTCCTCTTGCGGTATGGGTGATACTTTGGAAGGAACCTACGGTGACGCATGTACAGTTTTTCGCGAGTTGTTCAACCACACTCTCGGTATAATCTAAGCGGTGCGGACACGCTTTGGCTCCTTTTATACTCAACCCCGACAAAGTTACCAAGGGCGGAAAATCATTAATGGTGCGAACAACATGGCGTGTAGAGTGAAGTTCTCTCGCTTGTCCGCATCCCATACATGTACCCGTTCATTCCACAAGATTGCAAGATCTTCCACCAATGGGGCTAGGAACACATCAATATCGTTGCCGAGTTGCTTGCCCTTGGATAAGTAGTGACATCAAAATATATTTCCGCTTCATACACGACCAAGGAGGAAGGTTGTACATGCACGAGTCACGGGCGGTGCTATGTCGTTGCTCATGTTACCAAAAGGATTCATTCCATCGTACTCAACCCAAACCTTATATTTCTCGGTTCCACACGAAATCTACAAACATCCTATCGATGTTCCTCCACCGCGTAATCAGCAACATGTCTTATCATTCCGTCTTTCTTACCGCCGCTCGCGGTTAACGCATCAATCTTGCATCCTTGCGGTTTGCAAATAAACGCTTCAAACGGGGATTACGGAAGATACCACATGACCTTAGCAGGAGGTCCTTGCTTCACCTCGATGCCCTTCCCATCATCAGAGTCATTTTTACGCTTGTATCGGGATGCTTTGCACACCGGACAAACATGTAAGCTACCATACTCTTTACTGATGACAGGATACAATCATTCCGACATGCATGTATTCTTTCTACTTCCATTCCTAATGGACAAAGAATCTTCTTGGCTTGGTAGGTGGTTCTCGGCAACACATTTCCCGTTGGAAGCATGTCCACTAGGAGACCTAATAATGCCGTGAAACTCTTGTCGGACCAACCATGGCTTGCCTTCAATTTTAGCAGTTCTAGAACTGATGACAACCTCGTGTATTGCGGCTTGCAGCCCGGGAACAAAGGTTTCTCCGAGTCCTCCATCAAGCCCTCGAATTTACCAAACTCTCTCTCACTATAGTTCCCTTCTGCATCACGTAACATCTGATCCAGATTGTCATCCTGCGACCTATCCTCATGATCCAGATTGTCATCCTGCGACCTTTCCTCATGATCGAAAGAACAGGTCCACAACCGGCATATCGTTGTCTCCTCGACTATGTCATAAGAGCCGTCTTGTGTACTACTCTTCTCTTCACCGTGGATCGGTCCAACATTTGTACCCTTTTCGAAACCCTTGAATCAAGTGAGCTTCAATCTACTGAGTTGCTAAACATCTTGAGATTATCACAATCAATACATGGGCAATACATATATTTCATCCCTTCTTCAACATATCCATTTCGGTAGCCCTTCTAAAAGCGTACACGCCAAGAATGTACTCTTCACTCACACGGTTCTCAACATACATCCACCGGTCCATCTACGCTACACAAGTGACAAATGGGTGTCAAAATGATTATTACCCTACTACTAACCTCGATCGATCACTAAGAATGTTAAGCAATTGAGTACTAATCTCGATCGATTACTAAGAATGTTAAGTAATTAAGTATACTAACCTCGATCGATCACTAAGAAGACGGTGATATTTTTCGCCTCAACTCCCTAAAGCCGCCGCCTTGCTCCACCGATGCGGCGCAATGAAGCAGATCGGTGTCGACATCCTTCAAGCAAGCACGCCAAGCAATTAATACTGCGAGAATATCACGACGGTTCCAACCACAAACGGTGCGTGAAAATGACATATCACGAGGCGGTTCGTATTAATAACCGCTCGTGATAGTCTGATATCCGCACGGTTCTTAACACGAACCGTCGTGATGTATCTATCACGCAGCGGTTCGTGTTAAGAACCGTGCGGATTGTTTTATCACGAGCGATGCGTTAATACAACCGTCTCGTGATGCTCGATTCTTCGGCACCCACATTGCCGACTTATTGATGGCGACTAAGTATCACATACGGTTCATAAGTAACAACCGTCTGTGATAGTTCAACACCGCCTTACTGAGATAATATCTCAAAGGGGATTATTACCCTTATAGAGTAAACAACACCGATGAACCACCTGGCTATCAGCGCGATCTCTGTCTCCCCCCTGCTCCCTCGGCGCGCGTTCGAGCCCCCGCTAGCACCTCCATCGCGGCACGTCCGGTTCATACTAAACAACACACTCTTGCCGTAAGTGTCGTAAGTGTGTCTTGTTTAGTGTGGACCGTCGTGCCACGAAGGGTTTGTTAGCTTGTCATCCTGTAATGATCGATCTGATCAATGTGTTGTTGTGTTTTTGTGCTTGCCTCTGTATTTGCATCACGTGAACAAAGGTTTCTCCGAGTCCTCCATCAAGCCTCTTCCCACCAAAATAACTGGCCTCAAATCGCCTAGGCTCGAGTGCGCAGCAGTGGCTAAGATCTGGATCGAAATGAAGACGAGGCGGCCTGAGCAGCGCATTAAATGCTTCGTGGCATTATCACCGACGGGTTTTTATTGCAAACCGTCTGTGATCATTCACAGACGGTTTTATATTAAAACCCGTCTGTGAAAAGTTGAATTATCGCAGACGGTTCTTAATAAACAACCGTGCGTGATAACAGATTTTCCTGACGGTTGTTTATTAAAAACCGTCTGTGATAACCAGCTTTTCACAGACGGTTGTTTATTCAAAACCGTCTGCGAAGTTGACAACACAGACGGTTGTTTATTAAGAACCGTCTGCGATAACAAGCTATGATAATGAAAAGTCAGAACGTATCTCTTGTGTTTCGTGTAACGTATCTCCTTCGTTATACGAAGCGTCTCTTTGGTATACGAACCGCCGTCTTTGAAGGTTATATATGCGCCGCTTCTTCTACATACGTCTCGTGTCCTCTCATCATTCTTACTACCTCTCTTCATACATACGCGTCTTGTCTATTTCATTAAAATGTCTACTGTTCCGCTTCTCATCATCTCCTTCCTCTCTTCTCTTCATCATGAATTGTTCGGCCGCAATCTGACACAAGCGGCCAGCAATTCACGACTCGACCTGCTTCGCGGTCACGCCCTCCTCTCCTTCCCCAACTGTCTTCCATCCGTCAGCTGTACCTGACCATCCGCCGTCGGCAGAGGCGTCTCGCTGCGGCTCAAGACAGGGAAACAGCCATTACCCTCGTTCTACTATACAACGTGCGCAAAGTCAAGAAGCGATACACGATCGCATAGGTCGATGGATAGCATTGCCGATCAATTAGATCGAGCGATTCGAGAATCATACCATGCTATCCTCTACGAGATAATGACGTACGCTGAGCATTTGCCAGCGCTGGAGGAGGAGGTGGTGAGGACAACGGCAATGTTAGCGGCGTTCGAGAACGCAGCGGGCCCTCCTCCAACTCCCAGAGGCGAAGAAGCGTACGAAGCCCAGAAGATTAGAATCTGGGAAATGCTTTATCTCTGCGACATTTGTAATAGATCTCCCTCCACTTGATATTAATAAAATTGTCTTTTATTTCTGATCCCCCTGTGTCTTTACAAATTTGAATTATGACAGACGGTTTTTTATTACAAACCGTCTGTGATAATTCCAGATTATCACAGACGGTTTTTAATACATACCGCTCGTGATACTAAATATCCTGACGGTTCATAAGTAACAACCGTCGTGATAGTTCCCCGCCCATCGAGATATCTCAAAGGGATTATTACCCTTATAGAGTAAGCAACACCGAGTGAACCACCGACTATCGTGATCTCTCTCTCCCCCGCTCCCTCGGCTGCGTTCGAACCCTCGCTCACGCGGCGCCGAGGTCGAGCTATTTCTATTAAATCCGTCACGACATGTGGGTCCCACCTACAAAAGTTCAAAAAAAAGATATTTCCAGATTCTTCGGTGAGCCAGCCGATCGACATACCCGACTTCTCCGGTGAGCGACCATCTATCTGCATCTTCCCACTTCTTTTCTTCATCTCTGGTCTCTGGATCACGTACGCCTAGAATTATCACAGACGGTTCTTAACAGGAACCGTCTGTGTTATCTGGCTTTTCACAGACGGTTCGTGTTAATAACCGTCTGTGAACTTTCACAGACGGTTCTTAACAGGACCCGTCTGTGTTATCTCGATTGGTATAGACGGTTCGTATTAAGAACCGTCTGTGAAAGTTCACAGACGGTTATTAATAACAACCGTCTGTGATGTCTCAATTATCACAGACGGTTCATGTTAATAACCGTCTATGAAAATATCACAGACGGTTGCCAGTAAAACCGTCTGTGATGTACCCGTCCAGTATAGCCTCTTCTGTAGCAGTGCTTGTTCGAAAATTCTAGTTGGAAAAGTTTCTTAGGAGTCTAAAGTTCATTTATGAAAAAATTGAAAGCATTTCAACTTTATTTGAGAAAGTTGTGTACTTTTCTCATTTTGACAAAATGCTAAAATTTCATAACATCGCATGATTTTGAGCAGTTTGATGATTTTGTATATTTCAGTGTGCTCATAATATGAGGAAGGCATAATAATGACTTTTGATCTCCTATTGCTGATCTATATTGACAAATTTTCTTAGATTTATTAGACTTCTTTAAGTCAGTTTTTCAGCTAGCTTTTGAAGCTTAATTGAATGCGAAATCCTAAAAACCGGAAACTTCAAATTGGAGTGTGCTTTAAATACTACAATTGGTATCAAATGCCAAAAAGGGGGAGAACTTCAAAAGCCTTAATGGATATCTCAAGAGTAAGATGTTTTGAATGTGTTTCAAATAACTTTTCCTTTAGTTACCTTAAATTCCCTCTTGGTCATATGTATCTATTTTTATACCTTCTTAAGACCACATTAAGTTGAATTAATTGGTATCAAGCTCCACATATTAGAAATTCTCCATTTTGGTTTAATCTTTTTCTTGTACTTTTTGGTGATAAATGCCAAAATAGGGAGAATTGCGTATAATAGCATTGATAAAATGATAAAATGTCAAAAGAATGAGAAAGGGGAGAATTATGTTATATAGTGTAAAATGCCAAAAAGGAAGAATAGTAAAAATGCCAAAAAGGAGGAGAAGGGAAGAATAGCAACTTGTTAAAATTGTCAAAAAAAAAGGAAAATTCTTTTACCTTAGTTGAATTTCCTATCATATGTTCATTTTCATCTAAATGCTATTATTGCTAATAGATTTGTCATTCATCACAAAAAGGGGGGAGATTGTAAGTTTAAACTACATTAAGTTGATTTTGGTGATAATGACAAATCTAATTATGAGACTAATTTGTTTATTGATTATGATTTTGCTTAGTCTCATTTGGATGAAAAGGTAAAAATCATAAAAGGTATGCATTCGATATCATATTCTTATATCTTAGTGCATTCTTTGGATTCAAAATATAGACTGAACTCCACAAAAAGTCAAACATGAATATGTGCATATGCCTTTATTATATACTCTAGTATGCACGCATTTAGGGGAGTTCACTCTATGTTTTGAGGTTTCATTAGTATTGATCCACGTTTATCTTTCCACATACTAAGAATCTTTGCTTTGAAACATATCCCTTTAATATATATATAGCTTGTGTAGTTCATATGTATTCATGATCAGGTTGTCATCTAGTTCCTATATTATGTGTTAATGGTTGGATGATTAATGACAACCGGATGAATAAGTTTTGCTTAAAAAGCTTATCGTAGAGTATACAAGTGTTGTGTACATGTTGTATACTCGAAATTCAATTTTTATCTCATTATCCGTTGAGATTGTCATGAATTACCAAAAAGGAAAGATTGTATAATCTAGTCACTCCATTATGAGTTAATGGTGGAGTTTTAGTAATTGATGACAATTGGTTTGTAGACTAATATTTTTCATGAGTTGGATGGATATGTTAGGTTTCATAAATGAGGATGACTTGGGATGACTTCATGTGTTGAAGATCATTAAGTCAAGTGAAGAATGCATTATGAGTTGATGCATCGAAGAGGAGATGATTATGTGTTGATCATCAAGTCAAGTGAAGATCCATCATGTGTTGATGGAGTTGAAGTAAATGATGCATCATGAGTTGCATCATGAGTTGATATATGTCAAGACTATGACCAAAGGCTAAGGTATGACTAGCTAAGGCTAAGAATGTGTTTCTAGTCTTTTACCGATCTTGGTGTTTGGTTAAAAGATTGGGTTGCTAGTATAGGTTACCATACGATTAAGAGGTGTCAAAGCAGCGTGGTCGGAACCGATGTGGTCGAGATCTGTGTGATCGAAACCAGTATGGTCGAGATCTGTGTGATCGATGACCAGCGTGGTCGAACCAAGACGGTCGGAACTGACGTTGTCGAGATCTGTGTGATCGATTACCAGCGTGGTCGAACCAAGATTGTCAGATCTGACATGGTCGAGATCTGTGTGATCAAAACCAGCGTGGTTGAACCCACGTGTCTGAATTGACATGGTCGAGATCTATGTGGTCGAAACCAGTGTGGTCGAACTAACGTGATTGATACAACATAGTCAAAGATCAACGTAGTGATCAGAGATCTGTGTGATCGAAAATTGATGTAGTCGAAGATCGACATGGTCGACGTGGTCGAAACCTGAGTGGTTGGAGACCTATGTGGTCGAAACGAACAACGTGGTCGGAGACCAGTGTGGTTAGAAACCAGCATAATCAAAGACCTGTGTGGTTAAGCCAGATAGCGTGGTTGGAGGCCTGAGAGGTCGATCAAGACAATGTGGTCGGAGACCTAAGCGCCTGACCAGCGAGCAGTACTACCGGCTCTGTATGAGCGGTACTTTCAATTTGTGGAATGACCAGTTTGTGTAGCTGTACATTTTTCCAGAGAGAGCTTTGTGGAATCTTTTCATCCCCGAAGAAATCGGTAGTTCCGCTTGTGTGGCACGGTACTTTCGATGATCGGTAGTATTGGATTTTAGCCGTCGGAACTATCAAAATTGTTTGTAATGGCTAGTTTTCTGACCGTTGCTGAGGGGAGTGAAAGCACCGGTCGTTAGCCGGCGGTACTTCTGAAAATCCTATTTTCTCAGGTGTTTTGCTTTCAACAGCTAGTTTTTGTGGTGTGCGTATATATACTCCTTTGTGGCTAGTTGGAGTAAGATTTTTGGCAGTATATTTCACTCCTTTGAGCTAGTGTGAGATCCTTCTCTCAATTGTGCATGTGTTGCACCTTGTGAGCAAGGAGGAAGGCTCTACATTGCATGTATTGTATCTAGAGGTGGATTGAGTATCCACTCAAGCTTGTGCATTCGTTGTACATGGTGAGAGTCAAGCGATGGGTTGACTTATTACTCTTGGAGTTTGTCGATTCCTAGACGACGTTGGAGGCGTCGTGCGTGTTGATTTTCTCAAAAAATGTTGTGAGAAGATCCGACGAAGTTGTGAAGGTTGGAGCTCACCCACCCAGAGTGGGAAAGAGCTATCACTAGTGGATTGAGGTGTTTTGGCTTAATTCATGGAGCCAGCCCAATTCGTTTGGGCTAATCTCAACGTGGACTAGGAGGAGACTGGCAAGTCTCCAAACACCATGGTAAAAAGTAACCATGTCAATTGTGGTTTATTTTCTTATGCTCAATTTATATTCAAACAATTTACATTCATAAAATTAAATTGATTGTTATCCTAGATTTGCAAACCTCTGACCTAACCTTATGGTGTTTGTGCACTTAGGTGAATCTAGTTGTTTTAGGTATTATTTGTGTTAAACCAATTTGAGTTAATCTTCCGCATTATATAGTTGGTTTAGCCAAATAGAAATTAATAATTAATTGGAAGAGAATTTTTAAGACCGCCTATTCACCCCACTCTAGTCGACCTCCTCGATCTTATAACAGGCCCAGATCAAACAGGGGTAAGCCTAGAGCACACCACCACCACCACTACCCGAGCCCCTTACTCGAGCTCAAGAGGCCTCACCGCTTCACCATGGAGCTCCATCACCATTTGACCCCCCTCCCCTAGCTTGAGAGGCCTCAAAGACCCGTTGCTACCGCGTGGGGTGGATCTCCGGCCGGAGCTTCCTGAAGGGTGACAACAAGCATGGTGAGAGAGGAAGGAGGAGGCAGAGGGGGAGAGAGGGAGGCATGCGTGGCTTGGCGGGCTCCTGTGCCGTGAACTCCAGTCACTAATGATGATGAGCCGTGGGAGAGGAGGATGAGCAGTAGAGGTAGATGGAGAAGGGAAAGAAGCAATATATAAGGAGAATGAATAAGATAGGAATGGTGGAGTTGAGTTGACACCGAAGTGTACTATGTTTATCATTGCCCATATTTTTATTATGTGGTGGGTACGCTGGAAAAGTGAAACATGCGCAAATGTTAAAGGACAAAAATCTAGTATATGTGTGATATGGCGTTGAGATGGATAATCCATGATCTATTACATTGTGTAGTGGTGGAGGGAGGCTTTACCTGTAGGGTCAATTGACCCCGCAGGTTTTTGCAAAACACTTTTATTTCTATTGATAATTTTATAGAAATTCATATAGTTTTAAAGATTTCGAAAGGATTGACCCTCACAAGGTTTTGATTCTAACTACGCCATTGACATTGTGGATAGCCTTAGCAGTGGCTAACATCCCATCATTGTCTGACCATTATTAACAGGAGTCGCAACAGCCAACAGCAGGCTTTTTCGACCAATTACCATGTGCTTGTGCATGGGGGAGAGATAGAGGCATCCATCGGTCAAACAGTACGACGACTGGGCGAGTGATATGGCGTTGAGATGGATAATCCATGATCTATTACACTATGTAGTGGCGGAGGGAGACCTTACCTGTGATATCAATTTTATAGAAATTCATATAATTTTAAAGATTTTAGAAGAATTAATCCCACAGGGACTACACCACTAATACTGTGGAGTGGCTAAGATCCCATCATTGTCTGACCATTATTAACACCCGTAGCCAGCAGTAGGTTTTTTTGATCAGTTACCATGTGCTTGTGCATGAGCATGGAGGAGAGAGAGAGAGAGGCATCCATCGGTCAAACAGTACGGCAACTAGGTGAGTGAGGGTAAGCTTGGTAGCAAACAGTGGCAGAGGGGAGAGTACACACGAGATATAGCAGATGAGGGTACCAGCAAGAAAACATTATCCCTTCTTGCAGTCCCAGCAGCAGCTAGTAGCCATGTAGCTAGGCTACATGTTCGTCCGTACCAAACACATCCGGTGGAGTGTTTGCCTGCGCACCCACCATATGCATGACGCCCGTACCAACCTCAGATCAATCGCTGCTCACCTGTCTAGAAGAGAAAGTGGAACAGACGCCAGAGCAGCAGCAAATGGCCGATGCCGATGGCCACTGTCCCCATGCTGCGAGCGGACTGATGGATGATCAAACCCACAACTATTTACTCTACCTTCGTTACCCGTTCGAACATCGCTACACAACATCTGGATGCCAAATAGCGAATTGTTCGCATGTAAGCGCAGCCCTTTTTTTTTTCAAAAAAATTTAGACTCTTGACGCTCAGTTTTGCAAATCCAGTATCCTCGTTATGCTCGATAGGCATATACCAAACTAAAGAAGCTCGACAACTGGGCAGGATTGTATTAGTGCTAATCATGCTTAATTAGCGTCAATTATAAAATATGTTGATTAATTAGTATTAATCATAATTAATTAGTATTAATTAATTACATATCGAGACACCCTTGCTCGGTTGCTCGCCTGCTAAGGCCCCTTTCGATCTGCCGAGTTACAATAACTTCGCAGTAAGACCTACTGCTGCTATAGCGTGGCAGGCGATATATGTCATTTGCTGAGCTTAGTGAAGGAGTTAGTTTTGCAAAAATAAATATCTAAGAGGTAAATTTGAAAAAAGATTGCTACAATACCATATGTGTGAAAAGTTCCCAAATAGCCATCTTCGTTATTGTCACTGTATATCAAATGCAAGCTAGCTTCTCTGGAGTTTCAAAAAAACAAAAGCTAGCTTCTCTGGTATCAACCGTTTGATCCGACGAGCAAGGCGATTTTTGTCTGCTTGATCCTGGGAAGCTAGCAGTGTTAGTATCCCAAGTTATACATGATTCTCACACCGACAGGACGACCGAGAGTCCGAGATCATATGCAGGGGCGGAACTGGGCCTCGGACAGCCGAAGCAATGGCCTGAAGCCCAACTAAAAAATCTTACTAATTACTGTAGCATCAACAGTGAAAACCTTAATATCTTTCTTTTTGATGGGCTTTCCAATAGGGTGAGCCTGAGGCTGGGCCTCGGGCTGGCTCCGTCCTTGATCATATGTGAACATCATCCTATTTTCTGGAAAGGATCATCACGTGGGTCTTTGGCCTGCAGTTTGAGTAGGGCAAATTGGTAGAAGTAGCATCAGATCGACCAAGCTTAATTTCATAGAAAGCTTACCTTTTGTTTCCCATAGTTATCGATCTTCATCCAAACGGACCAAATATCCGCGTCTCATGCAATACCTGCACGGCTGTAGCCGATCTGGGTTCCACAGAAGCTAGTAGCTGTGAGAGCCAGCATCTGCTTCCCTCTGGCATCCGAAACGTGTGCCCCAATAACGGCACTGAGACCAGAGGCAAATTCCACTTTGGAGCCAAAAGGATCGGCCCCCTCGCTCACTCTCCAGAAAAAAAAAACGAACCAAGGTAAAACTTGGCAAATAACAGCTTGCTTTAAAGAAAAAAGCATGTCCAATCACTCACAGGAAGCCCCAAAAAGAAATGCTGCAACTTGCAATAAGACCAGTGAAATAGGCATGATCATAGTTCAGCAGAACAAGTTCGTCTTAAAAAAGATGCTGATAGTGCATGAAACAGCAACTTGAATGGATAGACTGCTATATCCACTCCACAGGAAATGTTAGCTATACCCTCCTATAACAAGCAAATACAACAACAAACACAGTAGCACATTCTATTTCCATTAAGATTAGAGTCCACCATTACAACATCCTAAGATAACGTGCAGATTATCCATCTAGCTAACACAACACGATATGTAAAGAACACATCTCCTAATCCTACGAAACTAACTCTTAAATATGGCAAGAACAGAGAAAAAGCAAAGATCATAGCAGAAAGTACAAGCTTAACAGTGCCGATGAGGCCTTTATGCCTAGGCCCTCTTGCCCCTGATGTAGTGCATGAGCTGGATGTCTTTGACGGTCGCCATCACCGACGCCAATTTGAGTGTCACCTTGGAAGCCAGCTGCTTCCGCAGCGCTTTGCCTCCCATAAACTTGTGCGTCGTCTGCTTCGTGAGGGCTATTAGGGTAAAGGTCAAGGAGGAGGAAGGTGAGGAGGCTGGGTTTAGATGAGTATTTATAGGGAAGAGAGGTGGGAGTGCGAAAAATTTTGGCGCTGGGACAGAGATGTGGAGCTATGATCCATGGGGTGGGGGTTGGTGGGTTTCTATTGGCTAGGATTAGGTTAGGAAGGATCGACACGCCTAGCTGTTAGATTATCATAGGCGGTTCTATATAAAAATCGTCTGTGATACTCTTCCATCACAGACGATTTATAGCTAGAACCCCCTATAATGTACGAGTATCATAGATAGTTCTATATACCAACTGTACACATACACACACACATACACACACAGGGAACCTCAAATTCCACAGGGAAGATCAAAAAGTTTGGTAAAAACAGAAACTGAAAACTTGCAACGCAAATTTATGGATAAAGATGACCAATTTGGGGGGTCTTAGAGGGCAACTGGTGCAAGCGGGTCACTTTTTTGATCGGGCTCGTCATTAGCTTTCCAACAAGTATAAGAACATCGAAAACAGACATTATATGCAAAAGTTATGGACGTTTTACTAAAAGTGTTTTGGAACGGAATCCTACTCAGACTCAGGCGGAAGATTATAAAATTTTAGGGGATTGCGAGGCGGAAAATATATCACAGATGGTTTTTATTACAAACCATCTATGATAACTTCATTATCACGGACGGTTTGTATTAAAAAATCGTTTGTGAAGTATCACAGATGGTTTAGATATAAAACCGTCTATGATATTTGATAATATCATATACGGTTCTTACCAAGAACCGTCTATGATAGTATCTCTTCATAGACGGTTTTTAGTGCTGACAGCAACATAGACGGTCTCTAAATCTAAACCGTCTGTGATTACATTTACCACTGATAGTTTTGATCAATCGTCTGTGATGAGACGTCTAATATAAGTCTTTTTATAGTAGTGTGTATAGATGTAGACCACCCGACGCCACTCGTGTTCACTAAAGAAGTAAACTTCATAGACCATAGTTCTCGGCAAGCAAGGGCTTGTAAGAACAAGGATCTCTCTACCCTATACCAGTGCGCTGGTAAGTTATGCAAAAGTGATTATTGACACGAACATGACATTAGTGATCCCTCTCTTGCAAACCTTCTCACCTGAGCACGCCTCTCTGCTCCTAAAGCACACTAGCTACCTGTGAGCCAAAAAATAGTAGTGGGTATGCTTAGGAGTGAAAACGGATCAAATACGGATCAGATAGTGTTAAAATCATATTTGCATTCATATTTTTCTTAGATTCTAATATGAATCGAACAAACGTCAGATACGAATATGGATTGGACAAATATCGGATATGAATTTGAATCGAATATATACTCAATTCAGTTGGATCCAGATATCCTCATAACTTATGTAGCATGAAGACATTAGTGACATTTTATCCTCATACAATCACACCTAATTATTCTAATTCATTTACTTCACCTAAAGAAACACGAATTCACGTTTAATTAAAAAAACTTGTCCAACTAATTAGTCGTATTGTAATAAAATATTCATATTTCTTCGTCGAATACGAATATGGATATAGATAGTCTGGATAAAATAACATTTCGGATGGTAAAAGTCCATACCATATTAATATCTATATCTTTATGCGAATTCAAATTCGAATATGAATAGGATAGAAATTGCTAATCGGTTGGAAAAATCTATACCATATTTGTATCATATCGAATACGTATCATATCGAATACGGTAACCGGATAATACGAATAATTCGTATCTACTTTTCATCCCTAGGTATGCTAGATTTTTCGCTTTTGTTTTGTCAACTGCATAGCTGGTTTTCTTAAATGCTTTGAACAACTGGAAATACCACTTTTTTCCTTCTTCAATTTACAACGAATTAGGTAATTACATGTCAAATTTGTGGCATTAATATTTTGGTTGTTGGTTAATTAATATATTTCTTGCTTTTGCATAATTAGCTAAATGGGCATATAAATGTTGTAGAATTAACAGAGAAACTATTGAGTTGCATGCACCAGTCAGTTCATCTAAAAGCTTAAGTCGATGAGGAAAGACGAGTAATTCAATTATATTTCAACACTACTCTCACGTGTAGACCCCTATAGGCATAAGACGTGGAATAGAAGTGTGCTGCAATTATTTTTTTTAATTGCGCTAACCGGGTTTTGAACTTAAGACCAGTTGGCTCTGATACCATATTGAATTACATGCACCAGTCAATTCACTCAAAAACTTAAGCTGATGAGAAAAGACATACAATTCACTTATACTTCAACAGAAACAAATGCAAAATGGTGAGTTTATAATACAGCCCTATTGTGATGGAGATCAAGCAATGGATGCAGAATGTGCTTTAAGTATCTTGGTTTGGCGTAGCTCCTATTGAACCTTTGCTTCTAGCTCCTATTGAACCTTTGCTTCTGAACTGTTGTAATGTGTTGATGTGTGATCAACATGCAGTTATCCGATGTTATCCTGTTTCTTGATGATTTCTAGGCGAAATGTGTTGATTTGATTCTGAAAAGCTTTAAGTATCTTGGTTATCCTGTTTCTTTAACTGAGGTTAGTACAGGCCAACATGCATGAATCCACCTCTTATTAGAAGTTAGATCTGCTTCCTATCTTTTAATACAATTGTATTTCTTGAATTTCTGAGATATTGCTGAGATTTCATAATTTTAGAACATATTTGTATTTCTTGAATTTGAATTGTATGTTTGAATATTTCGTCCAAAATTTTCCAAAAAAATTCCAAAAATTTTGAAATTTCTAAATTTCGTATTTCTTGGTGGGTTCCGATATTTTTTATGCATCGACATTGTTTTCCTTGCTACAAGCTGTCAGTTAAGATGATGTTAACTACCCAAAAAGTCTGAAACTGTTTTTAACTGTGAGAATAGGAAAAACACATGAACTCAACATCAGTTCTATAGTGCAAGAATATAGGAACTGAAAATACACATGCATGATGTAGGAGTGATATTAACTGCCCAAAAAGTCAAAACCATTAATTTGAACCGTCAAAATTTGTTATGTTCATTGAGTTAAGGGCTAATTCATTGGAATGTAGAAAACAAAGAGCAAAAATAGGTAAAACATATGAATTGGACATCATTTCTACTTCAAGACTATAGGAATTTATAACACACATGCATGATGTAGGAATGGCCCAAAAGAGGACAAGTGGTGTTCGAATGCTTCACAGGAAAAACATGTGAAATTTTCATTCATTTAGAGGGCAAATGCTTGAGATAAAGAGAGATTGTCTTGAACAAATCAAATAATTTTTTTCCATGACATTTGAGCTAATGTTTGTTCCCTCCAAAATGTGTAGGATAAGAAAGTTTCACATGGATGCAATACCTGGATTTGCCTTCAGTCTAAGCAAGAAAGCTGTGCAATTTTCCAAAGCAACCTTGTAAATTAAATGGTGTGATCATTTGGATGCAACACCTGGATTTGCCAGTGGCTTGATCACAAATTAACCATAAACTATACTCTCAGTAAACATAGTCTTATGATAAGACTAATGGTAGAAGAAACTCCTGATTATATTTTTAGCTGCAAACAGTAGTTTTGGTCAAGTCTAGATAAGGCTCATAGATTTCTGTCAATACAATAGTGCGGTACTCTTGTCACAACTCACAAAGGTCGTCCCATATGTCTAGGGTTCAAAAGACCAGTACAAATATACCATATGACCTCGGACACCTACTACGCTTGTACACTACACTACATAAAGCAAGATGGTCCTTTCGTTCCATACCCCGGCTCACAAATGCTCATCGTATTGGATAAGCAAATTCCTGTGTGGATACAAAAATACAAGGTCATTCGTTTCCTGAAGAGGGATTTCAAGGAACAACAACACATCCATTCGATCTGTATGTACAGCTATGGGCTATGGCCACCGACCCTTTTCAGTCAATAAATGTCGCAGGTCACTTGTAGCCAATAGCATTTCAACACGAACGCAGCATTTCTCCCAACAGTGTCCTTTTACCTTGTATTCTCCTCAGCACCTCATCCACACCTACAGACAGTAGTATCCCCCCTTCTCTCTCTATTAGATGGCACACCCCTCTCCAGTTGGGGAGTGTAACGTCGACAATGTTGTGCATCCTAAGCACAATTCTGTAGCTCCCACACATGAGCCCATGCTGTGTGAGAGACTGAACTCAAGATGAGGTACTAGTACACCTCACTGCTCTGCACTCCCAGGAGAGATAATGGGTGGTTTTTTTGGCTGTACTATGGCTATAGCTGATGCTTTTTAATTTTATCATAAATATTTGTGTAAATATATCAAATACCGATAAACCATTTTAAAAATACTATCTTGATAAACCATTTCAAAAAATGACGAAGAAACCACTTTATTTATTTATTAAAAAATTATAAGCCATAAATTAAAAAGAAAGGTGTGATATATCTTTCCTACTAGTCCTTGGCCTCAATAATCCTCTCTCTAACCTCTCTCAAACACAAGCCTAGGACCTTATGCCTGGCCGGACACATCTGATCATAGGTCGCTCCTCCAGACACCTCTCAGACACACAGCCAGCTCTTAGCCCGTCCAATTCAGTTTTTTCTTACGGCTTTTAATTTTTAGTTAAAATAACACTATAATAATTATTAACTTTTCTAAATCATTCAATTAAAATAATAAAAATATTGTTGCCTCTTCCTAGCACAGAAAAAAAAAGAAAAAACTACCACGCTGAAAAAACCAAGGTGTTTCGAACGTGAAGCTAGAAGTGAAAAGCTGTTTATAACTCTAGTTCAAGGACCTAGAGAGGATAGGGTTCCGGGCCTTTAGTCCCATCACTAACCATATGTTGCCTTTCCCCAAGCTCCATGGACATACCGCTTTACCAACACCTGCAGCTCAGCCCTCCCTCCCCAAAGCCGGATCAATCCTTGTTCCACTACCCTTGCTCCCCTTCTTTCGCCGCCAACGCCTTCCACCTCGGCTACCTCGGTGCCTCTGCCGCCACGCCGCCCTCGGCCGCGATCGACTCGCCGGATCTACTGATGATGCACCCGTTGATGGAGCAGCCGCCGGCGCCAAAGTTGGACGCCGGCAATGATGTGCAAGGCGTCGGCGTTGGTCTTGAGAGGGCGGTGGCGGCGAGGAAAGACCGGCACAGCAAGATATGCACCGCCGGTGGGATGAGGGACCGGAGGATGCGGCTGTCCCTCGACGTCGCCCGCAAGTTCTTCGCGCTCCAGGACATGCTCGGCTTCGACAAGGCCAGCAAGACAGTGCAATGGCTCCTCAACACGTCCAAGGGAGCCATCCGGGAGATCATTACCGACGAGGCGTCGTCGGAGTCCGAGGAGGATGGCTCGAGCAGCCTTTCCGTCGTCGACGGCAAGCATAAGCCGCCGGCAGAGGTGGGAAGAGGAGAGCAGAAGGGCGACCACCGCGAGGGGAAGAAGCCGGCAAGGGCAAGAAAGGCATCGACCACCCCAAAGCCATCAAGGAAATTAGGCAATGGGCACCCGGTCTCCGACAAGGAGTCGAGGGCGAAGGCGAGGGAGAGGGCGAGGGAGCGGACGAGGGAAAAGAACCGGATGCGGTGGGTGATGCTCGCATCAGCAGTTAACGTCGAGGCGGCCACCGCGGCTGCGAAGGTCGACGAGTCGAGACCGAGCAATTCGAACCTCTCATCTTCCATGAACATGGTGAGCGCTGAATTGGAGGAGAGGTGCTCAAGCTCAACACTAGACATAAATGGAGGAAGGATGCAAGAAATGTCAATGGCGAGCGAGGCAAGCGACGTGATCCTAGCCGGCAATGGAGGATACGGCAGCAGCTACTACCAGGAGCAATGGGAGCTCGGAGAAATCGTATTCGCCAGCTCACGGTCCTACTGAGAGGCAGCTACGTACGTACGGTACTAGAACTACTATATATATCTTGTTCGATGAGCGTAATAATTTCTTGTGTTAATTCGAGTGTATTTCTCCTTGATCTTGCCTTCGGAATTAACTTTGTGATGATGAACCTGGTTTGCGCATCGCATGATGTGTTATAGCTAGGACTGTGTTGATTAATTCATGTGTACGTGGAATAATCTAATATGTGTTAATTCTATAGTTGTTAAACTGAATCCCTCTCTAGTAAGGGAAATCAAATAATGTCCCAGCGAAGGAACTACAAGCAAGCTGCTTGACAGCACAGGTACTTTGCTAGCTAAATGGACGAATGGCAGGCGAAAGTCTGGCGAAGTTAAGTTTTTAAAGTAAGATCTGAATTTTCATTTTCTCCTAACAAGGTGCAATTTGTATGGTTTTATAGTTCATTGGATGTTCATAAAATAATTACTTAATTCCTGATCATGTAAGATGAAATTTCCATGAAGTGCGATAAACAAGTTTTGCTTTCTAAATCCTAATTGGTAGACGACGGACCATTTTGTTCTACCAATTGCCGAAATGGAAGCTTCGAGATTCAGCTAATGGCTTTGGATTTTCACTAGTTTTTCGATGAATTGCAAATGAATGCCTCAAACTTCTTGAATATTGTTCTCCACAATGTTTCCAATTTGAACCGTCATTATACATGAATATGGTGACTGTATACTGAATAAATATGCATACCTAACAGTTGTCCGGTGAACTCTCGATTCCTAAATTCGGAGTGGGTATTAGAAAGATCACGGTACTATTACATAGCAATGATTACATGCATGGTTTCATTTCCAATTAATGTTTTTTTATTCCTCATTTCATATTAATGTTAGTACATTTCATTGCACATCAAGCATGCACATATATACTCTGATGCTTATATATATAGGTTGTGTGTTTTAATTAGTCACAACATCTGCTTAATGGGAGCAATTAAGTGAAATTAACGGGGCATCAATATGCTTGTTTACTCCAATCAGCGCTGATTATCAAAGAATAAATCATGTTCCAAGCATTAAATATCACGCGTGTAGCCGACAAAAGTATCATGGTGGTAACTGTTGAAGTATAAGTGAATTGCCCACCTTTCCTCATCAGCTTAAGCTTTTGGGTGAATTGGTTGGTGTATGCAACTCAATATGGTATCAGAGCCAAGAGGTCTCGAGTTCAAGACCTGGCTGACGCAATTAAAAAAATTAATTGCAGTCCACTTCTATTCCACGTATTAGGCCTAAGGGAGCCTACACGTGAGGGGGAGTGTTGAAGTATAAGTGAATTGCCCACCTTTCCTCATCAGCTTAAGCTTTTGGGTGAACTGGTTGGTGCATGAAACTTAACATGGTATTAAAGCCAAGAGGTCTTGAGTTCAAGACCCGGCTGACGCAATTAAAAAATTAATAATTGCAGTCCACTTCTATTACACGTATTAGGCCTAAGGAAGCCTACACGTGAGGGATATTGAGTTGCATGCACCAACCAGTTCACCCAAAAGCTTAAGCTGATGAGGAAAGATGGACAATTCACTTATACTTCAACAGTAACATCTTACATCATCAGCAGATTAAAGTCAACACATGCTGCTGCCTTGATGTTAATACGATGGAAGTTGCAACTTGCAACACTGATAACAAAACCAGGAACCAGCACGCATTTTTACCTCCATTATTTTAGGAATGATAGCACTTCATTTAATTTTACGACTATGATTGTTGTGGTAGTTACAATTACGAAAAATCAAACACATATGGCAACAATGACCTTGTTAGACATGGACGTGTTTTCAATTCACCGGAACAGAATATGCAGTTTTTCTACAGATAATATTAATATAGAAAACTACTTTTGTGGGCTAGGTGTATGCGCAATTCTTTTTCCCCACTGGTGCTGGAACTCAATGTGAAGTTAGGGGCATATATACTTACTACGACTAGCTAGCTAGCTAGCTGCAATCATGTAAAAGCATGTCCAAGAATAATGATGTTATATACTCCGTCGATGCTTACACTATCTCAAGCTTCAGAACTAAGTACAAGTTATTTTTACAAAAATCTAAGTGCAAGGGCAAGGTATAAATTTGTTTTCTTATGTTTGAATTACAATGGCCTAGCTATCTGTTTGAGTATGTACAAATATAATGATTTTGGAGAGGCATACCTTCGTAATTGTCATAAATGAGATATTATTGTTGAACTGTATATATGTATGTGAGAGACCGTACAAGGTCTAGTATATAGTTGTGATGAACAATTGGCACCTTGGTTGAAGTGAATTTAAATTTTGTAAAAGTTTAAAAAAAATTAGATTTCAGAGTTGTCAGTGTACCCAGTCGGACTGGTCAGACTGCTGAGAGAAAGAGGTCAAACCGACTTGTGAACGATGGTAAGACCGGTGGTCTGGTGTGGCTAGATGTTAGGTAGCAATTATGACCACCGGGGCGGTATGACCGATTTCTAGTTGGCGGCTGTTTTTTCTAGAGAGCATATTTCAGAGTTGGACACATGCAGTACGATCGACCGTTGGTTGGCAGTTGGATTGAAGGTGTCTAGGAGGTGTGATTGGCATTCGACGGTGGACCGGTCAGACTGTCATAGGGAGTGCGGTCGGACTGGTGGCGGCGTCAGAAAACAATTAGGGGTGTTTTGAGGTGGTTTGAGTGTGAGGTTGTGAGCTTGGTATGGATGCTGTGCTTAGTTGTATTGTGTTGTATGATACATGGTTTTGACTAACATTAAGAGCTTGGTATTTGTGCTCGAGATGGTTGATTAGTCTTTGGATGTGCAAATGATTTGGAGAACATTAGTGATTGACGACAATGGACTGAAACTAGGTGGGGGGAGCTGAGCTCCGAGCGATCGTGTAAGTTCAGATGAGGCTACGTGTTTCAAGCGGAAAGCACAGAGAAGACAAAAGGGTTAGTCTGAATGTATGAAGATGTGATGGCTACTCATTGGGTACTATGGGATGTGTGTCAAAGCATGTGGAGATGCTTTGAGATGAAGGTGAAGATGGATTCAAGAGAAGGTGCCCGAAAGCTTCGTCGAGGGAATTTTTTTAGTTGGTCAAATACCGAGTTGGTACCTTGATTAAAACCACGGCACAGAAATGCATTAAGGAGAAGTGATTTATGTTAAGGAGAGATGAAATTTATAAGTGGATCAATTGCTAAAGAGTTAGTAGGTTGAATCTTGTAAACGCTTTAAAAAACGTGTGTGAATGTGTAAAACCCGTGTTAGTGGGGTTCATAGGTTCCCCGGTAGGCTTAATGGGTTTGACTCATTAGAGTTGTTGCTAGATATTAAGAGGGGGGGAGAGGATATGATAGATCCAAGAGTTCTAGGTTTTAGGTTTTTCTTCTAACACCTTGTCTTTTTCTATGATTATGAAAGAAAGAGAACTTGAGAGAGGAAAGAGTGGTACTTTGGCTGCATCTTGTAATCATCCATGAGTATGAAAACCTTATCCTCCACCAAAATAGATTAAAGTTTTTTTCTCAATCATGTTCTTATTTGCATTCTTACTTGGTTTTGCTTGTTCTTGAATTAGATTTGTGATTTCGAGTCCGTGGGAATTCTAGTCTGATCTCGTGTTTAAATTACCTTGCTAGGACATGTGAGAATAGATTTAAAAGACCTCATGCCTTAGATCCACATGAGCAAGAAGTAATCTAAGTTTTAGGGTTTTTAGCGTTCTTATGAACTAGATTCGATTCTCTTTATTTGTTGAACTCAAGCTTAAGAACCTTGTGATTCTTGCTTAGTTGAGGTTCCTATTGCCTTAAACAAATCTCATGCAAAATTTGAAGTGTTTGGATGAGAATTAGGCAAGTTCTTAGGATTTGAGCTCTTCACCTGAGAGGTTTTCAGATCTAGAAACAAGGGACTAGTCAGATCTAGTCTAGATCTACAATTAGATCGGCTTGCCAGTCAGACTGATCACAAGTTGGCGGTCACACCGGCCCTGTGTGAAGGTTGCTAATTTTGTTAGTTATTATCTCTAGCTTTATTTTGCTTAGGCTAGGTGGTATGATCTGAACTTAGTGCCTACCATAACCACTTGAGTGAAGATTTTGAATACCTTAGAGGAAAAAGTTTCAGGAATCATTCACTCCTTCTGTTCCCAGCATTGGTCTTATAGTATGCTTCCAGTCTGATACAAATTATGTGACCATAAATTTAAAACATGTATAAAATAATGATAAACTCAGCCATTTGTCTATCATATATAATTGTTTTAGAATTTACACCTACTCTCCATTTAGCTTTTACCATGTAAGTTTGATTGACATTTAAAATAGTGCTATCCTCCATATATAACATTTTACATTCGAATATGAACACTATTGTTCTTTTCTGTTTGAGGTATGAACACTACAAGTTAGCGTGACCTTTTTGTCACTTATTTATCTGTTAAATGTGTAATAAGTATCGCCATTGAAAATACTATTACAATATGTTGCTCTGTAAACTTTTGAAATATATAATTTCACTATCAATGAATTCTTGTTGAAACCAATTAAGTTCACAATCGTAAGCCCAGGATCAATTCAAGGGAATGACATAAAATCCATTACTACATGAAACTGAAAGGTCTTCTCAGCAATCAGCATTTGTCACAAAACTTTCTTCAGAAAAATTACTCTCCCATCAAAAATAGATGTTGTAGTTCTATACAAATAGAACAAGAAATTATTTGATGCATTAATTTATGATACTGTGTGCCTCTATTAATTCTATACTTATCTCACAAGGATTTAATAGATAGCATTTAGTGTAAATGTTGTTTAGTAAAGCAGAAGGCACAACAAGTTGCAAACCAAAACCAATTTGCTAGAACATCATCATTTAGATCCAGAGGGTAAAATGAACAAATTGAAAAGACAACATGCCACCAACATTGGCCCTTTTCTTTCTGACTTCTAAAAACTGTTTTTTCTACAGTAAAGTGCTTTAATTTCTATAGTAACCAGCTTTCAAATAGAGTATTTTTGTAAGACGAGTCTATAAATTGATCGTAATACACAATGCATCGACTTCATTTATATCAGTCAAAATTACACATGAGTCTTTATCTCTCCGTACTCTCTCGTGAACAGTTAAAAGTCATAAACCACAGCCAAAAACTATAACTACAAAAAAGGGCCCATTTGCAGTTATTTGCCCACCATGTCCGATGAAGTAATTTAGTTACTATGAATCAGAGTTGCACTTGATCTTACCAGAAAAAGTGTCACCACAATGTGTCCTAGCAGTAAAAACAACTGTTTATGCACGAAAAATGTACACCGATTAATTGCACCCACAGCCTCAAAGGTCACATGCTGTACTACAAGCCTTAGGACAAACAGTGCGCACATGTATCAAGTCTTGTCATTCTGAAGTACCTTGGGTTAAAAAGACCAAGGCAATTGTATATATGCACATGGAATACGTACCTCACCAGGGGACTACGTACTCTGCGCAGCACAGTACAAGAGTACTGTTCAAACCAGCAGCCAATCGGAGAATAATGCAATTAAGTTCTTCATCGAAACACACACGTATATATCACTTTGGGGCTGCATCTTAGCCAAATTCAATCAGCAATCCATGAATGTCATGAACTAAATTCTGCTTGTCGAAAGCACTTGACCGGACCTGCAGAAAGACGTTCACTATATTAATTGATATATTAATCGTGTAGTAAAATTCACTGAACAAGGCTGTCATACATGTAGACCACAATTTTCATCATTGAGAACAATATTCACTACAAAATTGTGGATATATCACCATTCTTTGGACAGATAGAACTTGCAAAGAAGATTATCCTATGGACGATAGTCAATGTAATATGGCAGCAGGCTGGTCCCCTGTAATGTGATAATCGGAGATGGATACTGACACAGAGTTCGACTAAGTTAAACTATATACATTGAATCTAACTTATTAGATATCCAATATATATGATGGGTATAAGATTAAGGCTTCACATCCACACTGGTAAAATGAGGACGGCTTCTTAGTCCTTAATTTGTATGTGATGTCTCAGTAACAGGAAACATTGCAGGCCCTATGCTCCCCGACAAATGGGATTCGGCCGGCACCAAGCAGGTCTCACAAAAAGTGTCAGATATCAGGTATTATCACAATTAAGATCGAAAACTACAAGCTCGTTTCCCTTTCAGATACAAGCAATTTTTCACCCTAAAAAAGTATTTCTCAGAGAAACGCACGGTGCAAGCAAATGTGTTCATTTTATGACACAACACTACAAAGATTGATCGAGTTTCCCATGTTTAAGCTAGACTTTAGTGGTATTGAGCATGCTACTATATATCATTCACTAAAGTTTAATGGAGTGCACAGAAATGATTGGTAAGTTTCGTGTGGCCTCGGTTGTTGCACTGTGAGCTTAGTTAATGCTGTTTTAACTTTCAAGTGCATTGATAACGCATCAATCCGCCAAGGGGTAATGATCCAATTGTGTTCTGATAACGCAAACCTAGCTAGCATAGAAACAAACTCACATAAAAGTTGTGTTATTGGACTAAATTCCTGTTTCAAGCCAAGAAAATCTCAATTCGGGTGTAAACAGCTTAGTGCTCGATCGGTCTGTTGTTGTCAACTTCTGTCATGCATGCGGTAACTTTGGTAAATGTTATTCTGTCGATCTAAGTACTTAATAATGTGAAATGTCCTAACACCCGTAAATTTTTTTTTGTTACTGAGACAAGTTGGTAAATCAATTTTGTTGATAATGTGAAATGTCCTAATAGAAGTAAATGGTGCTAATTAATTGTATCATATCAATATAGGATTTCCACCGGATCACCTGTTTGTAAGCAGCACTGCATACACACAAGTGTGTGGATCAATCAATGCTTGCTTCAATTTTCTGTTACAAAGACTTCAAGGCCTATATATTAACAACCAGTATCTCCCTACACTATGCTTGTAACTAAAGACCACGGCTCTAAAAAAAGGTCACTTCACCTGTATATTAACAACCAGTATCTCCCTACCCTACAAAGTTAGTATATGCAATATACAGATTTTGTTTTTATACTTGCTCGGTCTTGATGCATGTAGTTGGTTATGTGCGGTCTATACATGTGACAGTCATTTTTGTAACATTTATACGAATAATTAGGGGATTTATGGAATATGCTAGTTTGGCAAACCAATGCGGCAATTATGTTTTCTAGGGCTAAATTAAAGGCCATGGTTCAAGTTCGACTGATCACATGTTAGGCAAGTTTATGTGTAGATTCTATGTGATTTAATCTCAGAATTCCTAATTGTCGATTAACCGCTAAGCCCCTTCGCAGAAAAAAAAAGGTAACCAATCGATCTACTAAGACTGAATTACACTACGCTAGCTACCTCTAACTACACCTCCAAATCTTATCTAGGATTATGTAACAAAATACATATGGCAGAAATTAAGATACATTTTCTATAGTGAGGATATATGTGTGCTACAGTGTCTAGTAGTGTTTCTATCTTTATAAATGTTGTCTTTTACCATGGGCTACTTCAATAATCATATGTATGAAAATGATTAACAATTAATTGATTAGAATACAGTGCATGCAATGGAATTTATATATTGAGCTACCTTTGGGAAAATATGTCATATATCTCTATTTCCATTTTCTTGTTTGATTTTAAATTTGCATTTTGCTTTTTTTACATCGTTTGCTTATATGCTCACATGCATATATATTAATCTCAGTATGTTTTTGGAAATATTTATTTGACGCACTCATGGTCATAATGATCACCTATCTATACAACCTCTAAAAATTAATTACAACGTGACTAACTGTGATAGTGTACATGCATGCTAATAACACGGGAAAGATAAATATTTCTGAGCTGGACTTTGGGGTCAGATTGATCACCCTCGAATTGTTCATGTGATAATTCCAAACTCATGCAATTCGAATTGAAAAGCATGATATATTCAGAGATCACCTGCAAAGGATAATTAAGATTCAAATTTTAGAACAAACTGAAGGATAAATCCTAAAGCATTATGCAGTAAATTTATTACCTTCTTGCATGATGCACTACACACACACACACACACACACACACACACACACACACACACACACACACACACACACACACACACACACACACACACACACACACACACACACACACACACACACACACACACACACACACACACACACACACACACACACACACACACACACACACATATATATATATATATATATATATATATATATATATATATATATATATATATATACATATATACATATACATATACATATATATATATATATACATACACACACACACACACACATATATATATATATATTGCATGCATTAAAGTTTGGTGGTAAAAATACAGAATTTGTCCTTCACCATTACCACAATGTTGAATATTGTCTGTGTGAGATATCCTATAGTTGTGATGAGTAATTGACTTTTGGTTCAGAGAGTTTGCGGAATTGAGTTTATTTTTTGAGAGTTTGTAATTTTCCAGTTGCATTTTGTTGCTGGTGGTATGACCGGCATTGGGGCTGTGATCATATTAGCCAGGAGGGCTTTGATCGGCCTAGGCTGGCGGCCAGACCGGCTGTGCGAGGTGGTAGTCAGACCAGTCGAGGTACCAGCGGTCTGACCAGCCTTCGAGGTTTGAAGCTGAGTTGGTTGAGTGCGGGAACGGCATGGATGTCATTGCTTGTGTGCATCGAGGTTCTATGCTTGGTCCTAGGGGTTAGGATTAGGAGTTTAGGTGCATATATTTTGCATGGTGTATTGTATAGACTAATTGTGTCAATTGATGATTTAGTATATTATACAGTACTACGTGATGGTTTACTTCTTGTTATTAGTTGTAGGACTCTGAAGTTACGTCACGGTGAAGCGGTTGGGAGCAGACTAACCTAGAAGAGCTTAGGTCCAAAGTAGTCAATGGATCAAGACTACGCTTAGGAGGATCGAGGTCCAGATGATCAGGGAGCAATCGGAAGATGACTAAGGCTAGCGGAGTGGTTATAAACCGGGATGGAACCGTAGCAGGGGCCACTGATGGTGGACATGATGGGCAACGGCAAAGAGGATCAGGGCTAAGCTCAAGGAGGAGCTTTGGTCCAGAACAGTCGATGAAGTCGGGTGCCGTCATGATGCGAGAAAAGGCATGTGGCATGCTTGAAGCATATTTCTTTTCATTTATGCACTTTTTGTGCCTTTTTTCTTTCTGTTTAACCATGGCATGCTTGCAGCATACTTCTTTTCAATTGTGCATTTTTAAAAATAACATGCCAATTGGGTAATCACAAAAAGATTGCAATATGAAACAAACTAGCCTCATAGCCAAGATTTAAAATAAGACTCACAATATAGCTAATCCTTTTGGATGAATATCATAAAGTACCATCTATAATTAATCCAGTCAAAGTATTCTGCCATGTCATGTGATAATTCAAATAGAGCAAAATAATTACAACCTGTTTCGACTACGACTACATAGTAAATGAGTAAATATGATAAAGAAAGCTCTACTACATATCATTTGATTTCAAGACTTGGACTTGATATATAATTTGACAAGTATAATAAACAAAGCTTCCAAAATTTTAAACACCAAGCTCCCCCTCATAATAATCCCAAAAGATGCAACACACCCAACTCACTTCACAAATGAGCAAAATGAGAAGAATAAAGTGGTTTGGTGAAAATATCAGCAACTTGTGAATCAGATTCAATGAAATGCAAGACAACATCTCCCTTTTCCACATGGTCTCTAAGAAAATGATAGCAAATATCAATGTGTTTGGTTCTTGAATGTTGCACATGATTTTTAGCAATACTAATAGCACTAGTGTTATCACAGAAAATTGGAACACTATCCAAATTTAGGCCAAAATCCTTAAGAGTAGTTGTCATCCAAAGCAATTGAGAACAACAAGAAGTAGTAGCTACATATTTAGCCTCAGCAGTGGAAAGTGCAATAGGCACCTGTTTCCTAGAAGCCCATGAAACAAGAGATGTGCCTAAAAGTGACATGTGCCCAAATTACTTTTCCTATCAATTCAACAACCCCCAAAATCAGCATCTAAATAAACTCTAAGGGTAAGACAAGATGAAGAGGAGTACCATAAGCCAAATTCCAAAGTTGACTGAAGATACCTGAAAATTCATTTTACCGCTTAACGATGTGAAGCATGTGGGAAGCTTGAAAACGAGCACACAAACACACATCAAAGTGCATGTCTGGCCTTAACGCGGTGAGATACAAAAGAGAACTAATTATGCTTCTGTATTCCCTTTGATCAACAGGCTCTCCATCTTCGTCAGGATCCAACACAGCAGTAGATCCCATGGGTGTGAAAATTGGTTTGACTATCCCTATATCAAAACGATGAAGTAGATCTTTGGTGTACTTAGTTTGATGAACAAAAGTACCCAACTTTGATTGCTTGATCTGAAATTCTAGGAAGAATGTGAGCTCTCCCATCATGCTCATCTCGAATTCTCTGCTCATAGTATCTGAAAACTTGGAAACAAGAGCATAAGAGGAACCACCAACGATGATATCATCCATATAAATCTAAACGAGTAAAAGATCATTGCCATGTTTGAGAGTAAACAAAGTCTTATCGACCTTGTCCATTTGAAAGCTAATTTTTAGTAAATATAATTTAAGCCTATCATACCATGCTCTGGGTGCTTGTTTTAGACAATATAAAGCTTTGGACAATTTTTAGACATATCAGGAAATTTAGGATTCTCAAAGTCAGGTGGTTGTCTTACATAAACCTCCTCGATATAGCCATTAAGAAAAACACTTTTGACATCCATTTGATATAGTCTAAAACCCTTTGAAGCAGCAAATGCTAACAAAATTCTAATGGCTTCTAATTGAGCAACAGGGTAAATCCTTGAGCCACAAGTCTAGCCTTATTTCGAACAACAACACCATCCTCACTCTGTTTATTCTTAGAAACCTATTTAGTTCCAATAACATTATGACCATGAGGAGGTGAGACCAGGGTCCAAACTTTATTACGCTCAAAGTTTTTTAATTCCTCATACATGGCATTAATCCAAGACTTATCAGATAAGGCATGACTTACATCTTGGGATTCAAAAGAGTGTATGAGGCATTGGAGTTATACCTGCTGCGAAGAACTCTCTCATTTAACTCACCAATCATTTGTTTTGGGGGATGACATCGTTGAATGTGCAAAGGAGCTTGCAAAGTGATCGTAGGCGTGGTCGTTGAAATAGTCGTAGCAGTTTTCGTACTAGACGTACGTGCAATCGCAGCAGCTGTAGTCGTAGGAATAGTCGTTGCGACTGTTGTCGAAGGTGCAGTACTAGTAGCTGTAGTCGTAGGAGTCACAGAGGTTGTCATGGGTGTCGCAGTGTAGCTCGAGGATTCCCTATAGTTGTCATCGGAGTCATAGAAGATGTCGTCGAGTGCGTCAGAGGCCTGTATACCTGCATTGTCAGATCTAGTAACAGGACTAGCCTCATAAAAAGTGACCTCGCAGGTCTCAATGATTTTGTTAGTTTCTATGTTGAGTACCTGATAACCCCGAGTGTGAACTGCATACCTAAGAAAGATGCCATCTGAGAATCTAGATTTAAATTTATCAAGATTGCCATATTTAAGGATGAAACATCGACATCCAAACACTGACAAGAGCGACGTCCTTTAAGATGAACTTGTCGTTGATACGCACAGTGCCTTTAGCCAGAATTCGTCCATGAGAGTTGTCCCTAAAAGTGATCATCTCATCACCAAGGGCACGAGTGAGAGAGGAGAACCATCGTGAATCTCTGGTCATGTGGCGAGAGCAATCGGAGTCGATGAGCCATATATTCTCCTTCCTCTTGTGACGAGCCTACAGAGCACGAATAGGCGTCGGTATCTTAGTACTGGGGTTAGACAATAGAGATTTGGGTATCCAGTATTGAGATACTCGATGAACAAGAGCAAAAGCATGCACTGATAAAGATTTAAGTGAAGCATTAGCATTCGTCATGTTTCAACCAGTCAGTCGATGAACAGCTGGTCCAACCACTGGGCAGTCTAATTAACCTTCTCGGAAAAGCTAGTCCGACCACTGGGCGGTCTAACCTTCTCGGAAAACACTTGTTTATCCTATCTTGCTTCTCTTTCTTGGCTTTTCTAATGCAGAATTGAACCAAGTGGTTGTCTTTACCATAATGAGTGCATTGATACTTGACTTGATGAGTGGTCGTATCAGCCGACTTAACAGCACTTAGTTTGGTAGGGTATTCTTTTGCAAAACCAGCAGATCTAAGAATGACTTGTTTGGGTTTCGATTCTACTTCAAATTTTCCTGGTTCGAGTGCCTTGACCACTTTAGGAGGGTTATTCTTAGCATGCTCAATAAAATTAAATTGTAGACCATGTTTTTTTACACTAGTTTTTGACTTGTCTAGGACCACATTAAAGTTCTTCTTGCCAAAAGAAAACCCCTCTAAAGTATTCTTAAGGTGCTCGTTTTCTTTAGACAGTGTGGAACATGATGAGCACTTAACATATTCATTTGCAATCTCCTTAGAACCACTGACTGAACTAATTTCTCCTTTCTAGCAAACTCATTAAGTTATCTAGTCAATGCTTCTATTTTAGTGTTAAGCTTAGGGCAATAGAGCAAGAAAGAGTCTCATGATAAAGTATTTGTTGAATTGACTCCTGAGATAAATTAAGCCTAGCTTGAAGCAAATCATACTTAGAGAGCAAGCTTTAGATTGAGCAGAAGAGCTAGACTTGAGTTTTTCAATTTCATCTCTTGCAAGTTTTAACTTTTTATCACAAGAGTTGTGTGCCAATTTTAATTCATCAAGTTTAGCAGTTGCATCACCAAATTGAGCCAAGGTTGATGTATTAATTTTTCTATCAGACTCCAAATCAGAATGTAAAACTTGACAGGACTCACAAGATTCATCATCAGAAAGTGAAGCTCTAAGTCTATGAATTTCAGAATTTAAGTTCTCAACAACAATATTATGATTGTTTACTTTATTTTTATACTTCTTGAGCTCTTCTGTCAATCTAAGCACAACACGAGATAAATCGGTATAAGAAGATTTTACCTCATTAGGATCACTGTAGAGGTCATCATTGTCGAATTCCTCACGGTTTGCCATAAAGCTCATTCTTGTGAAGTTCGCATCCTTTGCCTTGCCATTATCCTCCCCATCACTTGTAGAATCAACATCGCTCAAATCAATCTCCTCAAGCGTTGAAAGTATCTTGTTAACAGCTTGCGATAGTTGTGCTTCATGCTTGAGGCAATCTTGAACCGAAGTTGACGAGTTGGTGCCTTGTCGTCGTCGACTTCCTTGCTCTTTAGTTTGGGGCAATTAAACTTAATGTGATTAAGTTCACCATATTCATAGCATCTGACAGGTCCTCCTCTCCGCCTCATTCTGATGTTATTGATTGCCTTTGTCACCCTGTTGGAGAGAAGTACAAGTTGCTCTTCTGGTATCTCCTCTAGCTGTTCATTTGAAATCGAGCACAAAGCAGACAAAGAGACACTAGAGAAACTAGATGAACCGCCAGGTTGGTTCATCACCAAGCCCAAAGAATTAGTCTTGTTTATCCTGACCAAAACATAAATCTCATGTGTTTTCATCTTGGAATAAAGATCATTCAACGTGAGAGTTTCCATGCTAATAGAATGATTGATGGTAGTGACTAACACATTCCAAACAGACATACCCATATAATTTAAAATTTGTTAAGCATTGTCAGAATCAGTGTATGTGACACCCACACATTGCAAGTCACTAATAATCTTATTGAAGCGATCAAAAAGAGCATCTATTGATTCTCCAGGTTTTATGTCAAATTTAGAATACTCCTTTTTGAATTGTTTTTTACGAATACCTTTAACCGACTTAGATCCTTCATGATAATCAGCTAGAGTACTCTAAATTTTATTTGTAGAATTAAGATGAGCAATTCTTACAAACTTATTTATACTTAAACCTTGTAATAAAATATTTCTAGGCTTAGCATTCGCTTCTACATTAGCAGTATTCTTAATGGTAACGACAAAAAGTACTTCAAATAAGTTTTTAACTTTTTGCCAAATAGCATTACCTTGTGCTTGTAGAAAGACCTCCATGTGTGTTTTTATAGTAGAGATAATCTATAACATCGAAAAATGGTGTTTTACCAGAGAACCGATCCCGACTTGACGTCACTGCAACTTGGCTCTGATACCACTTGTAGGATTGTATGGCGCAATCAGAGGGGGTGATGATTTCCTCCGCTTTTTGAAATCTTCACGTAGTCGATGAAGGATTCAACTGCTCGACCGATTACTCACTGCTCAGCTCTTGATCACATTCGCATGTAGTTGTACGCTTCGCCCCAACAGCAATCACCAGAAATCTTCAATGCATCACAAACCAGATTGATTCAAGATGTTTTTTATTGAAAGATTTCTATGGATTTACAAAGTGCCCTCATAAGTACCCCTAAAAACTCTAGCACCAAAAAGCCTCTTCCAAACCCTTAGCCTCTATCAGCTTTTATATGCTAGATATATGCTAGAGCCCTAAACCATGTTCGACTTAAACACGAACACGAAATCATATCTTTTCCTCAAATCAAGAGACCCGAAACCATTCGAAACAGGGGTTTTATTCAAACTCTAAATCTTTTCAGTTATGGATTCCATCCGCAACTCCTAACACAACACGTGATGAAACCTCCAGGATCACAACTCTCGTATCTTCATCATGCCTCCTCAACTTCCATGTCAAAGCCGCTAGGACCGCACTGCCCGTAGCTTCTCCATGCATCACCTCCTTTGACCTCCACGTGCTCCAGCGTTTGCCCGACCACCTCACATGATATACTCAACCATCTGGACCTCGGATCTCTCATCCTAGTCCCGGTCCTCCTCGTCACCGACCATGATCGTCTCCATGCTCACCTGCACATGCAAAGACCAATGAAACATTTTCCCGGCACAAGTTCTTCCCAACTTAACCATCATCAGTTCACATACTCAAACCACACTTTTAACAATCACTCAACACCAACCAGGTCATCCACGACCACAAATCTCATCGCTATCCAGAAATCAGCTTCAGATCAATCAATACGACCTCTAACTCAACGAGTACTCAAGAATGCCAAATACTCAGGAATTACCATAGCTCTGCTCAAAACACTTGGGGATACCAAGCATCACTACCAACCAGAACCGAGTACCGATTGCTACGATTACGAGTACCGTTCCTCCGAACACTGTTCACCGTTCACCGCCAGTCTATGACATCCGATCAAAAAGCTAAACATAACAACAGCTGACCACAAAGTCTACGACTATTGAGTACCGACCAGGTACTGTTGATACGACTGGTTCACTATCACTTATGATGGTTAAATATTGCTTATGATTGGTTCACTATTCGTGGTCAAAATCTATGATTACCTACCGTGGTCAAAGCCGGACATAGTCAAAGTTAGCAGTGGTCGACGTCAAACGTGGTCGAAGTCGAACGTGGTTGAAATCTACAGTGATTGCCTTACCGTGGTCAAAGTCTACTGATCGAACAAGGCCATTCAGACCACCCAGCATAGTGTTGTTCGGACAAACGATACAAAGCCATTTGGACCACTGACTACCAAACGTGGTCGAAGCGAGTCGCGGTCAAAAAGCCAACCTGAAAACTCCAGTACGCATCGACCCGAACATTCACGAATACAAATTCCAATATAACCAAATGTCAATTATTCATCATCAACAAATCCATGACCACCACATCATCTAACATAGCCACTGCTGTCCCCGATGCGCCTACATCGCCGAGCGCAAGGACGACGCATAGGCCTAGATTTTTAGGCTAGAGCCCACTTTAGGAAGTTGATGTGAGCTACTTTAGGGTATTTTGATACGCTAAATTATGTAAGATGCTGATGTGTGATGGTTGTATTTTGCTACTTATATTTGGTATGGTTATTTGTTTTATGTTTAAGCAAGGATTGTGCAAACCATGTAAAACTTAACCCTCATGTTAAAGTTTCATATATGTTGTCTTTATATCACAAATTGTCATGTATCTTACTTTTAGATGAAGTAATTTAGCATGGGATACGATTACTTGCTAACCTACTTAACTTATGCTCATTCCCTCTTGTCTTTCGTGCAAATAGTTAAAATTCATGTTGTATGGATAGGATGTCTGCAACCCGTTCTATGAATCAAATCATGGCATGTGATGAGGCCTCTAGTTCTCGACAACTGGGAGGTGAGGCAACCAATCATCCACAATCTAACCCACTGCACCCATCCTCGAGTGCGCCAACTTCGCGGCAAATCGGTGCTCCTCGGGGGGGCACCACAAGCTAAACAAAATCAACATGTTGTCGAAGAAGAGGAAGTGTTGCCCTAGCCGCCCACAATGATGCAAATGCTCGCCATGATCGAGCAAGGGCGACAAACAAACACACTCTCGCTACAACAACTTGTTCAAAACACCGCCAACCTTGGCACTACAGCCGCGGGAGGAGGAATTGTCGCAGTGTAGCCCCAATCAAGGTTGGATGAGTTCTTGCGAACTCGTCTATCATCCTTCACGACCGCGGCAGATCCTTTGGATGCTAATGATTGGCTTTGCTCTATCGAGAGCAAGCTAGCCATCGCCCAGTGTAACGACGAGGAGAAGTTGCTTTAAGCATCTTACCAACTCTACGGCACTGCGTCTACTTGGTGGGAAAATCACCAAGCTATACTCTCAGAAGGCCACGTCCTTACTTGGATTGCCCTCAAGGTCTTCCATAATGCCCACATTCTAGCGGGTCTTATGGAGATCAAGAAGCAAGAGTTCTATGAACTCAAGCAAGGGAACATGTCCGTGATGGAGTTTCTTCATTGCTTCAATTACTTCGCTCCATATGTCACCTCCGAAATACCAAATGAGAGGAGAAAGGTTGCTTTCTTTTGGGAGCACCTTATTGAAGAAATGAAGTGGCCCCTCTCTATCCATGACATCCCTGATTTCAAACATTGGTTGATAAGGCAATACCAATGGATGATAATACTCGGGCGGTCGTGGAAAGCCGCAAGTGCAAGTGGATGGTGCAAAAATCAGCAAGCAACAACTTGCCAAAACCGCGCGTTTTGCAACCGTCAAATGCACGTCCTTCTGCACCACCACCTCTGAGGTATCAAGGGCAAGTTTATTGCCTGCAGCAAGCCACGGTTCTGCCATATAATCACAGAGGGCAAATCCGGGCAGCTTCCATCACTTGCTTTAGTTGTAGCGAGCGCGGACACTATGTGAGCGATTGCCCCCAAAAGAAGCCCTCGGCATCTTGTGCTCAGCCCCAAGGCATTCGGCAACGTCCCTAGGGCTTCGCACGAAGTTAAGGAGGATAGCAAGATCCTAGGCTAGCTCAAGGCTTTTGGCGTGGTTGTCTTAACCATACGACCGCCGAGGAGACCAACGAAGCACCCAATATGGTGTTAGGTACATTCCTTGTGCACTCAGCCCCCTACATTAGTCTCATTTCATTCCAGAGCTTCCCATTCGTTTATATGCAAGAAGTTCGCTATGCAGCAAAGAATAAAAACTACACTCCTAGAGAACATCTTGCTAGTTTATTCACCCAGGTCATTTATGAATGCAAGATATGGTTGTTTGGTGGTCATATTATGATCAATGGAGTAGAGTTTGAAACCAACTTTATTATGATAGATACACTTGGCTTAGATATAATTCTCGAGATGGATTGGCTATACAAACATAAAGGGTATATCGATTGTGCCAATCGGGCCATTTCTCGTGTCAATTCCGGCGGAGAGCGGGTTGTATTCTCCTCCAATCATGCCGTATCCTCGCGGTAGCCCACTCTAAACTCCATCTCAGTTCTGGATCTTGGTCAAGTGCCCATCGTGTGCGAATATCCCGACATGTTTCTGGATGAATTTCCAGGAATGTTGTCAAACCGTGACATGGAATTCGTCCTTGGTTTGCTGCCTGGACAACACCTATTTCCAAGTGACCGTACCGCATGCCCTTAGATGAATTGGCTAAATTGAAGAACAACTCTAGAGCAACTGGACAAAGGATTTATCTGTCTTAGCTCATCATCGTGGGGAAGCCCCGTGCTGTTCGTGAAGAAGAAAAATGATTGTCTAAGAATGCGTATTGAATATCGGTTCTTAAATGAAGTCACCATCAAGAACAAATATCATCTCCCTATGATTGATGATTTATTTGATCAAATGAATGGTGCATGTGTCTTCTCTAAGATTGATCTGAGGCTAGGTTATTTACAGCTAAAGATCAAGCAGGAGCACATTCCAAAGACTGCATTCGCCACCCGTTATGGTTTGTATATTTCCAACTAAAGATCAAGTAGGGGACATTCCAAAGACTACATTCACCACCCCTTACGGTTTGTATAAATACACCATAATGTCATTCGGACTCACCAACACTCCTGCTAGCTTCATGAATCTTATAAGGTTTTTATGGAGCATTTGGATAAGTTTTTGGTGGTTTTTATCAATGATATTCTTATCTATTCTAAGAGTGCAGAGGAGCATGAGCAACATTTGCATATGGTGCTCAAGAAACTTCAGGAATATCAACTATACGCAAATTTCAGCAAGTGCTAATTTTGGCTAAAGGAGATTGGCTTCCTAGGTCATGTTCTTTCCGAAGGAGGTGTTGCGTGGATCCTAGCAAAGTATGTGATGTACTAGCTTGGGGTTAGCCTGCACCGTTCCTGAAGTCTGGAGTTTTCTCGGTCTAGCCGGATATTGCTGCCAGTTCATTGAGAACTTCTCCAAAATTGCAAGACCGATGACCCAACTCCTTAAAAAGAAGTTTGAATGGTCCTCGGCATGTGAGAAGAGCATCCATGAATTAAAGAAGAGGCTCACAAAAGCCCCAGCACTCATATTGCCCGACATACACAAAAGATTTGTTGTGTATTGCGATGCATATCGTCACGACCTCGGTTGTGTGTTGATGCAAGAGGGCAAAATTGTAGCCTATGTCTCACATCAATTACGACCTCATGAGGCAAATTATACAACTCATGACTTGGAATTGGCAGCTGTGGTTTGTGCTCTCAAGATCTGCAGACATTACCTCATTGGTAATCGGTGTGAAATTTACACCGATCACAAAAGCTTGAAGTATTTCTTTATGCAATCAGATCTGAACCTAAGGTAGAGAATGTGGCTTGAATTGATCAAAGACTGTGATCTTGAATTCCATTACCACCTCGGTAAAACCAACGTTGTGGCCGATGCTCTCATCCGGAAGTTTCACTGCATTGATGTATCAATTGAAGCAAGTCAACTGGCGTTGCATGAAGAGTTTTGAAGGCTCAACCTAGAAGTGGTCGAGGAGGGTTTCTTTGTTTCCCTATCACTACAACCCACCTCTCAGATAAAAGCCACTCAACTCGAAGATCAAGCAATCGTCGAAATCAAGTGCGATTTGCAAGGCAGTGGAAACTCAGGTTCACTGAAAATGCAGGTGGAATGGTTATGTGTGGACAGCAGTTGTATGTCCTGAATAACCAAGAAATCAAGGAGCTAATCCACAGAAAAGCTCATGATTTACCACTCTCTGTTCATCCCAGGTGTACGAAGATGTATCAAGATATTCGGGAACGATTTTGATGGCCTGATATGAAGCGGGACATCGCCGCACATGTTGCCATTTGCGATGTGTGCCAACGAATCAAAGAGGAGCACCAAGACCAGCAGGGTTGCTCCAACCTTTGAAGGTTCCCGAGCTGAAATGGGACGACATCAGCATGGATTTCATTACTGGTTTGTCGTAAACCCAAAATGGGCACAACTTGAATGGGTTATCGTCGATCGCTTGACCAAAGTGGCTCATTGCATCCTAGTTAGCACCACTTATCATGGAAATAAGCTCGCTGAGCTCTACATGAGCAATATCATTCGCCTGCAATGTGTGCCAAAGATGATAACTTCTGATCGAGGTCCTCAATTTACTTCCCAGTTTTAGGAAAGCTTGCAGGAGCTTTTCGGAACCTAACTATTCTTTAGAATAGCATTACACCCACAAACAGGTGGCCAAACTGAGGATAAATCAGATTTCGGAGGATATGCTAAGAGCTTGCGTTCTGTACTATAGCACGAATTGGGAGAAATGCTTCACATTGCCGAATTTTCTTACAACAATAGCTTCTAATCAAGCCTCCAAATGCCTCCGTTCGAAGCACTTTATGGGAGAAAGTATAGAACACCTCTCTTCTGGTCCACGGTCGGCAAGGCTATTGTCCAAGAAGCTCAAGAACACGTTGATGCAATAAAGAGCCAGTTGAAGGAAGCACAATCTTGCCAAAAGAGCTATGCCGACCATCGCCGTCACAAGCTGAGCTTCGAGATAAATGATTGTGTTTATCTCAAGGTCTCACCGTTGTGTGACATCCGCCGTTTTCAAATCCATGGAAAATTGGCACCTCGGTACATCGGGTCGTACCGAATCAATGCAAGGAAAAGCAAAGTGGCATACCGATTGGAGCTGCCACGTCAACTTTCACATGTGCATGATGCCTTCCATGTTTATTAGCTCAAAAAGTCTCTCCGCACTCCGAGTGAGCTCACTTAATTAGAGAACATCGATTTGCAACCCGATCTTTCTTATCGGGAGTAGCCAATTCGCATTTTCTAGGAAGTCGAGTGGCACACTCGCAGCCGTGCCATCAAGATGCTAAAAGTCCAGTGGAGTAAGCATACCGTAGACCTATTCTACATAGTCGTAGTGCGGGGCTGGTGACCCTATCCAGTTGTGGACACTCAAATGGTGTCTCCGACTAGACACTTGGCTCAGGTGATGACACGGGTCATCTGGACTGTATCCCCGATTTTGTCTTCTGTGATGAGGGGGTGGAGTTGCTTCATTGTTTCCTTGTTGAAACCTTGGAGCGGGTCTTATGCCTGTTGACGGATTATTGTTAGCTCAACCATGTTGGCTTCTACCGTGTGAGGAATACACGGATGAAGTCAATGTTTGGCTCTAAGATTGCCTTTGCTCCCGGTACATGTGCATGCACCGCATGGTTTGCTGGAGGATCTCCGATACCTGACCTACAACTTGAGCATATCGCGGGGTTTCTGCCAGAGCAAGATCTAGGTTGTTAAGAATATCATGCACGCGTTGCAGATTTTGAACAGTTACTGAAGGTCTTGGAGTGTTCCTATCGGCAGAAGCGGTACAATAACTCGAGTTTTGCTTGAGTTTTCTACTTGCTCCATGCTACTTAACAAGCGTGGAGGGGTAAAATAGATGAATTAAATGTCGATGTCCACCAATTCCGTTATTTTCGACTCCTCTAGGTGATGCAAGAGCGTTCATAAAAATAAAAATCCTTGTCCATAACTGCATCCAAGAGAGTAATTGATTCTATTTCTTGTGTGCTGAGATTGCACTGATTTAGATGAGATGCATGGAGCATTTAGAGTCAAGTTCAAGGAGCAGTTCGGTAGGATTAGGGAAACCCCTTGTGTGTCTTGTGAGGCTTTGAAACTTGAGATAGCTGTCTACAAAGAGGGATGTGCTAGGACAACCAAGATTACCAGGTGTACCTTATGTGAGAACCTAGCCTGAGAAAATAACTGCCTCAAAAAGACCCTTGAGAGATTTTTCAATGGGAAGAAGAACCTCAACATGATCCTTAACCAATCTAAAGTGAATGTGAAGAAGAGATGTCTAGGTTTCAACTCCCTAGAACATTCTAAGAACCACCGACCTAAGATTGTGAGAGTTGTGGAGAGTGGCAGGTTTGAGATCAAACCCCCTGAGCCTACCAAGACTGTGTTTAGGTCAGTTGGATTTGCCCAAACCCCTTCAAGCAAGTCAGGTGCTTCTACTTCAGCAAGTTAGACCCCTCAAAAGGTCAAGTATCATTGCACCTTCTACAAGAAGGATGGCCACATTGTTGAGTTTTGCTTCTATAGGGTCAAGTATGACAAAAAAGAGAGGATTCGTGCTTTGAGATCTATTAGAGGAGTTGCTTCGCACTACATGCATATTTTCTCGATTAACTTTACAGTTATTTATAGTAAGTTCTTCAACAATAGGGAACCTAACTAGTCGAGTTGAAGGGATGGAGCAGTCTTCCCAGCGGAAAGAGATGGTTGTTTCCAACCATCTAGATTGCTTGATGGTGACTGGAGCATTGGTGAGGTTCACCTCACATTCTACAATCTTATGTGTTGTCTAGACTTGTAGGAGAATGATCCACCAAATATAACATCAACGATATGCTCTGGCTCCTGATACTCTATTTCTTCATTCTCGTCCTTATCCCTTTTGGTACTTGGTTCTCCGACCTCCTGTATAGAAGGAAGAGAACCCTTCCCCGAGTAGTAATCAGCTACCTTGCCTAGATTGGTTATATATACCTTCATCATGATCTAGATAGCCTTGTATATATTCTATGGCTTCAAATGGTATCTTTTTAACTTGAACCTCACTTTGAATAATTTTTAAAATTCTTTATGTTTTGCATTTTCATGCATGCATACATGCTCTCTCTTATGCTCGAAGTAGCGGCATGTACATTTTGAGGGGGAACTATAGCTCTTGATTGCTATATTGCCAAAAGGGGAACGTTTGAGGAAAAGGCATTGAGGGGTGCAATTTGCATAAACGGGGGAGAACATTCATTTTTGTGGTTAAGTACTACAAGTTGGAAGTATAAATGGTATAGTTGCAAAACTTGTTCAATTGGAACCTAAAAATGCCAAAATGGGATATTGGAGTGACGAGGAGCTTCATTGCATATCATTTGCTTCCTTTTGCATTTTTTTGGTTCTTCTTCTTGCTATGAAAATGGTCATGGTGAGCAATTGCTCTTTTCTTTGGACCATGAGCAAGGTTAAGTTTCTATGAGGTTTTAGTTGTTATTTGGAGTTTTTTGTGGAATACTTGTTCTTTCTTGATGTTTGCTCCATTCCACACATTGCCAACATGGTCATGAACTCCTCTTTCTCTTTGAAATGGATCAGGTGTGGCTTTTGCAACTTCTTCCTTTTCTTTTAAAAAATGAACTCAATTCTTGCCCTTTTGGTGCTTGTAAATATACTCATCAAGAGGTAGATTGTGAGACCTTAGGAGTAACTCAGGAGTATTGCATATGGACTCAAGAGTAACTCACTGTTCTTAAACTAGAAAATGAAATTGAAAAATATTCCTTTTGTGTGAAAAAATAGTCTCACCAAATCTTTCTCATGAGACGGCTTGCCATTGCAGTAGGTATAAACTTGGAGAGTTTTGGATGACCAAGACCATATATGGCAAGTTACAGTGAAGAAAACAAAAATATTAAAAAAATAGCTGAATCTTAGGAGGCAGTTGTAAATAGCTCCTAGTCCAGAACTTGCTTTACTAACATAAAACCAAAATATATTTCAAAAGTTATCAATTGTGCTAATTGTGCTCAGATCCAAGCAATTGAATAAAATGATCCAATAATTAACTTGTACCACTATAAAATGACTCAATTGTATCTTCTTGGTTCCATTTAGTTTATTGGCATTGTTTGGATCATTTTTTTTATACCTTTGGCTAAACTATGACTTTCATCAACTTGACATGCTAAAAATCCATTTAATTTCAGATTCTTGCTCATTTGGCTTAATTTTGCTATATATGGATAGCTACTTCACATAATATGACTTGCTATAATACTTGTAGTCACTTTGGATAACTTTTATGGCTCCACTTCATGTTATTCATGCTCTATCTTCTTCCATACATCTTAATGACTCCATTGTCAAAGTGGAATTTCATATTCTTGCTCATTTGGCTTAGCTTTGCTATATATGGATTGTCATTATTTAGATAGCAACTTCACATAAAATAGTTCGGTGTAATACTTGTATAGTCACTTTGGATAATATGCATAGCTCCTTCTCAAGCTAAAATTGAATAAAAATACTCACTTCATATCATTCATGATTTATCTTTTTTTCATGCATCTTGATGACTCCATTGTGAAAGGGGGGGAATTGGTAACAGGGAGAAAGAGCATGTTTTGGAATTTTTGTGAGAATTCTTGCTAAGTTAGATATTTTTGTATTTTGCTATGATTCTCTTGATCTTTTAATCTTCTCGCTATGACCAAGGTCAAATAGAACAATTGTTCTTTCATATGGACCTAGAGTAAGATTTTCCAATTTTTTTGGTGGAGTTGAAGCCTTTTATGGAAAAATTGTTCTATTCAGTGGCTTCACTCTATTTCTGACTCATATGAGCATTTTCAATCATTCTAATCCTTTTGACCATTTTGAGTTTCACTTTGCAAAATACCCTATTTACTTCTATTGCAAAATTCCCTATTTACTTCTAAAACCACCACCTATTTGTATTTTTGAGAAATTGCCAATGGGTCCATCAAGGGAGAGATTGAGGGACCATGTGAGAAAGTTTAAGATATTGTTGTGATGAACTATTGCTAAGTTTGTGGAGTTAGAATTTGAATTTTGCAAAGTTTACATTTTATCAGTGTTTGTTGTCTGACAAACCGTCTGACCGCTAGCTATCACCAGTCTAACCGCTAGATAGTTGTAGGTCAGACCACCGAGGAGTTGACAGTCAAACCACTGAGCGGTATGACCTGAGTTTTAATGGTGGTTGCAATTTTCTAGAACGGGTGTTTTGCGTTGGACTAGATCGATCTGGCTAGCCCCTAGTTGGCGGTCAGGGGTTCTATGATTTTGGGAATTTGGTTATTGGATGAATTGAAGTATGATTGGTTAGTGAATTTATGTTGCATAAAGCATGTTTACTTAACGTGGGTTAAGTTGTGAAGAACTAATGCCTGAAAATGATTTCTTTATTTTGGATGTGCATGGTAGCTTTGGAGTCAACCATGGTCAACGGCAAGGATTGGGGCTACGCTCATGGAGGAGCTGAGGCTTAGAATGGTTAAGGATGATGGGTGAGATGGTTGAGCTCAAGCATGGCATGTGGAAGATGGAAAATGTTGATGGGAAGGTTCAAGCAACGGGTTGCACCAAGTGTCTTGGTCAGTTTAAGTGAGACGTGGTCAGGTGGAACTGGAACAGAAGAGACTTGCCGATGTGTGGCAAGCCATTTGTGCACCTACACGTGGCGGGGGTAATTGCTTGCAAGGAAAGATGAAGACCGAGTCAAGCCGATGGTATTTTTGGTAATTTGCCAAATACTGGAAATTTTGTTGGATGAAAACCGCGGTGCTTGAGCAGCTCTTGGGAAAATGGTTCAGGTAAAGGAGATGCTGAGAAGATCAAGTAGATCAATGACGAAAGACTTAGCGGATTCGAACTTATGTGCTTTGAAAAACGTGTGTGAGTTAAGTGTGTGAGTAAAACCTATGTTGTGTGGGGTTAATGGATTTTCCCAAATGTTTTTGTGGATATTGTCCATTAGAGTTAGATGTGAGCTAGTTGCCCCATCTATTTATCAGGTTGGGATAGAAGCTTGCAAGCTAACCATCCAAGATTCCAACCTTGTATTCCGGCTTTAGGTTTAGAGAAGATTGAGTATTATGGTATGCTCTATTGTCCTCCTGATGGGGTGGCTATAAAAGATTCATTCTCAAGTAGCCATATATAAATTTTCTTCATCACTCATGGTGTCTCCTTGTTTCGATTGGTTTGCTCTTGTTCTATTTGGTTTTGATCTCTTCTCTCCCCGTCTTGATCTTGTTGTATACCAAGGACGTGTAAGTGATAGAGATGACTCATAGAGATCAAATTCCATCCATCTAGACACCAAGTCTTGACAGATTTTGAAGTTGCCCAGTTTTGCTTGATTTTGGCCTATTCTTGAGGTTTCTTGATTCCAATGTTTTTGCTTTGAATCTTTGGGAGATTTTGGGGGATGTGGCTGATGGTTTTGGACTGAAAGTGAATAGTAGTGGCTGAAAAAAATAGCTTTTAGAAGGGGGGCGAGCGGTAGGAAATGTGAGAGATAGATGCTAGTGTGAGACGGAAGCGAAAGGAGTGAGACGTGTGATGCTCCCATGACCCCCTGCCTTATTCTCGGATCGAGATGGGAGCGAGAGCAGTGAAGAAGCCGCTTCGAGAAGTCAGGTGTTCATATTGGCTTTGGGCTTCTCCAAGCAAAAGCTAGAAGCAGAAGCCAATACGAACACCCTATTTGCTTGTTGTGACATGTGAAAATATATCTAGAATCATCTTAGACCATCCTCTACTAACAAGCAAGTCATATCCCGAGTTTTTTGTTTTCGCCCTGTTTTGGTACAACCTTGCTTATCTTTGGGAAAGGTGAGAAATTTGACAAAAATACATACGATCCTTGGATGGAATAGGTTCCTGAAACCCTAAGTAATGTGTGTGCAAAGTTTCATCTCATTTTACTATGGATTTTGGAAGTTGCACCAAAAGTGGTTTGGACTTGGGCTATTTTTCTGTCCGAAGAACAAGGGAGCGGTCAGACCGCCAGCTTGCCGCCAGTTAGACCACAGCTTTATGGTCGGTCAGACCGCCCAGGTGCAAGAGCTAGCATCTTTGGATTTTGAATTTGTTGCTTTGTTCTAGCCTTCCAATTCTGATCTTCATAGCTCCGTAGCTACTGGAATGAAGAATTTGATAATATTTGGAGGAAATTTTTAAGGCATCATTCACTCCCCCCTATTGCCATTGCGATCTCACACTCATCCATCTAGGCACTTATTATTTGCAAGTTCTTATGTTTTTCTGGATTTGGCTTAAGAGATTATGTTTTGGGTGTTTTGGTCTTGTGACCGTTTTGGCTCGAGTTTGTGCCATGATCTAGCTTGGTATGACATATAAGAATCCATCTAAGGTCATCTAGAACATCAAGGACTCACGAGCAATAATAGATCGTTGCTTCTCTCTTTTGCCTAATTTTAGTGCAATCTCCTTCAAATGGAAAAGGTCATAACTTTGGCAACGATTTTTATGATCATTGATTTGAATAGGTTACTGACATCCTAGAGAAGGTTCATACCAAACTTCAAGTGATTTGACGCATTGGTTTGAGAAACGAGTCAATTTGTAGTTTTAGCCCGATTTTGGTGCAGCAGCGCTTCAAGAGCCAAAAGGTTCCACCCTTCTTAAGTTTTTTAATGATCTTTTATTGGGATAGGTTCTTAAGGTCATGATCTAGTCTTGGTTCAAGTTTTAATCCATTTGGAGTTGTGAATCAAAAGTCACACCATTTCTTAGATTTGTAATAGTAATGAAAATCTGTTCTGTTCTTAGGGATAGGTCATACTACCAACTAACTAGAGGTCAAGCAATCAACAGGTCAAACCATCAACAAAGTAGCGGTCAGACCACCCTCTAGTTGGAGGTCAGACCGCCAGAACTTATTGAGGCTCATTTGGCTCGATTTTTTTTGAATCTTTCCTTGTGGATGATTGGTCTCTGGTCTTCATAACTTCTAATAACTATTGGAGTGAAGAGCTTTGATTTCTCTTTTGAGGAAAAGCTTTTAATCGTGTTAGCTTCTATTCACCCCCTCCCCCTCTAATCGTCGTTCTCGGTCCTACAGTCTCTAAACACTAACTTACATATGTAATCCATTTCCTCGATGAACTCCCTAGTTTGCTGTGCATTTTTTGGTTTAAGCTAGAAATTAATTCTGTTGATGTCACCTTGCTATCAACTTTTTAATCCATTTGACAATGTTTGTCCATGGCCTTGGAATCTGATCCATTTCAAAATGTTTGTCCTATAAGGAAACCAAGAGGGTAGTTATTGTATTGTTTCCACTCTCTACCCCTACTTAAAATATTTTAAAAGAGGCTAAATGGTTATAGTATGTAATTTCATTTAGTAGGGGTACGATCATTTCTCATCAACGGTTTCTCAGATTTAGTGTTTCCTTAGTCTGTATACATAGTGGGCGTGGATAAATATTGTGAAACGGAGGGAGTATATGCTACGGACGTTATAGGTCCTTATCCTACTGCTACATAAGTCAATTACAGTTCCCATTGTGGTAAGCTGCGAGGGATTTGTAGTGAAGACTAAATCAGTTCAGTAGTTTATTCTCCCATGGCTGTTCTTGTATGAAGTGATTAATATGTATATTTTTTTTCCTCATTTTTGCTGTGTTCCATAGCTAGAGTACTATGGCGTTGTATATTTGAACCTGTTTTTCGTTTCTGATATGATACGCAACTCTCCTGTATATCCTTGGAAAAAATTAGAGTCCCCGTGACAAAGATGATAGCTAACTGGTATATAAGATAATTTGACAACAAACTGAAATATATATATATATATATATATATATATATATATATATATATATATATATATATAAGATTAAACTATCATGTGTCTGCCTAAACCCCGAAGATATAAACGGAAGAATTTTATTGTGTATATGGATAAAATTGTATGATCTAACCAATTATACGTAAGATTTTAGTGTGAACTTTACGTCTTCAACACGCTGACGAGTAGCCCAAATCAATACCAATATTTTGTTAGAGTTTGGATTAAAAAATATTTTTGGCACAACAAAATGAAGTTAAGATCGAAATACTGCCATATATATTCGATAGGCAGTACACTATGAAATTTTACCATTTTTCCTCGCAATTTTTTTCCATCTTCGCTAGCTACATCCTTTATTCTTTCTATGAAAAGCACTACATATGGTCCAATTCTTCATATCAATAACATTGATATCATAAAGAAAAATTTTAAATTGGTCGAATTGAGTTCAGTGAGCTGAACATATATGGTCGCTTAACTGAATCGATACTGCAAACTAAAGCCCCAAATTAGAATAGTGTCATCTGCTTGGAAAGTACAGAGCTAGCGGTTACGTTGTTTAATCTACAGATCAAGTAGGATTGAGAAGATTAAGGAGCAAAAATAATGAAGAATGCATTACATAGCTCGCTGACTTGCAAACTATAGCCAAGCAACCACGCACGAGGATTAAAAAGCAGCAACAAGCTAACACGTACAAGAGCAGTATAGGTCAAAACTAACTTTCTTGCATGCTTTTGCCTGATTGACCAAGCTAGCCTTCTCATTCTGCAGCGTGTCACTCTAAGATTGCTCCTAAGGGAAACATTGAAGTTATTTTTCTTTCTGGGTTTCTTCTAAAAAAAGTAAGAAATAGGTAAGTAATTGATCTCTTTTTACAGGCACCTAGGGAAAAAAACGGTAGCAAGAACTCAATGAGAGCATGATGTGATGATGCCAAGAAGAAGAAGCGGCAGCGGAAGAAGAACAAGAAGAAAGAGGAGGAATTATAAGCTTACCTACGCGTTGGAGGCTTGGAGCAGATGGCTTATTCTATCGGAAATTCACCCAGGTTCCTGAGGAGCAAGGAAGTGAACATTGATGTCCCAGGTAGCATCTCTCTCTCTCTCTCTCTCTCTCTCTCTCTCTCTCTCTCTAAAGAGAGAATGTACAGACAAGGCTATCCAGATGGATACATTATGTCTAGGCGTGATGTTTCCTTCCTTCTCTTTTCGAGGAAATGATTCAAAGTTCATGTGGAAAAGGCTGCAGATATTCCATTCTTTTCCGAAGAAGAAGACAGAGAAACGAAATGCATTCTACGGCCATGTTTGTTTCCACTTAAGATTATTATAATCTAACTTATAGGTGCAGATTATATAAGCTACCTTATAATAAGCTGGTGGGAAATAAGCTGTCAGGTGTTTGGCAGCCTGGATTATCAGAGTTATGAATTGTTGTATTTGAATATTTAAAGACTACAATGCCCTTGAGCTTATAATGTTTAAAGATTGGGGAGTTAATAAATGGCAAAGGTGGGTAATTTTTCTGAAGTTTTATGGTCATTTAGATAAAATGTGATCTATAAGCTGAAATAAGCTCCTTTTTGAGCTTATTAGATTACAATAATCTGGACTATTAGATTATAATAAGCTACCTTATAATTTAGACTGTTTGTTTTCACTTATGATTTATAAGCTAGATTATAATAATCTTAAGTGGAAATAAATAGGACCTACGTCGCGTGGCTTTGGATAATGGGGCTTTTGCAGATTTGCCCCACTTAAAAAAGTGCACTTTGTAGATTTGCCTCAGTTGTCTCAATGACATGTGGGTCCTGGACCCACATGTCATTGAGACATCACTGGAGCAAATCTACAAAGCCACTCAACAGTGGGGGCAAATCTACTATTTTTCCTTGGATAATATGGGAGGATAAGGGGACAACTTTCGCTGTTTGCCCCAACAATATAAAGCAACACCAATAGGAAAGGTCGTTTCCATTGTGTACGAGCGATGAAATCTACAGAAATACTAGTACCAGCTTGCTTTGTTGTGTACGAGCACATGGCTTGGCTGTGGGCCATTCAAATTACTTTCAAAGCCTCATGTGCTACGACCGGCTGTTATCCTATATAGCTTACACTTCCTCACAATGACAAAGTATAAAATGATCGAGGGGAAGCTATATACACGTATATCAACGTCAAGAATCAACTTGAAAATAGGAGAATGATAAGTAGACATCTTAACTTTTTACATTGGATCGAATATAGATGGACTACATTAATGACTTGTTAAAGACACAAACATTTTTTAAAGACCCATGAATTACTAGATCTCATGTACTTCTACCTTAGCTGGAGTCTAGAAATAACGCCTCTCCAAAATGAGTAGATTGTTGTCGTGTTTCCATTTGGGTTGGCGCCTATATTCTCTTTTCTGTTTCATGAAATGAGGCAAATCTCCTGCCCTTGTTTTAAAAAGGAATTTCAGTAGATTGCACTACAGTAGCCTACTATCACTTTGTTACCTATCTATCATCTTATTAAAGCAAAGACAAAAGAAGTCGGCGTGTTTACTCTCAAGGGCTATAAATTTTGATATTAATCGGAAGAAAAAACGAGAAAGATATATATTGTTGATTATGATAGGTCTAAATTATAATGGTCCAAATTAAAATAAAGAGTCCATATGAAGTACAATATAGAAATAATAGAAATTCATAATAAAAAATAAAAATAGTAAATTGATTTTAATATAAATTCCTAAGTAAAATCTCTCTCAAGGACTAGAAATTCCAGTATTAATCAGAGAAAAAGAGAAAGATCTACCACATTGATCGTGGTGGGTCTAAATTATAACAATCTAGATTAAAAGGAGTTAACGTCAAGTACAATATGGGGCTATCGGGTAGCTAAGAGCATGCCATCGTTGGTGAGAAACACGGCATCACCGTAATAGCGAGAAGATTATCCACATCATTAGGCAGCGACTAAAGGCAGACATGATAGTATCAGTGAAGATAGGAGGTCACCACAATTAGTGAGGAAGCCACAACGTTGAGTTAACCAATGTTGAACAACAAGAGCGATTGACACAGGATAAGAGGATATTAAGCACGTATAATATCATGCATGTGGATATACATCCATATGTCCATACAAACAAAAGCATAGACATACAGAAGCAGAAGAACAAAAATATCATAGTAAAGATAACACAGCCATAGGGAATTGGCTGAAGGCCACTAAAGAGAGTGTAATGGGTGTCCCTGGTAGGGATTGACGATAGTTGTACGTGTATACGTGTTGATGTCGCAATGGTCAGCAGTAAGCAATAATTGGAGAGAACTAGAAGATAACTATGTGGTAGCGTATTGCATTAAAAGGGGTAACAGTTGGGAGGAATCGATTAAGAATTAGGCTTGTTGTTAGAGGATGAAGTAAAAAAGCTGTGGTGGCGAAAAAACATAAAAGGCACACGATTCGATGAAAGCAGTTGGCGTGTGAGGAAAAATAAGTTCAAAGTAGGTCATCTCTGGTGCATCGGTATATATGTAAGTAAGATACTCTAATATCATATAAACTAATAAGACAATTTATCGTACACATAGTCAATGTATTGCTTTAAGATTAAATAGAAATATATGTGCATGTATACATTTTAAAAAATAGTAACTAAAGGAGGAAGAACAGGGGCATGTAGTTACATGATTTTAAGCTGTATTTTTATTTAAGCTTCTATTGTTATTTTGTAATATCTATGATGCCTTAAAAATCTAAATAACTTATGAGATACGTAAATATATTATCAAATATTTAAATTATATTATTTAATACTATAAATTTTAAAACTAATCTAACCGCGTATTGCGCAGGCCACCTGCTAATTTATCAACTATTCAAGTGGTCACGTGTAGTGTCACAAACTCACACAATTGACCAAAATCGAAGAAACTTATGGTCGAGAGTTGTTGCGCAAAACGTGTGCCCATAAAAAGGCAAAAGGCCTAAAATACATGCTATACATATACCGAGAAATAACAATACCTCCGTATGCATTACAATACCTCTGGGGAACATGCACGGGAGGTTATCGGCCGGAGGCATGTTCGGATCGATGTTCCATGTGGTCGCTTCAGCTCTGCTTGCGAAGTACGACTATAGATGCGTCGCCTTTGATCCATCACCGTATTGCTTTACGATCTGTACATACGGATCCCCGACATATGTATTCTTCCTGTCATTTCTTCAGGTGTGGGCCAAATAGTCTATAAATGGAAGTATATGTTAGTACCAATAAACGAGTGCGATGAGCAGCTTAAAAGAAAACGAATAATCGGATCCACTAGTCTCGGGCATAGCAACAGTGCTGTAGAATGGAAGGATGCAGTCGTCCATAGGTGGGTTGGGTACACTGGCATATATATGAAAACTGCATGAGCAGGCTGACTCACGTCTTCCTCTCCATCTTACAGTGGTGCGCGATTGGCGCTCAGTCACAGTACGAAACGCGGCCTCTCTGAGACAGAGGGAGTGGGGGCCCGGGACAAAGGCGACGTTTTCGGGCGGGTCCAGGAGCGTGCCGCGCGCGCCAGGTGCGTGCGCAGTATGGCTTGTCCCACGCCTCCGCCTGCTAGGCTGCAACGCGCCCAGGGCGGCTACGGCCCACGTCACGTCCCATCGATCAGTGAGCGCGCGGGGTCACGTTTCATACTTGCATTGGCCGAACCCACAACTCCCGTGCTCAAAACATGCACTAACGCCACTGGTACATGGAGTACGAACCAGTGAAGTTTTAAGCACGAGCATTTCTGGGCACCGCTAAGCTTATCGCTGGCCTTTTTTTTCCTTGTTTCGCTTTTGACTTTTTGTTTCAAATGAGACATATCTTCGAATGATTTCTTTCGTTTATTTTTCTAAATAATCTTTGGAGTTTAAAATTATATATATCGTCTATATTGATAATTTTGTTATCCACCATCATCTTAAAAATATAAATAAAAATTATTTTAAAAAGTATAAATAAAAACCATTAACTGTAACCAAAAGAACAAATTCATTCTTATTACCGAGACATTCATGTAGTTCAGTGATAGAGCATGAGATGATTGTAGGTATGTTCTTTTAATCTTTTTGGCGGTTTCTTCAAAAGTTAAAACAAACAAAGTGATTTTTTGAAACAAATTCTCTAAATAACTTCTTACGTCTAAAAGAATGTGCATCGTTCATATCAATATCTCTATTATCTACTATCATCTTAAAAAATATAGATAAAATCATCAATCTAGCTCAAACGAATAAGGCCTACATTGCCGTGGTGGTAGTTACATGCACAACGACTACGTTCTTTCTTCTTCAAACCAAAGATACCCAACCCCTCTTGCGTATTATCTTTTGTTATCAACGTTTGTATGTGTGTTCATGCTAAATAAACTTATACGAGAATGTTTGTCGTAGCCGTTAAATGGTGATCGATCACTCAAATCTCAATGCACAATCAGGCGACCATAAGGCCATCTCCGATGTGTGCAAAACCGATCCCAAGAGGGGAGAGGGAGCTTTGAATCGATTCCGGTAGCAATCCATGCTAGCAACAAGATTCCTATAATTGATTCATCAACTTGAACCGAAACCAAGGGAGTAAACAAATTTCTTGTGGCCCACCTGTCACAAGAAGGGGAGCTGAGCAGCATATGCCTCGGTCGACACTAGGCATCGCTGCTCACATACGTCACGGCACCTCTAGATCTTGTGGCCTCCGCCACGGATAGTTGATGTCGCGCCATGCACTCCACCGTGCCCTCCCCGTTGCAGCCTCAACCCTGACGAACGATGGCATGACGGTTACGAACTACGATGGCGACGAAGCGAGCGGTAGCTCAAGGGGAGCCACTACTGCTGTGGCTGGCGAGATCGGCCGACGGAGGAGGCGAACCTGGCGGCAGCGGTGATGTTGGGATGGAGATTGAGAAGGGATTTGTGAGAGAGGCGGAGGGTTTTTCCTGTTTTTAGGTGGATCCCGGAAAGAGGTACCACCCCTTGAAGCGAGGGAGCTTAAGTTATTTCCCTCTCTGGCTCCCCGTCACAAACGGTTTTTGATGCGAGAAAAGAACAACCAAATAACCTATTTGTAAGTATTTACAAACATCTATACTAAAAACAAGGATACATACGAGGAACACGCACCTTTGTTTTTAACAAAAGGAGTTAGTGCCTGAAGCCGTTCGTTGCCGTGATCACCATAACCTTATGCTAGCTCCACTGTTAAGTTTCATGGGTGTTTGTCCACAAATCGCAAGATTGGATGTGTGTAGGGTGTAATTACACCCTATATCGTATCTCGTAATGTAGGGAGTATCTCGCGTAACGGAGGGATGTACATGTAGTATACAAGTATTTAAGACCATCTAGGTGGTATGAACAATTTTTCAAAAGTGGTATGTATATTTTTTTCGACATACTCCTTTTTATACGCGTATATAAGGGTATTTATAAAATACGCTAAAAACTACGAACTCATTTACAAGTTTTTCGTGTGGTTTATATTGGAATATCTTATAATTAGTATACAAATGTACCTAAAGTGATAAAGGAGTATTTCAAATATATGTTTATATGGTATATTAGAGGTGGGTGTAATTACACCCGGGTGTAAAAGGTATTTTCATATATATATATATATATATATATATATATATATATATATATATATATATATATATATATATATATATACACACACACATATACATATACATATATAGGACACCGAGATGGGGCACCATGGTGTCGGGCACCAAGCCTCACGCCTTTGGATTGCTTTTAGATGCGTGCACATGTAATGATATATAATATATCGACAAATCATAACACTCATTAATTCAAAAGGCATCAATTTGGAAAGAAAATTATTGATTTAGCATATTGAATCAATCATAAATGGAAATTCTTAATCATGAATGGAAAGTCTCAATCATAGAGCACGGACACCATAATGCCTCTGTTATTTATACTATATATATATATATATATATATATATATAGAGAGAGAGAGAGAGAGAAAATATCTTTTACTCCAGGTGTAATTATTCTCACATCTAATATACCACTTAAATAAACTTGAAATACTCCTTTAACACTTTAGGTATACTCGTATATTAATTATAAGATACTCCAATGTGAACTAAATGAAAAAATTGCAAAGGAATCCATAGTTTTTAACGTATTTTGTAAATACCTTTATATACGCACATAAAAAGGAGTATGTCTAAAAAATATACATACCACCTAGATGGTCTTAAATACTTATATAATACACGTACGTACCATCCTTTACGCGAGATGCTTCTTATGTTCTGAGATACGACATAGGGAGTAATTACACCCGGGAGTAGAAAATAAGTTTCCTATATATATAAATAACAGGGGCACCATAGTGTCTGGGCACTAAGCCTCCCTGCATTTGGATTGCTTTTAGATACGTGCTAGTGTGATTGAGACTTTCCATCCATAATTAATTTACCATGCATGATATATTATATACCATTACACTAGCACGTATCTAAAAGCAATCCAAAGCCAGGGAGTCTTGGTGCCAGACACCATGATGCCTCATTTCAGCGTGTAGTTACACCCTATATCGTATCTCGCAATGTAGGGAGTATCTCGCGTAACGGAGGGTATGTACGTGTAGTATACAAGTATTTAAGACCATCTAGGTGGTATGAATAATTTTTCAGAAGTGGTATGTACATTTTTTTTTGATATACTCTTTTTTATGCGCGTATATAAGGGTATTTACAAAATACGCTAAAAACTATGAACTCATTTACAAGTTTTTCGTGTGGTTCACATTGGAGTATCTTATAATTAGTATACAAATGTACCTAAAGTGATAAATGAGTATTTCAAATTTGTTTAGGTGGTATATTAGAGGTGGGTGTAACTACACCCGGGTGTAGAAGGTATTTTTCCTATATATATATATATATATATATATATATATATATATATATATATATATATATATATATATCCACTTTCATTGTCTCGTAATATTATCCTTCTTTTGGCTGTTAGTAATTGTCAAATTTGCATATTAGATACATATAAAAAGAAAGAATTTTTCGCGACAGGAAGTAATTAATATCTCATAGAACTAGGTGCAACAGGAATATGACATATAGAGTCTGTTCATATTAGTTTTGACCGATGATTTTTAGTTAAAAATAAATAGTAGTGATAAAAAGAAGTAGTTTTTAGAAAAAGGGACACGAGAAGTGAAACAAATAAAGGAGAGATACATGTGTAAGATAAGAGTAAGGAGAGTATGGTGCTTGATACGAACTCCAACCTTATACTTGAAGCGAGAAAGGCAACTTCGTGAAACCGGATATTCATATTAGAGCAGAAATCAAAAACAAAAGACAATAGTAGTGCCCTCATAAATCAATTAATTAATAACTAATCTTAGCCCGTTTGAAAAAGGAATAAAACCTAGTACGAAAAGCGATTGAAGGGGGATATGCGTGGAAAAGTGCTATACAGTGTGAACAGCGTTTTCCATGTTCTAAAAGCATCACTATTCATTAACAGGATTACGCAGCCGGACAGAAAGCGCAGAGGCGTCAAGGAAAATTTTACGGCACTTCTCAAATCTTAACCACGTTGGGAAGGCGCACTCGCTCTGATGTGCGCGATTCACGCCAGCGATCAAATCTTTGACTACACTTTTTGCTGATACCGATAGATCGATCAGAATTCGACAGCTTAATCAGCAAGAAATTGCCGCTCAAAAATAATCAGCAGTAAATTGTGCCTGGCTAGCTAGTTAGCTAAACTAGCTAAGGTAGTACATATCAGACGAGAATTTCCAACAGATGAGAGTGAATATTGAACGGAACACAGCTTGATTCACTTGATGGAACATTAGCGCAGCCAGCTCGCCTTAGGAAGCCGGCGACACTAGCATCCCTTTATGTTGGATCCAACGACCACGGTTGTTTTCCTGGTCAATTAAAATTTTAAAATTACAACGGAGACGCACACTCAAATATATCACACTTACACCATACACTACAAGCATACACATGTACACGTTCTACTGACGCACACACTAGGACTTAAGCGGAGACAGTACTTTCCATTAGTGCAACCAAAGGAGAATGATGAAACCAACACAAGCTAAACATTATGATGGCTCTGTATCATCTTTTCATTGCATGTACTCGTGTTTTAGTGCATCCCAGCGGTTCTTGAATTGTTTTTTTTTTGGTACTCTCTACCGGTGTGCTCTTTGAATTTCCTCATAAGGTTTGTGTAGCCACGCCTATTCAGACAGCCCATGAGATGGTTATTGGCCTCCACTTCCTCATGGCATATTTAAAGCATGGCGATGTGGGCGATATTGTCCCAAACAACAGTGGGAAATCATGTCTCGTCCATCTATACAAAAGCAGCAAAAGCGAAAAGGAAAGACCGGTGGCCATGAGACCACAACGAGGAATGCACACTAACCCCACTATGGCAATGTAACGTGAAATAATGGAAATGAAAGGCTAAGCACAAGTGAAGCTAGCTATTACCTTTGGCGAGGCTAGGAGTACATCAGCGACAGCCGTGGAGGCGACGGGCACCTCATTCTAGAGTGCGACGGGAGTGACGGTGCCCTTGAGTTCTATGGCCTCCGCGAGGTGGCCTAGCGAGGTTGGTTGTACAAGACGATGCATGACATCTAGGCTGCCTACTTCGGATGAGGAGGGCACGTTGGAGGCTGACTCCGACGCCAGCACATACAAGGCATCCGAAGAGGAGGTGAAGGAGGACGACGCGTTGTGCGACGAGGGCGGCCCAGATGCCGATGGCAACCGAGAAGCAGGACACCAGCGCGGTGAAGGAGGCGGCCCTATGTAGATCTGGGCAGAGGAGGTGGGGCATGGATGGTGGAAGGAAGGCATTGTATATGACAACAGGGGATGGGAGTGGCACGACTAGGGGGTGCAGTGAGGGGGGACTAGCCTGGTGTGGATTTCGACGGAGGTGTCGAGGCCATGGGCCACAAGGGTAGGGGTAGCGTGTTGTGAAAGGGGGCTCGGATCCGGATCTAAGAGGAGGCGCAGGTGTGGAGGGGTGAGGGGCTGCGAAAACTAACGGCGAGGGGCAGTAGTCGCAGTGGGAGGAGCGCGCTGGTGGTGTGTGGGGGTGGTTGGCAAAGGAGCCCTAGCGAGGATGCAGGAGGGATGCATGATGCGGATTGGGAATTTAGGGGCTCAGCACACAATCCGCTAATACAAGATGCTGCACAGAGAAAGACGGGAGCTTATGAAAAGAACAAAGCCTCTATTGTGAGAAAAGTCTGTGAAACTTGAAGTTCTTGAATAGAAAATGGAATGAAGGGGTGTGACCTTATGGCCAACTATACTAGCTCCGCCGAAGCCTCTGCGTTCCATCTGGCTTCTCTAGCCCGATGCCGAAGCTGGTCCAAAAAGCCGGCTTCTCTCACCTGACTTGGCAACTACGAAATGACCATTTTAGTCTCAAAACGGTCGGTTTATGTAGTTAGCGGCGGAGCTCGAACAAAATTCAGGAGGGGCACCAATAGAGATGAGACATCAATATTTGAATGCTAAACTTTAAACTTTCAAAATAGTGGATTAGAGATGGCAGAACTACTGATTTTTTGCCTAAAATGAAGTATAAGCTACTAGCTTATTAATAATATAGAGATGCTAAAACGAAAGAGGGGCCACTGCCCATGCTGGCCTACATGAAACTCCGTGCTTAGTACTAACTTGCTATTACCGGCCTCGAATGGTCCTCTTAGTCGTTGGAACTGCTAATTGGGCAGGCTGTACAATTAATATTTTTCGAGAACATTCACATAAACTGAAAAAACTATAGAAAGGGAGGGAATAGTAGAATTTGAACACATGAACTCAATAATCACAACCTTTGCTTTACCATTAGGCTATATTGGTGGCCCAAAAATTGAAAATTTGTTGCAGACATCATAGTGTTATAGTACATATGTTGGGCCTCAGCGCATCTTGACCATTTGTGAAGCACGGTGGGGCGTTTGCTTCGCATGTCACGATGGTAAAAGGAAGATTATTAGCCCCTAATAATGCATACTACCAGGTACCAGCACACGCTGATGAGCACATGTACATATGAGTACAAACTAGGGAGCTAGTATTCACATTTGGACAAAAGCAACGCGAGATGAGCAACGATATACTTGTTGGACTCTGAAGGCAAGGTAGTCCAATCTATCGGTGGGACAGAGGAAGAGATAAGACCGAAGCCTTCTCTCTCACGTGCGCCTAGGAAGAGGGATCGGCTTGAGTGCTTCTTGTGGCGACTGGGTCTCACGGAGATGGCGGCAGCGCCGGAGGCGTCATAGGCCCAAGTGCCTCGGCGCCGGCCGTTGGCGGCAGCCTCTTCGCTCCCCTATATAATGGGCTTGTTCTTTTTTTGTTGCGGCTTGTGGCTTTTGGTTGCGGTGTATGGCTTTTCGGCTGTTCGTGTGAGAGATTACAGAGTAACAGAAACTCACGTGTGGTTTGTGCCGATATAATTGAAGTCGGTACAGTATGTACTACAATTAACTAGTAAACTCTATTTTAAAAAGATACTCCGATTAAAAGCTAGTTACTGTAGAGAAGCCGAAAAGCAGCTTTTAGAAGCCGAAAAGAACATGGCCATAATGTTGCCTTCCTCTTCTCCTTTCAGCACCGAATGAAGTGAGTCCTCCTCCTCCTCGATCTCTTATTCTTCTCGGCTGGGTCTCGATTTGAGTCATGGGGCAGCTGCTACACCGTGTGCTTCACCGGCACCGACGGCTGTGCAGTCCGGATTCGCCTTCTTTGGGTTTTCCTTTGTGGTTTCCTTATGCCATTTCTCTTTGAGATCTGGTATTGAGGATTTTGGGGGATTTAACTCTAGATGGCTGCATTCGGTTGGATTTGTGCCGAGTGGAGAAAGGAGTAACCGAGGCTTGATCTTTGTGTTCTTGGGTGCTCTTGGCCGGAGCACCTGTCGGTCTTATGCGGCCTCTTCCCTGACCCTCGACTTCTGAGAGACCATGTGGAGGTCATCCCGTTGTGTATGATGAGTAATTAACATCGATTTACGAAAAGTCGAGTTTGCGTCGGTTAGTTCGAACCTAGACGTTGCGTGGCGTAACGGGCTCGGTCGGACTCGGTCGAACCTAGTCGTTTGGGTTTAGGTTGCATATTCTGATGACTCGATAGGTTTGATCTCTATTTACGCTTTCATGTATCGAGCGGTGCTATTTGACGTGTTTCTTGTCTGTGTGTCTGCAGGACGTCGAGGCGGAGTCGTGGCGAGACACGGTGGACCGGACTAGGCGCAGGTGGCGCTGAGGTCAGAATGGTCGAGATGTGTCGAAGACGACGTGGACTCGAGGTGTTTGCGAGGCGAGAAGCGCGGAAGCTTCCCGGAAGGTGCAGGAGGGGCGAAACGGGAATTTCGCAAAACTACAAAAGCGGGAGCGGACGCCGTTGGACTTAGCGGGCGTAACGGGGCGGAGACCCGTTAGCCAAGGCTATAAATAGAGGAGAGGGGCTGCATCTCCACCATGCCTTCTAGAGAGAATTAGGGTTTCAATTGAGTCAAAAGAGTCTTTGGCAAGTGGTTGTGCTTTAGGCTTTATTTGGTGAAACTCTTTAGTTGTTGTGAGCAGGGAGAGGGCAGTGGCTTTGGTCCCTCTCGATGGTTTCCTGAGTGAGTCCTGTTCTTGGTTGTCTCCATGTGTGGCTTATGTGTTCTTGAGAGTTGGAGAGGGTTTGAGTAGAAACTTTATGTAATTTCTTTTCCTGTTCAAATGTACAGGCGTATGGGAACTCTTATGTAATCCTTTTGCGAATGGAATTGAAAATCTGAAATTTGTACCTCTGCTCTGGCTCTCTGTTCTTCCATAGCTCTTTTTGGTGGATTTGTGATTTTCTTGTTTTCAAGTTGGTTCTTGTTGGGAAGCCCCAAAATGGGTTGCTATGACATGGGAGATGTTCAAAAGCCATTTGGCTAGTTGATCCAAAGAGCAAACCAAGTTTAATTTCAGTTTTAAGATTTTGAGCCTTCTCTGTTCTTCACTTTTCATTTCTAGGGTTTGCGATTTCTCTTAATTCCCTTTATAAGACTGCACAAGATTTTGCTTATTAAGTGCTTAGATCCTTGCTAAAGTAATTGCAAAAACTCATAAGCAGAAGATGTGTATAAGATGAGCAATTTGGAAATCATCCAGTACTCTGCAGGAACTTCAGTTCTGTTGACAAATTCAGAGTCTTGCCGAACTCTTTTGCTCCTTGGCTGCAGATCCTTCTCAATAGAGTCTTGATGCTATTTGGATCAAAGTTCTGCCTCCTAGACATAAGAAGATAAATGGCTATCTTATCACTTTTCTTGTCTTATGAAGTGCCCAGTATTTCCCTAAATTCGGTCTTCAGTTCTCATCCCATTTTCTGTTCTGCCAAACTGAGTTTACCTGTTTTTCAGTTTTTCTTTTAACTGCTGCTGCTGTCTTCGCTAGCAGAATCTCTGTGCTGCTACTTCATTTCTCAGTTGGATTTTTGTGTTTCTTCAGTTCAGTCCGACAAGCAGTAGTCTTCGGCAGCATATACGGTTTTCTGTTAATACTTATCAGTAGTCACTGTACTGATGTCTTTTGTGGGCTCTCTTCAGGATTACAGACAACTATCCTTTGCCAAAGTTCTCTTTCCCTTTTTGTTTTGTTTTCAGTTTTGGTAGACAGTCCCTGTTTTCGGCCAAAACCTGTGTGCAGGTTTGATTTTGAAATTTCAGTTTGTTGGCAAGACTCCTTTCCTGTGCCGATAGTAATTCTTGTTTGAGTAGTACTTTTGTTCCCCTTTTGTATTTACTGTTCCAGGTTGTTTTCAGCCGAGGTTGCAAGTTTCTGCCGAGAGAACTCCAGTCATTTGTCAACCTGACTCTTGCTTTCCCTGTGAGCTCTTTTCGGTCAAGTTTGCATGAATTTTGAGCAGCTAGCCTTTTCTGTGTTTGGCAAAGATCATTGACTCTATTAGTTTTTCGGTAGCTATTCAAAACCTCATATTTCGGCTGGACTGCAAATCTCTTTGCTCAAGTACTAGTTTTGGCACTATTGGTATTTTCTGTTTGCAGTGAGCGATTATTTTCTCACTTCGTAGCTATCATAGCTATCGGAGAAGAAAAGGTGTGAATACTTTAAGGTCGTTTTTAAAAAGGCATCATTCACCCCCCCTCTGTTGCCGTTTCCGATCCTACAACTTCACTGTTCGGTGATCCGAATTGTGAAGACCGGTATTGTATCTCCGTCAACCTCGTCTCCTTGCGCGACATAGCGAGACGTTTGGTTTACTAGGACAGCGTTGAGTGCGTGCGGCGTGCCTTGCCTTATCGCTTCTTCTCGATGACTTTGAGTGTCATCGGTGTTGTAAGTCTTTTGGCGTTCATTCTTTGCACTTTGCTTGGATGTCCATTCGTGAGTTATTGCTATATGTCTCGATTGGAATTTGCAAAGTAATGTTGTGGGTTAATTGCTCGATGATGAAATGACATGAAAACTAAGATTATATATGAACTTGAGTATAGATTGGTCTTGAGCTTTTGGTCGACTTGCTATTTTACATGCTCGATCGTTGAAGTTGTTGTATATTACTTGTCGCTCACTATGTTATCTCGTTCGTGATGCGTGATTAAGTTTCGATCACTTTAGTTGGTGTCCGAACAATGTTATCCTATTATAATCAATATTGTTCATGTTAATTGAATGTTAGATTGATTATTGGGATCATTTATACTATCAAGCAAGTTATATTCATGATCTGTTAGTTTCTTTTAATAGCAAAGGCAAGGAACATCATAATACAGGGTTTGAGCAGAAGCGAATTTGATCGCATCTCTCACCTGTCGTCCGCTCACGACATCTGGACGACCCTCGATGCATACCATGAGGGTACCACCCAGATCAAGACGGTTCGACAGGACCAGTTCAAGCGAATCTGATGAAATTTGAGATGCTTGCCGGTGAGTCCCTCGACGAGTGCTTTTCACGTTTTCACAAAATCTTGAGCAACCTCCGAGCCGTCGGTCTCACATACTCCGACTCGGATAACGCTCGACAGATGCTTTCTGCACTCGATCTTCGTGTTTGGGAGATGAAGGTGACTACCATCAAGGACACCACGGACCTCTCGACCCTGACTCTTGACGCGCTTTACTAGCACCTCAAGACTCACGAGATTGACATAGTCTCTCGTCGGTCGAAGTCACAGTCGATGGCACTAGTCACCGATCCCGCTCGGATCTTCTTCTGCCGAGCCTTTGTGTGGATTCTCCTCGCGCTCTCGTGACATAACCGATGATCGTTAGAGCGACTTGCGGATGAACGACTAGCCCTCCTAGCGCGAAGATTTTCTCATGCTTACAAGAGGAGGAGGGATGGAAAAAGAGGAGGAACTGTGATTTGTTTCGAGTGTGGTGGCCCCAACCACATCCGAGCAAACTGTCCCAAGCTTGGAAAGGGTAAAGGCGACTTCGGCGGTTCGGGTAAGAACGACTACACCGACAGGAACCGCAACTCGAAGTCCTCAGCACCGGTCCAAGGCAAGAGGAAGTTCCGCAACTTTGGGAAGGCGAAAAAGCTCTTCCACCGCGTCCTCACCGCTTTCGACGACCTCGACCTCAGCGAGGTGGAGGGATGGAGCGACGACGACATGACGGGTGATCAAGAACCCAAAGGCGATGGCGACTTCTCCGGCATGTGCTTCATGGCCCTTGAGGGCGAATTGAGTGACAGCGAGCTGTACTCTGACTCCGACGAGGTATTTCCTTCCTACGACCAACTTAATGAAGCTTTTCTTAAACTAGGAGGATTTCATGCTAGAGCTAAAACTAGGTGTAGCGAGTTGGAGAAGGAAGTAGATAGATTGTCTCTAGAGATTATTGCTCTTACATCCGCTCCCACGAATGATGATTGTGATACTTTTGTGCTATCTTGGGTGACATGGAGAAACTAAGGATCTCGCATGATAGTGTGTCCTCCGAGCTTGATATTGTTAAGGTGGAGAATGTTAGTCTGCTTGCTGAATTAGAATTGAGTAGGATGGCTGTTACCCTACTTACTACTGATGAGACTGTTTCTCCCACCTCATGTGAGGATAAGGACACTGCTGCTAGAGGACCTTATGCCATGCTACTTGATCTGCCCAAATCTTGTGAAACTTGCAATAATTTGAAGATGAACTTAAAACGGGCAGACCATAAAATTGTTGAATTGCGTGCTTCCCTGTTAGAGCCTATTGTTTCTTGTACCAACTGTCCTAAATTAACCTTTGAGCTTGAATCGGTTTCTAAGCAATTTCAAGAGATGGTTGATCATAACAAGAAAATGGTTCAATTTGCTACTAAGGATCCTGTTAGCTCACCATGCAATAGTTGTAATAAACTAAAATCGAATTGATTGCATTGGATGAAAATGTGTGAAGCTAACTAAGGACCTTCTAGAAAAATCACATCCTTCTTGTGCTTTCTGTGCTGAAGTGTTGGAAAAGGATAAGGACATGGTAGAGACGTTTAGGAAGAGTTACGAGAATCAAATGGCTAGGATTAGGGCTGCCCCCTGTGTGTCCTGCGAAGCCCTCAAGGTTGAGGTGGCCGTGCACAAGGAGAAATATGCACGTGCTATTCGCTCTTCTGCTATTGGTTCCTCTTCTTCCTCTCCTCCTGCTGTCTCTTCTTCTTCTCCTTGCTCTTCTTGCACCTCTCTTTCGGGAGTGTCAGTACCTTACGAACACTCTCGAGAAATTTGTAGGAGGCAAGAAGAAACTCAATCTTATTCTAGACCAATCAAAGATTTGCAAGTTCAAAAAGGGTCTAGGATATGATCTCCGTGAGGATGTGAGGAAACATCCACCGTCGTGCTCGGACCGTAGGCATGGTGTGTTTGAGGTCAAGCCCAAGAACAAGAAAGTTCAATTTAAATCAGCGGGCTTTGTCCAAGAGATTTCTGACAGCAAGGTGATCTCACCTACAGCTTCAGCCCCTCAGAAGGCGAAGTATCATTGCACATTTTGTCAGAAGGATGGGCATTTGTTTGACCATTGCTTCAAGCGCACCAAGATCGCGCGAAGAGACCGTGTTGAGTCTCTTAGGCGTATCCAGGGTCAGCCCCAGACCTTGAGTGCACCTAAGACCAACACGAGGTCTAGGCTTGCTACTATTGGTGGATTTGGGCAGCATCGAGGACTTGGTTCTTCCGGGTTTTCTGGTTTTCGTCCTCATGCTCCCTTCGATCATGACTTCCGCCGTCCTGAGGGTAGATCTCGTTTTCCCCATCGAGATGCCTACCGCGGCGTGATCGACTATTCTTTGGTGCACCGACTCGCTCGTCCGTAGTAGTCGGACCCAGCAACAGCTTCAGGTCTGCTCACAGATCCTCTGTTTCTTTGAGCGACGGAGAGCGTAGGGTAGATAGAGGTCAGTCGTGCTTGACTACTTCATCTGCTCGATGTGTTACTCAGTATTGGGTACCAAAATCACTCTTGATTTATCCCAGTACTGAGACTTTGCTCTCTTGTTGACTCAGGTTCGCCGGGCAGGGAAGGGAAAGGTTTGGCTTGTAGACTCCGGGTGTTCACGACACATGACCGGAGATTCCCATTGGTTTTCTTCCCTTGCCTGTGCTCCAGGTGATGAGACGATCACCTTGGAGACGCCTCTTCAGGCGAGTCATCGCCAAAGGTACGATCTTGCATTAATGATTCATTTATTTTAAAAAATGTTGCCTTAGTTAGTAAGCTGCAGTACAATTTGTTTTCCGTTTCTCAGCTTACCGATGACGACTTTGAGGTGAGTTTTAAGAAAAACAATTGCAAAATTCTTGATTCTTCTGTAGTCCGGTTTATGGATTTCTCGTTTTGGGAGGATCTTTCGTGCTGATTTTTCTGAGTCTTCTGGTGATCCTCTCCGGTGTTTGGTTGCTTCTGAGTCCCGCGACCTTTCCTTCTGGCATAGGAGACTTGGTCATATTGGATTTGACCATTTGACTCGAGTTAGCGGCCACGATCTCATTCGTGGTCTGCCGAAACTCAAGATGGTCAAAGATCTTGTTTGCGCTCCATGCCGCACAAAGAAGATGGTTGCCGCTTCTCACCCTCCGGTCACAGTGACTATGACAGATGCACCGGGACAGCTGCTCCATATGGACACGGTTGGACCAGCTCGAGTGCAGTCAGCAGGAGGGAAGTGGTATGTTCTTGCCGTAGTCGATGACTTCTCGAGGTATTCTTGGGTGTTTTTCTTGGCCTCGAAGGATGAGACGTTTACACATTTCCGAGGTCTTTTCAGTAGGCTTTCTGTTGAGCTTCCAGGTGCCTTCCGAGCGATCCGTAGTGACAATGGCACGGAGTTCAAGAATTCCTACTTTGAGAGTTTCTGCGGTGAGACAGGTGTAGAGCACCAGTTCTCTTCTCCATACGTCCCTTAGGAGAATGGCGTTGTAGAGAGGAAGAACCGTACCTTGGTCGAGATGGCCAGGACGATGCTTGATGAGTACTCTACACCGCGGAAGTTTTGGGCTGAAGCTATAGCCACCGCGTGCCATGTTTCGAACAGAGTTTTTCTTCGGACACATTTGCACCGCACTTCTTATGAGTTGAGATACGGGCGAAAGCCCAGTGTTTCCCATTTTCGTGTGTTTGGTTGCAAGTGTTTTATTCTTAAGTCCGAGAACCTAGATAAGTTCGAGTCACGATCTTGTGATGGACTCTTTCTAGGCTACTCGACTTCTTCGCGGGCCTATAGGGTCTGGAACTGCGAGTCTAGCAAAATGGTAGAAACCGTGAGGTGACTTTCGATGAGGCCGGTCAGGGACTAGGCCCGATATCTCGAGTTCACTAGAGCGTCCGAGACCATCTTTGTGGATGATGAGGATGATGGAGATGAGGGTTGTCTACCCGATCCAGTCCCTCATCCACCTCTTGAGGTGCCTTCTTCTACCGCACCTCATGGTGATCAGCCCATGCCTTCTGCTTCCTCTGGAGCTAGTGGCTCTGTTCCTACCTCGCAGTTAACGAGGTAGAGGCCACTTCTTCATCTCATCCAGGACCTCCAAGACATATTCAAAAATCTCATCCTTCTGAGCAGATGATTGGAGATCTCTTTGAACGAGTCACACGCCCAAGTCCAGGCGTGTCATTTTTCGTCTCCACTCTGCCTTCGTAGCTTCTTTTGAGCCCAAGGACGTTTGTCATGCTTTATCTGATGAGTCTTGGGTCAATGCCATGCATGAGGAGCTCGAAAGTTTTGAAAGAAACAAGGTCTGGACGCTTGTTGAGCCCCCTCGAGGTCACAATATCATTGGAACCAAGTGGGTGTTCAAAAACAAGCAGAGCGAGGATGGGGTAGTCATTCGAAACAAGGCTAGACTGGTTGCTCAGGGGTACTCCCAGGTTGAGGGTCTAGATTTCGAGGAGACCTTTGCCCCTGTAGCTCGTCTTGAGGCCATTAGAATTCTGCTTGCCTTTGCAGCTTCTAAGGATTTCAAGCTTTACCAGATGGACGTCAAGAGTGCCTTTCTCAATGGCTTCATTGAGGAAGAAGTCTATGTCAGACAGCCTCCAGGTTTCGAGAACCCCAAATACCCTAGTCATGTCTTCAAGCTTTCCAAAGCGTTGTATGGACTTAAGCAGGCCCCCAGGGCTTGGTATGAAAGGCTTAAGTCCTATCTGTTGAGTCATGGTTTCGAAATGGGTAAAGTCGACAAGACCTTGTTCATCCGCCGGCTAGGCACTGACTTTCTGCTCGTCCAGATTTATGTGGATGACATCATCTTTGGCGGTTCCTCGCATGCTCGCTTCCCGTTTTCCGATGTCATGAGCTCGAATTTGAGATGAGCATGATGGGCGAGTTGAGTTTCTTCCTTGGCTTCCAAATTAAGCGAGACTCGGGAGGTACCTTCTTGCATCGAGGCAAGTACACTCGAGACCTCCAAGCGCTCGATATGAGTGATGGGAAGCCGGTGTCCACTCCTATGGCTACATCAATTCCACTCGACCCAGATGAAGACGGCGAGCCAGTCGATCAGAAGGAGTATCGAAGTATGATCGGCTCCCTCTTGTACCTCACTGCCTCGAGACCGGACATACACTTCTCTGTGTGTCTTTGTGCTCGGTTTCAGGCTTCACCTCGCGTATCTCACCGCCAGGCGGTGAAGCGCATCCTTCGGTACCTTCGAGCTACCATTGACTATGGTATCTGGTACTCTTCCTCATCCTGTCTTTCCCCGAGCCTACTCGGATGCGCACTTTCTTTGGTCAGGATAGCAGGAAGAGCACTCGCACCGCCAATTCATTGGCACTCTCTCGCTTCCGGTCCTCGAGGAAGCGGTCCGGTGTTGCCTGATCCACCGCAGAGGCCGAGTACGTTGTCGCAACCGATTCTTTGTAGCCAAGTGCTTTGGATGGTCTCGACCTGCGGGACTTTGGGTTAGTTATCGGCGATGTTCCACTCCTTTGTGATAACACTACGCAATTAACATTGCTAAGAACCCGGTCAGACATTCTCGGACCAAGCATATCGATATTCGCTTTCACTTCCTTAGAGACCATGTGGAGAAGGGTGACATCGTGCTCCAGTTTGTGGAGGGTGACCACCAGTTGGCTGACATCTTCACCAAGCCTTTGGATGGCTCGAGGTTTTCAGCTCTGCGGGGAGAGCTTGGGGTGGTTTGTCCTTATGGACTGTTGTGAGGGGGAGTTTGTGCTTTACTATATTTATGATGCTCTTACTCCTTTCTGATTGCATTGCATATGGGTGCATTGGGTTTAGTCCTTCCAGCATAGGTTAGAGTGGTTCTTTTGTCTAGTTGTTTAGACTTCTTACTCTTATCTTATGCTTTCAGGATGCTCTATTAGCTGTTTCTTATCTCACTAGATTGAGCTCACTCACTTCTTGCGATCTAGCGAGGGTCGGGCCACCTTCGGGCAGCAGAGTGCGTGTTTGCTCTCTAGTATGTGTTTTACGGTCGGCTATTAGTCCCGAGTCATATGGGGTAGATGAGAGTCATCGAGCTATAGTATCCTCTATATCTTATCTATGCTTTAAGGACCACTGCTTTCTCTACCGGCTTCTCGATTTTATTGCTTTGGTTTAGGGGGAGTTCATTTGGGAACTTCTGGAATGTAATATTGACTTAACTCAACTTGAACTAAAAGTTGCATCACATGTTAAGGGAGTGGATTTTCTTACATTTTAGCATTTTGCATTGTAAGATAACTACATTGAGCCTTGATTATTATCCGGTTATGACATGCTTACAATGATTTACATCTTGTCATGATTTATGCTTATCTGCTAGATTTATCATGACTTCATATGTGTAGACTAGCTTTTGCCATGATGAGTTAATTAAACTTGCTCAATTTGAACTAAAAACGTGTCATGATTAGCACTCGAGTTTAGTCTTTCTTGAGCTATCCTTTTATGATTCATGCCATGTCAAATAGGCTGAGTTGAGCGTTGAATCTCTTTTGAGCCTTAGATTGAGCTGTCTTAAACTCTTGATGTAACATGAGTTAGTACAACTTGTCAAAAGCAAAAGATCTCTTTTGTGCGAAAACCGATCTCACCAATTCTTTCTCATGAGACAGCTTGCCATTGCACTAGGCATGAACTCAGGGGGAGTTTTGGATGACCTAGACTATCTTCTTAAGCTTCTTGCTTGGAGTAGTCGCAGAATGGCTTGAGATCTAGCACATGAAAAAAAATTGGTTGAAAACAACCATAAGTTCCAAAAGAAAAATGTCATTTGTGCTCAATTTGCTTGAGCTATCAAAAGAATCAAGTACTTGAACCATTGTTTCACTCTTGAGTATATAACACTCTATTTGGACTCGATATTAGATTCTTGGTTCCTCTTAGCTTGATTGACATGGCTTGCATCATCTTGGATATCTCTAGCTAGACTTTACTTATTGATGACTTGACATGTTCATAAAATACACTAAATTTCATATTGTCATCTAATTGCTTCTAGCTAGCTTATACATATCCTGTCATGATCTAGATAGCAGTTCATTGAGTTATGGCTTGGTGTAATACATTATGGTCATTTTGGATAATTCTCATGGCTCTAAATGCTTAGAATAAACAAACTTCAGCCATTTCATTCATCATAATGACTTATTCTCTCTTTTGCATTCTTGATGCATTTATTGCCAAAAGGGGGAGAATAGATTGGAGAAAAAGTCTTTTGGGAATCTAGAGTTTGTAGAACAATTTACTCTTTCTTGAGTTGCTCTAGTGATTCCTTCTGTCGACATGGTCATGAGTTTTATTTCCTTCTTTGGACCATGTTGGACTCTTCAAACTCAACTTCATGATTTTTCTGGGTTTATCAATATACTCATCAAGGGGAGATTGAGAGACCATGTGGAGGTCATCCCGTTGTGTATGATGAGTAATTGACATCGATTTACGAAAAGTCGAGTTTGCGTCGGTTAGTTCGGACCTAGACGTTGCGTGGCGTAACGGGCTCGGTCGGACTCGGTCGAACCTAGTCGTTTGGGTTTAGGTTGCATATTCTGATGACTCGATAGGTTTGATCTCTATTTACGCTTTCATGTATCGAGCGGTGCTATTTGACGTGTTTCTTGTCTGTGTGTCTGCAGGACGTCAAGGCGGAGTCGTGGCGAGACACGGTGGACCGGACTAGGCGCAGGTGGCGCTGAGGTCGAAGCGGTCGGGATGTGTCAAGACGACGTGGACTCGAGGTGTTTGCGAGGCGAGCGGAAGCTTCCGGAAGGTGCGGGGGAGGGGCTAAACGGGAATTTCGCAAAACCGCAAAAGCGGGGGAGGCGCCGTTGGACTTAGCGGGCGTAACGGGGCGGAGACCCGTTAGCCAAGGCTATAAATAGAGGAGAGGGGCTGCATCTCCACCATGCCTTCTAGAGAGAATTAGGGTTTCAATTGAGTCAAAAGAGCCTTTGGCAAGTGGTTGTGCTTTAGGCTTTATTTGGTGAAACTCTTTAGTTGTTGTGAGCAGGGAGAGGGCAGTGGCTTTGGTCCCTCTCGATGGTTTCCTGAGTGAGTCCTGTTCTTGGTTGTCTCCATGTGTGGCTCATGTGTTCTTGAGAGTTGGAGAGGGTTTGAGTAGAAACTTTATGTAATTTCTTTTCCTGTTCAAATGTACAGGCGTATGGGAACTCTTATGTAATCCTTTTGCGAATGGAATTGAAAATCTGAAATTTGTACCTCTGCTCTGGCTCTCTGTTCTTCCATAGCTCTTTTTGGTGGATTTGTGATTTTCTTGTTTTCAAGTTGGTTCTTGTTGGGAAGCCCCAAAATGGGTTGCTATGACATGGGAGATGTTCAAAAGCCATTTGGCTAGTTGATCCAAAGAGCAAACCAAGTTTAATTTCAGTTTTAAGATTTTGAGCCTTCTCTGTTCTTCACTTTTCATTTCTAGGGTTTGCGATTTCTCTTAATTCCCTTTATAAGACTGCACAAGATTTTGCTTATTAAGTGCTTAGATCCTTGCTAAAGTAATTGCAAAAACTCATAAGCAGAAGATGTGTATAAGATGAGCAATTTGGAAATCATCCAGTACTCTGCAGGAACTTCAGTTCTGTTGACAAATTCAGAGTCTTGCCGAACTCTTTTGTTCCTTGGCTGCAGATCCTTCTCAATAGAGTCTTGATGCTATTTGGATCAAAGTTCTGCCTCCTAGACATAAGAAGATAAATGGCTATCTTATCAATTTTCTTGTCTTATGAAGTGCCCAGTATTTCCCTAAATTCGGTCTTCAGTTCTCATCCCATTTTCTGTTCTGCCAAACTGAGTTTACCTGTTTTTCAGTTTTTCTTTTAACTGCTGCTGCTGTCTTCGCTAGCAGAATCTCTGTGCTGCTACTTCATTTCTCAGTTGGATTTTTGTGTTTCTTCAGTTCAGTCCGACAAGCAGTAGTCTTCGGCAGCATATACGGTTTTCTGTTAATACTTATCAGTAGTCACTGTACTGATGTCTTTTGTGGGCTCTCTTCAGGATTACAGACAACTATCCTTTGCCAAAGTTCTCTTTCCCTTTTTGTTTTGTTTTCAGTTTTGGTAGACAGTCCCTGTTTTCGGCCAAAACCTGTGTGCAGGTTTGATTTTGAAATTTCAGTTTGTTGGCAAGACTCCTTTCCTGTGCCGATAGTAATTCTTGTTTGAGTAGTACTTTTGTTCCCCTTTTGTATTTACTGTTCCAGGTTGTTTTCAGCCGGGGTTGCAATTTTCTGCCGAGAGAACTCCAGTCATTTGTCAACCTGACTCTTGCTTTCCCTGTGAGCTCTTTTCGGTCAAGTTTGCATGAATTTTGAGCAGCTAGCCTTTTCTGTGTTTGGCAAAGATCATTGGCTCTATTAGTTTTTCGGTAGCTATTCAAAACCTCATATTTCGGCTGGACTGCAAATCTCTTTGCTCAAGTACTAGTTTTGGCACTATTGGTATTTTCTGTTTGCAGTGAGCGATTATTTTCTCACTTCGTAGCTATCATAGCTATCGGAGAAGAAAATGTGTGAATACTTTAAGGTCGTTTTTAAAAAGGCATCATTCACCCCCCCCTCTGTTGCTGTTTCCGATCCTACAACTTCACTGTTCGGTGATCCGAATTGTGAAGACCGGTATTGTATCTCCGTCAACCTCGTCTCCTTGCGCGACATAGCGAGACGTTTGGTTTACTAGGACAGCGTTGAGTGCGTGCGGCGTGCCTTGCCTTATCTGGCTTCTTCTCGATGACTTTGAGTGTCATCGGTGTTGTAAGTCTTTTGGCAGTTCATTCTTTGCACTTTGCTTCAGATGTCCATTCTGTGAGTTATTGCTATATGTCTCTGATTGGAATTTGCAAAGTAATGTTGTGGGTTAATTGCTCAGTGATGAAATGACATGAAAACTAAGATTATATATGAACTTGAGTATAGATTGGTCTTGAGCTTTTGGCTGACTTGCTATTTTACATGCTCTGATCGTTGAAGTTGTTGTATATTACTTGCTGCTCACTATGTTATCTCAGTTCTGTGATCTGTGATTAAGTTTCGATCACTTTAGTTGGTGTCCGAACAATGTTATCCTATTATAATCAATATTGTTCATGTTAATTGAATGTTAGATTGATTATTGGGACCATTTATACTATCAAGCAAGTTATATTCATGATCTGTTAGTTTCTTTTAATAGCAAAGTTTGATTTAAACTCAAGATCTAATCTATAAGCTGTCATATATAATCAAGATTGCAATTTTGTCATGGCTATGAAGGCCAAAATTAAATCTTATGCAATCAGCCTTTTAAGAGCAATAAATAATATTCAAAGTCACAGTATTATGCAGATTTTAGACATTCACATGATATATATATATATGGGCATAAAATTTACTTGAATGGCTTCAAAATTTTATATATGCACATGTTGATTAAGTCATTGTTATGCTTTTAGTATCATGCTTGTGTCTTTGTTAATTATGCTGAAATTAATTCTGATTTTATGCTAAAACAGCATATTTTACAACAGTACTGATTGGTAATGAGGGAGCTATAGACCTATTTTTAGCCACCCTACGCCCAGATCCTTGGTGCAGGCTCTGTTGTGAGTTGTGGCGACCTGTTCAGCAGCCTTACAGTAGCATCTACAATTCTGCATTTCAATTCCCAACATCAGAACACATCACTGGCGCTAATGACCTGAGCAGCACGCATAAAAATTTAAACTCAAATGATGAATTAAACGATTCCTTTTCAGACCAGACGCAACCTTCAAATGATGAATTAAACGATTCCTTTTCAGACCAGACGCAACCTTCGGACGCTTCCCGTACACATGAGACGATCCCTAACGTTGTTATGAGCAACATGACAATTCACAGGCAAGAGGACCAATTATCCGATTCCGTTCAATAGATATTTTGCGCACAGAAATTTTGTTCTGTCAGACGCCATTGTAAGCGAGCTACACTCTTGTACATTCAAACAAGGAGAACTTTACAATGTTTGCGTTCTCTTCTCACTCAAGGAGTACTACATTCAAACAAGGCAATGTTTTTATTTACATTGAGACAACTGCATGACCCAAGCAATCTAAGTAAAACTAGAACATCTATCAATCACGAAAAGACGCAAAAGCCACTGATGACATACTTACAGTAGATAACTGGAACCGGAAAAATGCCCATCAGCTACCTTTCCATGCTTCTGGTTAGACATGATATACTTATATTTCCTCCATATTTGCTAAACCTTTCTAAAGTTGTGCAAATCTCAATCAGCTTAAAGTTGTGATTGAGCCTACATGCACATCACAACCCACAAGTACAAATTTGTAATGTTAAGCAGAGTTAGTGAAGTTTAAACATCATACACAGGCATGCGCTCTTCAATGGGGACACGGCAAATTGGACATTTCTTGCACTTCTCAGCACAAGACCTATCAGAAATCGACAAAGAAAATGTCAGTTTCAAATCGACAAGAAACTGAAATACCCAATCACACAGGGTTAATCAAGACATTGCTGAAGCATACTTGCATAAAGTTCTGTGTCGGCAGGGAAGTAAGACCATGCATATCTCTCCCTCATAGCAAATCCTACAAAGAACCTTCTCCTGAAATGAGGGGAAAATGGCTTTGTCAACAGTGAAAAAAGTGATAACGTGTTAGCAAGCCAACAGGTTATTATCAGTGCTCTCTAAAAGAAGGTTACTATCAATAAGGAATGACAAAAGGAAAGTTATTTCCTTTACAACACTAGTATTTGCAATGTGAGGGAGTGCAGTAGAAATTTTTAGAACATAAACTTTCAGGATATAGAACATAAATAAAGAAACTGCACTTTATGTATACTTGTATGGATGTTCGCCTTAGATCCATAAGCTTGAGAACTCAATGTTTCAGTCCGTTAACTTGTATAATTGAATCAAGGCTATATTGCAGAAGGTCCTTAAACTAGGACTGCTCGGACCTAATGAATCACTTAGCAAGTTTAAGTTTAGGGACCGAAATGTCAAGTCCCTGAGTTCATGGACTTAAATAGAACACCTGTGCAGGTTTAAGGCCGTATGGTGCCAATTTATTTCAATGAAAAAAGAGCCTGAACAAGTCACAGCAAAAAAATGGTACATTTTGAAGACTTTCATATTCCTGCTTGGTGCACTTGGTAATTTCAGATTGCTCTCCAAGCGCTGCCTGAAGTCTCCAAATCTGAAAGTGAATGGGTAGAAAAGTTATTCCTTTGTTGATTAAATGTGAAGTGAATAAATTTGTAATGTGATGAATAATTATAGCACAAAAATAATGAGAGGTGTGACCTCTTCTGCAAGATCCCTCTTTGGCATTTTCCTAACTACCTCAGGTGGGTAGCCACAAAATGTGTTGTACCTTCAGCCAAAAAGCAAATAATCAACACAGAAAGCAAATGTGCTCAGACCTTCTAAACATTACAACCAACGAGCAATAACATCATATTGAGCAAATTAACTTAATCTAAATGAAAGGTATGAGCAGGACAAAATCAATTATAAGATACCCATTAGATTCAGCATAAAACAGACGGGCTTGTTCTTCCTTGCTCCCTTCGTCAATAGACCACCAACCGAGAAGCCTGAATAACATATATACACAGGCAACATTATTAGGAGTATGCCTGAGGGTGAAATACTATTATATTGTTCTCGCACAGCAAAAAGAAAAACCAACAAGAAAGCATATAAACTTCATAATGGATCATAGTAGCAATCAAATGGTACCTTGAACCATGATGAAGCAAAGAAAAGCAATCACGGACTTTTGATGACACTGTAAGGTAATTGGGACTAACTGGCCCATTACGCAATAGCAGAACAACCTTCTCCACCAATCTTGTTAGAGAGAAAAAGACACCAGCGCCTTGTAGAATAAATAGTGGGGAGAAAAGAGCAAATATTGGAATATAGCGAGCGCTAGGTGGTGTACCCTGAAACAAAAATATACAATTAAGCTGCTAATCAAGAAATGGATTGCTTACTGGTAATGAGGTTTTGAAGCCCATTATGGATCCAAATTCACAGAAAGCAATCCATATTCACAGAAAGCAGACACTAACAGTTACCGGCTAGCTTTTAGCTGTCCCAGGCTTGGGAAGGGTTTTTACTTAACCCCCTAGTTGAACTCAGCCAGAAACTGTCCTATTTCAGTAGAACTGTTCAATACACTTAGTTCTTGTTTTCAGTGTTTTCAAATAACGTCTTATTTTTAAGGAAAGAAAAACAAATCCAAAAAAGAAACATTCCTGGAAGATTTTCATCCATCTAGTGTCTAACAGTACATGTCATCAGTTTATCAACCACAAGTTTCCTGAGTAATATATGATTTGAATGGCTCGTACCTCCAACCGCATACAAAGTAAAACTTGGAAAGCCACCAGAGGTATTTTCATTACATGACCTCCTATGTCAGGAAGGCCACAGAGCCTCTCTTGTTCGTGATCTTCCAGTGATGGGAGGGCAAGACCACTCTCCCAATCACGATATCTAATTGCAGCTGATGATGAGCTAGCCTCCTCATGAGTAGGAGGCTTATGAATCATGGGATTGAACCATCTTGTACAAACAAGAAATGCAAAACACTCTGCAATCCTGTATAAACAAGGCGCTGTATTAGACTATTAGACATCCCAACTATGAAAGAAGAATGCTATTGGGACCAGACTCACCCATAATTTATAAACAGATCCCACCATCCCAAAGCGCCAACATCACCTGTCATATGTAATAAGCCACTATTACAAAACATTGTGCAATAGAGGTAAAGAAGGCCCAAGACAAAAATGATAAACCTCTACTGTACAATCTACAATAGTTTATTAATTCAACTGATTCTTATCATATTGAACTTAAAGAATGTTTTGGAGATTTGATAAAATGTAACCCCTACAAGCCAATACAGCCTCAGAACAAAAAGGATCGCCTCACTTTCAACTCCCGAGTCACTCTCTCAGAAGAATATGTCACAATGACAAGTCATTCTGATGAACAAAGAAGACATATTTTTGAGAAAGCCTAGGCATTCCCTACTATGTAGCCTTGGCAAACAGCACTAGTCAAGAGCAAGAATGCAAGCTTCAACATTACAATGCAATCAAAGAGCACAAAATAATAGACACATGGCATATTAACAAACTCTATAGTGAAGGTCCCTACGATCAGTAGGGAGCTAGCAAAAAAATATAAAGTTATTTAGAGTTATTAAGCAAAAATAGGATATTTGTCAAGACAACAATACTGAGATGCTCATTTTTTTAAATGAAGTAACAATTGGAAGGCAATTCAGGAAACTTACCAGACAGCTTGAGAAGTGTGAAGGTTGTAGCAGCTATAAGAAACACCATAGAGATTGCAACCCAAAAATGCTGGTTACAAAATGGAAGTCATGCCATATAAGATAAATGTCAAACTACTATACTGTAAGTAAGAAAGGATGTACACTGTATATTTCCTAGAATCTACACAAGATCAGAAAAGTGGTAACCGCTATTTTCCCAGATGGTTTTGATATGTCCAATTTAAATGCAAAAATTAAACATTGACTGGTTCCCACACGGAATTACTGCTCATCACTATGAATTAAAAATAAATTAATTAAAATTAAAATGTTTCAGGGCCAGGATTTGTTCTCCCAGTACCCACTGGGAAAACCGGTTACCACCGGGATTTGAAATGATGGTGGGAACATATAGCTTCCAAAAACAAGGATAATGTTAAGGAGAGGATTAGGAAATAGATTAGGACTCTGATCTATTTCCTTATATGACTTGGATTCTATTCCATATACTCCCTCTTGTACCCTCTATATATATAGAGGGTACAAGAGGGAGTATATGGAATAGAATCCAAGTCATATTAGGAAATAGATCAGAGTCCTAATCTATTTCCTAATCCTCTCCTTAACAGATAACACTCAATGTTATACATTCATTAACAATACGTTGATATGAAATGTAAAGCATTGAATTCTACAGCACCAACTAGAGTATCAGAGGGGCAAATGAAATCATACAAACATATTTGGTGAAATGCAAGTCCTGATCAAGGTTTGCTCTTTCAATTTGAACATAATTTACTTTGTTATGTTAAGACCTCACTCAATACAAATTTGTCTGGCCCTAAGTCCTAATATCATACTTTAGTGAATTGATGCAAGATATTTCAACAGTTGGATCGAATTTCTTGTTTGGCCTACATATAATTTTATCTGCTCCATAATATGAAAACACCATGTCATCTGTGTATGTTCTGTACTCAAGCTTGTATCTGATTTGTGTCACATTACTGCATTCCACTACCAACGGATGCCAAAAATTAGTCATTCTGTTGCATGACTTATTTCAGCTCTCTAATTTAGAGGCATTCATATTTTGTAGCAGTTTTTCCCTCATGAATGAAAGGAGATTATGTTAAAAATATGCTTACATTGCAGGAAATAAAAACTGAACTATAATTCAAGTTAATGGAGAAACTTTCCAAAGTCAGATTCACTGGTACAAGAAACTTACAGGAAGTGTCTCCCAAATAGCTTCATCGCTCATGCTTTCTTCGTCTCCTGGCATTAGAGCTCTACACATTCTGAACAAAGGAAAGCCCATAAAAAGAAACATATAGAGGTTAACATCCATAGTAACTATAGCATAATTATTGTATTGAACTAAAATAATATATTTTATTGCGTATACAATTCCATCTATAGGGATATATGAAAAAATTAAGGTTCAATGGTTCATAATTAGGACAGCAAAGAGAGGTAAAAAGGGATTGAAACAACAGTAGTTTCAAGAATTGCACGCCAAAAGAGAGCTCTTAATGATGGGTACTTATATCTTAACACATACATTCATAACTTCAGGGTGGAATGCCACCATTTTATGTACAAAAGGAAATTCTTTGCCAAAAAAGATTTAACAATACAGGTTTATGTATGTTGTAAATGAGTTAATTTCAGCCCACGGGTAGTGCATTTGCATATAGAAAAAAATTGCGACGCCACAATTGAAGGCAACAAAAAAATAGTTTTGATTCATTACCTAAAATTGTCGACAAGAATAATCGCTTCAAAGGCCAGCAGAGGAAGGAACACAATCTTCAGATCAACAGCCGGATGATTTCTAACTGGGAAAAAGGAAACAAAAGAAAAGGTGGGGATCACGGAATAGAATAGAGCTGACAATAGCATCCAAAAGGCAACATATGATCCAGTATTAAGCTGTTTCAGGAAACTCGGTGTGGTTGCCAAAGCTTTGTTCATCTAATGACTTCAGAACCTACCCCTTAAACTTTCAAGATATATGCAAAGAAGCAGCTCGAACGCAATTAGCAATGGCGCTGCAACAATAGAATGACAGGGCGCCCACTACATGAAGATAGACACCCATTAGATCCAATGCACTGTAAATGAACAACACTTGCATACAGACCAACTGGACAAATCAATATTAAACCTTACATGACGTCCATGAGGCAACGAAGGGGCTGGCATTGAAAACCTTCCACGAGCAACAATACCATGAAATAGCCAAAGCGGAATGAATATAATCCTGCATGATCCAATTTACACGATTAGCATTTGGAATTAACTTTGCCACTGTCACAAGCAAACTAATCATGTACTCATACAGTACACTACAATTCTATTGTCCTGATTCTAGTGAGAGGATGTGAGACCATATGGAGGCCATCCCTTGTTTGTGATGAGTATTTGACTTTGTATATGCTTTGTTGTCGAAGTTTGAGTTTGACTTTGAGTGATTGCAATTGTCCCTGTTGCTTTCAGTTGCTGGTGGTATGACCGGCATTAGGGCCGCGGTCATACCGGCTAGGGGCAATCTGACCGGCCTATGGCTGATGGTCTGACTGGCCTAAGGCTGGCGGTCAAACCGATGGTGGTGCGGCGGTCAGACCGGCGGTGGTGCTGCGGTCATACCAGCATAGAAGCCGTGGTATGGACAACCTACAGCGGTAGTATCGACCTATAGTTGGCGGTAGTTATTTTCTAGATAAGGTGTTTCTGGAGGTTTTGGGTTGTAACTGAGTGCAGTAGTACCGGCATTGGAGTTACGGTACAACCGAAGGAGTGCAGTACTATCGGCCGTCTGATGGTGATATTACTGGTTGGTGTTGGGCGGTCTGACCGGCATGGGTACCGCAGTCAGACCGGTCCCCTGTTACCGAGAGGAGTTGGAGTCGGTTTGGTGTGGTACAACCAGCCATTGAGTGGCGGTAGTACCGGCCTTTGCTGAGTTGGTTAAGTTGAGTTGGTGTTAGTCATGGTGGGAGTCCATGCAAGTGCGAGTCATAGCATTGGTCCATGCGTGCACTTTGCTAATGAGAGTCAAATGCATGTCATTTGTGCTCGAAGCAATTGCTTGATCTTTGATGTACAAGGTGCTTGATGATTGTTGCGGTCAACAGCAAGACTGAGGCTAGGTAGCCGTGACGTGTCGCATAAGTCCGGGTGGAGCATCATCTCAAGCAGAGAAGCACGAGAGAAAGTCAAGAATCATGAGGAGGTAAATGTATGCAAGTGGTGTACCAATTGGACTTGGGTGTTTCAAGTGGTGACAGCATCGAAGCAGGTGTACGATATTGGTGGCAAGTTATCGGGTATCACGGACTATGATGTGATGTGATGTGTTATAGAACTCGGGTGTTTCAAGTGGTGACAGGCTCGGAGCAGGCATACAATCTTAGCGACGAGGCATTGTAAATTGTGTATAGGTTACCGGATTTTCCCATTTGTAAGTTGTGTGATCTACTAAGAAGTGGCTGGTTGTTTAGGGTTTGGTGTGAGGTGGAAGCCTCCACTATATAAGACCTTGTATGAGTTGAGAGATGAATCCATTAGAGAGGAGAGATTAGGGTTTACTTGTGTTGGAGTCGTCTGTGTGCTCTAAGATTTCTGTCCTCCTGAGGGAGTAGCTCTATCCTCATGATGGAGTAGTCGTAAAACGTTCCTCTTCATGTGACATGAACATCCAAAGTTTGCTTAAGTGAGTTGTGCCATAGATCATTCCTTGTACTTTTAATTTGTTTGGCTTTCTTATTTGGATTTCTCTTCTTAATCTTCCTCGTGCTAAGGACGTGTAAGAGGCAGAGATATCTCTTGGAGATCAGATCCCATCCATCTAGACACCTTCTAGGGAGAGATCTTGAATTTGCCCAGTTTTCCTACGAGGTTATTTGGGGTTCTTGTGGACGTTTTGGCTTAAGTTCGTGATGTGATCTAGCTTGCTAATGACATGTGAGAACTCATTTAAAGTTATCTAGATCATCAAGGACTCACGAGCAAGAATAGATCAAGATTTCCCTCTCTTGCCCGGTTTTGGTGCAACATTTATTGTTTTGGATAAAGGTCAGAACTTTGACATTGATTTTCATGATCCATGATTAGAATATGTTCTTGACATCCTAAGGAGGACTTGTGCCAAGTTTCACTGTGTTTGGATCAGTGGTTTAGAAGTTAGCTCTTTTATTGGGTCGTGTGCAGTACTGTTATGTGTTGTGCCCCGGCGGGCGGTCATACCACGGGGACCCAAGCGGTACTATCGGCGAGCCGTCATACCGTCGTGACCCGTGCAGTATGGCCGCTCGAGCGGTACTACCGCACTCTAGTTGGCTGTAGTACCGATGAGCCAGAGGTCTTATTTGGCTTGAGCTATTTAGCTCCTGGTTTTGGTGAGCTTGTGTTTCGGCTGCATGTTGTTGATGATACTTGGGAGGAGATTTTGATTGAGTCATTTGATTGTCGTTCACCCCTCTGACTCGGCGTACCAATCCTATGGAGGGGCTCCAAAATTTCCCAAGATACATAACCAAATCTGAACAGGGCCCATCATTCAACTGCCCCAGCCAGGACAAGGAGCCAATCTAGAGCTGGATCATACGCTCCGAAGCAAATTAGAGTCCACCACAAGTAGCGAACCGACAACAACAAATAGACCCTCAAACCGCATCGCAAAGCGAGCACTGGACTCGCCAAATTCCCTAAACTGCATCTGCATCCCGGGGAAGCAAAAACTCACCACCCCGAAATCACCACATCAACCGACAGTTCCGCCCAAATCCCACACCCAACTCGCACAAACCAAATTAATCAGATCGATGCGAGGGCGGCTCGGGGAGGAGCTAGGGTTTATAGTACGTACCACCAGGAGTAGGCGGTGCGGCCGTCGACCCAGAGCGCGAGGAGGAGCGTGAAGCAGAAGAGCGCCGCGTGCGCCGCCGCCGCCTGCGCCGTCTTTCCCACCCCCGCCCACGTCTGCGCCCGCCGCCGCTGCATCTCTTCCCCTCCACAAACTCCCGAAGAAAAATCTCCTCTTCTCCTTCGCCTCTGCCTCCTCGGGCTCCTCTCCGGGACGGAGGAATGGGGGATAAAGTGAGCAACAAGGGGGAAGGGTCTCTCTCTCTCTCTTTAGTCTTTGGTGATGGAGTATGATTAGATGATTCTATTCTCTCTCTCTCTCTCTCTACCTCCGCATGTAGCTGCTCATGTAGGCGGGATGAGAATGGATTGGGTTGGATCGGATCGGATCGGATAGGGAGGAGGAAATGCGCATCTCTTGCGTTCGGGGAAGACGACGAGCTGGATTTTCCCCCCTCGTTTCTGCATCCGTTTTGTTGGTTTCCGCCGTGAATTCCAGCGTTTTTTTTCTTAATTTGTTCCGGTCGTTGGTGGCTCCGCCCGCACGTCGCGTCCCCCGTTGTGGCGTCGCTCGCACGGCACACCACCCACACCGTTCCTCTCCCTCTCCACCGTCACACAGCACACGCATGACGCGACGCGGTCGCACAGGGACCCTGACCGACGTGCCTGCCCAGCTGTGGGCATGAGCCGCGCGCGGGCGCGGTGCGGCCGGACGAGGACGGGTGGTTAGTGGGGTCGATGGTTGGTGGCTGGGTTCGGCGCGTTCTGTGGGACGACGGATGGCTACGGGTCGTGGTTTGGGGTCATTGAGCGGCCAATCATGCATCCGGCTAAGCATCGAGCGATCAATTATTAGTACTTATTTTATTGTGCTAACAGGAGCAATCAATGTCTAACCACCGGAAAGGGGCATGCAATGCACTTCCCTTCCCATTGATAGATTTGGAATTTGAAGGCGTCTTTTGGCCTATTGTCACTTTAGAGGACATGGATGAGGGCCTCTTCTTTTCGACTTTAAAACCGGTTTTTTGCTTTTTCTACAGTACTTCACTTTTAAAATAAGTATTTTTTTAAGATAGGACCTACAAGTTAATTGTAGTACACATTAAAAATCTAACATCTGTATTATCTAAAATCACAATCGAGTATTTTTCTCTATAATCTCTATCGCAAACAGTTAAAATTAAAAAAATTTAGACAAAAGTCATAAACCACAGCCACAAAGAACAGCCTCTGAGTCTTGAATGCTTATCGTTCTGTGGCCGAATCGTTCTGTACCAAGTGGTTTTACTCAATGTAGCAGTGCTTTTAGCATCATTTTCTACACAACGATGCCGCAAGTGTATTGCTCTAACTTTGTCTTACTAGACCATTCCCATAATTTCACTTCTTTCCAAATTAGTTGTTTTAAAAAAAACTTCTCTCCAAATTTCCTTGGAAATACCACACAGACCCATTTGCATCGCATGGTGGGGGCCTTCCTCGTTGGGTTACTGAACATAATAAGGTGTTGCTGACTTCTTGTTGCTTTTTTTTTAGTAACTTGTACTTTGCACTGTCTGTTTGGGTCACTGTTGCACAAAAACACCAGGCTTGTTATTTGTTTGTATATAACACCATATAATCTGATAATCTGTTACGCTTTGCATCGTATAATTTGATCGCTTAATCGACGGTTAAGAACCACCCGCAAGTATAGGGTGGGGGAGAGGTTTTATTTTTCCATGTCACAAGATATCCATCCGAAATACCAAACGCATCGACCTCCTTGCGTCGTGCTCAGAAGCAAACAGAGTACCTCGATGAAGAGTGTCAGGGAGCTCAAGGTGAAGGCTAACACCGAGATGGCCGGCTCGCACCGATGCAGGAGACATCGTTCACCGTGCTCATCGGGTGCCGATGGCGTGTGAACGGTAGCTAGGTCTGACGCCTACACGGGGACGACCGTGGTGGGCGACGTTGCTAAGGCCATATACGGCCGGCGAGACCATGGACAAAGATGTACGGCAACAACTTCGGGTGGGGCAGGTCGATGGCCGTCAGGTGCGCCATGGCCACAGGAGCATAGCGCTAGACAGGGACGGATCCAGTATATAGTTATTGGGATCATGTGACCCTAATAGAATTTTCTAAATCATAATGATCCTAATGGTCTTCTTGCCTAGATCCGCCCCTGGCGCTGGAGGTGTGCCTCGCACCGGACACGGCCGCGAGGCTGTAGCTGACGAGGAGTTCATGGACACGGTGACCATGGCACGAGGAGCTGTCTGCAATTTGTTTCTTTATTTGGTCGTATGGTTTGTTGTGTGGTATGAAATTTGTTCATGTATTCCTAACATATCGACGACGCAAGTATAAACCCGAGAATTGCGTTCATATTGCTGGATGCATGCAAATTTACTCAGCTGCAAAAGCCATGTCATCACGCATGTGGCACATGTGGGAGGTTCCGAACAGTCAGTTAAGTGGGTTGGATCCATGCAAAGTGCAAAGAATTGTCAGATTATATGATGTTACATGTGTTAGTGATATATCTTAGAAGCAATCATGAAGATAACTATATCACTTTTATATTTATGATCTTTTAAATAATATATTATTTTGTCTCTTGAATAAATGTCTTTTATATTTATTAACAAATATGCGACTTGTTGGTGGAACTCTTTATTCATGCTTTGGTGTTATTCTAAATTATCTCCGATCTTATATTATTATATAGGACAATTATAATTTATAAATCAGCACATGTATTGATTGATAGTCATATTTCACGGATTATAGATATAGAGATATCATATCAATAATGTTTAACATATGTTAAAAAATATGGTGTTGAATTGACCTACCATGAGATACAAGGGGAATTGTTATGTTCTTAAGTATCATCAGTTGGTCTCATATATAGTGTATATAAAACCTAAGACCTAAGATTGTCATAGTTTTTTACATGTGTAATAGTTTACTTAGGAGGTTGTCAAACACAACAAGGTGGTTATAAATGTAGCTTTCGAATTTATTATGAAATATGCGGAGGAACGTGAGCAATCAAGATGGAATTTGCTAATCCTATATAACAGAAGAGATATCTCTGAGCCCTTCGATGTGATTGAATTAAGAGAGTGCATGGCCATGTTGAATGTTGTTGAGAAGTCAATCACAAACTGAGTAATATACTATAGGTTTGAGTAAAGGATCGAGCTATCATAGGATAGCACGCTTCTCGCCTTGAGTTCGATTTGATATTATGAGCCAAAGAGATCGATATATAAGCATTATGTATGTTTGTCTGGTATTCTAACGTCCCAAAAATTCGCTCTCTTTAAAATTTTAATTTTAAATTAACTGTTTAAAAATTGTTTGGAATTTATTCTACGTAACGTTTTCTGAATTTTCTACAATTACAATTTTGTACACATGCTAATTTGCTAACGATGCTAATTTTGTATAACTATGTTCACTAAATTATACACAACTACAGGCTACTACAGGTGCTAATTTTCTAAAACTACATTGATTAAATTTTCTATACCAAAGTTAAACTATTTTTGTCTACATCTATAATTTTCTACTCATACTAACACTAAATAAACTATCTACTGCATATACAAAAATTAAAATAAAACAAAAAAATTACCTCACAAGAATTGTTTCTTCCTCTCCTCTTCTCCCTCTCCTCCTTCCTCTCCTCCCTCCTCCTCTCTCTCTCCTCCTCTCCTCTTCTCTCTCTCTTTCTTTCCTCTCCTTCTCCTCTCCTCCGCCGTCTCCTTTTCTCTTCTGTCCTCTCTTCGCCGCTCGCTCACTCTGCGGCCGAGCGGCCTTGGCCGCTCGGTCCTTTTATCTGCGCTTCTAATCGCTCAACCCTTCGGCGACTGAAAGCGCAGTCGCCTAATCGATGGGCGATAGCAACTGCAGTCGCCAGACCGTTCGACGACTACAATAATTCGCCCAACTGCCAGTGGATTGCTTGCTTGTCGCGCAGCCGTTAAGCGAAAGGCTCCAGTCGCCCGACGGTTAGGCGACTCGAGCCTATTTCTGTAAAAACTTTTCGGCAGGGTATATTTCTGTTATTTTGAATAAAAAATAGATTATTCATAAAAAAATCAATATTTAGGTATACCAGCATCTTATTGCTGGTGGAATATTGACCATTGGATTATTTTCTTACTCCTGTATTTCATAGCGATTGTCATTTGAAACAATATTTACAACCTTTAGTTTTTTTATATTGTAACGAATTTTAACCATCAGTGTAATTTATTAATTTGACATTTGTATTTTTTATTTATTCATGTTTTAAATTCAAGATAAAATCATTGTCCACAATATTCAAGGTATTACCTTAGATTAAATAGCGGTACATGTGCATACATAGATGATCCACCATGCATAATGGAGATTGGTTACGTTTTGAAGAACTCCAATTACTTATTATGCTAAATGATTTATTCTATCAAAGCTCATACTTCAATTACATTCCACGAGTTGTATTTGACTTCACGTTTCTATTGTCATTTTCAATGTATATGATATCTTAAAAATCTAAATAGCCTATAATATATGTAAATATATTCTCGAGTATCTAAGTTATATCATTTAATACTATATATCTTGAAACAAATCTAGCTACGCAAATGCGCGGACCACCCTGCTAGTTTGAAAGAATAAGCCGTGTTATATTTTTTGTTTACATCCTTTAAATTCTAATGTAGTCCTAGTCTCCTAGATGCTTTTGTAGAATATAAGGCATCATCAGGACCCACGAGGGGAGATATGTACATGAGGATTATTTTGAAATAAATTATTTTAATCCTTTTACAGAAATAGACCAAGATTTTTTTATGAAAATAAACCTCAGTCGCCAACCCAAACACGATTGGGCCCAATTGCGACGTGGCTAAGCAACTTAGTGACGTGGGCAGTCCCAGTCGCGATTTGAGCAAGCGATTGGGGCTAATCGCTAATCGCATTATATGCATGCGATTGGGCCTCACAGTAGCCCAGTAGCACCGCAATACAGAGTGACTAGGTCCAGTATAGACCCAATCACGCTTCCACACAATGACTGGGCTAGATTTATATTTTTAATTTTTTTTATTTTGTTTGTTTGTTTTTTGGATGATTTTATTGTCCGTTCATCAAATATATTTTAGACTAGCGGAGGCATATATTGGACACATCATGGTTTACAAGATATAGAAAAATAGAACCACCAATGTTAGCTTTGTTTTTTTATATTATGTGACACACGTTGGACGCACGCTTAATATTCTATAAGTTTCAGTTTGAGTGTGATGAGAATGGAGTAATGAAGATAAGATTACAAGCCCGACATAACACTTGATAATGAAGGTCTGAATTACATGACGCACAGGGTTTGGTTAGGTGCATATGTTTGCCTACTTGTTTCTTATATATGTTTGCATGGTTGTTCTTACAATACAAATGACTACATACACGAATCTCATATCCGAACTACAACTATGATACAAATACACTTTTTTGAAAGGAAAATACTTTATGGATGGAAATCCAATTAGGCTTGCGAACATACGTCTTCCTCCCCCTGCGAGCGTGGGCATCCTAGTACTCAGCTATAAGGTCTTCTTCGAGCCTGTCCTAGTCCAAAATAATGTTCGGTGCAACAGGGGCATCAAGGGCCATCAGTGTCTTTCCCTTGTGCTTGGCACGGGTCTCCTCATGCTCGATGATAAGGACCTGTGTAGGCTTGTGCCAGAATTTGGGTGCAGTAGAGACCATCAGTTACTTCCCTTTTCCTCCCCGCTCCCAATAGAGTAAGGTTTCCAACGGATAAAGGCCTCAGGCGTAATTGTGTAATTCAACATGTATTTCTACTGGATGAATGCCTTGCCATACTTCTCCGGGTCATCGATCTATTGGAAGAAGTAGTAACACTCCGGTAGCTTCCATGCATGGATAAAGTCAGTGATATTTAAAATGCAACATGCAATGTGAAATACCAATGTATGTCATTCACTTATGGGGTAATCCCCGCACATGTAGTAAGCCTGGGCAACAGTACTAGTATATGTTAATTGAATGATCCATGCGGGCTTACCGTAGTGGCACTGCGGACGCGAAAACTTTAGTGGTATAAGAGCATCCTTGCAAGAACAACCAGAGTACGTTGTTGCCTTCTTGGTAGCCCATTTTCACTTCCAGAGCATCTCCCCGTAAACCGATATCCCCAAATAATCTGCACAAGATACATAATGGAACATCACTTAAAGATGTAAGTAAAGCTACAATTCACAATACTGCAACACAAATATCCCAACATAAACTCACTGCAAAAAAAGCATGCACATGGTGAAGTGACCTCCTCTACCTCTCTTCCCTCGAATGGAGTGTTACTTGTAGTGGTAGAGGGTGCCCCCCGTTTTATAGACAGTTGATGCGTAGTGTGCAGGGAGTCAATTTTGGTGAATACAAGTATACTAACATCCACATGAAGGAATCTTTGGCTACAAGATAGGTTGGTGAGTTGCCATTTCACGGGAAAAAGCTGGTGCAAGTTATCATTTCAGTCTAAAAAGGTGGCATGGTGTGATCTTGTCTCTCAAAAAAAAGATGTAATGCTCCATCATATGCATATCTCGGGTACGACACTAATGAGTAGGTGTCCAACGAGTAGTCATGCCGCTCAACCAAAAAGTGGAGTTAAAGCCAAATTTGGCATTGTTGTGTACCGAATTTACAAAACTAGCTGTATACGCACTGAATTGAAAAATATCACTTCTACCATCCGGTGGGCGGACGGCAGCGCTGGCTAGCCGACACGCGGCGAGGCCGTCACCAGCAGCGCTGTCGCCCTTACTAGACAAAGATGCGACTTGCCACCGGTGGGGGACGGCGAGTTTGCTGCCGTGCGGTGAGGTGACAGATAATTAAGCCGGCTAATTAGCCGGCTTAATTACATGCCTAATTTTTTACATTTAGTGTTTGTTTGATTTTTTAAATATACAAATGAGCTCAAAGAATTACCAAAATTTTCGTATAGCCTCTCGACACAATGTACCTCGCAGTGTAATTTTGGGTAATTTTACCCATTGTGAATGTTGCTCAAAAATTCATACAATTTTGATATTTTTACGAGTTTTTACATGTAGCAAACGAGCTCCAAAAATAATGAAATTTTATGTGAAGCCTCCTGGCATAATTATAGTTACTGTATATTTTTTTGGGAATTTCATGTGGTACAAATTTTCCAAGTTTATTTGGGTTAATTTAATCACGAATTTACGAATATTTCATGTTTTTTTTACAATTTTATACATTAGGAATACTTGTACAATTAAAAGTAATTATAGTAGTATAAAAAATACATCACACTAGATGTTGTATCGCTTACCCATCTGAGCCGCTACTATCTTCTCGCTGCGTCTGCCTCCCCGTACATGGCCTTGTCTTCCGTCGTGCACGAGCATGTCCCGGTGGGTACGTCAGTCAGTCCGGAGGTTGCGTCTCGGGTCGGAGGAGGTATGAGGCTGTCATGCCGCTCGATGGCGGCGGTGGTCCAAGAGGGTCGAGGACGATGAGACTAGGTCCGGTAACGGTCGAAATCCTCCAACTAAGACATGTTGAACTGCGAGCCGCCCGCAATAATGTCGTGTACGAAGGACTCTGAAAATCCCCCTTGTGGTGTGAAGGATCTCTCGCCTTGACCGTACGACGTGGCAATGAAGCCGGAGGAGCTCTACCCACCGAAGTGTCCAAACCCTAGGTATGCTGTGAACGCTGAGCTCTGCCCTGCGTACGCTGTAAACTCTGGCGCCGTGTACTGCTCTCTGAAAGCATCTGAAAGGCCCGTGTCGTCATCAGTGGACTCGTCGTCACCCCCATGTTGAATTGAAGGCTGCAAGATGAAATGATATTAGTCACAATAAATATTCTGGTTGTACAATGCGAATCTCATACCTCCCGAATGTGCAGCGAAGATGAACAACGGGGAGCGGTAGTCTATGCAGGTGGTGAGGACGGCAAAAGTGATGCATCTCGACGACGGACCTGTGGGGGGAGAACGCTATGATGTTAGTGGAACGCAAGACGTAATAGGAAAACAAAATGTAGGTTCATACGTAAGTTACCTCCTCGTCGGTTTGGCGCATGGATGATCGGCGGCAAGTACTATGATGCCATGCAGACTTAGTAAATTGTGATGGCCGGCCGGACTTGCTAGGTCGCGATGACCTGGCGGGTGAGCATGGTGCTCCTACTGGTTGGCTCATGTGCGCACTGTGATCCGTGAAATGGCCATAGCTTAGGTTGTGCATTATTTTTAGGCCTGCTTTTACGATGAACTTCATAGTCTTCTGTAGGGCCAGTGGTGTCTCCGGGCTGCTGATGGTGGCCTCCGACATGCCCGCGATGCGTTGCGCCCGCTCCAACTGAAGTGACATACGAAACAGGTTCAGTAATGACCATATGAATTTCTTGAATGAAATGGTATGATATTTGAAGTGACATATCGATCGAGCATTGTAGACGTTCCTCGTGCGTGATCTGCTCGGGGCGATTTAGTGGAGGAATAGTGAGTCTGCTGCGTGATCAGGGTACGTACCACTACAGGTACTTGTTGTACGTCTGGACATCGTACGGACGCTGCTTCATGACGACATTGAGGCGTGCCCTGTCCGTCCATGCCGTCGTCCACTGCTGCTGCAGTAGCCGCCAGTTCGTACCATGCCGACCAACCCTTGATCCTTGCTATCAGAGGCTATAAAAAGAGATGAAGAGCTACCCATCTAGGGTCTCCCTCTAGTCTTTCGCTTTCTAGTGTGCGTTCTATTAGGGTTCTTGTGTGGAGCAGTGGTGCTCCTGGTTCTCCTGAATGGAGTGGATGTAGACTCAATCTTCATAGCAATGTATCTTTTCTTAATCAATCTTTTGAGTATTGTTGTCTCTTTGAAATTGAGTTGGCTTGGTCTTGTTCTTCTGTTGTTTCGGTTTTCCTCTATTCTTTGATCGTTTCGGTTCTTTCTGGTTTGTGAGACCCGTCCTGCCTTTGATCTGACCTGCTTGGTGCTGGGAAATCATACTCGAAGCGAGCTAGGCGATTCTATTCCCACTTGCATGGTGTGATTGTCTTTTCATTCTCTTAGTCTTAGTTTTGAGCATTTTTTATGAAACCCCAGAAAGATCTCTATTTTCTTGCTTAGTTTTCAATTAAAGATCAGAGCAACCTCTTGAAATCTTGTTCTTGCTGTGTTCAAAGGTTCATGACCAGTTAATCCTTGAATCAAAAGTTATTCGGAATTTGGATCGTGTAGCCGTGCGCCTCTCTGTTCGTCCTCTATTTCTTCTAAGAAACTTACGACCACATTTTCTTCTTCGTTCTCGCTCAAGTGTCTCTCCGCAGCGTTTATTTTTCTGACCATGTTGATCGTTCGACCACTATTGGCTTATGACTACGTTGGTTCTGGTCTCGATGGCTGTCGACTTGGGCGATTTACGACCACGTTGTCGGGTATCGACCACATAGTCGGGGTTACGACCACTGTTTTCGACCACGTTAGTTGTTCGACCACTTGTTGGCTTACGACCACGTAGGTTACGACCACGGTCTCGATGGGTTACGACAACGTTGATTGTTCGACCATTTGTTGGCATTCGATCACGTTGTCTATGACAACATCTGTCTCGGTTGCAACCATTTTCGTTCTTGCTAGCTCCAGTCACGGCGGTCATCGACTTGGATGATTTTCGAGCTCGACCTACTTTGGTCAATCCGCCATGGTCGACCTGCTGTAGTTGTTCTGCCGTGATCGTTCTACCGTGGTCGACCTGCCGTAGTCGTTCTGCCGTAGTCGACCTGCCATGGTCGTTCTTCCATGGTCGACATGATGTTGTTGACGCCTGCTAATCGGACCTGCCGATCGGACCATCAATCATAAGGCCAATCGGACCACCAACTACCGATCATGGTCCACGCCTCCGACTACCGTCCGTGGTCGAAGCATGCCGGTCATACCGCTCAATACAAGGCAGTCAGACTGCTTATCCTGAATATTCCTACAATTCCAATTTTACAAAAAAGCATCGACTGAAACTTTCATAAACACAATTTCAATGCAACCCAAATTTAATTATCCATCATCACTAAATTTATGATCTATCCACAGAGGGTAACAGTCTTGCCGATAGATACGGATCGGAAGGGCAAGGAGAACAGTCTATGTTTAGGGTCGTCTGAATTATAGAGGATTCAAACTTTGCTGCAATAGATATTCGCACTAAGTAGCTCTCTCAAGACTGTTTCTGCCTCTGTATCTCTACTAAAAAAGGTGAAAATCTCTTCATGCTAAAATGCTTTACACACTGTAATGCAACCTTGCTCGGACAATTCTTTGTGATCAGTATCGATCATGAATATGATATTAAGTGTTTGACAATTTTCTTTTCTCTGTTCCTACTTTCTGCAGCAAGTTATATTCCAAGTCTAAAAGAGGTTGAAGTCCTCACAGAACCTGTGGTTTTCAACATGGTTCGTGTCGTGACTACATGCCATACAGTAAAGAAGGGGACTAGTAGAAGAGGAAGGAAAACTAGATCTACGGAAGAGTTGGTAAGAATGAGTGGGTGCCCCTCCTCCTGCCCCTCCTGGGGGTTTATATACATAAGTGGGTAGAATGGGAAATCACCATTCCACCCCTTAGTACTTACAAAGGATGTTGGTATATTGGTATATTTACATGAGTATATTCCTCTACACTATTGGGCCTATTACATATTAGGCCAGTTACAAGGCCCAGAAACGGGGGTTGGGCCACCCCCACAACAGTCTGTCGTGGCTACAGGCCAAACAGTAAAGAAGGGGACTAGTAGAAGAGGAAGGAGAACTAGATCTACGGGAGAGTTGGTAAGAATGAGCGGATGCCCCTCCTCCTCTTCCTCCTGGGGGTTTATATACATGAGTGGGTAGAATGAGAAATCCACATTCTACCCCTTAGTACTTACAAAGGATGAGGGTATATTGGTATATTTACATGAGTATATTCCTCTACACTATTGGGTCTATTACATATTATGCCAGTTACAAGGCCCAGTCACAGGGGGTTGGGCCACCCCCACAACAGTCTGTCGTTGCTACAGGCCAAACAGTAAAGAAGGGGACTAGTAGAAGAGGAAGGAGAACTAGATCTATGGGAGAGTTGGTAAGAATGAGCGGATGCCCCTCCTCCTGCCCCTCCTGGGAGTTTATATACATGAGTGGGTAGAATGGAAAATCTACATTCTACCCCTTAGTACTTACAAATGATAAGAGTACATTGGTATATTTATATGAGTATATTCCTTTATACTATTGGGCCTATTACGTATTAGGTCAGTTACAAGGTCCAGTCACGGAGAGTTGGGCCACCCCCACAACAGTGCGCTTGTTGTTTCAGCCATTCCCTTCCTACCATTTGCGATACACGCATTTGGAGATCGCCGTATACGAAATGCAGGATTGGAGCTGGGACTTTGGGTTAGGTTAGGGTACCTTGCTCAAGCAATTGGGTTATTCTCATCTGATGCTGGGCGAGCATCCTTCATTACAGCCTTCACGGTATATTTTTTGCACTAATGATGGCTTGCTTGTTTTAGGGTTATTCTTGTTCAAGGCTTGCTTAATCTATGAAAGTATGAAGTCATCTTATATGCATCTCTGTGTACAGACGGTAGAGATGGGCGATGTTTCAGCAACTGAAACGGCAATTGTTTATGGGCTGGAACCAGTATGGGAAGCTGCCTTTGCTTGGTTCCTCCTAGGTGAAAGATGGGACAATGCTGCATGGATTGGAGCTGCCCTTGTACTATGTAAGCCTATGATGCTTCTTTTGCTTTGTTCTTTGCTTTAACAGTTGCATTTTGATATTCGGATAGGCAATACCTTGATCTAAATGTTGGTACTTGGCTTGTGTTGGTATCTGTGTTTACAAACTTTCACAATGAAAAAGGAGCCTGAATGTAAATAGTATTTCGAGCTACTTGAGTATGTCTTGGCGTCCTTTTCATCAGGTGGAAGCTTAACTGTACAGCTATTCGGGTCAGCTCCTGAAAAACCAAGAAAGTTGAAACGCGCAGCAGCAATACTTTGGAAACCCCACTGAAACGGCAGGACTACTTATTATCTGCTATCCCAGTCGATTCCAGGAAGAACATAGGAAGCCAATTAGAGAGGTAATTCTTGCATCTTGGTCGTCAACTACTTCACCATTTTCTCCACTCTAATCTTCGTGGCATGTCCATTTGTGTTGTGATAACCATTTTTTTACTTTGCTTAAATTATTTATTTTCCGTAAAATAGGAAGAATAAAACATTGTAGCTCAACATCAAGGCAGTAATGACTCCGAAGAAAGGGTCAGAACAACCTCATGGGATGTGATCAATAGTGATACTTCCTGCAACTCTGCAAGCTGATGCGGTCGGAGTTTACTCCACAGAGAAAGCTTGCTATTCCCATTACCTTTGAGGTTGATTGCCTTCTATGGCACCTAGACTAGAGAGAAGCTAATGCATCGTACATATTAGAAAATGCGGCATTACTGTCTGGAATCTCTTAATCGGGGGTTCACCATGTATACCTGGTACTACCGATGTAAAGTGGGAAAACTTTATAAATTCTGGGATCTACACTGTAGCGTTGGGTAGATTTCATGTTAATATAAAACATAGCTAGACGATTGTATAGTGCTGAAAGTAATCATATTCATACCTTCTATGGGATTTTCTCAACTCCTTGCCGCGAGTCTGTGGTATTAAAAACACATCGTGTTTCATGATCCCATCATATGTTAAATTGGATGTACAGTTAGCATTCTGTTGTTCTACATTCGCAATTGCATCTGAATCAAATCCTCAAGGGAAGAAGAAACTAAACAAGTGGGGCTCTAATCTGGGCCGGCGGGGTGAAACTGAAGCTGGGTCTAATGCGCCAAGTCGCGCCAGTTGGGCTCATTCATTTAGATATTACGGTTCAGGCAGAGTGCAATAGGCCGGCCCAGGCTGACCAAAAGATTCGCTGTGTGGCTGTGTCCTAAGTGGGCTGTAAAATCCAAGATTTACTTCTAGATCTAGGCGATGGATTTTTCGAGTTTAATCTAGTGTGCAACTTGACTAGACGATCCTGCCTAATTTAATCCTCAGAACATGTCGTTTGTAAGCAAAACACGACGCATTTGAAAACCGGTGGTCCTGTCGTTTGGGAAGGCAGGAAATTTACCAGACTCCCTAACTTCAAGTAACGCATGTGACAGCCTCCTCATGATTAACAAAACGGTGGGGCGTTTCGGTTCGGTGCTGCTATGGCGCGATTCAGAGGATGAATCCACTCCATTACCCTTGTGAGGTTGCAACTCCGGCGTTTTTATCAGATCCAGATCAGGTGCAATCACATAGGCAGGGCTGGCTACATGCTCAGTTCAGTCACCTGGGGTAAACGAAAGGGACAGAATGAGAAAGGAAGAAAAAACCGCCACCCAAGTTGCACAAAGAAAGTCATATCCATCACATAGGTAAAGGAAAATCAAGCGACGATTCGTTTTCTTTGCAGTCCAGCTCAGCTAAATCAAGCGACGATTCTTTTTCCTTGCAGTCCAGCTCACATAGTGACCATATAAAAAGGTGGAGGTCCTTTGGCTGTGGTTGATGGATTTTAGCTATAGCATGATTGTTTGTGCGAATGAATCACGTACCGATAAGCCGCGTCGAAAATATTATTCTAATAAATCACTTCGAAAAGACAATGAAGAAACCATTTGTTAGTGTAAAACCATAAGACATGATCATAAGCTAAAACGAAGAAGATCGAACCCTAGCCATCCACGTCAACCTGATGATTAATTAAACTAAACTAAATTGAACACCCCTGACAAGGGCCATCCTGCGTGCCTTGCCTTCCTATTTTCCCTAATGCAAGGACGATTTTCGGACGGGAGGCAGCGTAAGCATATGGCGTGGGAGATCTCCATGCGCCTTTTTCAATGGGAAATTTGGATATACGACACTTCTCACTTTGGTCTATGATATGCCACGTCTCCCACTGTAATTGATTATTTACTCCTAGTTTCATCTATTTCTCTAATATTTGTCTTTGGCATGAATGGACTACGAACAGTTGGAGGAAGGAGAAAGGACAGGGGCAAATAGTCAATTCACATCAAAAGTGATAAATTCGAGAGAAATAGAAGAAATCACGAGTAAATAATCGATTACGACGGAAGAATTCACATCAAAAGGCATGTATCTAAATTTCCTTTTTCAATTGGTCGTCAGCAGAGGAGCCCCTCCAACGCCCCAACGGCGCATGTTCTCCCGCGGCCGTCCGCGTCACCGGGTGGTTGTCCTTGATTCCGTTTCCAACGCCCCAGACTTTTTTCCTTCTCCGCGGGGAATTTTCTTTTGGACCGGCCGGGGAGCAGGAACCAGAACAAGATTTCTTGTTTGCGGCGACGCCGATGGAAAACGATGTGGTGCGCGCGGAGAAACCAGGAATTCGTATGCGCGGCGCACGAAGGATGGATGATGCGTGCACGGCCGCTGCTGACTGCGGCCTCCACTGGATCCCTGAGCGCGTGGGATTTTCGGTGACGAGCTCGGCGGATACCGTGGATTAGTTCTCCTTTTGCTACTGGTCATGGAGCAATGCTTTCTCGTATACTCCATGTTTCCTAATTGCCATGTACTCCTGCAAGCTATCTGACTTGAGTATTTAAAACAAGAGCTCAACAACACATTCTAATATGCAAAATAGTTAATCAGGAGCTTTGAAACTGTCCTGGGAAATCTTTGGTGACCATGTTCTTTTTATTTGTCAACTGTTTTTAATTTTTAGCTTCTTTCAATAATCACTATTCATTAAATCGTAACCCAAAAAAATAACCATATACGGAGACAACCATGCATGGTCTTATAAGAGAGTACGAATGAAAGGCAGTATTAAATACTTCCTCTGCCCTGCAATATAAGTACGACATATATATCTAGGAAGTATATTATTTAAGTAATATTCAATAAAATTAGACCATACCTGCTCCTAAATAATATAGTACTACTATTTCTATTAAAGATAAATATAATCTAATTCTTTTGAATATTATTTAAATAATATAACTCTTATGTAAACGTGTTGGAGTTATATTTCGGGACCGAGGGCGTACGAAACAAGCTCCGTTCCATGTTGGTAGGCAGGCACAGACCATATGTGCATGGGTCATGATCGGTCACCATAATTGAAGCACTGCATCATGTGCTTTGCTGGAATATCTACCAAGCTACCAGATCAATTATGGCAGTGCACGCAGTAAGCTAACCATTTCACGCAAGACCTCGTGTTGCATTAATCGCACCACTAGTCACTAGTCCGCGCCAACACTGAGTTCTACAACCTTCAATGCACTATGGAAGTATAGTAATGTAGTATATTATAGTAATGCGCTATGGAAGTATATTATGTTTAACCGGGAGCAAGTTCACATCTCCCGTTGGCATCAATCATTAAACGTTTGTTTCAAATCAATCATTAAACGTTTGTTTCAAAACGCTTGTCCAGGTCATTCGATTGCAGTGCTGCTGTTCAGTTCAGTTTAGAAATATTATCGATGAAACGATTGCTACTGGTAAAACAACACAGCAAAACACAACCCACACGTACATTTCTGGTGGCTGCTGGTTATTAATTCCCATTGTTTTAGAGAATCTTTGGACTGATTGACTATTCAGGAATTGAGACTTCTTGCAAATTGTTTTCGATGAACAGGCTGGAAGCTGTGCGGGTCTACCGGAGGTTTATTGTATAATTTAGATAACCAAGCGTGTGGAATTTGTTAAATGAATGTGGCTGATGTATCTGTCCTTCCTTGATTGGGGGAGTCAGTATGGCACTTCATTTAAAACAATTACTATAAGTTTGAGACCTGCATTAGGAGTCTAGAATTGCATATGGATCTATGTGTAATTTATTGTGTATCCCTCTGGTCTTCTCCGCATAGACTGATCATTTTATAGACATGTAACTGATTGATGTATTGTGGGCGATAAGGAGGACCCTCTAGAACACAAAAAAAAATTGATCGAAAATGAATTTTCTTCTTTTTCAATCCCTCTCCGGTTAAAGCGAAAATAAGGACAGTTGCGAAAGAACCTCTCCGGTTAAAGCGAGGAGAAAAAGGAAAGGAAAATAAGAGAATATCGAAAATAAGGTGCCAAACTGATCAGAATAGCAGCGTTGAAAATATAGGATAGGTAAAGTTGGGATTCTCTAATAAATATGCTTTAAGATGATTGATTTTTTCGAGTTCTTGCATAGGAAAGCAAAATAGTCATATTACTGTTTCTTGATGTGATTTAAGGGCGCCATCGCCATTATTCGTTTGGGGGGGCACTTTTCAACACTTTATAGCTATTTTTTTTTTGGTGTTGCTCAATTGTGCTGAAATAAACTGAGTTATGACTGAAATTATACTATAGCTTTCTAAAATTACACTGTAGCTGATGGTGACTTATTTGGTGTAATTAAATTTAAAAAAATTGAAATATAAAAAAATAGGTTAGTCCGTCATAAACAATACAAATGAATGTGGGAAAAAAAAACCGGCAAAAAAAGCTAAAAAGTGAGAAAGATGAAGTTTAGAAATAGTAAAAAATAAACAGAAACTTGAATTAAAATGAGCAGAGCCCTGTAGTTCAGCACTAGAAAAGTTGGCGCTGACAGCGGACCTGCAGGGTGCTAGGGAGGATGAACATTGCATAGTGATCAGCCTAACTCCGGTATTGTTGTTCCACTTATCCTCAGCATTAACATCGAAATTTCGGAGCGATTGAAAAGATAATGATGTTCTTTCGACAGTGCACCACATCAGAAAGTAATGAATACCTCTAAATATCACACAGTAGAGCGCTGTAACAATTTGCTGATAAAACAGCACTCTGTTCGGCCTTGTGGATGTTATTCTTCCGAAAGATACTGGTAATAGTTTTCGGATCTCTTCGATGTCAGCTAAATTTTGTGGCGATCGAAATGATTACAGGAAGCATATATTCTGCTGCGCAGCTAGTGATGGGCAGTAACAAAGGCTGGGATATTGATTGTGCTATGAAGGCCAGCATGTCGGGCCATGTGTAGCGTCGGCAACCTATAGTGATGGAAATAGTCGCTGGGACGAAGCAATGTGAGGCGTCAGGGACTGAACGTTTGAGCGTGTACCCTGCTTCCAAACTCCTAGCCGGTCATGCATGCATGACAGCATGAGCGCCCACTGGTAGAGATTTTGCTCCGCTCTAAACTGTTTCAGTTTCTAGTTTAACTTAAAGCACATCGGTGTTTAATTTTGACTTTTTTTGTCCTTTTGTTTTTCTCAGCTTTTTTGCCTTTTTCCTCTTTTTCATTTTCATTGTCCGTAGAGATATAATAGTGTTTTCGTTTTTTTCTTTAACTGAATGACTCATAAAAATCTAACCATTACTACGGTGCAATTTTAGTTTTAAACTAGAAATCGCAGCTAACAGTCGGTTAGAGCAGCACTTAAGCTAGCCGAGCCGAGCCAGAGGTGGCTAATATCCTATAAGAACGACGCGTACGCTACTTAAATCCTGGAATGCTACCGAAACAAATTTAGCATGACGATTTTGATGCAGCTGATACACTCTAACCCCTTAGCTGCAGCTCCTAGAGTATCGAGCTTAGCAGAAGAGACACACAGAAAATCAAAGCCCTGTTTGGGAGCTGTAGCTTTTGCCATAAACTGTTTTTTGGTTTTTTGACCGAAAAACTGTTGTAGCTAATGTAACTTTTCCAGAGAGGCCACCTGATAGTCTGGCTTTTTGTTGGGCTAGCTACTTTGAGCTTTGAATTAAGATTGAAATATTTGAAATACCCTCAGGGTTATGAAGGCATATTTGTATTCTGATTCAGCACAAAAATGATTGATTTTGAATTTCTTTTGCGAAAATATGTACTAAATGACTTAATTATACTAAGTTAAGAATATTTGAGCAATATTACACTTGTTTGATCGTTCCTAAAGCCATTATCATCTATTTTAAACTTTAACATCAACGTTGTCAATGTAATTTCAGTCATGTGCTACTCAATCAAATCCAACGTTATTCACATGTCCATTGTTGTAGCACGATCACGGCCACAAGAACATCACCGTGATTCCCATGTCCATTGTTGTGGCAAATTATTGAATCAGATGGTAATCGAACACATTCATTTTATAAGTAAAACCCTCATCTGAATAAGAAGAGATGCTTCTAATTCTATCATACAGTGATCTCAAATATGAATCAATTAACAACATCAACCATTCGGAGCTCTGAAATCCAAATAATTAAACAGCCAACGAACAGCAAATTGGGAAGGACAATAGCAAGAACAACAATTTTGGGATAACTAAAAACCAATCAATTAAACGCCAATAGCATGAACCACAATTTTGTGTAATTAACATGAAGAATCAAATCGAAAACAATTATGGATCTCACGTTGGGGACGAGCCAATGCGATGCTGATCTGGGATAGGGGTTGGTTGCCTGTCATGAGTCGTCCCCTCTACTAGCGGCGGTGAGGACGTTGGGGATGAGGAGATTGGGGCGACGATGGCAAAACGATGGCAACGCCAAGAAGCTTGGGGCGATTGAGGTAGGTCATAGAGCTGACTGCATCGGGCACTAGGAGGACGGCGACGACATCCTTCTCAATGGTTATGGTAGCCTCCGGGTTAGATAGGGCGGCGACATATGGATCTAGGAGGGTGACACCTGGATTCGGGAGGGTGTCGTCAGGAAGGGGGCGGCTTTGTCGGGAGGACGGTTGGGGCGACGACGATCGGATGCCGTCAGGAGGCGGAGGAGGCGACGACATCGACTAGGATGGTGGGAGGTGCAGGTGGCGACATCATCAACCGAAGCCAGCAGGAGATGGTGACAGTGTCCAGGCGATGCGGCGCAGTCGACTGGGATGGCGGGAGACCAACTAGGATGGCGGGAGATGAAGATGGCAACAACATTTAGGCAATGTGGTACGACTAATCGAGACGATGGGGGACGGAGGTGGCAGCGGCATTTGAGCAATGGGACAGCTGTGTGAGGATAAGAATCACCTGGAGGGAGTGGTCGCCGACGACGGAGGACTTCGGGGACGACGAGTGGTAGCGATCGGGTGGGATGGGGCGGCGGTGGCGCGAACCCTAATCACTGAAGAGAAGAGAGGAGTGCACGGGGTGAGGAGTGAGATAGCGAGCGGGAGTCGGGACTTGCGATCTGAATGAAAGCTCCTTTTATATGTGGTGGTATTTTGTAGAATAATTTCCACTAACTTTTAGTGACAATGTACCAACTTCAACTTACCAAAAGCCAGGAAATCACATCTATCTTAACTTTTGGCTTTTGATATATTTTCCCAAAAACTAGCTTTTAGCTTATCCCAAAATTGCTTAGAATCTTGTCCGTTTGAGGGCTTTTTGACTTCTTGGAGCAGAAACTGGCTTAAGCCCGAACAGGGCCAGGATAATGCTGGTGCCCCCCGCGTATGCTGCCTGGTTCACCGTCTCCATCCCTAGCCATTCGTGTAGGCGGGAAACGTAGCGCCCATGTAACCATCCAACTGGTGGCCTGTAAAGCGGCCGGCACGTGTAGCCGCCCCTCCCATGTGACGTGACGCTGGAGTGGATAGGGCCTCACACGGTCGTACCGCGCGGGCCGTCTCGGGGGGGCAAACGGCGTTGCGGCTCTCGCCTCGTCCCGTCGAGCGCGACGGCACGGTACCGCGCGCGCCCACGGTCACGGGCATGACCGAGACACGGCCGCCGGGCGAGCGCGACGGGAACGTGCGTACGCGGGTGTGGTGGGGGCGCGGCCTGGTCAGCTTCGCTGTTGCGCTCCCTGCTGTGGCGTATAGGCCGCGGGCCCCCGGATGGCACGAGGGAGGGCCGGGCCGCGTGCGGAGGGTGTGACCCCGTGTGCCTGGTGTGCGCGTACGGCCGGCTTGGGGAGGTGGGGCCCTATGGGCGGTCCTCCACGTGCATGGAAATTGGGGAGTTAGGACTTGGGAGCCTACACTACGTACACTGCGTTCCTTACACCTGGCGGTATAAAAACTAGAAACAGCAGCGCGGCGACACGCCGCGCTAGCTACCGTGTGGACCGAAATAAAAGAGGCAAAAATTCGTGTGACGGTGTTTTTTTTTAAAATTAAGGATGAATGCGTAATTTCGGAGGAACCGGAGGGTCTTTCCGCAAAAAAACAGGAACCAAGGGTTCCTTGAAAAAAACCGAGGACCTGTACGTAAATAAATGAGGACTCGTGCGGAAATTCGGAGACCACGGGGGGCCATTCAGCAAAAAAACAGGGACCAAGGGCTCTTTTGTGAAAATCGAGGACCTGTACATAAATAACCGAGGGTTCGTGCGTATTTTCGGGAACCGCGGGGGCATCCCGCCAAAAAAACAGGGACCAAGGGTGCATTTGCAAAAACCGAGGACCTGTACGTAAAAACCGAGGACTCGTGCGCAATTTCAGAAACCGCGGGGGGCCATCCTGCAAAATGGTGGGGTTAAAAAAATTAGCAGAGACCTTTTCGCGAGAACCAAGGATCTGTATGTAATTTTGAAAAAGCTCAGGGGGTTTTTCGCAAAATGCCTCCCCCGACCGTACCAAAATCTCATTGGCACTTGGCGCCGGGTCAAGGCGCAGGCGTGACGTGGACGCCGCTTTGCCGGAACCCCCCGGGTGTAATAAGGGGATTATTTGTTAGCGTCCTGAGCGATGACTGAGAAAGTTGCCGCTATGAAATCAGGTAAAGAGCCTGGTCTTTTTGCTTGGTCTTATAGTTTATAACTACAACTTATAACTTTTAGATTATTCATAAAAGAGAATATAAAGTAATAAAAAACTAACGTATAGTTTTGTTCGATATAAATGAAATCGATATAGCGTGTACTATAATTAACTTATAGATCTCGCCTTGAAAAGACACACCGTTTAAAAGCCAGTTACTGTAAAAAGCTTAAAAAATAGCTTTTAGAAGCTGAAAAGAAGAGACCCAAAGTACGTTGGTACACTGTGCCAAGACGATTGATGAATGAAAACTACGGCACGAAACGACTTGTGAGGACTCATGTCATTACAAGGGGTAATAATATTAGCCAACAGATTATTATTCGTTTAACTGGTAGAACACCCCTCTAATGAATAATACCCTCATCAGAGTGTTGTGGCAGAACAATAATTAGAGACGGTACAACCTTGTTACAATACCATTGCCTCACATGGCTACAGTCTAAAACATGACTTAACAATTTTTGTCCGAATATTACAATACTTGGAAAGGTCCTAGTTCTAACTACTAGTTATACAAGACAGAAACGAGTAGATAGCTACACACTAATATACTCAAGTTCACATAAACAACTCCCGACTGCTTTCTACTCATCCTAACTTCTATGCAGGGCACCCATCTCGTTTCATGCTTCAGACCGATTTCGCTTCCTTCGATATAGCGGTCCTACGCGTAGACCTCAGTATAACCATGTATCTCGTCGTTTTGACTCACCTCCAACAAGGAGGATTAATAGCAAAGGTGAGTATAGAAATTTTCAGCGAGCTTATTTAACAAAATACACTTTATGCTTATAAACTAACATTTTCTGGAACATCCATTCTCATTTTCTTTCTTATTCTCATTTAGAAATTAAATGTTTTTAGGTTGTGAAAGAATTTCATATTATTAATTTAGAAATATATTGAACACTTGTATAGTGGATGAAAAAGGTCCCTGCCAGGTTTTTTCTGAAAACCCCCTCCACTTCACCGAAATTGCGTATTCTTTTGCAGGTAGCACCCCGTGATTTTCTAAAATTATGTACGAGTCCTCATTTAGTTACGTACAGGTCTTTATAAATCATCTTTTTTTGCTGAAAAGGCCTTCTATTTTCTCAAAATTATGTACGTGTCCTCGATTTTTTTAGAAAATTTTCTCACGAATTATCATCTCTTTTATTTTGATCTACACGGTAGCTAACGTGGTGTGCCGTCGCGCTTACTCTGCTAGTATCTAACAGGGCGGACGGAGGGGGAGACATGCACGGGCCTTCGCTCCCTATGGTTGGTGGATCTCGTATTGCTACGTAATATTTTACTATACAATGTAGCGATGAATTTTCGATTGGCCCTCTCAACTATTCATCTCTTACCATCCGGCTCCTCTAACAGAAACTTTCTGGCTCCGCCGCTATATCTAAGGTGATGTTTTATCAGATTCGTTGAAATATAAACAATGTTTCTAAGAGCTTTGGTGTAGCGAGATTGAGATTGTACACAATAACAAATGGAGAAATAGCACATTGTGGGGTCAATAATAAATCGGAAATAGCTCAAGATGTATATAATACTGTGGGGTTAATTTATTAAATATTTATGGCCTTGATGATTTTCATACCATTACGAAAAGCGTTTCAGACTTTCTAAAAAGGCATAGGTAAGCCAAGAACCGAGAACTTTGTTCTTATAAAAACAAAATATATTGCCTGACGAGGACATCCCTAATACAAGCTCGTCATTTGCTTCTTGGGACTGATCACATGGTGCTATACATGAAGACTAGTGTATCAAAGTTTCAAATTGATTCATCTCAAGTGGAGACATGTAAGGGTCCAATGATAAGGGTATGGGTAAGAAAACCAATACGTGAACTTGCTCTTAAGTAAAATTCAATGTGATGAGAATTTTATAGTACCTAATAGTAAGTTTTCGCTTGTGTTCAAAGACAACGCGGGAAGATCCGGAGAATAAATGTCCTGCTCGTTTTGACTTTAGCTTCTGGCTTCTGACTTATTTTTTACTATTCATAAATTTCGTCTTTTTCTGAACTTTTATTTTTTTAGCTTTTTTGCCCTGTAGAAGATACGGTTCGTTTCAACTTCAGCTTCTGACTTCTGACTTATTTTTTACTATTCATAAATTCCACCTTATTCTAAACTTTCGTTTTTTTTTAGCATTTTTGCCCTGTAGAAGGCGCGGGAGGCAAGGGTGCATAAAAGCAGACCAGTTCGGCAACACCCCTGACCAGTACACTGTCGACCAGTGTGCCTAACCAGTTCGTGGGCACCGATTAGTGTGTTGCGACCAGTGCGCTGTCGACCAGTGACTAGTCGACCGATGTCATTAACCAATACGTCGACGGATGCAATGTTGACCACGCAACGTCGACCAGTGCAACATCCATCAGATTGCTCATCAACCAGTATATGTGGACGCACAAGGAAAGAAATTCTAGATTAGGAAAGTTTGGACCTACCTGTCTATTTTCTGGCCGATTACTAGTAAGTCGGTCACGTAATCTAGTTTCTTTTTGTAGTCCACCTTTTTGCATAGTCCGAACCAAATACGTTTAGGAGAGTTGTAGACGAAGCCGTACCCAGTAGGGATTGGTTTCCTAGCTTACGTTGGCCACTTGGCCTATATATATTTCTGTACATGAAGTCAAGGTCCTTAGACCATGAACAATATTTCAGATTGCTTAAAGTATCTCGGCGTTTTCATGCTTGTTCTTGCAAGTCTTAGGCGCAACCAAGATCTTAAGGGGAATAAGGTATTCTTCTACTAAAGATGGTTCTATCTTTCTGGTAAGAATTGAATTGAGAGATTGATAAACTTCACTCGGTGGTCGATAGAGTGCGTGTGTGATTAGATAAATTAAAGAGTTATAAGTTCATCACGTTTGACAGTAGGTGAGCAACTATGATTTATCGAGTTTCTCATGTAGTTATGTTGATACTACAACGAGAATATAGAGCACACCGTGTCAAGATTATTTTGTACGAATAATCCATTTTTTATTCAAAATTACAGAAATATACCTACAGAATTTTTAAAAAAAAATAGACACAAGTCGCCCAATGCAGGGCGACTGGAGCCTATCGCCCAATAGTCAGGCGACAGAGCTCTAGTCGCTCTACCCTCGGGCGACCGCAGCCAGTCGCCCTACCATTGGGCGACTTTAATGCAGTCGTCCCTCCATTGGGCGACTGCACTCAGTCCCCCGTGAATGTTTTAAGTTTTGTCAATTTTGTAGTTTTAAACTGGTAAAAAATCAACTGGAGTTGTAATAAAACTTTATGTTCATTGTATGTTGTGATCGTGAACGGCTAGGATTAAATCAATGAAGGCTGGATTCAATCTGAGAGTGACACGTGTCAGCCTAGATAAAAACCGATTTTAATTTTTGAATTAAGTTTTCAGAAAATTCCAAAATATTTTATATATACTTAGAAAATAGTAAATAAAGTCTAAAAATTACAGAACAATCATAGAAATTTTTTGGAGCTATTTTAGACATAGAAAAAATATTTTTAATTTAAATTTAGCCTTTAATAATTGTATAAATACCTTTTTGATTTTTAAAATTGATTTTTAATTCCAGAAAATTCTCACATATTCTATAAAATATTTCTAACTTACTAAAAATATTTCCAACTTAAAGTTGGTCTTTTAATTATTACAAAAATACCCTTTTACCTTTGAAATTGATTTTAAATTCTTAGAAAATCTCAAAAATTACTATAATTTCAGGGAAACTAAGGAAAAGCAAAATAAACTCTTTTTGGCTTTAATAAAATAATTAAAAATATATTTTCCGGATCTAGGCTTTGAAATAAAATACAGATAACTACAAATAAATCCAAAAAATCATAGAAAATCCAAATAAAAGTCAAATGCTTAAAATTTTCTGTACTAATTTTGAAATAATTTTGATGTTACGCCTGCTAATTTCCTATAATTACATTAACTAAATTTTCTCTACTAAAAATTGTATACTACAAATTTTCTATATTTCTATACTTAACATTGTACTAAAAATGTTCCATACTGAAAAAATGTATACTACAAATTTTCTACACTAAAATTTCTATACTAAAAATTGTACTAAATTTTCGATACTAAATTTTCTATATCTAAAATTTTTACTATCCCTAACATTTCATTCAAAATATACTACAAATTTTCTATACTAAAAATTGTATACTAAAAATTTTCTATACAAAAAATTCTATACTAAAAATTGTACTAAAATCTCTATACTAATAATGTTCCATACTAAAAAATGTATACTACAAATTTTCTATACTAAATTTTCTAAATCTACAATTTTTACTACCACTAACATTTCATACAAGATATGCTACAAATGCAATATACTAAAAAAAATATCTGGATCTGAAGATCTGACCCTCTCCTCTCCTCCTCCTCTCCCTCTCTTCTTCTCCCCTCCTCTTCTTCCCCTCCTTCCACCTCTTCTCTCCTTTTTCTTCTTTCTCCTCTCCTTTCTTCTCTCGCGGCGCCAAACGATGGAAACAAATGAGAGGCGGTAGCGATCGAGTGCGCTGCCTTTTTAACCCCCTGTCGCCCGGGCATTGGACGACTGGAATTGATGTCGCCCAACCGTACAGCGACTGGACCTCCAGTCGCCCAACTCCCGGGCGACAGCAATAATTTGTTCAACCGTTACCAAACTACCCACGTGTCGCCTCCCGGTTGGGCTATTGGCTCTAGTCGCCTAATGGGAGGCGACTGGAGCCTTTTTTGTAAAAAAATTTTTCGCGGGTATATTTCTATAATTTTGAATAAAAATAGATTATTTGTACAAAAAATTCATACTATCAATCAACCAACGTGGGATATGTCGAACAGAATGACTCGCAGAAGGTGATCGCTCACGACTTGTTCGTGCGTAACATAATTTCCTACTTTTTTTTATTCCGGATGGTTATTCTCAAACCATATATACCACTACATTAAAATAAGTTATACTGGACGTCTCACCACAAACGATTCATGTAGAGACGGTTCATATGGAATCGTCTGTGCTTTGATTACTACAGACGGTTCATGGTTAAAACCGTCTCTGAAACTATTACAGACGGTTAGGTTTAAAAGCCGTCTATGATATACGCACTATCACAGATGGATTTTAATTAGAACCACATATGAAATTATCACAGACGATTTTTATTTACAACCGTCTGTGTTTTGTCCTTTGTCGTATGAACTACATAAGCTACTGAGACGAGAGACAAATTCAAGGCAAATTTTTAGTACAAAAGTTCCAAAAAAAAAGAGATTCCTATATCTCAGTCTTCTGGGCTTCATATGCTTCTTCTTCGACTTTTGGAGTTCGAGTATCAGCCGATGAGTTCTCGAATACCGTGGAGATTGCCCTTGCCCTCTCCACTTCCTCCTCTAGTCTTGGCAAATCATTAGCATAGCCTATAATCTCAAAGAGAATGCCATGATAAGCTTCCTCGGAATCGCCCGCTTTTGTTTGATCGGCAATGTTATCCATGTGTCTCTCCACTGCCGCAAGAGGTTCTTTTGCTTTGTGCACATTGCAGAGAAGAACGAAGCTGATGGCGGTTTCCCTTTCCTGAGCGGCAACGAGACACATCCGTCGTTGGCAGATGATGAGGTCCAGCTGATGGATGGAAGCGAATCGAGAAAGGAGAGCAGGGCATGAACGGAGGAGCTGCTCCAGACGTAAATTGTTGGCCGCCTGCGTAAGGTTGCGGCCGAACAACTCATGATGGATATATGAGAGGAAGGAGATCAAAAGAATATTAGATGCCATTATTGAAATATCTGGTAAAGAAGACCAGGCGTACATGGTCTCAACACAGATCTGTTTTCATTACGCTGCACCGGTGGAGCGAGGCGGTCGGCTTTGGAGAGTTTGGTGAAAATATATTGCTTGTAGATCTATATACGTCATCTTAGTGATCAGATGTTAGTACTCAATTGCTTCTAATAACTTATATGCCTTGTAATTGAAAGAGATGATAGCTAGGCTTTTGTTTAGATCTAGCTAGCTAGCTAGCTAGCTAGGTTTAGAAAGAAAATGATACTTTGCTCAATTGCAGAATGGGTAAGTACTCATAGTTTACTTTAATATATTCTTGATTAGTATTATTGTGTCATGAATACGTGGCTAGTTCGCTACCTAATATAGATGTCATATGTAATTAAGTATAGCTAGTCTATTTGCTATAGTAGTGCTAATAATCGTTTTTGACGCATATTTGTTACATGTGTAGCGTAGATGGACCGAAGTTGGATGTACGTTGAGAATCGTGTGAGTGAAGAGTATATTAATGGCACGTCTGCTCTTAGAAGAGTGGTCGAGCTGGATATGTTGAAGAAGAGGGTGGAATATATGTACTATCGATGCATTTATTGTGATAATCTAAAGATGTTTAGCAACTTAGCGCAGATCGAAGCTCACTTGATTCGTAAGGGTTTTTAGAAAGGGGTACAAATGTTGGACCAGTCACGGTGAAGAGAAGATTACATAAGAAGGTAGCTATGACATCGTCAAGGAAGACAATGATATGTCGTTTGTGAACTGTGCTTTCGATCATGAGGATAGGTCGCAGGATGACAATCTGGATCAGATGCTACGTGATGAAGAAGGGAACTATAGTGAAAGAGAGTTTGGTAAATTTGAGAGCTTGATGGAGGACTCAGAGAAACCTTTGTTCCCAGGCTGCAAGCCACAATACACGAGGTTGTTATCAGTTCTAGAACTGCTGAAATTGAAGGCAAACACTGGTTGGTCCGATAAGAGTTTCACGGCATTTTTTGGTCTCCTAGCGGACATGTTTCCAAAGAAAAATGTGTTGCCGAGAACCACCTACCAAGCCAAGAAGATTCTTTGTCCATTGGGAATAGAAGTAGAAAGAATACATGTATGTCCGAATGATTATATCATCTACCGTAAAGAGTATGCTAACTTACATGTTTGTCCGGTGTGCAAAGCATCCCGATACAAGCATAAAAATGACTTCAATGATGGGAAGGGCATCGATGTGAAGCAAGAACCTCCTGCTAAGGTGTTGTGGTATCTTCCTGTAATGCCTCGTTTGAAGAGTTTATTCGCAAGAAAGACAGAGTGATAAGACATGCTGCTGATTCTACCTAGTGGAGGAATATCGATAGGATGTTTGTAGACTTCGGTGTGGAACCGAGAAATGTAAGGTTTGGGTTGAGTACAGATGGAATGAATCCTTTTGGTAACATGAGCGGCAGACATAGCACCTGGCCTGTGACTCTGTGCATTTACAACATTCCTCCTTGGTTGTGTATGACGCGGAAGTATATTTTGATGTCACTACTTATCCAAGGACTGAACGAACCTAAGAACGATATTGATGTGTTCCTAGCACCATTAGTGGAAGATCTTGCAATACTATGGAATGAAGGGGTACATGTATGGGATGCGGACAAACGAGAGAACTTCACACTTGTGCTATGTTGTTTCTTCACCATTAATGATTTTTCTGCCCTTGGTAACCTGTCAGGGTTAAGTACAAAAGGAGCCAAAGCCTGTCCGCACTGCTTAGATTATACCGAGAGTGTGTGGTTGAACAACTCACGCAAAACTGTGTAACTGTGTATTGGCTAATTTGTTTTATGACCTTTAGTACTTCATGATATATGCTTCACTTGTTAGCTACAAAATCTATTTAGAATTTTATGTTACTATTCCAAAGGGACCTTGTAGCAATAATATATACCACATAGACCTTCAAAGGGTATGAAGTAAGTTACACACTCCAGTGTGTCAGGTTCAATGAACTTGAGACACTGGTGTGTGTAATTTGATTCATAGAACATTGTTTACGCCCATAGTTCCATGTAGTTAGTTTTTTTACAAGAGAGATGCCATCCACACAGTCGTCGTTGTCATCTGGGTCTCACGCTCCCAAGATCGAGATAATTAAGTGTGGCCGAGGAGTATCGAAAAGGACAGAAGGCCAAACGACCATCACGGCGGTTTCTCCGGATGGGGTCCCTCTACAATCGAAAAAAAAGTAGCGGCAACATTTCAAACCACCTGCGGGATAATTGGAAGCCAACGGGTCCTCATCACCATAGTAAGCTGAAAAGATTTGGCAAAGGATTAGAAAAATCAGCTGTTGGAGGAAATAACAAATTCATTCGAGATCCCAACAGAAGTACAGGGGCCCGTGCAATGGCAGGCGCTCGTCGCATTGGGAAAAGCATGGAAGAACATTAAGAGCACTCTTGTCACGCACTACGTGGCCAAGGATCTCACGCCCTTCACGAGGTATCCTTTCATGTCGCTGGAAATATGGGAGGCCTTTGTGCAGATATGTGATATCCCAGACGGTTTCAAACACTGAACCATCCGTGATATGCACATATCACAGACGGTTAATATAAAAAACCGTCTGTGATATTCGAATATCACAAACGGTTTTTTAAAAAACCGTCTATGTTGTAAGTTATCACAGACGGTATAGGAGTCGTCTGTGATAACCAGCTACTATCACTGACACATAAACACAGACGGTTTAGAAACCATCTGTGATGACGGTTTTGAACCGTCTGTGATAACACTATCTGTGGTAGTGAGGATCGGATTGCATCACGTATTCATTCATGTGGATATATATATACATGGGCCAAATTTGATATATGCCACTCAGAAAATTACCACTTCGAGTTATGCCACTTAGTTTCCTGAAATTCGAAATTTGCCACTCCAGTTTCTTCCACTTTTAACATATGCCATTATCACTCATTTTCTCCTTTTTTTCTTTTTTATTATCTGATTTTTCCATATATTTCAAAGATGAACTACCGGTTTTGCCCCTTATCTATTCCTTTCATCCCTTCACTTTCCCGGTCGAAGCTCCTCCCTCTTCAGCGACGCCGCCCCCTCGGAGCCCATGAGCTCCTCCCTGACGCCCTGAGCTCCTCTCTCTTGCCCTCGTCGGCCTTCCCACCCCCGTCGGCGCCAGATCTGACCTCCTTATCGCCCTTGAGCTCCTCCCTCTTCCCCGGCTCCCTCGAAGCCAGATCTGACCTCCCTTCCACCCCGAGCTCCTCCCTACCCTCGCCGATTCAACCACAGCCACTCATGACCGCGGTCGCGCACGACCACGGTCGTCCACAACCGCAGCCGCGTACGACCACGGCCGCCTTCGACCACGACCACAGCCGCCTTCGACCACGGCCGCCACGATCATAGCCACCTTCGACCACGGCCACATTCGACCACGGCCAGTAGCAAGGGTGGGAGCGGCGGAGGGGCGGCGAGGAGGCGGCGTGGGCGGGGAGGCGGCGGCCGGGCAAGCCGAGGAGGAGTGCAGGCGGCGGTGGGGAGGAGGAGTAAGCTTCGGTAGGAAGAACAAAGGGATGAGAGGAATAGACAAGGGACAAAACATGCAGTTCATCTTTAGAATATATAGAAAATCAGATAATAGAAAAGAAAATAAGAGAAAATGAGTGATAGTGGCATATATTAAAAAGAAAGAAACTAGAGTGGCAAATTTTGAATTTCAAAATACTAAGTGGTATATCTTAGAAGGGCAACTTCCTGAGTGATATATATCAAAATTTTGCGATATACATGAGCCCTCACGACTTGTTCGTGTGTAACATCTTCTCCATCCAAGCGGGTGGGTGTAGCAATTCCCCTACAGTCACGCACAAGGCGCACCACCGAAAAAAAAGAGTTCGCCTCCGGTTGTCCCATCGTAGAAGTTTTTTTTCGGCGCAACGGCGCGGTGCACGGTGGACCGATGCCCCGCGGCCCCACCGGCGCAGCACCTCTGGTCCACGAAGACTCGGGCTTCACAGTGATCCCTCAGGAAACAGCACATGGTGCTGCCTGGCACGTGGCAGGAGCCGCTCGCTCGTGATAAGGATCCTCGTGAACCTATGGCCGGCCATCGAGAACCGTACCGGATGGTCTCCACACCGGATCGGCGCACGAATCGCAAAGCGTACGTGGGATCCGCCGCGACCGTCCGTGGCCCACGGCTGGTAAGCCGTCTGTGATTGGGTTGCGACTTAACTGTACACAGTAGGAAATGATGGATGCCAAAAAATAAACAGAAATAAGTGGAGGTCGGGGTCCAACACGAGCCCATCCTCGCGCCATTTCTATACAATGGCATCGTGTGTGCGTCCCTGTGGCTTTCCACACATACCCACAGCAACCACTGTATTTTTTTCTTGGACGCATACACACACTCTCCACACACGCACACCATACGATGCCTCCACACACGTACAAATGCGAAGGCCGAGAATATATCTACACCCTCACAAGGTTCTCAATAAGGCATTGTATTTAACTACTTGAGATTAATGAAAACCCTAAACTTTAATGCCTTACAAAATTACGTGAATAGTACTCAAACAATATAGCTAGTTCAACTTATGTGGCATGTGTCTGTGGCTAATTGGGTTTGTTTGTGAATTTTATAAGAGTTGACGACCTTTCGGTTGTTAGGTTGATGTGCCTTAGACATAACTTTTTTAAGGGTACAACGGAGGAAGTATATACGTACTCATATTCACACGTATATCTTACATGTATATCTCAAACTCACATCCATAAGTGTATTTATTAGTATATATTTAACTAGAACGAAAATCTACACTTTATAACGCTCAGTTCCTGCCTTAGACATAACTGTGATAACCAATTGTATCATGTCTTAGTGAAGTAACAAGATACTATGTATCATCGTGTCTTAGTGAAGTAACAAGATACTATGTATCCTATTCAGGTAAGATTACTACAATATTAATAATTGTTTCTGTAACAACATGTTTAATGACACTTCAAGTGAGCACATAACATTTCTTATAATGGGTATGCATTTTACTCTAATTCTAGGTTAGTGAACATAATTGAGTTCAATGCAATAATCCTTACCGTAGAAGTACCATATAGAATATTTTAGTTGCTACTGGTAGCTAGTCTCAAGCAAACCACTTGGGGATAAATGTGATAGCTAGGCTCTCTACACCAGCTACAAAATGTAATTGTTTTGGTTACGAACCAAATGATAGGGTTACCAAGAGGCTACAAAGAGACTGTTCAAAGCCTAAAACTAGCAGTAGAAAGCAGATATAGAAGATGTATATATTATACATGTGCTACCGCTTAGCATTCCTTCTCCATGGTGACCTAGGGGGTATATTTATAGCTATGTAGAGATTGTTTACACAAATAGGATTATACCAGTAAGGAAAATACATGCATTTTCCTTGACATAAATATTTTGGGCTTACCACGGTCACATACGTAATGGCCCTTTTGGCGCAGTGGGCCGACTAGGACAAGGTGGGAGCCACTCCCCAACAGTAGCCTCTCATAGTAAAGGGTTTTGTTATCGGTAGGCCGAAACGATGCTGCTTGCTCCTTGGCCCCCTCCATCCCTTTGGCTCACTACTTGCTTGCCTGTTCAGTTTCCCCGCCTTTTTTCAATTGATGACGTGGGTGCACATGATGTGCGAGAACAAGGTACACGTGGTGATCATGTCGTTGTTGGTCATGCAACGTGGGCCAACATGGCAGTTACAAGGGCGCGTGTGCCCCCTGAAAAGGCGCGCCCCCTGCCATCATTAATTGAATATGTCACCTTGGTACTTAAGTGCCGTGGCGCTTGGGTTTCGACTATTTGCTTCTTCTTTCTCGCGCTAGCCCATCGCTGCCTGTAGTTCCTTTGCTCACCATCGCCCTTTCCTCGTCGCGCTTTCACCATTTAGGATGGGTCATGGAAGTTATTGCGGTGGTCGCGGTGGCACATCGGTGGCCTCCAGCAGTTGCATTGGTGAAGATGAGTGGTTTGAGCCCGCCACCGGCAAGCGATGAAAGGCGTTGGAGAAGATGTTTGGTGTGTGCATGAACATTCTAGGCTGATCGATTACAACAGACGAGCTATTAGATGCACTCGTGCGCGATGACAAGGTGTTTGATCGAGAGCTTATTCGCCTTCCCGTGGATGATGAGGTAGTCCCATGGCCGCGGGAGGGTGAAACACTAGTCTTTGCGGCCTATTTTGACGCCAAGCTTCGTATCCCTGCCGCACATTTTGTGGGTGACCTTCATGCGTACGAATTGGAGCTCCCACAGCTTACACCGAACGCCATCGCATGTCTTATGGTTTTCTCCTGGGCGGCCCGTTTGGAAGGCGTCATTCCTAGTGCGCCAGTCTTTGTCTCCCTGAACTAGGTGAGGGCAACATTCGAACCTATGCAGCATCAACTTCCAGTTTTAGGCCGACTGCTCGAAGGACTACCCTTCAAATTCCACACAAATGAAGTGTGAGTCTCACTTGCTCCGAAGCTGGGTTTACCACAAGATCGAGCCCAAGAGCAAGCTTCGTTGGATCGGGCACATCATGGACTTTGTCTCCTCGCTGCTCATGAAGCTTGATCAGGACAACGAGACGTGTGTTTGGAGGCTTCTCACGGCCGCGCTTCGCTTGAATATGCATGACCTCGTGGAAGAGTTCTGCATGCTCCACTTGTCCCCACTAGCTTGTCAGTGAGACATGCGGACGGGGCCTGCTCAGGATGATGGCGTTCGCCCTTCACCGACGACATTGGCGAAGCCTGCCAGTCCGGGTAAGGTTTCCACGCTTCGCCTCATACATCTACATTAATTGGCCCTTGGGTCCGTAGTGCGTTGACCCTCGTCGCTCGCATCTTGTGCAGTCCTCTCATTTGCGGAGGTGGAGCATGCGGCGGCTGTGTTCCTAGGGCCATATATCCTAAAGGAGCATAGTCTTCAGGTAGCCACCATGTCGAACAATCTGTGCTTTAACCCCGTGTGCGAAGCTCTTGGTCTCCTCGTGCCCGATCGCCCTATTCCTACGGTGAGCCCAAAACTAGTAGTAGGGAATGGATGTAGAAGATGTATATATTACAACTGTGTTACTGCTTAGCTTTTTCTCTAAAAAAAATAAACCCTCCTCTCTATGGTGACCTAGTGGGTATATTTATAGCCATGTGAAGGTTGTTTACACAAATGTTCCCTTAGAGGTTAGACTAGTAAAGGCAAATATGACTTTTTTCTGACATAGGCATTTTGTGCTCGCCACAATCACATATATAATAGACCTTTTGGCGTAGTGAGCCAACTTGGTCAAGATGGGGGCACTCCCCCATCGGTAATCATCTTAGCTGTTACTCTAGTTACCCCCCTCTTACTTAGCAAGGAAATATTACATGGGTGGACGTCATCCTTGCCATTCCTCCTTCGTCCCCAGCACTTCTTCGTCTTCGCCTCCCGCACACATGGTGACGAACCACATCTTGCTGCAGCCCTCGGTGCCACTGTGGTTGCTTCCATCACACTTCTTCGCCACCCGCGGCGAGCAGCGCCCTTACAACCTGGCCTCTCCTCTACATCTTCCCTGGTCATCTCCATTACCCGCCAGCCTATGTTGATCATTGTCCTCGTTGCCAGCTTTTGCCGGAGAGCCTGATGAAGCGAAAAGACTAACCCTAACTCAATGGCTGGCACCCATTCACCGTAATACTTTCTTGGTTGTTTGCCTTTTGGCAAGCGCCGAGAAAACTGTCGTGCGCTCGTCGCTCGTTCGGTCATGCGCGAGGTAAGCCATTTCCAATATTAATTAACCATCTATACTGCCCCGCTTCCAATGAGCTTAATGAAACACTTGAAGAAAAAAATGCAAGCCGCACAGCGGGCCACACAGCTGTGGGCATGGACCAAAAAAAAATTCACCTTACCGTCTATTTTCTTTTTAAGCCGTGGCTAATAATTTTTGGTTACTAATATATTTTATTTACGTTTTTCGATACGATAACTAATGGTGAAGATGGTGATGTAGATAATATATATAGTTTTAGATTTAAGAAGTCGTTTGAAGAATCTATTTTAAAAAGACATCTATTTATTTTAATTTTTGAAAAAAATAAAAAAAGACAAAAAAAACATTACCATCGTCTTCCAAGACGGAGAAGTGAGGCGTAGACGTAGAGCCCCATTTCTCATCACCCTTTTTAATTGTGGCGATTTTTGGGGTGGTGGGCGTTAGATTTCTAACTGGGTGGTGAAGTTCGGTGCAAAAGGTGGGAGCGACGAATCGGTCCATCCATCCAACGCTGTGCGTGTGTTGGAGAGGCGCAGGTGGGGCCGGGCGGCAGTGAGAGACCATAGATAGATGCCTTCCTCTCTGATCGCTTGATGCCTTCTCGCCCATCCTTCCCTTGCTACTAGTACTACACTCGCTCTCGGCTCTTCCCACCTCAACCTTCCCCTCCCCTTCCCATCCTTCCCCACCCCGCACTTCCCCAACCCTGGATCCAAATCCCAACCTATCACGAAACCGAGGCGAGGAAAAGTTGCGAGCAATTATTAGCTAGATAGCTAGGTAGCTCGCGGCGAGATCATGAAGCGCGAGTACCAAGACGCCGGCGGGAGCGGCGGCGGCGCAGATATGAGCTCGTCCAAGAACAAGATGATGGCGGCGGGGGAGGAGGAGGAGGTGGACGAGCTGCTGGCCGCGCTCGGGTACAAGGTGCGGTCGTCCGACATGGCCGACGTGGCGCAGAAGCTGGAGCAGCTCGAGATGGCCATGGGGATGGGCGGCGTGGGCGCCGGCGCCACCGCGGACGACGGCTTCGTGTCGCACCTGGCGACGGACACCGTGCATTATAACCCCTCCGACCTCTCCTCCTGGGTCGAGAGCATGCTTTCCGAGCTCAACGCGCCCCCGCCTCCGCTCCCGCCGGCCCCGCAGGCTTCGAGGCTCGCGTCCACCTCGTCCACCGTCACGGGTGGCGGCGGCACCGGGTACCTCGATCTCCCGCCAGCCGTCGACTCGTCGAGCAGCACGTACGCTCTGAGGCCGATCCCCTCGCCGGTTGTGGCACCGGTCGACCCGTCTGCGGACTCCACGCGGGAACCCAAGCGGATGCGCACTGGCGGCGGCAGCACGTCCTCCTCCTCCTCGTCGTCTTCCTCTCTCGGCAGTGGGGGTGTTAGGAGCTCTGTGGTGGAGGCTGCTCCGCCAGCGACGCAAGCGTCCGCGGCGGCTAACGCGCCCGCGGTGCCGGTTGTGGTGGTGGACACGCTGGAGGCCGGGATCCGGCTGGTGCACGCGCTGCTGGCGTGCGCGGAGGCCGTGCAGCAGGAGAACTTGACGGCCGCGGAGGCGCTGGTGAAGCAGATCCCCGTTCTCGCCGCGTCCCAGGGCGGCGCCATGCGTAAGGTTGCCGCCTACTTCGGCGAGGCGCTGGACCGCCGTGTCTATCGCTTCCGCCCGACGCCGGACAGCTCCCTCCTCGACGCCGCCTTCGCCGACCTCCTCCACGCGCACTTCTACGAGTCCTGCCCCTACCTCAAGTTCGCTCACTTCACCGCGAACCAAGCCATCCTCGAGGCGTTCGCTGGCTGCCGCCGCGTCCACGTCGTCGACTTCGGCATCAAGCAGGGGATGCAGTGGCCCGCACTTCTCCAGGCCCTCGCCCTCCGTCCCGGCGGGCCCCCTTCGTTCCGCCTCACCGGCGTCGGCCCCCCGCAGCCGGACGAGACCGACGCCTTACAGCAGGTGGGTTGGAAGCTTGCCCAGTTTGCTCACACTATCCGCGTCGATTTCCAGTACCGCGGCCTCGTCGCCGCTACGCTCGCCGACCTGGAGCCGTTCATGCTGCAGCCGGAGGACGAGGCGGACGCGAACGAAGAACCTGAGGTGATCGCCGTCAACTCAATGTTCGAGCTGCATCGGCTGCTCGCGCAGCCCGGCGCCCTGGAGAAGGTCCTGGGCACGGTGCGCGCTGTGCGGCCAAGGATCGTGACCGTGGTAGAGCAGGAGGCCAACCACAACTCCGGTTCATTCCTGGACCGGTTCACGGAGTCTCTGCACTACTACTCCACCATGTTCGATTCTCTCGAGGGCGCCGGCTCCGGCCAATCCGAAATCTCGCCGGGGGCGGCTGCTGGTGGCGGCGGCACGGACCAGGTCATGTCCGAGGTGTACCTCGGCCGGCAGATCCGCAACGTTGTGGCGTGCGAGGGTGCGGAGCGCACGGAGCGCCACGAGACGCTGGGGCAGTGGCGCAACCGTCTCGGCCGCGCCGGGTTTGAGCCCGTCCACCTGGGCTCCAATGCCTTCAGGCAGGCGAGCACGCTGCTCGCGCTCTTCGCCGGGGGCGATGGGTACAGGGTGGATGAGAAGGACGGGTGCCTCACGCTGGGGTGGCACACGCGCCCGCTCATCGCCACCTCGGCATGGCGCGTCGCCGCAGCGTGATCAAAAGTTTTGAACGCTGTACGTACACGCCCTCCCCGGGTCACCGGCACAGCTGAAGCTAGATGTCAATGAACGCTGAATTGCAGCGACCGACGATCGGGTTACGGTTTCTCGCCGGCGTGATGAGATGGACACTGGACTCCGACCAAGCCGGCCTGTTCGTTCTTGTTTCCGGTTCCCCCTTGATCCATAAACTCTCGTAGCCTATTATGTTTAAATGTCTATTATTATGTGTAATTCCTCCAATCGCTCATATTAAATAAGGACGAACCGGATTTCTTTAGCTCAAAATGAGAATTTTGTATACAAGGCATCTAAAACTGGGCTATGTTCTAGTGTGCATCATCAGTTAGAATGCTGCTCGCCGTTCTTATCAACATGATGCTGTGGCCTCATATGCTGCGCATGCGTGATGCTGCACCAGCCTTTGCTTGTGATGAATTATGACGTGAGGGGCGCATTAGATTCACAAGACTAGTTAACATATCTGCGTATGTTAAGCGCATGCTATAAAAAGTTTCCCGATCTAGAAAATGTTGCTGAGGATGGGTCTCGAGGTTGCTGTGTTGGAAACGTCTCGTTTGGTTTCCTCTAGCGTAATCTCGTTGCCTGTATGGTCGTCCTCTGCTGGCTGTTTCTCGTCTAAAAATAAACTTGGATTCGTTGCGTTGAAAGCTGCATAACAATCAAACTGAATGCTGCACAGTACAATATTGAAAATACTCTCTGCTATGTAAGTCAGTGCACCTTATTAATTAGCCTATCTTATTCCCTCGTAGAAATTAATCAGGGAAAAGAAAGAGAGAGAGAAAAGTATGTGAATTCTAGTTTTTTGCCTAAGAAAAAAAAAGGATGAGTCAGCTGTTGACATCACGGGAGCATGAGATTAGCAAAAAGATTGTACCAAACGGGGCTACTAGCCTAGTGCCCGTACATGGTAGTATGCTCTATTAACCCCGCGTGACCAGCGTCGTTAATTCATGGGTACAAGAACTTTTACTGCCTGCTGTGCTGGGATTGGCGCAGAGGGGAGCAGTGGCAACCTGAGAGGGCACTGCTGGTACAGTACGGCGCATTGCAACTTCTGTTGAGGTCTCGTCCTCCCATGGCGCACACCCACCAGCGTCGCCTCCTCCTTTCGAATTAACCGCGCGGCGCGTAATTGTTCGGTGGGCGCCGAACGCATCTACATTTACGTCCATCGCCCGCGTCTGACAGTAAAAAACGCGTACATATGTGCGGCCTGCGAAATCTCCGTGCTTGGCCACGAATCTCACCGACGATGCGCGGTGGTTTGCAGAGAGGTTTGCGACGAAGCCCAGGGTTTTAGCCTGCCGTTTGCAGTTCTATTTAACCCCGAGGTAAGATTCGTCAGGAGGGCGGCCAATGAGGTGAGGAGGTAGCAGCAGAAGTTGGAGGTGAGGCGAGGGGAGGGGAGGCGGGCGGCAGCAACAGCTGTCCAATCGGGATCAGGTGGCTCATGTCAGGAGATGATGGGGTTGCGTGGTGGTGGGGGCCCACCCGTCGGCCTGTGCCTCTCGCTCCTCTTCTCTCTCCATCCCAGTCGCACAGCACAGCTAGCTAGCTCTGAGTCTCTGACTCCTCTCCTACCCGGGCTGGGACAGGCAGAGCCCACCACAGATAAAGAAACGAAAAGGAGAGAAAATATGGGTCTAGGGGCCCGCCCGCCGATCCGGTGGGGGTGGGCGTTGCGCCGGGGGGTCAATTCGGGTGTGACCCCGTGCCGTGGGTTCCTCCCCCCTCGCCGTTTTCCGTCGCGGAGGGGGGGAAAAGCGTTGCGCGCCGCAGCGGGCGACGTTCGTTTTCCGCCCCCCTCTTTTGCGGCCCTCACACGCGCGCGCCGATGCATGGACACCCGCGTCGCGGCGGCCTAACCGAGCTCGTTCCTACGTGAGGCCGCTTCAGATGCCTTCGGGTCTTTGGCTTCCTGTTTCTAACGCCGTGGGAGGGATGGGGGGGCGCAGCGGATCGATCGGCCGCATGGAGTCTGTTGCGGCCGCGCGGAGGCCGAGCGTACGTGGCGTTCCGCGGGGGATTTCGCTGCGTTTCTCGCCGGCTTCTAGAGGCGGGCGGGTGGATCGATTCGGTGGATGTGATCTGTTAGCGAATCGTTGTGGTGCGTGCACATGCGATGGCGAGAGGCCGTCGTGGCGGGTCAGGGCTGATCGGGTTGTGGTCGAGCCAGTGTGACGGAAGTACGGGCCTACGTCAACTCAGTACTCCTATAGCGATATGATAAGTTTTAAAAGATGATTTCTTGTCTGGAACAAACGGCGAGATGTTATAGCGATAAATGGCGATGGCACGAGGGGAATCTTCAACGTATAGGACGCAGGTTGGTCCTGAGGTACGCTGATACAGGTGCCGCTTAGTTAGATTGAAATAAACTAATTTATTACTAAAATTATACTATAGCCGGTAGTTAGCTAAAATTGTACTGTAGCTGATGATAACTTATTTGACGTAACTAAATTTAAAAAAAACAGGTTAGCCCATCACAGGCAATGCAAACGAATACAGAGAAAAAGCTCAAAAAATTAAAAAAGAGAGAAAAAGACAAAATTTATTAATAGTAAAAAATAAGTTAGAAACTCAAGTCGAAATGAACGGAGCCACGGCCTGGAGGGGCCAGAACAAAAATAACCAGAATTTTCTATTTTATTTTTTGTCTCTGATTTACATCGAAGTATGTGGGTATTCTAATTTTCAAAAACCCAAATTGAATCCTAATTTTGAACCCTACAATTTGACAAAAAAAATCCAACCAATAATTATCACATTCAAACCATAACTCATAAATTCAGTCTATTTGTTTAAAGAAATCGGAAAAATCGTGAAAAATTAGCAATATCCTATGTTGATCCAGGACATAATTCATGCTGCCAAGTGCTTGGCGAGACATCGACGGGTGATGACGACTAGAAAACGCGACACTGGTGAGTTGCAGCTTGGGCCATCGGGCTCGACAATCGATGGCTTAACCAAATGAGATAGTGGATTTTGCTTTCGCGCGAGGCGGAATAGAGGAGGGAGAGAACGAGATACAAGTGACTAGGGCAATATGATGCACATGCGGTGCGGCCTCTGCCTGCTATCTTTCTTTCGTAGAGTGACTTAGCTAGTTGAGCGTCTTAGGCCATACATGTATCAGGTGGGTTACACTTACGTATTCTAGCCTGCATGTCCTAGGCTTTGATTGGTGTCGTCTTAAGACCCAGCTACGGGAGCACCGAGTGGACTAGCGGGAGCCAGGAGACCGAGAGCTTTAACCCTTGGGTTGACCAAGTATTCTTTGATTTAGGTTGGGGGTTTTACACCTAAATTTACATAGAATATACAATAGAAAAATAAAATTGGATCTGATGACTTGTGCACCCCCACAGGGCACTTTGGATCTGCCCTGGATACAAGGCATGTTCTTTTTGAACTACGGTTTATGGCTTTTAGTTACAACTTATTAGTCTAATAAATAGTGATTACAAAGATAAGCTAAAACCCAAAAAGAACAAAGCCAAAGCTTAGTGCAATATGCTATAATGTATAGGACCTTTGTGGGTACTAAGATGGAGCAGTAGCTCACCCCTCACCTTCCTCTCTCTCCTCCCATTCCACACCTCCCATATCCCCTTCTCCCCATGGTGCTTTCCCGCCTTCTCTTCACTACCTAGCAGCGGGCAACTCTTGTTGAGTGGAGGTGGTGGCGGTAGGGAAAAATTATGCAGCGGCGGTAGGTGAAGCTTCCCATTCCGCCACCCTCCTCTCTCTATCCTCCGCCGTTACCCGTAGGTCCTTCATCTTCACCACCACGCTGCACATCCATCCCCACGACCATGCTAGATCCAAAAGAGGAAGCCACCCAGGACACCTTCCCCGTCCTCAAGGTGGCAAGATCCAATGGCAACGGCCACTGAGGGAACCTTCCCTGTCCTCCATACAACTTGATCCGATGGCGGCGGCCCCAGCCTCCTGACGGCCTATCGACAATGCCCCTTCAAAGATCTAGCGATGACACCCCTCCCTGGCCCATGGCGGGCTGGATCCAACGATGGTGGCCATCGACGCATCATCATGTTGGTGGCAACAACAACGACTGTGCATATGGAGTGTTTGTGCTATTTTTTATTTAGACAAATCGAAGAAATCCCACAAGAACGCTTGGGTGCGGTCGTAACCCTAACACATTAGCTGATGTATTCTTTCTTCCTCTAACGTCTGTCCTGATAAAAATAAGCAAACATGAGTACATTGGTACACAACAAGCCACATGAGAATGCTATTTAACTAATATACAAGGAGTTCAATTAGATAGCATCAAAGGTTATAATATGATAAAAATATATGCAGGTTTACTAGTAAAAAACTTTACACTCAAAACAGTAAAATAATATTTAATTAACAAGGGTTCTTGTCATCTGTAATTTTCACATTAAAATCATCCAAATTCTATTTATGCCTTGTTATTGTAATCACCCGTGAAACATAGCTCCATTGAGTGAGAGAACGACATATTCAAATACCACTTATTATACTCTGGAGAGTTGCCCAACTTTACCCATATGGTATCTTGGGCTCATAATGTCAAACTATATACATACAACATATTAGCGGGCGACTCGGTTGAGATAACAGGGTCGTTCACTGCTCTTTTTGGTCTAACCTTTGCCTAGTAGGCGACCATTCAATTCATATCGGAAATCCATAGGCTAATGCAAAAATCGCAACCAGATGTTGAGTGGACCTACAATTTGTGAAAAATGGCAAGTGGCATACATAACCCAACTTCCATCTCACCCCGTTCTCGTGGGCTATCCCGAAACCTTGGGATGGCTACCCTTCCTGTAGGTATTTGATCGAATCGAGCATTGTACTAAACTAGATTTGATTAGTCAAACTTGTGATTGAGTGAGTTATTTGGCCTTTGCTTGGCATCAGAGTCTAGTTCTTATAAGGTTATCATTCACATACCTTGTACACATCGGTACTACATCCCCATATTCAAACCAGAGCCTCGAATCCTAGGGTGAGGTCAAGGGGTTCAACCATCTAGTGACTTCCCACAAGCAGCCTCAACCCTAGAACCATTTCAAGGTCTACCAGCATGAAGCCAAATTATTCTTACTAGTTTAAGTAAATCATTTTAATTGTACCATCTACTAATAGTTGTCTATACAGTGATTAATTACCAAAGTTGTCAAGGTGAATATGGCCTTATAAGTATGACATGGTTTTTTGGTGGTAGGGTCTAACTATTCATTATGCCATTTTAAACTATTATTGTATGTAAATAAGAGTGCTAAAATAGTAATAATGAAATTAATGATAATTTAATAATATGTGATCAACATGACTAAAAATATGTGACTTACCTTTTTATCAAGAGTTTTTGGTTATTTCTTTGTAAGTTTTAGGTTTACACCATCCACCTCAATTGCTCTAGCATCTTCTCCATTAGTCAACTAATTGATTCTAGATACTAGCGCAAAAGAATGAATATAAATAAGTTTATGTCTTGCAAAATGCAAACTAGGAATAAAATATAATAAAATATCTAGAAATATATATGAAAGATGTGTTTGGGCGGCTATGGTTTAAACTAATCTTGGTCAGGTTGAACGGAGTTAAAAATATGTTAGACATGCTCGAAATGGTCAAAATGGATATAAATATGCTTAATGGATTTTAGATGAATAGTAGCATGTTGACACTATTCCTAATTGGTCGTATTTACGAACAGTAATGGGTTTGGTCTGATTTTTATGTATGAACAGTAACGTGTTTAGGCCATGAATAGTGTTGGGCTGGATGTGAATAGTGTGGCTATGAACACTGGGTCTGTCCTATTTGGCATACTTGGCTACGTTAGGCTTTAGGCCAACTCGACTAGCCCAACTACATGGCCTGCCAGGCACGAGGCCTGCTCAGCTTGAGCTTGCGCACATGGCTACCTGAGCAGAGGCTAGCAACGACGATGGCGATTGGGCGATAGCGATGGTGATCGGTGAAGACCGGTGATACGGTGTGGGCTAGTGGTTGGGGATGGCATCGCGGTGCCAAGGGAATGCTCTGGGCGTGTTTAATTGGATCGGGATCGAGGCTATAGGAAGAATTGCATTTTGGAGCTCATCGACGTGGGCTCGGTGGTGGCAGCGGTTCTTGGTCGAAGAGGAGAGGAAAAGCTTTGGGGTTGTGATTCGACGCGAACAAAAGTTAGTGAGCAGCTTGGCTTGGCCTTAAGGCTCATTGAAGGCGGTGGCGACAATGACATGGCCACAACGTGGCTGACAAATGGAAGTCAGTGTGGCGTCGAGGAGCTTCAGTGAGGTGACGGCGAAGGTTGCAGTTGCGGTGGTGACGTGAGGTGTGCGATATCCCTTTGGTGCAAGCACGCACGCTGGCGGGGCGAATTAAGATGTTGGGCAAGCGTTGAGCAGCTGGCAGTAGAGGTGGCAGCAGCGAGGTCAGCGGTGGCAGGAGGTGGCGCATGGCCCAGGTGCGATGTAATGGCTAGTTAATGGCCGGTCCGCGAGGTGATGTGGCTGTTGTGCGATGGTTCACGAAGTTGCAGCGGTGAGCTGGCGGGCGCGCGAACAACAAGCAACCGCAGGGTAGGAAGAACAGGGGCGAAAGCTGCATGGCGGGAAGGTGCCAAGGACAAGGTGAAAACGTACTTTCCCAAGAGAGAAAGGGGAAAATTTTCGAATTCAAGCAAATTTTAAGAAAAGTCAAAATTTTTAATTTTTTGGGGCTGTTTCAGTCGTTATCCACTAATCCTTGTTACGGGCCTCGTTAGCTGCCTGATGTGGCCTTTAGACGCTACATGTCTTCGGAATGTTACTACAGTTACTACTAGGCCAGCCTCGCGAACTGGTACTACTTCCGGTCAAGTTTATGCCAAACTAACAGCCTTAGTTTTCGGGCCTGTTCGGCGGTGACAAGCCGAACGGCTTTTTCTTTCTTCTGATGATCTAATTTTAAAGCAGTATTTTTTAAGACGGGTCTGATTAAACGTAGTACATGTTAAAAGCCCAACATCTGTACCAGCCAAAATCGTAAGTGAGTATCGGTCTCTCCGTAATCTGTACCGTAAACAGCCAAAATTTAAAAATTTCAGCTAAAAGTCATAAACCACAACCAAAAAGAACTCAGCTAAAAACTTGCCACGTACTTACTATCATTGAGACCATTCTTTTTTTCCTAGAGAATATTCGAGAGATTCATCTTTTGCTCCATCCCAATATATTAAATTCCCAACACACACGGACACACCTCCATTAAAAATGCCTTGCAGTGTCAGGGCTCCATCGCTTGGGCTAATCATTCCGGCATTTGAACCTGCCGTTGCGATCGATCGGGAGCTACTTAACAATTGGAGGGGCACATTTCGAGGTCCTCGCAACAAACACCCTCAAGCGTTAACAGCAGCAGTGGTCGCTGCACGAGGGAGGCAAGAAGAAAGCAACGCGAGACCACTAGAATAATGGAAATGTTGTGTACTACGAGTCTACGACCATGCGAAGAGAGTTTTTTTTTCCTTACGGAATCTTTAAGATCGGTTGATCTACTAGGTGGTCCCACCAATTCCACCCCATGTGTCAGACGGTCATACCACACCGCGCAGCTACGACTGGTAGTATTTTTTGTACTACAAATCTCATTCCTACGCACGCATAGCGTGGCTACCAGAGCATCGCAGATAATTAAATACTGGCGCTAGCAATGTAATAATCAGACCTGGTAAGTAGAGGGAGGATTCCCCGATTCCCCCTCTCTCTTGGGATGCTTAACCTAACCGCGATTAGTTGGTGTTTGGGAAGTAGTTTAAAGGAGCCTACGCCTTGGAAAGTTGAGTGCTGGTTGGGGCGTTGCGGTTTCGGCTTCCTAGTTTTTAGCTTTCAGAAATTAAAAGCTAAAATAAATATGTTGACTTCTTGCTTATTGTAAGTGGAGATATAATTGTGTTTTTTAATTTTTAATTAAATGACTTAGAAAATAGATAACAATGGTTACAGTTCAATTTTAATAAAAATCAATAGCGGAGAGGCAGAAGCTACTAGAAACCGAAATTAACAGACCGACAGGCTCCGGGGGTCCTCTGTAGCCAGTAGTGGTCACAACTACGTTGCATGCGTATGTGCGTCTCGGTACACTTTTCTTCGTTGCTATTTCTGGTAATGGGATTGTTTGGGACTGAGGAGGATGTGGTTGGAGACGTGCTTCGCTTTCCCTGCACAGTAGAGGTACAAACGGAGCAATTACTTTTTGACCGATCGACCATCTGTTTTAATCCGAATATAATTCGGAGTATTTTTTTATATCCGAAGATTTTGTTAGATACAGAAATGAAGCTGAATATTTTCTGTTGGATTCGAAAAAGGCATTATCCGACAGATACAGAGTTATCCGGATATTTTTCAAAATAGTAACCGGATTACTATCCGGTAAAAAAAGCTAAGCAACGCAAAGTGCAAACGCTGCAGCGCTGCATAACCACTTAACTAGGTAACCATGTAACCCTAGCCAGATCCACTCGAGCCAGATCTAATATCTACTCCTCCATCCCACACGGAACAGCGGCAGTGGCAACGCCGCCAGCCAGCCTCCCACTCCAGCCGCTACCTCTTAGTCCCAGAGTAGATGCGCGGTTGACCATCGCCCTTGATCTCCTACGTCGGCACCAGTGCTGACTGCCGACCTAGTTGCCCCGCCCTCCTCCTGCCTAAGCAAAGCAGTTGCCCACCACCCCTCTCAGGTAGTCTCCGATGTCCCAGACTCCCAGTGCGATGACTAATTCAGAACGATCTGTATTTGCTCCGTATTCGTAACCAAGAATATTCGTATTCGTATTCGTATTCGGTACTATCCGTATCCGATTCCGACTCCGAGCAAAAAATATGAAAAAGATACAAAATGAACAATATCCATCTGTATTGCTCTGTTTTCACCTTTACTGCATAGATCGGGCACGTTTGTTTCCCTTTACATTGTAGCCAAGCTCGTACTTGTGTACAACTAATGAGGTCCTGTTTGAAGAGAATTAACTAGAAATGTTGTGATCGTTGCATGTGGGGTTTTCTATAAAATTTACGATAATCCTGTATTTCGAACAGAGACTGATAAGTTCTAACTTACCTTAAGCGCTACTTAGCAGTTTCGTAGATTAGGACTCTTTTGCAATTTAGGAATTCCGTGACATTTTTATGGTTCAAATACATCCTAAATACTTGAGGAGACTTTGTGTCCATTCAAAATTTATGGTACACTTTATCTAGAGATGATGTTTTTTTTACCATGGAAGGAAAATATTTTCGACTGCCCCGTTTGGACGAGAGTAATTCGGTGGGACTTAGCTGAGTAAATAGAGGTTTAAACAAACACGAAACGAAACGAGGGTAAAACAGTAGCAACGCCGTACTAGACAAGGCCACCAGCGTCCAAACTCCAAACCACGGTGTGCCGCCCGTGTGCGTTTCTCGTTGCAAGCCAAGAGAATAGGGATCACTTCCTTGTGGTTTTGGACAACTCTTATCTCGTCGCGTCTCGTCATGGGCTCAGATGCAATCTCTCGTGGGAAAATTTACCCTATCATGTGTATTTACGTGGATAATATTTTTTCGTACTCTACTACTTTATAACACTGGTTTGTTACTTCGCCCCGCTTCAACTGCTTTACAGATTAAGTTTCTGATGGTAACTTTTGATTTTTATTAGTTTTCTAAAAATAAATTTTTTTAAAAAATGTTATATAATCACAAACAATACAAAGAATTACTTTTTCTGTTTTTTTGACTTTTTTTCTTATTGCATTCTCTGTTATATAACTTTTTTTAGGTTTTCTTGTATTTTCTTTTTTTTCCTCTATTCCTTTCCCTGGTTCCTCGCAGTGGCTCGCCCAAGCTCGGGCGCTGCCAATCGCTCCGCCATCAAAGTAACCACCGCCCAGGTGGTGCCAGAGGACGGGACGCGGCCGCCGCTGCCGCACGCCAGAGCATTCGCGTCCATGCACATTACCACACACAACCGCTTGGATCCGATCGATTTATCAAATTGAATCCAATGGTGGCTGGCTGGCGGAGTGGGGGCGGGCAGGGAGGAGATCGGGAGGGACATATGGGAACGCCAGTACTCCAGCTCCGCCCGCTACGCCGCCATCCGAGGACACCATCCCCATCTTCATCTTCGCCACCCGAGGACAACGAGCTAAGCATCAATTGGTACTAGCGAACCAGCCATACGCTTCTTCTTTCCTTCCTAATTAGCGCAAGAAGGTGGAGAGAAAGAGAGACTAGGGGAGTGGAGGGGTCACATGGGGGGTTGGATGGACGGTTCTTGGTGCCGGCCATTAACGGAGGAGGAGATGGGATTAATTAGGATTGCATGAGGTCGATGGAAAGGTGGGGAATTATCTGAGATGCAGTGAGCCACTGCCTATCCAAGTGAGGGGGACAAAAGTGATACTAAAACTATATTTTCTCGCCTCAAACACCCCGTGCCGTTTGACATGATGGAAAGGGTAACGGTGGGGTGCTGTTATTTCGCAGCAAGCTAGATCTTTAGGCCTGTTCTTTTTGGCTGCGGCTTATGGTTTTTGGCTAAAATTTTTGAATTTTGGCTGTTTACGGTACATATTACGAAAAAACAGATACTCATTTGTAATTTTAGCTGATACAGATGTTAAGCCTTTAACATATACTACATTTAACTTGTAAACTTCATCTTAAGAAAATACTCCGTTTAAAAGTTAGGTACTGTAGCGGCTGCGAAAAGCCGCTCGGCTTATGCACAGCCGAACAGGCCCTTAGTGTGTTATAATGTAGGCCCTATTCTAAAGTTTTATGGTTTTTATCTTTTACCTATGACTTTCGGTTGATTATAAGAGAGATTAAGGAAGTAAATAGTATTCGGGTTGAGAAGACACTTCATTTAAAACGACTCTTACAGTAATTCCTACGAACGGATTATAGAAACCCTGAAAAATTACTCCGTTTTAAAACTGGCTTTTAAAAACTAAAAGCTAGAAACTGTTTGGAACAGGATCGTAGTTGAGTACAAATACGATGTGATCCATCTAAGACCTTGTGTTGTATTGGCCTATGTTTCTGACTCCTGCTTAGAAAAGGCAAAAGCTAATACGAATATCTGATTTCTCGAAACGACTTTTTCACTTCTCTTGTTACCGTCTCGCTCAAGGAATAAGGAACCTCACTTCTCTCGCTCTCGTCACGTACACATATTTCTCCCTTACTTTTCTCACCTCTCGTGTCCTCCTTCTTAAAGTTACTTTTTTCAACTACTACTATTCATTTTTAGCAAAAAATCATAAGCTACAGATAAAACCATCAGAAAAAGACAATACAAAAATCCCCTAAATATACATATTTGTAATGTTATCGAGCAAAATTTCATATCGCTCATGCTAGAACGACAACACTAACAATTGGAAGGAATATTTTCATTTGCTATTGATTGAATCAATGTGCGGTCAGCAGCCAAATAACACATGGCTGCTACAGTGGGAATAGATTCTTTCTAGTCCCCCAAATCAATTGGAAATGTTTGCCTATACACCATAAAATGGGTATTGTAGTGGCCATGGGCCAATGGCTTCTCCAATTCGTTTTTCTCTTACTTTTATTGCCACCATCCTCAATGACAAGAGTTTGGATAATTTTTTTTGGAAAGAGCGTACTTGGTTATCATAATTATAGAGGTCACGAGAATAAATTCCCCAAAATACACAAATAAAGCCCATAACATGCAGTTAGTGAGTCTTAGGGTACATATAATGATATATACAACTACTATCTATAATATCGTACATATCAACTATAGACGGCACTAAAGACAGCTCCTACAGTGATTTTTCTTTTATATGTCTCTATAGATAGTTTCTTCATAACACAATATGTCTTGTTTCTCGTGTTACAGTCGACTGTTGTATAAGAGACGGTTTAAATCTCTGTGCCCCTCTCCCTCTTCTACATCATCTCATATCCTATATGATAAGATTTACATATAGCTAACGTCTTACAATTGTACATGCTCTTAAACCGCTGTTATTAACGACAGTACATGAACCGTTCTAGTTTGGACCATCCACCAATTAGCATAAACAACTCTTCCCGTGGCTGTAGCAAGAATTCACACTGAGGTTACTAAGAACAGTACCTCTAGAACAATCCTGGTAGCGATTTTGCACGGTTGCAATCAAACGTTTTCACTAAATAAATTGCTCACGATATATAAAAACGATATGCTACGTCGTGGTACATTCTCGCTCATATTCATTCTCGTTTTGATAGAAACGAATCGAATGCCATGGGACGAGCAAGCAAACCCTATAACTAGAACTCAATCGAGGGCGCAGCGGGTGTCTGTTGTTGGGGTGCAGAAGATCCGTGCCTCCTTTTGCTGCCCTGGCTGGCAATCCCTGGTGATCTGATATGATCTCCTGTGGCCTTTGATTTGTGTGCAAGGACCGAAGCTCGCATTGGATAATAGTAAATGGTAGTGCGCCCACTATTGGGAGCTGCAATTGCATCCGCCCCATCTCATCTCCCCCGATATATACCCTCACGTGGAAGTCCGCTCGCCTCGACCCTTTCTGTCGAGCATTTGCAGGAATTGTCAGCCTTTTTTTTTCAGATCCAGAAATTACCAGTTCGAGGTATGGTCGGTTAGACTGAAATAAACTGATTTATGATTAAAATTATAATATAGCTAATGATAGCGTAACTAAATTTAAAAAGTTTTAAAAATAGAAAAAAATAGATTAGCCTATCACGGACAATACAAATGAATACGGGAAAAAAGAACCGGCAAAAAGCTAAAAAAGAGCCAGAAAACCAGAAAAGATAAAATTTATAAATAAGTAAAAAATAAATCAGAACTAGAAGTTCAAATTGAAATGAGCTTAGCTCGAAACATTCACTCGTATTCCGAGGTAGAGGAGAGCGATGCATTTGGGTGGACCATGCCGTCAGAGTCACCAGACCTTTTAGCAGTTCAAAATTTCGCACCATTGTTCCCTCTGCCAGTCTTCAGAAGTAGAGTTTTCAAACAGCATTCGGTTTTTGAGTGCTGCGAGATTCTTCACGGTTTCAGAAATCTGATCTTAGACCACATGTCTCTGAACGCTCTTACGAAATGAGAATACGTATGAGAACTGTGCATATTTGATTTTGAAGTCCTACTTAGAACGTGGTGATTGGTTGGAAGCACCAAAAACATCTTCCTAGGCGCACCAACAGCCTAATAAAAAAACTACGCTTTCCCAAGCCCAAGAATTCCCTATTGCCTTTGAGTTTTTTCTTCCGCGACACAAACGCCCATGTCCTTCCGTGCCGCTCATATCATTTCGTGCCGATCTATTAGTCGAACCATCCGAGGTGACGTGCGATTTGGCAGGTCCATTTGGACTTTGCCCCGAACACTACTAGCAGTAGGAGTATTTTAATACGAGTAGGTCCTGACACTGCCTTGTTTGGGTGCGGGTGTAGTTTATGATTTTTAGTTGAAATTTTTAAATTTTAATTTTTTATTGTAAGATTACGGAGAGATAGATACTCACTTACGATTTTAGCTGGTACAGATATGGGCTTTTAACGTGTAGATCGTTTAACTTATAGACTTGATCTTGAGGAAAATACTCTGTTTGAAAGTTAAATACTATAGTAAAAATCTAAAATCGTCAGTTTCGAAGAAAAAGAACGGACGATCCGTACTCTCGAGTCCTAAGATCGTGAGAGGTTTACACTCTCGTCGGGTCGTTTTCGAGGAGATGGACTCGGACCGTCGCGTTGGGGGGCGGGGGTTCGGAGAGTTACGGGACGCGAATCCTTATTCGAAGGCAACGTGACGCCGTAATAACCACCGATCGCGACAGGGTTGGACTAATCGGTCGCCAATCATAATCTCTCCCAAAGCCAGGTTCCTATCCGAGCAGAAATCATGCGCATCAAGATACTCCTGCCGTTCTAATCAGGATCGAACGATCGATCTGACGATCACTACGTCTAATCTGTCGTTGCGTTGCCGCCCAGGTGCCCATTATGTGTTGCTCTGAGACTTGACACCCATGTCTATCTACTCCTACCATCCAGGCCATCACTGGTCCCTGTCACCTCTGTGTTTCAGTCGATTAATAATATATAGCATAATCTGAAGCGTCTGCGAATAGATTTTACACGTCCAGATCTGATGCGTAGACGGAGAGATCGGAACGAGAAATGGAGGCGAGGGGAGGGGCTGTGTCCTGTGGTGCTTGTTGCCAAACGCAGAGCCCGTCCTCAGAAGCAAACACTTTTGATGCCTTTGCCCCCACCGTTCTGCTCTCTTCCCCCCGCTTTCTTATTTTCTATTCCTTTGGGAGCTTGCTTTAGCTTTTGCATCCTCTTTCCATCTTCGTACTGGCTATAGGGCTACTACCGTCTTTGATGAAAGGTGAAAGACGTTACGAAAGTACGAACTTGTACTGGGTGGTAACTCGTCATCTTGTTAGGGCAGAGTTCCGCGAATTCTTTTTGCTGAAAGGACGTCTGCGGCTGTGCGGTGCATGTACTGGCGTAGATACGTCCAGTCTGATTCACATAATCTTTTCTACAGCTGGCATGTTTTTAACCCGTATTTATAAAAATACATGTATACGCATAGAATTAACAGAAATGATATTTTTATCGTCTAGTTATCAGACGACAGGGCCATGCAGCCAACACCTGTCCATCAGAGCCCGGCCACTGAGCGACAAGGGTCTGCGTGCCTCGAGATGAGTTTTCATCTCCCGACGTATACGCTAGATTTGCTCGTCATTGCGGTGCTCCTCGTAGTCGAGAGTCCACTGGTCATATGAGTGGATCTCTAGATCGATCCACTTGCGATAGATACATAGTGGTTCCGGACTCTATCGGTACACGGGAGAGATTGTAAATGCGTACTTTAAAAGAGAAATAGTAGAGGAACACACTGTCATTGGTCTTTACCGGCTGCTGATAGCTGCCCGTGTCCCAACGGCTGTTGGGATAGTCACTAGAGTAGTCGCGCAACCCCAGTAATTTACCTGTCTTTCGGGAAAAACAATCAGTATTGCCGCGTCCTTTACAAATGTGCATCACCTTCTCAAAATAATGAGCTATGCACTCTTAATTTTGAGCGACGAGTATGAGAATGAGCTTCTACGATGAGCGATTAAGATGGGCGATGACCAACCGTGATAGTTTTGTATTTATGGTCGAACGAAAAGGGAACCTGGTGCGCTCACCCCGCAAATTAAGAAATCCTTGTCGACGCCCAGCACTCCGGGCGAGGAGGGACGGTATGGTAATAATGATAAATGTGCAAATAAGGGAGTGGACGAGGGGGGCGAGATGGACATAATGATATATGTGCGGACGAGGGAGCGTGCTAGGGGGACGGCACGGACAGAGTGACAATTGTGCGAAGGAGCTAGTGGGAAAGGAAAGATAGTAGCAATGAACCGACATATGTGTGAAGGATAGAGGTCACACACTACAAAAGATGCATGCCGCATGGTGGCTGTGCGGCAGGCGATTTCAATCGCTAATTAAATGAGCATTGCATATCGGTAACTATGATTAAATTAACATAAAATAACTTGGTAAATTCATAGCTCATAAAATTCTCAAAAAATTCAACAATTAGGGTGACTATATCGGGAGGTTGCACATAAAATTTTGTAATTTTTGTAGCTCGTTTGCTATATATAATAAATCCTAAAAATATCATAATCGTATAAATTTTTAAGCAACATTCATAGCGGATAAAATTGTCAAAAAATTGTACAATGAAGTACGTTATGTCGGGAGGTGGAACATAAAATTTCATAATTTTTTAACTCCATTTGTTATATTTAAAAATTTGAACAAGTGGTAAATAAAAAGTCTTATCTCAGTAGGTGATTAAGCTGGCTAATTAGCCGACTTAATCACCAGCCATCCGGTGGTGGGGCAGCAGGGAGGGAGCTGCCCAGTGGACGAGCGGCAGTGATGCGGATACGCATATGTTTTACGCTTTTTAGTTAAAGATATTATTTGACTGGAAGGAATTATTGAGCCGTATTCAACATTATTAGATGAATTTGTTTCTTAATGAATTTTCTTGTATTGTTGAAAACCGTATTCTACCTTATGCAAGCTCTTTATGTATTCTTAGGTTTAAACATATTGAAGACTTTGGATCCACGAGGAAGGAGATAGAGACTAGGAAGCAAGGCGTTGGCAGAAGGACATAAAAGAATCGGTCTTGCCGTGAACATTCCGACCGAGCTTTGCCAAAACCGAAGGAGAGGACCTGTGTATATTTTGTGGATCGAAGCAAGAGAGGTCACGCGAGTATCCAATCATACGTCGAGACGATCGGACGACCCCACCTGGTGGCCAGGCTCCGATGGACAGGTGTCGGCTGCATGGCCCTACCGTCCAGCGGTAGAAGTGCCATTTCTGTCAATTTCATGCGTATACGTCTATTTTGACAAACACGGATTGAAAACATATCAAAATACCAAAAAATTCCTGATTCAGATGATGGGCCTGTATGCTTGGTCGATTTTAGCTTATGGTCAATTTGCAGCGGAGATTAGAACGCCCTTGTCATCCAGTGAGATACTGTGGTTTTTATACTAATTGTGGTAATTTGTAGGATTGGAGAAGGCGCTAAATAAAGACACTTGGAATCTCTATCTGAATAGTGCTTAAGAGTGAAGCTCCCCCCTTGGTGTTAGTGTGCTACGTAGCACAGCCAAGAGAAGCTTTTTTTTTTTTTTGACAGAATCAGAGGATGGCACAAGTGATGTCTTGTCCGGTCGGAGTTAGTGTTGGGTGAGGTCCCGTCGGCTTTATGGCTTTGAGGCCTCCCCGTCTATTAAGAGCCCAGCACAGCGAGACGACTGAAGGAACTCGTATGGTAAGAACAAACAGCGTGCACCATCAACTGCACGGAATTGGGTATCCGGCCAAACGAAAGGAAAGGGCAAACGCAGCGATATCATTTTGCAAAATGAGGTGATGTTGGAGGCATGCCTCGACAGCGACTACATTTTCTGTCTCCGCACTCGATTGGAGAGCTAAACTTACCGGCCCTGACAGTTTCCTACCGCAATTGTGATGCGCACAGGCGGTGGCTGATTGGTTTGCTCCTGTGGTGGGCCGGCCAGACAGTGCAAAAGATAAAAAAAAACCTCAAAATTCAAAATTTTGAAATCGTTTTGAGTCATTGTTTGAATTCTCAAATTCTTCCCCAACTTGACAATACTCCTTGGAAGTCCACCTTTCCTCTTTGCTTTCCATTTTCTCCAATCGCTGGCGCCCTTGGGAAAGTCGTCTTAGCCACCGCCTCCCTGTTCCTGCTCCTCGTGCCCGGACGTCGCCGCTTGAAATTGCGGCCACGCCTCCCCCGTTCCGTTCACACCGGCCCTGCCTCTGAGTTGGCACCGTGGCCCACCAACCAATCACCAACCCTCTGCCCTCTCTCTCGCTCTCGCCGCAGCTCACCACCTCTCCTGCTTGACGCGCGCACCCTGCCGTACCAGTTGCTACCATCACCCACCAACTCCTGCAGAGGCACTAGTGCCACCTTGCTTGCGTCTTCACTCCTCGGCAGAGCTCTCACCGCCTCTCCCTTCCACGCACAGGTGACGCCAAAACCGACCCACTGCTCCCACCGCCTCATTTCGCCTTTAAAACTCAATTGTCGTCACAGAGAGCCCCGCACCACTCCCATATCAATATCACAGCCACCCAATTAAGCTCTCACTCACCGCAGCGCCGCCGACGACCTCCCTTGAGTCCGGTGAACCCTAAACCCAATCTTCTTCATCTTTTGATTAAAACTCGATTGCATTCGCTAACAGAGCCTTCTTTTTGTCCTAATCACGCTAGCGAACTCGCTTGAGCATGATCATTTTTGTAGAGCTCAATCGATGAAGACCGCTGCCGACCAGAGCATCCTCACCGTGGACAGCCCAGTCAAGTTTCTCCAACCCAAACTAGTACCACCACCGTGAATCCTATACCCCACAAATGACCAAACTGTCCTCAACCTTGCCGGAGAACCACCGAGAAACCCTAGCGCCGCCATAGAGTTCCAAACCTTCCCTCCTGCCGCCGGCCACTACCATCGCCTTCACACCTTCCAAAGCCCAAATATTGGCCGATTCGGTTAAAAATTGTTGCGGGGCGCACTGTTCACTCTGAACTAGCCCGACACTGTTCATTACTGTACAAAGCATTGTTCATCCTAAAATCCAAAAATCCAAAAATACCCTGTTTCGATCGTTTCGACGCCGTAAATCCATTTTTGACATCCATTCCACCAAATTGAGCTCCAATAAATCCATACCAACTCTATTTCTTTTAAATTGCATTTTATTTTAATTTATTTTCCTATCTTGATTAGACTCAAGTACGGGCTCATGTTATTTTGTGTGTTTGCGCTAGCTCTCGAGCTTTCTGAGACAACTGTGCAAGGACCAGAACCGGACAACGGAGTATACGAGATGGTAGAGTTCACAGAGCAACAAGGCAAGTTATAAGTTTTTGATCGTATCGAATCCTATGAAATTTAAATTATTTAATTATAGTATTTGCATTAGTGTTATATGCGAAATGTTATGTAATTAAAATAAATATTTAGAATGACATGCTAAGTAAATGACATAGTGATCTTTCAACCACAAGTGTTGACTTGTCAATGCTGGTCTAGTAACTTCTCAACTCGATTGAATCTCTACATGAGACAGAAGTGTGGATGATAGAGAGTTGGTATGTGGGACGGTAAAACCATACCTAACAACGGTAGATGCCACTCAGGACAGACAGAAGTGATCAACTTTATCTAGTTTGAAACTGGGCCTAAGTGGATCTACGGGGTAGAGCCTATATAAATAATTGAGTAGTGAAAACCCTTATTTTTCTCATCTCAGTCGTACGTAAGCTAAAGCGTGTCCATCGCGTGACATTGAGTCTGAGAAATCTTGTGGGTAAACCCGAGCAACTCTGCAGGGTGAAATAAATGGTATTTGAATACGCCATGCTTCCGGTAAATGAAGCTGTGTTTATTAGGTGATTCCAATAGCGAGACATAAGTAGATTTTATTATATTTTAATTTGAGTAAGCTGAGTAATTAATTGTTGAAGAAATCCCTTTAATCTTAAGAAGTTAGTGTTCTTTGGTCTTTTATTTAAAATGTTTGCAAATAAATTGCATCCACTCGAAATAATAGAACCAATATACTCTCTTTCTTTGAATATCCTTGCAAGTAGATAAGTTAGAATTTACCTTTTTGACTTGCTAGGTAAGATTGTACTCATTGCTTGCTAAACAATAAACAGAAGAACAATAGAACTGCGATGATCAAGATATTCATGAAGCTTTAGAAGAACCCTACTACGCTGAAGACGACTAGTTTTAGGTCTTAGCCACGCTCAAGTTTGTCTGTGGGAGTTTCTTTTGTATTGTAAAATAACTTTGTGCTTGCATGCTCGCTGCGTCAAAACTAGGTTGATAAATCTTATTTCTGTAATAAAGTTTGATATTTCGTTGTGTGTGTTATTATGATGCACACTCATATATAGTCTCCACAACTAAATAGTTTTAAATGGTTACGAAGATCTCTAGCGCATCCGGAAATAGGGGCGCTAGAGATCCCATTAAGATAGGGGCGCTAGAGATCCCATTAAGATCAGTGAGCGCACGCAACCATGGGTAAGGTGCCTCTCTGTTGAACTGTTCATATTTAAGTGACGCATGTTAGTCATGTTGTTACCCAGCTAGCAAGAAGTTTGGTTTACTGTAGCTGATAAATCTTCATCCTAACAAGAAGTACAACATGTTCTCACGCATAAGCGTCTTCATAGAATTAGACACGAAGAGTTATTGGTGACTAGGGCTGGATTCTTTTATTCTTATAGCTTGGTTTTCTATAATAACTAGTTTTCAAATGAAATGACTTTCTAAGATACGATCTACAAATCGATTATAGTAGACACTGTCCTGACTTTATCTATATAGAATAAAATCACATACAAATGTTTTTCTTTTCATACTCTATCGCGAACAGTGAGAATTCAAAAATTAAATCAAAAGCTATAAATTACAGTATAAAAGAACCTATCATAGATAATACATAGCACTAGTACAACTTGAAAGTCGTTACATACAGTACAGTGTCTTGGGTTAGTGAGTCGCACGAGCCGCAGAGCGCGCGCGCGCGGGGGCGGGGGACGCACGACGATAGCAGACTTACACGAGCCCCAGCACAGATCGACCGCGCGGCACGGGTCACGTCGCGCGCAACCGTCCCGTGCAGACTCCTGAGACCACGAAGCGAGTTACGCACGCACGCCTACTCCCCATGTTGCCGGCCGCGCGCGCGGCCCGACCCGAGCCGAAGGCGCACGGCGGCACGTACGTACCTACGGCGCGCGCCCCTGCCCCCACCCGACCGTATAATAGTATCCCCTCTCTCGATCCATCACGTGAGCCGCGTCGATCTCACGATCCACACCACACATGTCGAGGTGGGTAGCCAGGATTAGGATGTGGCCGAATCTGAGGCCGGCCTACAATAATATAGCTTAGCTTACAGCAGCGTAGCCGCGGCGTACGTGACCGACGGGTTGTTGCGAGGTGAGGCTGAGTGACCTGTGGCGTACGCGCCACATGGGAGGGGAGGTGGACAGTTCCATGTGCCCGGCAGGCAGGCAGGCGTGCAGCTCTCACCGGCCGGGACGGGGCGTAGGGTCGATCGGATGGGTGTGTTCGTTGCACTGCAAGAGCACAGGTCCGACGGCGCTAGCATCGTACGCACGCCTGATGCTGACTAATCGGGGAGGGGTACGCATGTATAGTGCCATCAATTGTTTGAGGCAAATTGATAACCGTTATCATCGGCTGGCGTATCCGAGCGACCTTCTAGAGCGAGTAGTCTGAGCTTGTCTGAGAAAAACATCATCCACTCAGTCGTGAGATGGTTAGGATTTGTTGACGTAGAACCGCCCAGCACAACTTGTATTGCGTAGGCTGCAGAGTATAAATGGCCGTGACTTGACATTGAGAAAGTAAGCTTTCTCGTATCGCAATTCGCAAGCATGGAGAAGATCCGATCCTTGGATCAAGCCAGAGAGTGAAGTGAGGCAAACAAAAGGACGAGAATTAATTCCGACCAGGGTTAGACATGAGGAGGGGAATATCTATTTACCTATTTTATTTATTTACACTCAATCCAATGTAGGGTTGAGAGTGAATATATACTATCTATAGTTTTAGACTACTCATATCCAATTATAACTTTCTATAAAAACATGTTAGGGCTATCTGTGTCCGCTAATTTGTACAATGTAGCTCTATCACACATAATCATTTTCAATAAATTTCAATCAATTTTGTAAAACTTTTTTGGTGTGAACGTGGAGTTCAAGTTTTAAATACCGAAATTTTCCGAAAGCTTTCTATAAAATCATGTGAAGTCCACGTGTGCGCTTAGCCCTATCAATTTGTATAAAGTAACTCCCATATACACAGACTCATCTTTAATAAAATTCAATTCATTTCAAGAAACTTTTGTAATGTGAACGCGAGTTTGAAATTACATATATCGAAATTTTACGAAAACTTCCTTCGTAAGCCTCTTTGATTTAACCCCTTTTTTTCTCCTTACCCATTGGGTTAGCCAAATTTATTGGATATACCCTTTTTATTTAAGTATAAGTAATATCACTTTAAATGAATATACATAGAATTAGGTATAAATTTAGGTTTTCCATTTCCTACCAGTGACACCCTAATTACGACGCATCAAAAGCAAACTACGCAGTACGGACTAAATTAATTTAAGTTGGTTTGGTCGCCCCGGACGCGTGTCGCGTGGCCGTGCAAGCATGCGTGCTTAAATTGTACCGAGCGATCGATCGAACTTTAACCAAACGAGAGAAATACGCACATATGGTTCGGGAGTGTGGACATACACTGCAAAGGTGAGCTAAGCCGATACTGGTCCTGTTCTGCTTTTAGTTTCTTTAGAAATTAAAATAAATAGATCAGTTTTTTAAATAAAATTTTTAAATAGTTTGTAGATCTAAAACTATGGTGGTGATCATTTGGGCTTATTTTTGGTGGCTTATAGCTGAAAAGCACTGTAACTGGCTGAAAAAACACTGTAATTGACAAAGGCTTATTTAACATAATTAAATTTAAAAAAATAAAAAATATGTTAGCCCATCACAGACAACGCAAACGAATACGGAAAAAAAGAACGGACAAAAAAAGCTCAAAAAACCAAAAGTTTAGAAAAAAAACGAATTTATAAACAATGAAAAATAAGCCAGAAATCAAAAGCTGAACCGAAACGATGACAGCTTATTATCAATCATATCAATGTGCCTATTATCTTAAAAAATACTAATAAAAATAATAACGGTAGCCCGCAAAGAACAGGAAGTAGCTATCCAGCAGCAAGCTATAGCTAGCCTACTTGAATAGACGGCATCGAAACTGTGGAGGATTTGACAGGTTCATCTCACAATAACTTCCCACTGTTCCTTTTGACATAGCGCGCGCGTCACTTCGCCTTTAACTCAAATCCGAGCGATTAAGTACATCAGTTTTTTTTTTACAAAACTTAGGATGATACAGTAGTACGAATCTGACAAGTACGAGATCGTAGCAAGTACCAGCAGGCAATTACTCTAATTCTAACATATTGCACAAGTAGTTTTTTTTGCTTGGTAAGCAGGCGATCGACCAGCCTAGCCAGCTTAGCTATCACTAGGGGTGCAAACGGGTCGGGTTAATCCCGACTGAACTGGCACCGAATTCGATTGGTACCGAATCCGATTAGTACTGAATCCGGAGAAAAAATATGGGTTAGGATATGGTAATAAAGAATATCCGTCCCGAATCCGATACGTTTTCAAGTTTGATTTCAGGTTAGTGCTACTATTTGACGTTTCATTTTGTTTTGCAATGGTAAAATAAAATCTTCCACATCAGCTATTAAGTAGTAACATCAAGTTCTTGACAGTACGTCCTCCTACTCCATTTGTTATACTGCATGCATTCCTTACAAACAAGTAGGGGTGCAAATGACTCGGGTTAATCCCGATCGATCCGGCACCGAATCCGATTGGTACCGAATCCGAAAAACAAATATGGGTTAGGATATGGTAACAGCAATATCCGTCCGAATCCAATCCGTTTGCACCCTTAGCTATCACATAGCATCACTTCCAAATTATGAAGAGACCGTCTACTAACTAACCCCGTTCCAAACACACGGCCAACACGTCGTACCGGACACAGCGAGAGCCCCCCCGCCACAGCTCATCTCCGAAAAAAAGGCTGCAGCCGCGCATTTGATCCGTGGGCCACAGGGAAGTGAAAAGAAAAAACACGCGCCACATGCTGGCGCTGGCAAAGGTAAATGGCCAAAACACAAGTCTCGTCAGATCCGGCAGCGGAAAGGCATGCGGCGAGGGGGTGCGAGGTTTCGCCGCGAGATGGTCCTCCGATCTGCGACGCCCCTCGCGCGCATACCGGTAAACGGGAGCTCGCTACCCAGCAACGTACAGAAAAGCCTCTTGCCGGATTCGCCACGGCGGCTGCGAAAGCATAAATAATGCAGCGAGGGAATCAACAAGTTGTAGTAACATTTCCTGGCGGTGGTGGCAGTGGTAGACCCAAAAGCTGGTCGAGCGTGTGAATAATACAGCCCCGTGGTAGACCCATGAGCTTGGCATGAGTAATGCTGCCACGCATCACATGGGGATGGGGAGAGAGAGTTATTTGGGGTACGTAGTTAAAGATCATGCGAGCTAGGGGTCTTAAGAGGGAAGCCTAAGTAAATTTAGTTTAGTCTGGATAACATTTTTATGATTCAAACTAGATATACTCAAATCATTTTAACTCGGAGTTCAGGGCGTAAGTAAATCCTAACTTCACCACCAAAGACGTGTAGGTCAAAAGGCACCATAATAAGCACACTTACGCGAGGAATACACATGGACACGGGGCTCACTTGTCCTTCATTTTGCACGGTGTTATTAGGGGAGGGCTTCGCCTCGGACCGCACGGGGCAGTTCGGTTGCTCGGTAGTACTTACCCTAGAAACGGCCGGTGGATAGCTTGAGGAACTCGCTCATCAAGACGCACACACACGGAGAGAGAGAGAGAGAGAGAGCCACGTACGAATCGTTCGTTCCGGCCGGCCGGCGCGAGGATTGGTAGGTGGGTCACGCCCTATTCATTCTCGCGTACAGCTCCCTCGCGCTCTGATCTGTGGTCACGACGCAGTTCTGTTCATGCATGGTCCCGGATCAGATAAAAGCTAACATTGAAAAGAACCGTACCTAACCACCACACAGAGCGTTTGCCTCGCTTCATGGGCTGGGGTCCCATGGGCCTCACTCGTGTCCATGGGAATGGGAGTCCGGGAGTCCTCTCTACATCCACCCGGTGCATCCCGCAGTTCGCCCGATCTTTTCTGCTCACTCTAGTGATGCTTACCCGCTCACAGTCACATAGGTTTCGAAGGAAAAAAAAACAATTTCATTTTAGAACATCTGCCGCTCTTCATTTTAGAACATATGTTTTGAAGAGAAAAGTGTGTTCACAACCTCGATGAGGGACAACTCTTTTCAAGAAAAAAAAAATTCAGCCCTGACCCGCTGGTGCCCTGGGGATGTATGCATTGCATGGTTTTTCTATCCAGCTTTGCGAAAGGCTGGGGGGTCCCATTCCATTCAGTTTAGTACTAGTTTTAGAACACGATGTACTGATGCGTCCTTCGGCAACCGGTAGTGGAAGCCAAGTCGGAGCTCTGCTCCGTGCGGTTGGAGATGCCTTTTTTTCACTTCGAATGATAAGGAAACGCACTCCGCCCCGGTCGGCCGGTCCCGGTAACGTCCTCATCAAACGAGCTGGGTGCCGGCACTTGCCGTGTTGTTTACCTCGCCCGTGTCGCCCCGTACTGGTCAAACCCAGCTCAGCTCTTCTCATTCGCCATTTACTATTACCTCCAGATATTGATATACCCTAGTCCGATTTGATCATTGGTTCGTGGATCCACCTAAGCCAGGTGAGAGTATTGGAACGGGGCACCCAGACAAAATTCATGAATCAACCAGGGCACCTAAATGGCTAGGTTAGGCACGGAACAACTAGGATCCATGCACTGCAACTTCTGCTACGGGACTCCTATGCATGTAGTCTACTTTTCTTAGCTTACTGCTGCTGGAACAGACAAGTCAATGGCCTAGGATAGAACTAGTGCTCCTGTACTTGATCCAAAACTGACCCCAACAGCCAAAGCCTAACTCCGGTAATCAACGTATCACCCATTTATAAGAGCCGGAATTAGCCTCAGGTCCACTTGCACGTCCATGCACAGGGCGGTCCCGTGTTGAGCAATCCGCACTGGATTAGGCACACATCACTGATGCAGACGTCCCTAATACAGGACATTTCTGTGATAGGAACATGTAAACCACCAAAACCGCAAGAAAAGGTTGAAAGGTCCGGCTGATGTAACAGCCGGCTAAGCAGCAATTGGGCGTCAGCACATGGCTTGCCTAACAGCCTCCACGAGCGATCTCGCCAGCGGCAGCCGTTTAAGGAGGAGTCCTGAAAGCTGCACTTCAGAGTAGCAAAGATATATGGATACATCGTACATGTGACTAGGTGAGCATGGCAAAAGGTTTTATAGGCAAGATCACGGTGTTTCAACAAATAATTGTCGAAACAGATATCATACATGGTGGTGAATTGGGGATCAAGGACACCAGCAAAGCACATTGGAAGACATTATTTACTATGATCAACTACCAAAACCTGTGTTTTATTTTGCTTTTCCAAAACTTGGGGGGACGAGTGAATTGACTCCACAGAGGATAGCTCCATTGCCACCAGCAGCAGCGACAATTTAGTACCTTGTGAGGCGCATTGAGCATGTGCAGCATCATCCATCGGTGGCACTCATGTACTTCTATTCCACCCCCAGACATGCAGAACTTTGTGCACAAAATCTGATTCCACATCTTCACGCAGAAATAATTCCAACGGCTTGGTATTTACGGAAATAACTTCTTTATCCTATTAATGGCAACACCAGCCGTCTTGTTCATTGGTTCTAGAACAAGGGCATAGCTGAAATCTGTAAAATGTAGTGAAGGTTTACACAATCAGATCTAGCACTTAATAGTGGACACAGTAAAGGAACAAGCTGCTGATAATCATGAGTCATCCAGTTCATTGAATATCAACCAACAAACATGAATTCCTTAATTTCAGGTTATCAGGTACAAAGGGAAAAGGGAAGACATACCGTCAACAGCCTCCTCATAGTAACCAAGCATCTCCCTTGCCGTTCCTCTCCGTAAATAAGCTTTCACACTCTAAAAGGTATAAAAGATTAACATGAGAATGTATAGCAAACATCAACTCAATCATTTGTGCAAAAACACACATTATCAGAACCTCAAAGTTCAAACCAAGACAGCAGATCTAACCTTTGGATCAATATCGATGGCACTTGTGCAATCTGACTCAGCTTGACGGTAACTGAAAAGGTCCAAAAAGGCGAACCATGAAGTAACCGAAGTACCAAACAAACACTCATACGTGTCAGTTCATCAACGACAAATGGAAGAAAAAAGATGCCGGAGAGGGAAAGATCATACCTAGCTAGTTCTAGAAAAGCAGCGGCTCTGTTACTGTAGTATGTGGCCACTTTGCCATTTAATTTGATTGCTTCAGTATAAAAAGTTATCGCCTTTTGCCATTGTTTCTCCTTATATGCAATGTTACCCTGTCAAGAGCAAGCGACAGAAAGAAAACCCAGTAAGAGCAGAAAAAAAGAAAATCTTAACTCTTGTAATTAAGGGTAGCATTGATTTTGAGCCTAACACAGTGGCATGCAAAACACACAACTTGTGATCATAGTTCTGGGTCATGAGAAACAGGTTCAATACACAACAAGGATTGGTATCAGTGAGTATCGAACAGAAGTATTGACTTGTACATCTGGATCCACGTACAGGGCAAAGTCATCAGATGCAGAAACCAACACTGTTTCAATGTTATCAAATGCTAACACGTAACACTTAAAAATTGGCATGATCTCCTTAGTGAATTATCACCAGCCTTTTCTTCGAACAGTGAATTACTGGACATTGCATGCCAAGGTGCTACTAGGAAAAAAGTAGTGGTTGCGGATAGCTTTGAGCAGAAGTCTGAAAAATAAAAGCTACACTCCTAAATCACTGAGATAAGGAACTGACTTTCCCTTTAGCAGCTTCAGCAGCTTCTTCGTTCATGGCCTGTTTACTTGAAACATTAGATTTTGCTAGGATCTCAACTTGCTCTTGGATGGTAGCATGCATGGTTTGAGCGGTGTCCAGCAAAAACCGATCACCACCATGCCTTGCAATGAAGGAAACTGAAATAGGACACTTATCATGTGTACCCAGAGGAACCGTAACCTGAAAAGGGCATCAAAATTGTTGCATTAGTAAAGATGCTTTGGCTTACCAGCAAAGAAAGCCCATGTGCTTGCTAGGGATGTCAGTGAACCCCATCATCTGTTACCCAAATCCATACCCTCCCCAAATTTACAAATATGGTAAGCATATTTTCACCCTTTATGCATGATGGATAGGGCATGGTGATAGCCACTAAAATTCAAGGGCATGGGCAGGACATTAGCAACTTTTCCGATACCCACCAATACCCACAGCCAGGTTCAAATCTAACTCAAGAGATAGTTTGCTTCTCTTCCAAAATTAGAAGTAAAATATCACCTCTCAATCAATAGAAGCATTAAATCAAAACAACAAATTATCAACCTTCATGGTTGGCATCTGCTAGGTCAATTCGCCAATGAATTGATTCTGCTAACTATCATTCATAGGTGATCATCTGTATCATTTCCCTGTTATTTGTATGTCATTAACTTGTTTATTTGTATTGTTAGTCTGGCAGTAAGCTGCTAAATTTTTGGAATAACTTTTGCAAAACTACTAATTCACTTTGCAACTTACACTGAAGTTTCCCCGGTACTGGTGATTGAACTTGTAGGAAGAGCTTTAGAAACTCACTTATTTGGCATGTCCATGTCATGCAAAGGTCTTACGTGTGCATTTAGGATTTCCCTCTATAAGCTATGATATTATTGTTTGCCAATTGGGTGGAGTTTGTGTTCTGACTTCTGAGTAATAGTTGATACTTGTTAGAACTTATAATTGAACATCGAAGAGACTTCCATGAAAGATTCACCCCTATCCCAAATAGCAAACGGAGCCAAGAAATTGCAACTTAAAAAAAGGTTCAGGGGAAGGTCATCAGAGGAAATAGAACTGAACATGGAAGAGACTTCCATGAAAGATTCACCCCTATCCCAAATAGCAAACGGAGCCAAGAAATTGCAACTTAAAAAAACGTTCATGGGAAGGTCATCAGAGGAAAAGAAATAACAAGGTTTATATGCTAGTAACATAAATGAAATGACAGATTATGTATGAAAAGAATGTACCTGACAACACCCTGACATGCTAGATAAAGACGAAAGGCATAACGTCTGAGCATTGTAGCTTGCAGATGAGAGTTCCCTAGCATTAAGTTTTGGGGGGCATCCCAAAGCAGTTGGAATGACCAGAATTCCATCATCCTGTGGATTAACACAACATCATAAAAAGGCATTGGTACCACTAAATAAGATGATCACAGCACATTCAGTGGCATGTAAGATTGAGAAACACGAATATGAATCACACAAACACAAGCAGTATAGGAAAATCATCTCTGCATAACAAGGATCTAGTAGGCATACTTTCATTAGGCCTTCCTTTTCAGCAAAGAAAAGTTCTCTCTCAGATTATGTGCACTATGGGATGACAGTACACTGCTAAAAGTAAATAAACTGCTATCTTCATCTCCAGCAGAAGCAGCTTTAGAAGTAACGGACCCTAGGATTGTGTTAGCTGAGTGCTTAGAAACAGAGAGCTCAAGAGTTGGTTCCCAATTCTAATATGTAATAGTGCAGCAAGGAAAAACATCCCAATCAATATCTGTTGTGGTCAGTGGTTGGTTGTAGGTCCGAGGACCGAGGGTAGAGCACTCACCCTCATCTAGCCATCAGCAAGGCTCTTCCCTGACATGATAGAGAGGCTCTGAGACTTGACTTTAGAAGAAAGAGGAGACTAGAGACTTTCTTGATTATTCATTGCTTGATTAGAAAAGATAACAATACCGTGTTTATATAGCGCCAGCGTCCTAACAATCTAATATAATCTTTCCAACTATAAAAGATAACATTCCTAATATATAAGATTCTATCCGTAACAATAATTTGCTAGTTAAGGAATCCCAAAACCTATCCAACCAACTAATCTTCAATATTAGAAAGCCAATCAAGCTACCCAAACAGACAACACCGCCACAGTACCCATACGGGCACTGCTCATGCGTGCTATAGCACCCACGGTACTGGTCACACGCTTGCTGCGGTGTATCGCCAGAATCATAGACCATAGCATATCACATGTCAAAAATCAAAATAAAGATAAATATTGACTGTCGTACAAACAGAGAAAGAATACCAGCAGAGTTACTGAAATCGAACAGAAGTGACCCTGAAGCCAGTAAAGATTGTCATATTCTATGGTCAACTCTGTTCATTGCTATCTAAACTTCAAGGCACTTTCTTCTTTCAAAAACTAATAAGAATATCATATTTCAATGCCACATACAGATGAATATTTGAAAAAACATTCTGTTAGAAACAAACAACTAACTTTTCTAAGCATGCAACTTTGAGTAGGAAATCCGAAATCCTACACTTGTGAGTTGTGAGAGTGATAAAACATGCCTTTTAGTAGAAAATCAACTATGTACAGACTACAGAGAATAAAATTTGATCCAAGAACAAATGCATTCATGAAACACTTGGTGTGCTTTCCCTATGGGTAGTCCCCAAAGCTTTGAGCACAACATCTCACATTTAAGACATCACGCAGAGGCATAAATAAGGTTTTTACAATGAAATTATCCAGCAAAACTATCAGTTATGGCCAAACAATGTGCTAAGCAATCAGTCACAAGATCAACCAGTTTTTCCTTATAATGTAGACTCTTGCTATCATAAGCTCACTAAATTATAGTTCATTCTGAACTCAATGTTACAATACCTTAAGAAGTGCATTGAGAGCTAAGCGCACTTCCGTTCTCGCATCTTGGCAGCTATCAATATTCAAATCACCATCATCAGACAAATTACCAACTATGTAAGAATCAACGGCAGACTTAACCGAGTTGATCCACTCCATATGCTGATCTCTGAATTCATGCCTGGGTTGAATAACAAAATAACACTATTACATTGTATCACAGTGAATTGTCAAAGTACGCCAAATTAAAAGAGAAATTCAAATATACGCAGGGTGAAATTTTCAGTTTAATCATCAAGATAGTGAAGCGATGAATATAATACATATATAACAATAGAGTACATCTAAAATAAGTCTATAATATCTGCACCAAAGCCAAGCCAAAGTACAACAGAGCATGTCAGATAAATTCTTTTGTGTACTTAACAGCATTTGGTATTCTTTGTTGGTAAACACCAAAACTTGCAATGAGCCTTTGCAATCATCCGTCATCAGAATTTTAAATTAGACACTGTAGGAATAAAATAGTCTACAACCAAGCAACTCTACGAAGCATGGTTGTCATGGCGTAATTGGCGACCACAGCGCCTAAGAGGCGCCAGGACGCCACAGCAAGGCAGGGTACTTAAATACACTCCACATGCACACATGATGGAGTACATACAATCCGGTCCCCCTCATATAATCTGCTGAACTCCTGACTCCTCTCTCTCGAACTCACCTCCTCTCTCTCCTGTTGTCTCTCCCACGGCCTCCTCTTCCCTGCGCCTCCTCCCGCGGCCTCCTCTTCCCGATGCTTCCCCCTGCCGCCGCCTCCTGTCCCCAGCGCCGCCTCCCCCCGCCCAGTGCCTCCCCTCCCCGCCACCTCCCGCTCCGTCTCCGCCAAATCCAAACGCCCCTGGCCGGAGCTGAGGAAGACAGGGGGCGGCCACGGGATGGGAGTGGGGGAGGATGGTTGTCACGGCTAAGCTCCATGGCGTCCCCCCTGGACCACCACGACGCCTAGGTGTCACCCGTGAGTCCGTGACAACACTGCTACGAAGTTCAACTAACAGTACGTCAAGACTGCGATACACTGACATCTGCTTCTACATAAATAAATAACTAGACAACAGCTAGAAACCACAGAAGGAAAATAAAAAATTATATTTCACACTGAACCATTGATTCCTTATTTCCTTCATAACAATAGCATGCTTGTGTAAGGCAGGGACATACTTGTGAAGCAACTGCATGGCACTAGAAAGTGCTGGCAATGAAGAAAACTTTGAGTCCCCATTCTTGTGCCCATTTGAATAGTTCCTCAGGCTGGGTATTCTTGAAGCCAAATAGTTTTCAAGATTCACATGACTCAAGACTTGTCCTGAGGAAATATACAAGAAAAAAATGCTCAGCATGAGGAAGTTAGCTACCAGAAATAATCAAGAGAATTTTGAAATAACAAAAGACTGTGTAAAGAGGAAACACATACTTCCAAAGAGCTTTTCCACAGATTTTGTCACCACCTGAGTTAACCTTCTTGCAGGTATCTTTGAAAGTTCAAAGCAATCATCTGCTATGTAAAAATGTCTGGGTTGGCGAATATCAGCATAAGGTAGCCTCAGAAGAAGATGACCAACACGACGCAATACACTTGGATCCCTCGCAAACCAGCCTGTAATAGAAGAAAGAAAATAACAGGACATGATGAGTTTAGAAGTCAAGACATATAAATTTCACACAGTTTACAAGAATAATGTTTATTAGTGGTACCTATAGTGTCCAGGCTAGGCGTGACTGGAATAACACCGCTGTTGGGGACAACACCATGCGAAGGCCGGAACGCCAAGACACCACAATAGCCACCTGGTAGCCTTACTCCTCCAATGGAGTCAATACCTACAACATCACATTTCAGTGTATTGCTTATGTATTGAAGGTATATAAATGAGAATAACATTAGAAGAAGCATAGACGGTAAGGCAGAACAAACATCACCCAAGAAGGATTCACTAGGAACAGTGGTGGAATTATGCAAAAGCTGTAGGATCAAGACCCAACAGCTTTTTGCAGAACAGTCCAGTTCTCGTTAAAATTTGAAAAGTACATGAAATTTTAAGGGACTAACACAACAGAAATTTATAGTTCTATGTTTGATCCCCACATACAAGAAGTTCTGGACCCACCACTGGAGTAGGAATATGTATTGATAAATGTACTTTTATAGAACATACATCAGTCATTCTGAAATTCCAAATAATTACCACTATAATGGACTCCACATAAACAACAGTGTGCGATAATTCAGATGTCTTCTCTTCAAAAGAGAAAGAAGATATTTCAGATATCATGTGGGGCAAGAAGTACCCCAAGCGCAGACCGGCAGGACGTCCAGCTGACAACGCATGACGCGCTACAGTCCATACCAATTCGGTTGAGTTCAGGTTAGGAAAAGTATGTTCGTTTAGGAAAGCAATGGTTGTATTGATTAGGACTAAATAAGGTATTAGGAGCCAGAGTCAAACCTGGTTCAGATTAGAGCTGAATCAAGGTTGATCGGTTCGTCCTATATATGAGGACGGGAATTGTAAACTGAAGGATAACAAGAGTTCAATCTCCTTTATCTCTGTTTTCTCTATTCTCCTATCCCCTGTTTCCCGATGCCCTTCCCTTGCACCGCCTCTATCTTCTCCACTGCCAACGATGTCACGGGTCCTCCCAGCTGCCGCAAGGGGCCCGGTCCTTGCCCTCCGATTTTCCACGACTATCCCCTTCGTTCATTAGCCCGTGCTCGTGACAACTTAGTATTAGAGCCAATGGAGGGGGCTTCCGAGATGGCAGCACTGATCCAACAAATTGCCGACTTGACAGCGTCCAGGACGCTCAAGATGGCAGAGTTGAAAACTGATCTGACTGCAGAGATTGCCGGTGTTAAAGAGCGTATTAATTTGTTGGAAAAACGACGATCACATGCAGGAGATAGGTTGCTGCAAGCGCCATCCAGATTGTCGCCCGCCTCCCACCCTTCTCAACATCCGCTTTTCCACGACCGGTGCAGCAAGGGGGATCACTGGCTCCTTGTGTTTACAAGTTATCGTTTCTGACTTTTGATGGGAAAGAAGATCCTCTCGAGTGGCTTAATCGTTATGACTAATTCTTTCACGGCCAGCAAACACCGAAATCTGACAAGGTTTGGTTAGCTTCTTATCATCTTACAGGCATGGCTCAACAATGATATTATCTTTTGGAGCGAGATGAAGGCGAGCTACCGTGGCCTCTTGTCAAAGAATATTGCACCCTGTGTTTTGGACCACCAATCCGTAACAATTTTTTGGGTGAACTCGCCAAGTTGCACGCAGTTGGCTCCGTGGAGGAATACCTGGAGAAATTCTTAGCACTACTTTGCCATGCCGATTCCCTATCTTCATGTCAACACGTGCAGCTTTTTACTTCCGGCCTTCGGGAACCGATTCGCACAGACGTCGAGCTTCAAAATCCCGAAAGTCTACAACTCGCGATGGCATTGGCCCGTGCTTGTGAAAAGCGCCATCTGCTGATGTTTTCGCTTCACAAGTGTGGGGTGCGTGCAGCAAACCAGCAGCGCTAGCTGACATCTCCCTTGGTGAGCTTTGTACCATCACCAGCATTGCCGAAAGCACAACCATGACTAATTTCATCAAGTGACGGTAATATAGTCTCCGCACCCAGTGCATTACGATGTCGGCAATTAACTATTGCCCAAATGGTAGAACGCCGCCAGTTGGGCACGTGCTTCAATTGTGAGGAGAAATTCTCTATGGGACATGACAAGCTCGGGTGTGTGCCCTAGCACGATATTGCAGATTGACAAGGAATCTTTTCAATTGGATTGCTATTCCATTCCTTTGACCGGTTTTGACATTGTCCTCGATGTCCAATGGTTACACACTTTGGGGTCAATTGTGTGGGATTCGACCTCATGACAATGTCTTTCCAACGTAGTGATCGCCTCGTGATGTGGCAAGGCATGCCGTCATTCTCTAGATCTGTTCATACTATCACGGTCCCTTCAACGGATCTCATGGCAGAATTGTTGGCTACATTTGATCAGTTGTTCACCGAGCCACATGGCTTGCCGCCGAAGCGTGCTCGTGACCATCACATTCATCTACTACCTAGTATTGTTCCTATTGCCGTTCGTCCGTACCGTTATTCAAATATTAAGGAAGATAAACTTGAGCATCAATGCGAGGAGATGCCCGCCAAGGTACAATCCAACCAAGCACATCCGCATTGTCAACACCGGTTTTGCTTGTTAAGAAACAGGATGGATCTTGGCATTTTTGTGTCGATTATCGTGCTCTCAACCCGAAGTCAGTCAAAGATAAATTTCCTATTCCTGTCGTGGAAGAACTTTTGGATGAGCTCAAGGATGCCCAGTTTTTTATTAAATTGGATTTACGCTCGGGATATCATCAAGTAGGCATGAATCCTAACGACGTGGAGAAAAGCGCCTTTCGCACCCATCAAGGCCTCTTTGAATTTCTTGTCATGCCATTTGGCTTGACTAATGCACCGGCGACGTTTCAAGCTTTGATGAATACCATTTTGCGACCATTCCTTCGTAAATTCGTCCTTGTGTTTTTCGATGATATTCTCATTTATAGCTATTCATGGTCGGATCATTTTCAACATGTTCGAGCAGTTTTTCAAGTCTTGCACGACCGTCGTCTATTCCTCAAGAAGTCCAAATGTCTACTTGGAACCTCCTCTGTAACTTATTTGGGTCATGTCATCAGTGCGGAGGGTGTTTCTATGGATAAATAGAAGATTCAAGCAATTGTTGAGTGGCCGCCCCCTCGGTCCATACGTGCATTGGATGGATTTTTGGGTTTAGTCGGCTATTACAAGCGTTTCATTAAAGATTATGGTCTTATGGCTACTCCTCTCACCAAACTTCTGAAGAACTAAAATTTTGCATAGAAGCACAGGCTGCTGCTACCTTTGATCTCCAAAAGCATACCATTTCTTTGGCTCCTGTCTCGCATCTTCCAGATTTTGAGCAGGATTTCATTGTTGAATGTGATGCATTCAGTTCAGGCATAGGGGCTGTTTTGCATCAAGGAGAGGGACCACTTGCTTTCTTCAATCATCTGATGGCTGTCCGTCATAAGATTTTGGCGGCTTATGAGCAGGAGCTAATTGGGTTGGTTCAAGCTGTCCGACATGGGAGGCCATATTTGTGGGGACAGACATTTGTAGTACGCACCGATCATTATAGTTTGCAATTTTTGCTTGATCAACGTTTGGCTACTATGCCACAACATCATTGGGTTAGCAAGCTTGGTTTTGATTTTCATGTAGAGTATCGTTCATGTCGACAGAATAAAGTGGCTGATGCCCTTTCTAGGCGCGACTCTGAAAATGCGCCTCTTTTGGTACTTTCAGTTTTAGATATGCGGTTCGGTTTTTATTTTGTAGCAATTCGGTTTTTGGTATACGTTGTGGTTTTGGATTTCAGAAAACCGAATAAACCGTATACCGCATACAACCGTCAGGCCGTCTTCCTCAAAACTCAAAAGACCACCACCGTCAGGGGTTCGACGTCACCTACCTCCCCATCCGCCCCAACGGGCGACGACCTCATCGACGTCACGCAGCTCGCAGATGCCATTTGGCCCGACACTAGGCACATCTCCGTCATGGCCGTCAACAACGAGATCGGCGCTCGGGAAGGGGATTGGAATTTCAATAGCATGGGGATTGGGGATTGGGCTCATGTCACTATCTGACAGCAGTTTCACCGAATACCGAATTCAGTTCGGTTAATTCGGTATGGTTTTTATTTTCCCACCGGTCATTTCGGTTTCCAGGTTGTACCGAATTTTTTTAATAGAGAATAAACCGCATCGATATAGCCGAATAAACCGAACACCCACCCCTAATCAAAAGAATTAGCAAATTTTATGGCCAACATGGATTCATATTTCGCCCAAGGTTGTCACGGCGCTCTGGCAAGTCGAGGCGAGCTCGGAGCGCCTGGACGCCTAGTCGACTAGGCGCCCGCCATGGCGATAGTTAGACGATAGTAGTCAAACGATAAATAATACATTATATGACAGAAAATATCACAAATAATTCAAATAACCATGTCTCAGGAGGTCTAAATCAGAAGTAATATATTAAAGAAGAGGTCAGTTTGTAATTTTTAGAAAGTTTGAGGACCTAATCGCAAAAAGACCAAACAAATATCTGGCCGTAGCATGCGACGTCGCTGAATCACCTGTTGCCTCTCCCCATCTCTCTCCTCTCCCCTCCCGGCGCCTCCCTCCCCGCCTCCTCCCCTGACGCCTCCCGCCCGCCTCCGCCCGCCGCCTCCTCCCGCCGCCGCCTCCTCCCCGCCGCCTCCCGCCCGCCGCCTCCCCACCGACTCCTCTTCGTCGCCTTGGGCTCGATGTCGCCGCCGCCTCGACTCACTGCTGCCGTCGGCTGCCTCGGAGGAGTCGAGGCGGAGGCGGCGGAGGAGCGAGCGAGCGAAGAGAAAGCGAGCACGGAGCCAGCAGTTCGGACTTCGGCGTCGGCGACCCGGCGGCGGCAGGAGAAACCCTAGAGCGGCGGCGGACTCGATCGGAGGTTAGTGACCCCCGGTCGGGTAATGTCCGTGTTGAGTCCCCTTCGGCGCGCCAGCGGCCGCCACGGCGCAGAGGCGTCTCTCGACGCCTTGGCGTCGCCGCGTCGCCTAACCGAAAGCGGATCGGGCGATGGGCCACGGCGTCCACCCGGCCGCCGGGGCGCCTAAGCGTCGCCAGGCGACGCCGTGATAACCTTGATTTCGCCACATCAAAACAATCTTAAACACTGTTATTGATGAGCAATTCTCCTAGTGAAAAACTACATGATGTCATTGATGTGAACACCAGTAAATGAGACAGTTCCACATAGATGCATGCACTTCACAGTTGCACATAGATACATCATACATGCACTTCACAGAGCTACACTTGCTAAGATCATTATATCACAACAGAGGAAAGTTACCAACTCTGTCTGAGGCCATTTTGACATAAAACTGAACCATGGCACACACACAACATTGCATTTATCAAGTGATAAATGTTAAATGGTTTCCCATCCTAACTTAAAACACTTGAATGGAATTTCATTATAATGTTCTGTCATAATGACCTTTTCTTAAATTCAAAATTTCAAACTGTTAAACAACAAGGGGGGCACAGGAAACAACAGAGCGTACCAGAAGCACCATAATTCAGTTCGATTGCAAAGGCAAAGCACTAAGGCAAAAGGCAAAGACAAGAAAATATACGCAAGTATTTATCAAGCCTGTAAGCATATGGTGCTTCTTTCAGGACCATAAGTTGCATGTAAACTGGTACAATTTCGTTTGTCTGTGTGGATGGGTGGTCCATTGGGGTCCCCACTACTCGTAATACTAAGATATGATATTAGAAGGATGATGAAGCAAGTAGAAGTAAACATATTAATAAACTTCTAATGTTGCTTAAATAAGGACACCATGTTGCACGCATAAATTGTCTAATCTATTAACTAATGCATTAAAAAAATTCAGCTCACCCAAGGCAAAATCTACCATGCCACCAGCAACAGCGACAGCCGATCCACTTGAGCATCCTCCAGGTACTCGACCGGGAGCCGCAGGATTTGTTGGTGCACCAAACTGTTTGTTCTCCCCATGGAAACTGAACAAGTAATGTGTATTAAGTCAGCACATACACTAGATAAATGAAAGCTGGAAAAATAATCCTAGCAAATGTAAAGAAGTAAAGAACATCTATCATCTTTATGATATTTAGCAAAAACGAAAAGGAACAAAAGAAAAGAAGGAGTTCAGTGAACTTAAGACAATTTTCAGAAGCCATATGCAGAAAGCAAAATGACTTTACCTATATGCCATCTCATCAATAACAGTTTTCCCAACACAAATAGCACCACCATCTACAAGAGTTGAAACCACTAGAGATGTTTGTGCTGCTGCATCGTGTGTCCTTGCCCATTCTAGACTGCCGAAACTTGTTATATAGCCACTGATGTGAAATCTGCAAATCATCAAAGCAAGAGATATTTGTGCTCAAGGACAAATAATGCAACGTGCAGAAAGGAATTTATTACCAAATAGATGAACTGGTCTGCCACTTCCAAGTTCCAGAAACCATGACATAAGCTATTATGAAGTTCAGGCACAGTAACATTTTTTGGGTAGTAGTGGGTAAATTGAAGAATAGAAGCACAGTTCAACAGAAAACCAATGGAATTATGCATGTTGACACCATCATACATTTTTTAGCACTAAAAAATATGCCACAAACATGCATTGGATATATATATTTAGATAATACATATCAGACATGGCTGTGAAGTTCCAGCCATCTATTTGGATAAATAGCCTACACACAAAAGCGTGCTGGTAGAGTTGCAGGGAATAGAATTTCACCCACAAAACAGATATAGCCCATGACACGGTTTCCAGGGAATGCCTACTTAAACTCAGTTTGGATCTATTATGTAATAATTATTATATTTTAAAAGGTCATTAAAAAGAGCCACAACATTCGCTCCAAGAGGCTAGAAATCCCCACATTAATCGCAAGAATGAGAAAGATCTATGCCATCAGTTATGGAGGGCCCAATTTAAAATGGTGTAGATAAATAAAACATAGGTATTAGAATTGCCATAGTTGTATAACAAATACAGCTATATTTTCAAAGTTTAATAATATATGTTATATAGTGAATACAGCTCTATTTGTATCATCTAGCGATGCACTTGCGCAGGTTTTACAACTACTTGGGTTGAGTTTGGCCCCAAAAAAATGGCCCATCGAACTCCTTCCAATGAAGTAATAATGGCTTGATCTAGATCTAGCTAGTCCATTCCAGTTTTAGCTTGATCTAGATCTAGCTAGTACGTTCCAGTTTTAGTGATAGAATTGGAAATGCAGACAACCCATAGTAAACTGGATAAAAAAAAGTCAAAATGTCAGATGAGAGCATGTTCTGAAAACTATGATATTATCCGGTATTATCAGAACAAAGTAATCAATCTTTGTAATGTTAAAAAATATGTATATGAGTTCACAACTGTTTGGATTGTATTAAGACTATCATGATTGCAATAAGAACATATCACACCGCAAAGATCAAACTTCCATTAATTTTATCAAACAGGTCATGAACGTTTGCACAGCAATGTTTTCACAGTATTACAGTAACACTAGTACACTACTATATAGCACAACATCGCCAAATTGAACTTAAAAGGCTTTTGGAGACATACCAGCAAACAGATTTTTAAGCAAAACATGATAAATAAAATCCCTCCACTAGTTTGAGGAACAATTTAATTATATCTGGCAGACAAAAAAATTACGAGAATTTAACAGAGGGTTAAGTATGTGTGTTATGGTCTACTTTTGGAAGAGGGTAGCTGGGGTAGAAATTGGAAAAATAGCTATAGATTGGTAGGGGACAGCAAGAAGACAGAGGAAGGAGGAGCTTCGGCAAGGGTATAGAGATAGAGGGAGATGTGAGGGAGAGGTAGTATAATTTGCTTAATCTTTTCCTTCCCTTCCATGCATGGTTGTCACGGCGTAATTGGCGACCACGGCGCCTACGAGGCGCGAGGACACCATGGCGACACATACGTACATGTGTACATGTACAAGATGTGTAAATCCCATCTCCTCTCTTTCCCAACTCTCTCCCGCTGTCTCCCTCCATATAATCTCCTCTCTCCCAGCCGCCCAGTCCCGACCGACTCGTCTCTCTCCCGATTCCTCTCTCCCACTCTCTCCCAGGCGCCTCCCCTCCCCACGGCGCCTCCCCTCCCCACCACCTCCTCCACCGCCGCCGCCTCGCCACCTCCTCCCCCCGCCGCCTGCCTCCTGCCCGGTGCCCCCCGAAGCGCCTCCTCCCTCCCTCGGCGGAGAGGCGGTGGAGAGAAGCCGGCGATGAAAGGTTGGAGATCGACGTCGGCGGTGGGAACAGGCCGAGATTGGCGCCGACGGCGGGAGCGAGCTAAGCGAGCGACCTCGGTGTCCCCTCAGTCGCCAGACTTGGCGTCGCCTAGGCGACGCCGTGACTGTTAAGGATAAGAATAAGAGTCCTATTCTATTTCCTATTCTTATCCTTAACAATAAGAATAGGAAATAGAATAGGACTCTTAACAGTGACAACCATGCTTCCATGATATATTCGGCCAGGTTATATAGTCCTGCCAAGCCTAACAAATAGCTTAAAGGATAATATTCCAACTAATAATCCTAGCAAAAGGAAACTAATCCGGACAAAAGGGAAAGTAAAGATAAGAGGATCATGACGATAACATTGCGCCGGTTGCCTTCCTATGCGCCTTGCATGGCCCATGGCCATGACAACGTGTTTAAAAAGAAGCTGATTAAGTAAAAGAGAGATAGTAATATGACAGGTTTTGCGTGCACGCACAGAAGGAGGGGGTTGTTATTTTAGATCATAGGAAATAAACTTAATCGCAAAAGGCATTACATAGAGTAGTTTATTTCAGATATATAGTGCATTAGCACCACATAGCTACGCTGCACAACAGCACTTATTCATACAGCTGTGAATACTGTGGAGGGTTGGCATGCAACACAACATGTTAGCATAAACAGAGGACTGTCCCAATGCTTGCCACGGGCTGCCTTTGAGCAGTGATCATCTAACAAACAAACTAATACGTTTCATGCAGGAAACTAGAGTCTGCCCCCTTAAAAATGTGTTGCCAAAACCAGTGCTTGCTACCTAGATTTGTCTGTCCTACAAAAATGTGACCTTGCCTCAACCTTGATCTCAACTCCCAAGTTAAGCTCTACCAAACAACCACTTGGCATGGAAAGGCTAAAAAGACAAATTTCATGAGGACAAGGTATTAGATCATTATTATTCATTTATTCGTAAATAAAGTGATTCTAGGAACATGTTGGTCCACGCCATGGTTGTCACGGCGGAGTCGGCGACCACGGCGAGTACCCGGCGCCTGGACGCCTGGGCGACGCCTAGGCGTGAGTGAGGCGACGCCTAGGCGGTGGTCAGGCGACCATCCGACTGCCTCTCCATCTGCTTATCATGTTTGGTTACTGGGCTCGAGGGAATAGCTCCTCATTAACATGTCTCTCTCGGTCTCTCCATTCCATTCTCCCGAGTCTCTCTCGTAGCTCCCGACTCTCCATTCTCTCAACGCCTCCCGCCGCCTGTGTACGCCGCCGCCTCCCGCCTCCCGCGCCTCCTCCTCCCCACCACGTCCTCCCGCGCCACCTCTTCCCCGGTGCCTCCCTTCCCGCCGCCTCCCCGCCGCCGCCTCCCCGTCGCCTCCCCGGCGGGAGGAGGGAGGGCAGCGGAGGGAGGAGACGGCCCGGCGGGAGGAAGCCGGCCGGCCGGAGGAGGGAAGCCGGCCGGAGGGAGGAAGCCGGCGGCGGGAGGAGGAGTCGGGCCAAGGCGAGGCGATCCTCCCGCGTCTCCTCCCCGGCGCCAGGACGACCTGGCGTCGCCTAGGCGACGCCGTGACAACCATGACTCCACGCCATTGTCGAAGGTGAGGCAGCCTCAACATGCCTTTCATGTCATAAATTCACCTCACCAAAAGTTACAACGGATGCTGCACTACTGAGCTGTCTAGTTCTATAGTAGATTGTTAAATAACTGTGAATAAATAGCACCACAAGAGTTTTATCTAAGCCCAACGTTCGTGTACCTTTACAAGGCATTTTCCCCCTTCTTGGCGTCAGCCATCAATATTTGGCAAGTCATGCATGAAGCTGTCTCATATGAGGCATTACAATCAACGATTCAAACAAAAGCCTAATATGATTCAGCACATCCAATGCTCCATGCTGAGTGAATTCTATCGCCCCAACAGACTGATACCAACACAAAATCCCACCTCCTCCCTAACCATCATAGTGATGTCATGCTAGTATAATCCAACCGATGGAATTACCGCTCCCGCAATGCTAACTCGCTCCCTACCAATCCAATCCGGGGCTAGAACTTAAAACGAGGTAAGCACGAGGGTGGGCGAGAGCTTACGCGTCGGCGATGGCGAAGCAGAGGCCGGTGAGGGGGTGGGGCGCCTGGGGCGGCGGCGGCGGCGGCGGCGGGAGGAGCTCGAGGCGTGCGACGAAGGCGCCGTGGTCGGGGCGCGAGGGGCGCCGCAGCCGCCGCGCTGCCAGGAGGACGCCGGCGATGCCAAGGCCGAGCAGCACCCAGAGGTTGGTGGCCGCCGAGGACGCCATGGCAGCAGGGGGAACTCGTCTGCTCCGCGCGGGCGGGGGCGAATTCGAGGGCTAGGGTTGCAGGCGCGGGGGTTTTGAGGGGAGGGCGGTGGAGTGGGGATGGAAGAGGAAGACGGCGAGGGGGGTGGGGTGGAGGAGGAGGCGTGCGAAGGCTGGAATCGCTGGATGGATTACACCGTGGGTGTCTGCTTGCTTGATTGCCTCGCAGACCGAAACACCGCGGGCGCGGGGGATACGCAAAAGGAGAAATGGGAACTTTATCGAACAGAATCGTCAAGTAGACCAATTTAAATAATTCACGATTTAGTTAACCTGAAACGATTTTGAAGATATAAATGTGTTTGAGATTTTGAGTAAGCCTACATATGGCGGTGTTATCTATTCAGTCTCATAGTTAGTTACTCCCTCTGTTATTTTGTAACTGACCTTTTTTTTTATTTTTATGATATCTGAGATTCAATTTTTGCCATTATTTTTTATAATTTTATATTGATATATTCTAATAAAATTATAATATTATAAAAATATTTTAACAATAAATCTAATAATATTATTTTTACTGGCACTTAAATTTTAGAAAATTTAACCGCATAGACTCTAGGATGAACAAAGAGAGTATTAGGTGGTCAAACCTATATGCCGGTGAAGCCATAAATTTTGGGACATTGATGTGGATATAAAAATTAAATAGTTAGTAAAAACTTCAAGTTGCACAAAAATTTTGTTAAGTTAGTAATCTTGTTTAATTGTATTCGAGTCGGTTTTGCCATATAATACGTGTACGAGTCAGTTTTTCGAGCCTGTCTCGGAGTCTTAGTTGCCTGCGTGTCATAGTCGTTGTGTTGAGTATAAAAGATAGAGCAATATAACAACAGAGAGTATGAAGCGATCAATGTGATCGATAGCAAAGGCTAGGGAGTCTTCAGGTGTAAGAGCGAGATGTTGGAGACGATCGATTGTAATCGTAAGGGTGATCGATTGTAATCAAATGTAACGAGAGAGAGAGAAATAAAAAAAAAGCGGAGTGTTTTAGTTTCCGAAAAGTATCGAGTACTCGCGAAGCGTTCAAAGTTTATGAGCGGAGGTGTTCGTGGACCTAGAAGACGTGGTTGTAATTAAATTACGACTACTGTGATCGAGTCTACTACGTGGTCGTATTCTTTATCGTGAAGTCTTAATCAGGTGGTCGTGGCCTTCATCCATCAAAGTGGTCATAGCCACCTTTGAAGTGGTCGTAAATCGACTTTGCGTGATCGTAACGACTCCTGAGTAGTTGAAACACAACAAGTGATATCAGAGCCTGTTGATCTTGGTGGTACCTGAAGAACATGGGAGAAGCGTCGACTTCGAGTGCCCGAAGTGGGCTGTTCTCTCTCTAGTACCCTCTCCTGACGATCGACAATTATCTGGTGTGGGCAATGAAGATGAAGGCGAACATGCGCGCCCAGCAAGTCTGGGGTGCAGTCAATACGAAGGGGGAGGACAAGGAGGTGGATGACAAGATGGATCAGGAGGCTTTGGCTATCATCTACCAAGCGGTGCCAGATTCGATGATGCATCAGCCATCGACAAGGAGACGACATGGGAGGCGTGGGAGACGCTTCAAACGATGCATGAGGGAGTTGATCGTGTGAAGGAGGTGCGGCTCCAGAATTTGCAGAGTGAGTTCGAGAATCTCAAGATGGGAGAGACCCAGTCGGAGGACGAGTTTACCGGCAAGCTAACTTCGTTGTACAAACAGATTAACTCTCTTGGAGATAAGATGGAGGAATCTGTGGCATTAAAGAAATATCTGCGCGTACTTCCGAAGAAGTACATACCTATTGTCACCACATTTATGTACTCCTCCGATCTGGACAAGAAGAAGATAGAGGAGATCATCGGCTTCCTCAAGGCGCATGTGGAGTTACTAAAGGGGTTTCAGTCATATAACGAACAGGGATCCCAGACTCATAACAAGCAAGCGTTGCTGATAAAGAGAGAGATACAAGGAGTGGTGGCTCATCAAGCAGCTGCGGGAGATGCGCGGTTGAGGTGGCCAGAGTGGTCAAGGTGACAGAGGTGGCCGTGGAGACAAGGCTGGGCAAGACGGTGGTGACAGATCCTGTGATAAGTCACATGTCAAGTGTTTTGAATATGGTGAATACGGGCACTACACGTCAGGGTGTCGCAGCCACATAAAGTGTTTCAACTATAACGAGTATGGGCACTATGATTCGGATTGTCGAAGCAAGAAGAACGGGGAGGTGAACCTTGCCTAAGACAAAGAAGAAGATGACCAACCGGTACTATTTTTCTCCTCATATGTTGAAAAGACACCAATTATAGTGATGCTGAACGAGAATAACGTAGTTCTAAAACTACGCATGAAGGAAGGTAGACACGATCACACAGATCTATGGTACTTGGACAATGGAGCAAGCAATCATGTGTTGACAGTCATTTACTATATACCAAGTCTGTGCAACAACATACTTATTCTCGGGCAGATGACAAAAAGAGAGTGCATGGTGGTGCTGCAGGATGAGTTCTTGCGTGTGTACGATAAGAACAGAGATATGTTAATGAAGGTGAAAAGATCTCTAAATTGGTTATACAAGATTTCTTTGAGAACTTGTAAATCGGTTTGTCTGAAGAACTGTCTGGAGGAGCTAGGTTTTGGCAAAGATGCAGACGCGGCACATGCAGCAGTTCCAAAGGCATGCAGGGGCGCATGACACGCGCACATGTAATCGACACAGAGGGAGGCAGAGGCTTTGGGGTGGTGAACCCCACACTGGCGCAGCAAGCAACGACATGCATGCTCGTGCAGGTGGCATGCAAGTGGCAGACGCAGGCGGTGTGCCCCATGCGCACGTTCCCCACGCAACTGGTTTGGGAGAGGCGCATGTAGCAGGGAGATCCCATGCACCTGCAGCAGAGGCGACGCAGGCCTGCGGGCTTGCATGGAGAAGGTCCAGGGCGAGGCGGCGTTAGGTCGGGTGGTCGGCATAGGCCATATGCAGGAGGCACATGAGTGCATGCAGCTATGGACGGTAGAGCACATGCACATGCAATGGCTCGGGTCATGGACTCATGGGAGAAGGCCCCACGGCCAAGGTTCGCAAGAAGCCAGCGAGCAGCGGTTGGCGTGGACCACACATGGATGCATGGAGGCATCATAACCGTAGTCCATCTCTAAAAGGCGTTTGGAACAGGCTACACAGGAACAAAAGCCGTTCCAGAGTTGGAAGTTGGTCTGAGAGAGAGGAGCGCGAGGCTTAGGTAACGGCGAAGCCAAGGCGGCCGTGGGAACAGGTGCTCCATCCCAAGCAGGCGTACAAGGAAGGACGGATTTATTCCACATGCGAGATGTGGTAAGCGTCAGATTATGCGAGGCTCAGGATGGAGCAAGCGCAGGCGGTAGGGCGGAGACGGCTCAGGAAGGAATAGCGCACGAGAGTGCAGGTAGAAGGAAGAAGTGGAAGCAAGAGAGATCGGCATGATGAAGATGGAGAAACAAGATTAATGAGGTGACTGTTAATTTAGTGATCTTGTTTAGTCGTATTCGAGTCGGTTTTACCGTATAATACGTGTACGAGTTTGTTTTTGTGCACGAGTCAATTTTTCGAGTCCATCTTGGAGTCTTAGTTGCCTCTATGTCATAATCGTCGTGTTGAGCATAAAACGGAGAGCAATGTAACGAGAGAGTATGAAGCGATCGGTGTGATCGATAGCAAAGGCTAGGGAGGTCTAGCACATGACAAAATAACAAAAATAGTTGAAAACAACCATGATTTCCAAAAGAAAAATGTCAAATGTGCTCAATTGCTAAAATGTTCAATGTACTCTAACAATTGTATCATTCTTGAACAAATAGCACTCTAGTTGGCTCAACACTAGCTTCTTGATTCCATTTAGCTTATTGACATGGCTTGCATCATTTGTGTATATCATTAGCTAGACTAAAATCTTGTTTGACTTGACTTGCTAAGCACTTCAATTAAAATTCAGAATATACCTTATGTTGCTTAGCTTCACTTTACATACTTAGTTATGATCTTTGAAGCATACTTGTATGTTATGGCTTGATATAATACATGATGGTCATTTTGGATAATTCTCATGGCTCTACATACTTAAAAATGATCAAATCAGCCTTTCATCTATTTTCATGACTTTTATCCTTCTTACATTTGTGATGGGTTTATTGCCAAAAGGTGGAGAATAGTGGTAGAAAAAGCCACTTCGGGAGCTTTGAGGAAAAATTGTTCTTTCTTTTGCTCCTTCTGTCGACATGGTCATTAGCTTCACTCTTTACTTATGGACCATGTTAGACTCTTCAAACTCAACTTTGTGCTTTTTCGGTGTTTGTCAATATACTCATCAAGGGGGAGATTGAGAGACCATGTGGAGGTCACCCCATTGTGAGTGATGAGTAATTGACATCTGTTTCCAAAAGTCGAGTTTGAGTCGGTTTGTTCGGACCTTGACGTTGCATGGGTGCAACGGGCTCGATCGGACTTTGGTCAAACTTAGTCATATGGGTTAGGATGTATATTCTGATATTGCGACATGTTTGATCTTGTTTATGCTATTTACACGTTCATGTATCGAGCGGTGCTATGTGATGCGTTTTCTTGTCTGTGTGTCTGCAGGGGGGAGGTGAGTCGTGGCGAGACACGGTGGACCGGACTAGGCGCAGATGGCGCTGAGGTCAGAATGGTCATGATGTGTCGAAGACGACGTGGACTCGATGTGGTTGCGAGGCGTGCGAGGCAAGAAGCGTGGAAGCTTCCTGGAAGGTGCAGAAGGGGCGAAACGGGAATTTTGCAAGGCTGCACAAGCGGGAGACGGCTCCGTTAGGGTTTAGCCGGCGTAACGGGTTGGAGACCCATTAGCCAAGGGCTATAAATAGAGGTTGGGGGCTGCATACCCCTTAGGACACTTGAGAGCTTGTTCACATCTTTGTGTGTGTTGTGTTCCTCCCAAGAAGCATGTGAGGCTCTTGGTGTTTTTGAGAATTGAGAGGAAGTGGATGGATTGAGCTAAAACTCATGTACTCATTCATTCTATTCGTAAATCCGTGTTGAGATGCTTTGGTTTCTATTTCTTCTTTCTTGGTCTTTGTTCTTCACTGCTTATTCCTTTTTGATTGAAGTCTCTGTTTGAGAATTTGCAAATCATCTTGCCTCTGTTTATTCAAAGTCTAGGGTTTTACTGTTATGCTGAAAATAGAGAAATTTTGTGAGGATTAGTTTCTCCTGTTTTGCTCATTTCAGATGTTGTGCTCTCACAGAGATTGAAGACTCGCAGTGAAAAAGACTCTTGTTCAGAAGATTAGAGAATCAAGCAATTGAGATTTGGGTCTTTCCTTCGGTTGATCTCTGTGTCTCTTCTCTTTGCCAAATGAACTCACTGTTTTAGTCAGTTTTAGTTCTCAGTTTTGTTTGTTTTTTGTCTCCCGTGGAGTCCTTGGTTTGGCAAAGTGGCAGTACTAATTCTTGGTGTTGGCTTTGAGAGAAGAACTGGTTCTTTGCTATTTCTTGTGACAAGCAGGTTCTAGTCTTCTTTTCCTTTTTAAAGTCCCTTTTCTTCTTTTGCTAAGTTCAGTCTGCAAAGCCTCCTGTTTTCAGTCCTACACCAGTTCTCTCTGTAGCGGCAAGTTTTATTCAGGGTCAGCTTTTGATTTTCCTTGGGCAGGTTCTTTTCTTTCCTTGCCGGCAGTGTCTGTTCAGTTTATTTGTACCTTCGGTTGTATCTTGGTTTGCTGCATTCGGCCAACATGCATCAATTAACCATGTACTCTTAATACCAATTCTTGCCGATCAGCAATTCTCTGTTTTTCTCTACAAATCTGCAGTCGTTGATCATCTCAGCCTTCGGCTAGTTCCTTCATGTTCATTTTTCTTTTTGTGCTGATGTTTGACGATTTTGTATGCAGATCAAACGGCAATATTTTCAGCTGAAATTTTTACTGGGTACTCTCTGATTTATGCTGAATTTTTTAGTATCGCATGCGTTCCAGTTTTCAGCAGAATTAATTTTCATCTTTTTGAAAAATCAGTGTACGAATTTTCGGGGGCGATTTTAAAGAGAACGACATTCACCCCCCTCTGTCGCCATTTCGGTCCTTCAGAGAGAAATAAAGAAAAGCGGAGTGCTTTGGTTCCCGGAAAGTATCGAGTACTCGCGAAGCGTTCGAAGTTTACGAGCGGAGGTGTTCGTGGAGCTAGAAGATATGGTCGTAAACCACGACGTGGTCGTAACCAAATTTCGACTGCTATAATCGAGTCTGCTGCATGGTCGTATCCTTCACCACGAAGTCTTATTGGGTGGTCGTGTCCTTCATCCATCAAAGTGGTCGTAGCCACCTTTGAAGTGGTCGTAAATTGACTTTGCGTGATCGTAACGACTCCTGAGTAGTCGAAACACAACATTTTTCTTTTTAAAAATTAAATAGTTAGGAAAAACTTCAAGTTACACAGTTTTTCTTTTCTTAAAAAGACATACATACAAGCTATACTTTTTTACCGGAACATCTCTGTTCCATTATACTGGGTGTACGACTAAATCGTCGGCTACCGCACATAGTACATTAAGTGGAAACTGATCCGTCCACAACCCATGAACGTTCAGAGCCCTATCACAACCTCGTGCAGCAAGAACATGAGCTGCATTATTACATGCCCTGGGGCAAAACTCCACCCAACACTCAATAAAGTTTAATAGAAGTGAACTCCTAATGTCACGAATAAAACTCCATTCGGTGCAAGATCAAAGGCGATGCCTGTCACCGCTTGCTTCAACACCAAGCAACCAGGTCTCCAAAAAAAGCCGACCCATACCCAGTGAGGTCGCCGCTTGGATTGCGTTCCGCATTGCCTTCGCTTTTGCTTGCAATGCACCACGTAAATTCTCCAGATGTCCCACACCAGCCGCCATTAGATCACTAGCGTGATCATTGCCAAAGAAATATAGCAACCTTCAGAGCTTGCCTTCGCCCCCGCTGCAAAATATAGTTGATTACCTCCTTGGCTATAACGCATCCCTCCATTCTAGCCGCACATCTTCCATTTGTGCTGCCCTCCACCTCTATTTGATATGTTTGCATTTGAAGAATAGATGACCCCCATCCTCATCTAGACAATTGCAAACCGGGCAAATCGTGTTAATCTCCAGACCTCGCCTCCTTATGTTTACGCGTGTGGCAAGACTATTATGTCCCAGCCTCCATAAGAAATGGTGACTGTTATATGGGCACAGCAGACTCCTTCCAATCCGGCATATTGTTGTGTACTTGTGTGTAAAGTTGCAACTGTACTTGCCATCTGCTCCCTTCCTTGCACATATACTTCATAAGCTGATTTAATGGAGAAACATCCTTTTGCATCAAAATGCCAAGCTATAGCCACCCATTTGATCCTGCACCGGTATTGCCAATATAATTTCTTCATCCTCTACAGAGAAAACTTGTTTCACCAATTCATTGTCCCATACTCCTGTATCTGGGTCCAATAGCTCTGCTACTTTTGATAGTATGCTCTCACCACACTGAGTGATAGCTCTTCTCGTAGTGCCTCTTGGCATCAGGGATTATACCATATATCAATGGATTCGCCGTTGCCCACTCGCCATACAATACCATCATCGAGCAGCTTTATCCCCTTTAAAATACTTCTCCAAGTATATGACATACCCACAACCGGTTCCGCAAACAGTAGATTTCCATCATCAAAGTACTTGGGCACACAGCGACTCTGGATTCAGTAGTAGATACCAGGCTTGCTTCGGGATACTCTTGGTAGAGATCTACCAGATTCTTCGAGATGCGACAAGTACGGGACCAATGATCCATACAACCACACCTATAGCAAGACGTAGGGGGAGGTCTTCTTGTTGCCTGAGTCTGACTTCTGTTGCTTGCCTCTCCATTGCCCCATCCAGCCTGGGCTACCACTGGTCTTTTGGAAATTAGCATGAGTTTCTAACAGTGGCTGTGACCCAGTGGAACGAGTCTGATAGTTCTTCTTCAGTAACTCATCATTCTTCTCTACCTTGAGAAGAGTGGTAATCAGTTCCGAGTACTTCTTGTACTTGGCCTAATGGTATTGTTGCTGGAGTGTCCTATGAGTAGGGTGGAAAGTGCTCAGAGTCTTGTCTACCATCTCAGCATCTGTGATCTTCTGATTATAGAATCTGAGCTTGGCAATAAGCTTATGAATGACAGAGTTATATGCAGACACCTTGAAATCTTGGAACCTAATGTCGGTCCACTCACGCCGTGCTTCAGGTAGCATGATTGACCTTTGCTGGTCATACCTTTCCTTCAGGGAATTCCACAATGCCAACAGGTCCTCTTCTAGTAGGTATTCAGACTTCAGGTCTGGATGGATGTGGTGCCTCAAGAAGTGCAGTGCCGCACATTTGGCGGCATTAGGAATGGCGGGAGCCCTAGCTGCTGGTTGGGTTATGGCGACGCCGAGTGATCGGGCCGTCAGGTTGATCTTAGCATCCATTGCCCATGTGAGATAGTTGCTATTGTCCAAGGCGGGCTTGGCAAACTCCTTAGCGACGTCAGATATTTCCTATATTATTCATGCATATTTCTAAATTTACAACAGGTAAAAAACATGAATATTGCTAAATCAGTAAGGTATGGATTTTATCTATTTAGTAGGCATTATTTAGGATTTTCTAGAATTTTCTAGCATTTTTAATGATTTTCTACTAATTAATAAGCAATTTTCGGAATTACTAATAAACAGAAATAATATGCTAAAGAAAATAAATCCAGAAACTTATAACAATAATACCACAAGCTAACTAGATTATAATAAAGCTTAAATAATCTAATAAATAAATTGTTTAGGGAGAAAATTCGGTTACTGGACTTGATTGCTAATTTGTCAATCATCGGGGTCAAATTTATAGTTATTTTTATATTCTTAGCAAATATCTTGATTTACTGAAAACCCAGTTGCTAAATTGAAAAAATTCCACCGGCCAGATTTCTTTTCTTCCTCCTTCCTTTTTTGCTAACTTGGGCCAAATTGGCCCATGCGGCCCATGCTCGCTCCATGGCCCACATCGGCCGGTGGCTAGGGTCCCATTTCCTCGCGACGGCGGCGACGCAGCCATGCGAAGCCAAGCCTTCGGCTTTCGGGCGGAAGGTGGTGCGGCGACCGGCGGCGGCCGACTGCGGCTTCGGGTGACGGAGGATTCGGCCGGGCGCCGGGCAGTGGCTGGGGAAACGAGTAGCAGCGGCTTCAAGTGCCGGCGATCAGTGGCCGGATGTGCGCGGTGGCCTCGCCCGCTGCACTTCGAGGCGACGTCGGCGGAGCCGGCCGGTGGTCCCGGAGGCGGCGCAGGGCGCGCGGGAGGCAGCCGGCTTCGGGTGTGCGATCTTGGGCGCGGGCCGGAGGCGGCAGCCGGCAGCGGCCTTGAGTGCGGGGCGGCGGCCGGCTTCGGGCAGGCGATTTGGGCGCGGGTCCGGAGGCGACAGTCGGCAGCCTTAGGCCCGGGGTCAGCGACCGGCTTCATGTGGTCGTCCTTGGGCGCGCAGCGGCGGGAGCAACGCCGGCTTCCGGGCGTGCGGCAGCGGAAGCGGCGGCCGGCGTCGAGGAGATACCGAGCAGCGACAGCACACCTTCGAGCAGCCGGCGCGGGGATTGGTGACTTCTTGGCGGCTTCGGGCACATTACGACGGCATCGGGCTCGTCGTCCGGCGGCGACGGCCGGGCCGACTTTCACGCGGCGGCCGTGCGGTGGTTTGCACGTTTGCAAAAATTTTCTCCGAATTAATCTTGATTCTAATCTGATGCAATCCGATCTAGTGCCGCTTTTTCCGAATTAATCTTGATTCTAATCTGAGATGCAATCCGATCTAGTGTATTTTGGTTAGGCTGAAATAAATTGGTTTATAGATGAAATTACACTGCACTGTAGTTGATGACGATTTATTTGATGTAACTAAATTTAAAAAAAATAAAAATAGAAAAGAACAGATTAGCTTATCATAGGTAATACAAATAAATACGGAAAAAAGAATTAACAAAAAAACTAAAAAAAGACAAAATTAAAAAAATAAAATTTAGGAATAATATAAAATAAGCTAGAAAGCATAAGCTAGATGTCCAATCTACTAGATTCTAAATCTTATATGTAGATTGTAGATCAATCTGTGACTAGGAACAATTGAAAACGAGATCGAGCTAAATATGACATTGTAAACGAATATAGAATCAATCTAGATTTAAACATAAAACACAATGCGCAATAGATTGGTTCATGATTTACATACCGCGTACATTGTAGAGCGAGTCATGCTGATAACGTATTGAAAAATAGTTGAGGAATAGACGAACGGCAATGCAATCCACATAATCAATCACCAAGAGACGCAATTGAGAGAGAACATAGTCTTTATTAATTTCAGATCGTTTTTCATGTTACATAGATTTTTCTATTTATAGCCTATATTTTTAGTAGTTCTGATATTTATACACACCATAAGCTTCTAGGTTTCATAACCAATACAACAAAAGAAACAAGACCGAAAGATTCTTCCGTTCCGTTCTTTCTAGGGATGCAAACGGATCGGATTCGGACGGATATTGTTGTTACCATATCCTAACCCATATTTTTTCTTCGGATTCAGTACCAATCGGATTCGGTGCCGGATCGGTCGGGATTAACCCGAGCCGTTTGCACCCCTACTTGTTTGTAAGGAATGCATGCAATACAACAAATGGAGTAGGAGGACGTACTGTCAAGAACTTGATGTTACTACTTAATAGCTGATGTGGAAGATTTTATTTTACCATTGCAAAAGAAAATAAAACGTCAAATAGTAACACTAACCTGAAATCAAACTTGAAGACGTATCGGATTCGGGACGGATATTGCTGTTACCATATCCTAACCCATATTTTTTCTCCGGATTCGGTACCAATTGGATTCGATACCAATCGGATTCGGTGCCGGATCGGTCGGGATTAACCCGACTCGTTTGCACCCCTAGTTCTTTCCATGTGTTCCACATGGAATAAATCACACCCGTTGAAATGAGCAACGAAACCCTTTGGCAGCCTTCTGCCCGCTTATTAATATCAGACTTTCAGTAGTAGAATTTCAATACAACATTATCTTGTCCATCGGAATAGATAATGGACAGTTGCTAGGACCATGGTTCCCATGCCGACCTCGGTGAAATTTCGATCCAACTCTGAAAATTTTGTTTTACGTAAATTTTATCAAATATAGAAGAAAATTTTGCTAGAATTTGTTCTCAGAAATTTCGACCAATATTTTCAACTAAATTTTTAAATCCAGATTTTGATTTGAAATTTTCAGTCTAAAATCCTCCAAAAATTTTCGCTTACCGGTCAGTCTCCCGACAGAATTTAAAAACCGTTAGTAAGAACCTTGGCTAGCATTTTGTGTTGAACCTCAGGGGCATTTTTGTAATTTCTCAATTGAGGGAACTGTTCATGGGTCCCACCTGTAAGAGGGGGATATGAAGAGATAAGGGAGGAGACGGTTCGTCTCTTCCCCGTGCGCGTGGTTGCGGGGGGCGCGGTCTTCGCGGATCTGGCGCCTCTCTCGCGGGCGACGGCGGCGGACGAGTTGTGGGGCGTTGGCGATGGAGGTGGGGTCGACGCGGGCGCTTCGGTGCCAGCCACACCGCAGCCCGCCTATCTCCCCTCTCTCGGCTCCGCTATAAAGCCCGGCCTCTCATCTTCTCCGGGCATCCCGAAACTGAGTGAGTTCTTTCCCCTTCTACCTCTATTCTCGTCGGAGACTCTCGATCCTTGGGTCATTGGCGGTTCCTCGTGCTTTGCGGTACCAAGGTCTTGACCCTTTCTAGGGTTCTTGATCTGTGCTTAGATCGAGACATTCACCGGGAGATTTGGACGGTTGATTTGTGCTTCTGTGAGGTTCTTGGCCGGAACCACCTTGAGGTCTTGTGCGGCATCCCTGAACTTCGTCTTCCTTCTTGGCTTCGGCTGAGAGAGGGAGAGCGGCATTGTATCTCCGTGAACCATCTCCCTGCTGGACATAGTGGGCTGATAGGTTTTCTGGGACAGCGACTTTATCGTGCCTTGCCTTCTTTCAGTGTCTTCAGGTGGTTTAGAATATCACCTCTCCTGTGAGTATTGATTCTTTGCAATTTTGTGATCCATTTCATCTGTCTGTGAGTATCACTAGCTGGAAGATTGCAAAGAATTTCCTGTTTTCTACATGCTCTGTGATGAATTAGTTGAATATCGAGATTGATCTAGCTATTTGGATTAGGATTGAGCTCTATGAGATTGCTTTCACTGTCTGAACCGTAAAGTGTACTCTCTGCTGATCAGGTTGGTTATTAGCAATAAAGATTGTTTCATGTACAGTAGATGGTCTTGAGCAAATTCGGTTTAGAAGTGATTGCTCTAGTTCTATTTGTCTATTTGAGACTGCTGTACTGTTACTGCTACTTTTATATTGCCTGGGAACGTCTGTTCTGAAAGTATACAATTATTGTTTGCTGGTTAGGTGACTTTCGACAGTGAAAACATAATTTAGAGCTCAAAACTTAATTACTAGCAGATCTTTGTGATGATATTCAACATTTGCATGAGAAGGCCAAGATTTAATATCTTGAGCGACTCTGTTCTGAGAGCAATTATAACACATTCATTTCATTATATGCTATTTTTAGTCTTTTGTACTAGACTATCCTTGATGGCAGCATGTTATAAATCTGAATTGTTATATGTATCAATCATATATGTTAAGCTTTCAATATGGGTAGCATGCAGTTACATTAATGTTATGAATGACATACTAAAGTTGAATTCATATATGATGTTCAAATTGAGTATTCATCTTGTTTGCAATGACTTAATTGATTCCTATGTCAATATGTTGTTTAAGTCATTCATATGCCATATTTGGGTGATTAGTATTATCATAATTATTATTAGAATTAAAATAGAAAATATGCCCGCAATATTTACAACATTTTATACACAGTACTAGCAATTAAGATTTAGAAAAGGGCAGCTTTCACTAAAAGTCACTTTTGCGGTGGTTTCCATCTGAATAGCAATCTCGCGTCTTTCAGCCTTATAAACTTTTAGCGAACAAATCGACATCTTTCGATATCTCACCAAACCGAGCAGCTCAATTATGTTTGGCGACTCGCATGGCCGGGAATGAACACTGCTAATACCGTGGCACATGGTGGATTGGCAAGAAACGACATTGCACAGGAGCACTCAACCGATGACTACGGCTTCGCTTCAAGCTATTTCTGTTTCAGATTGCTGGAATACCTCCGCTTCTTAATTTTATTTTTTTATTCTTTTGCATTGTTATGGTATAATTTTTTTATATATTTGTAAAGAAAATTAATCATCGTTATCGTGCATTTTTATTCAGAAGCCGAAAGTTATTTTGAGCGCTGCTTACAAATCACATCTAAAGCACACTCCCTCAGATCACTGAGGAATCAAGCCTAATTAAACCCGGAGTCCAGGAGCTAGGAATTATTTCTGCCGAAAGAAACCACGATCGAAATGGAGAGGCATTTGCGGTTTGTGCAGAGAGCTGGCCAGTTGGTGAGTGGGCGCGGTGCATGCACGGCATCTTGTGCTCTCTGCTGTCAACTGGCAACCCGTGGGCTAGGCGACAAGCAGGCCCGCGCGCTCACGAGCCAAATAGAACCAAACACGCGCGACATGTCTCCTCCCCTCGCCACTCACCACACCACCCTCCCTTCTCTCTCTAAATCAGTGCCAACTGCAGCTGCAACTAGAGTTCACCACGTCGCTCCAGCCAACGCACCCTTGCCGCTTCCCCTAGGCGATCTTATCTCGCCCTGAACGACGACGTAGCAGTATAAGTTGGTGGCCGCCGTCACGAGCGGAGAGGCAGAGATCTCTACAGATTTGGAGAGGATGGCACACGGCGGCGGAAGCAGATCCGGGCGGTTGCGTCTGCTCGTGTCGATCGGTCTCCTTGTCTGCGCCGCCGTTGCGCCGCCCGCCGCCGCGCTCCACGTCGGCCTCCAGTCTTTCGGCGCCGCCGGCGCCGGCGTGGTACGTACACAAGCTAGCTCACACCATATATGCACATCTCCTGTTGTCGATGAAGCGAGTTGATTGTGCTTCTGTCGATTAATTCCCGGGGGCCGGAACGCGGACGCGGACCGGACGCAGAGCAAGCAGGTGTGCAGCCGCACGTGCGAGTCCGACCACTGCACGAGTGCGTAAGCCTGTTGCGAAATTAATACGATCTTTGTGTGAACAAGTATCTCTTCTTCATTAATTGCGTGGCTTGCACACTGAAGTTTTCCGCATGATTCTTGTGCTGCCTATACATATGCAGCGCCGCCGTTCTTGCGGTACGGCAAGTACTGCGGCATCCTGTACAGCGGCTGCCCCGGCGAGCGGCCGTGCGACGCCCTCGACGCCTGCTGCATGCACCACGACAACTGCGTCCAGGCCAAGAGTAATAATCTATGAAGCTCGATCTTAATTGAGCTAATAATTAATCAATCACCAGCAGCTTGATCCATCAACTGTGTGATTTTGCTTGACCTTTTAGATGACTACCTGAGCACGGAGTGCAACGAGAACCTGCTGGAGTGCCTGGCGAAGCTGCGGAGGGGCACGTCGACGTTCAAGGGGAACAAGTGCATGATCGACCAGGTCATCGACGTGATCTCGCTCGTCATCGAGGCCGCCGTCGCCGCCGGCCGGGCGCTGCACAAGCCGTAGCTAGCTACCACGGCGGTCGGCCGGAGGCGCGCGCGGTGCGTGTGTGGTTCAGCCAGCGCGCGAGAGGACAAGTAACAGCTTGTGCGGTAGGTGGGTGTGGTACATGCTTTGCTTGCTCGGCGTGTCCTGGCCTGGCCCGGCTTCCTCGCCTCGATCACATGGGTGATCCCTGGCTAGCTAAGACCGGGCCGAAACTTACAACAAACATATGGAGATGATCACAGTACATGCTTAATTTTACTTTTGGGTCGTTTTGCTTACTCATCTCGTGTCATAGCTGGTCCTACTGTTATTACTGTGTAATAAGTTTACAGAAAGCTTTATTGTTTAAGGCTACGTGGATTCCGGGGTGATCTACAGATCGATGCTGTAATTTGTGTCGTCTGAAATATATATATATATATATATATATATATAGGACAAAGGCAACTTGTCCTTTATTTGGATTGTGTTTGATGTGATGGTAGTTTGGCACCACCTCTGTGAGCTTCCAACTTATACGGCACAAATGCTTCTCAAAATCGTAATCAGACGGCTATACAGTAGTACTGCCCTTTGGAAGCCTTCAGGGACTCGAGCGCAGGGCCTTTCTTTGTTTCTAGGCTCAGCCGTTGCTGAAATCCCAAGCAGATACAGTGTCACATAACAAATTTAAGAGCGGCTGCGGCAATTCTGAAGGAAAATGGCTTCACTTCAAATCACCATTGACCTATAGTGAAGTATGATCTGTTTGAGAAGTGAGCTATCTAGTATTGATCCCTTCATTTGGTGCACAGTGGATTTAACATAATATTAAGAACCGGATACATGTTATAGGGCATAGATATCCATGAAAAACACAGTGGCAAGTATCATATAAATATACAAGTATATAAATTAAAGAAGCCATTAACGACGTGGAAAACACATACTCATATTAACTAGAAAACAATAACCAAGCAGGATAAATTAGCTCCAAAGTACAAAACAAACTGAACCACATGAACATTTGACTTAACCCCAGACTAATGGCATCGACAACAGCATAAATAAATGCAGAATTGAAATTTAAATGATACATCCTTAGAATAAGAACAACACCATCCATTGATATGCTACATGATTGGTTATTTTTAAGACTATTGCCACCAGCACCTCTAAATCGATGCAATTTTGTTTAGGAGGTATAGTTTGTTATCTTCTGTCCTAGATGTAAAATAACATATTTGTTAGTACACAGAAGTGGATATCAATTTGTTTAGGAGGTATACCATGGTGAACATACTCTGTAGCAGTCGGAAACGTATTGTTCACTTATAGTACTGTTCATCTGGGTGCTATAACAATCGAAGTCTTCCGAGTACTCAAGACAATGGAAGAAGTCTTCCGAGTTTGCTTCCGAGTACTCGAAACGCACGACCACACGCAGCCAAATCCAACGTCGTCGCCCTCCCCGCGCGCCTCGGTCGCGCGCACGGCCGTGGATTCGCGCCCCTTGTACGTGAAGCACAGCTTCCTGGTGGAGTACCCCGCTCCCGGCGGCGGGCTGATGCAGGTGGAGCTGCTCCGCACCGTGGTGGCGGCCGGGGGCGAAGGGTTCGTGGTGCGCGTGCTGGACGACTGCGGAGAGACGTGGGAGGAGGAGGAGGACATCGGCGACGTCGCGGTGCTCAACGCGTCCGGCGCGGTGGCCGCGTCCACGAGGGAGTGCCCCGGGCTGAGGCCCAGCACCGTTTACTACGCCGTGGACCTCGACGGCGAGACGCAAGTGTGGGCGTACGGCCTCGCTGGCAGGAACAAGAAGACAGAGATCGTCGGGTCCCTCCCCAGGGCGGAGGGGTACAAGTCACCGTGCTTCTGGTTCGCGCCGATCTACTCGCAGTGATCATGAGTTGGATAGTGTTCGTTTGCTATACTATTTGGCATGTCTTCATGTAGGTGCTAGGTATAGTTAGCTGAATGATCCGTTGGCGAGTTCTTGCATGTGTTGCGGGCGGTAGCGAGGATAGCGCGACGTCGAAGTCTATCCACGCGCGCTGTTCTTGCATGTCTTGTGTTCTTCAGAGTTCAGACAAAACTCCTTCTGTTTATCTGTTTTCGTGTAGTATCGAATAATGATCTGATCGGTATTTCCATGAGTCGTGCTTTATAGTGCTTTAGTTACATGATTACATCAATAAGAAGAAATTAAACTTACCTCGAGGTGTTCTGTCACCAATTTCAGAGAACCTTGTGATTTTGAATACAAGATAGAACAAAGTTCGATCTCATGAATTCTGGGAAGCTGCAAATTGGATAGTTAGTTTAGTTACAGGCAGTAGTGTGATGCAAACTATGGCATCACACAAGAGGCATTTGCTAGTTATTTTTGGCCATTCGAATTGCTCACTTGGCTACTCCATGCGTAGTTTCATTGACTCGTCTTGTATCCGAATCAGTCGGTGCTCCAATTGATCAGCTTTGTTGACAACTCTAGCTAGAATTGTCTCCGTGTTCCAATGTATCGTATAATTTGAGCTAGAATCGTCTTTGATGTTCCAACTTTCATTTTATTATCTCTATAGGCATCTCTGCTACTTAAAAGAATGACTTGACAGTCCGTTCTATCTACACCTTCTCACCTCTTTCTCTCTCTACTGAGATGTGCGCCACCATGTCAGTAAACCATCACATGTGGGCCACGTTTTTGCGCGGCTCCTCTGGGGAAAACAAGCGCCAACGAGTGTGCTAATGCATGGATGGATCTTTGTTTGTTTAAGTTGATTTGGTGCTAATGCCTCAACACCAGCTAGGAGGATGCAGACCACGGTAGCAGGCACTATGACCCCAAGCTATGGGATTTAGCTGTCGGGGTCGTCGTCTCTGGCATTGAGGGCGCCTTGACATTTCTGTCGGTGCCAACTACCTCGCCATGGAGCTTGTCCCGCTCAGCCCCGCTAGCGGTGCAGTGCTGAAGCAACTTTGGCACATCCAGGGAGCGTGGGCATCGTGGCGGGCCTTTCCTCCATGGATGAGGAGGCCAGAAGCAAAAGTGCGGGGGCAGGGCGCTGGTGGCGCTTGGCACGATGGTGTTCGCAGAGGTGCTTGGACACACGCTGAGTGGCTGGCCACTGCTGTCGACGAGGCAGCTCTTCCGATGCCTCGCGTGGAACTGCGCCAGACAAGTTTAGTCCTCCTCACGGTGTCCTCTTCCATCTGATATTGTTGAATTTGAATGCATAGCTCTTTTGTTAGTGTGGGTGAATATGAAAGCATGAGATCTGCGACCAGTGATTCATGTGTTTTTGTCAGAGAGAACTTACACAACTTGACGAACCAATTGAGTTCAAAATTCAGGAGTGGAACACAGGTGGACTTCTTACGAGAATTGAGGCAAGAAAGAACCTACTTTCTTTCATTCACAATAGTGGTAGATTTGCGGTGTTTCAGTCCAAGGCTAGCAAAAGTTAGGAGCCTGAGACTTGCAAAAGTTAGCATATGTATGCATATGTATACATCAGAAATGTATTTCCTTTTCTTGTGTGTGTATCCCAACTGTTAGTTTAGTTAGTTTTATGGTCATCGTTTCAATCAAGGCTCTCAATTATTTTTATTAGTCGAAATCAAGTAACAACAAACTTCTATTTCTTTAAGTAAGAATGTATATACGCAGCGGAGGCATAGAACATGCTGGGGCGGAGCTCAGTTGGGCGCCGCAACGGAGCCAAAGGTGTGACATAAGCTAAGACTGCCACGATGATTTTTTTCCGTAGTAAAGCGCGCACAATCAACTATGAATCCAATACGGTGAAGTGTAAGCTAGCTGTGGTGTACTGGTGATCGAATGATAGTAGTGTTGGCAGTAGCGTGGTATGTGCCGAGTTCGGCTGATTTGCTCTGACCGGCCAGGCGTGCGTGGGGCATGGGCGATTCGGTCGAGCAAAACCGCAAACGGCATGATCGCCCGGGCGAAGCGGGCGTCCGGCCGCGTGCGGGCGTGGTCATCGGACCGACGCTTCCGTGTTGACTAGAAGTCTGGACCAGGTTTTGGGCCTGGCCGCCTGGGCACGTAGAACGTGTTGAAAGACTAGTATTGTCCGAGTTTCACTTCGGACCAGTTTGCGGTTGCTAAGTTGCGCTGCGTTGTGGAATTTCTAATCCCAGTAAAAAAAAAAGGCACCCGGAAAGTCTTCGGCTAAACCTGCCTTCTGTATATTGAGGTATATGCACCAATCAAATCACCTAAAAATTTAATTTGATAAAAAAGATGATAATTCACTTATATTTAAATACTCTTTCTCCTATGTACTCAGACTTTAAACATAAAGGGTGTTGATAAATATCACTTAGATATTTTCTTCCTAACTATCATTTGATTTGTGACTGTTAGATTAGAGATTCAACGGCCACGAATTCTCCTTCCCTTAAAAAAATCTTTCCCTAAAAACAAGAGAACTATTGGATCTCTAATCTAACGGTTCTAAATTTAAATAATTATTAGAAAGAAAACATCTAGATGATATTAGATATAATATAAAATATATGTGGTGCACCATAGCATAGAACAGCTTGCCGGCGGGTGACGCACTGCTCCTATACTTTCCTCTCCTTCGCTGCCTTTCGCTTTGGGCCAGCCCAAGCATTTACACAGCATAGCTCGCGTCGCAAGTATTCGCAGTTACGCAGAGGCTCTGTGTCCAAACCCCAACCGCAAGTTTTGCTTGGGCCTCGGGATGCCCACCGCGCTCCGCCGGAATATAGGTCCACGCGCCCGGCTGTCGACCAAAATTACACCCAATCCGTTAAAAACCCAGCTGCTCCGTTCCTATTTCCTATTGTACTTGTACAGCTTTCTTTTTTCCTTTCCATTTGCACGAGCTGAGAGGAGGATAAACAAAGCCGCGCGAGGCGATGGGAACTGTGTTGGATTCCCACTTCCTGGCGCTCACCGCCATCGTCACTGTAATCCCCCAACCCCATCCTCCTCTTATCTTCTTCCCCCTTGGATGAATCTGGAAGGTTCTGATTTCTTGTTCCATTTTGGTGGTGTTGTTAGGCGGGGTACCAGCTCGTCTTCTTCGTCATCACCGCTCTCCTACGGTTCGATAAGGTCACGGATTTCGCCGGTAACCACTTCAATTCTGCCTTTCCTTTTTGTTTCGCGTTGCTGAGAGGAGGAATTGTTTCTTTGGTTGAACCTAGTTAAGACTTGAACCGCAGTGCTCTGTTTCTTGGCCCAAGTAGCACATAGTTACTGGCAGAATTATACTGGTGAATCAATTGTTGGGTTATCCTCTCTCGGTATTTGGAAGAAAATGTTGAGCATAATCAATTCTTGTTTGTAGTTTGGATAAGGCTGTAAAGTTTATTGTTCCTGTCACCCTTTGTGTGCCTTTTGTTGCTCCAACGAATATATGTTGACGCACTCAACTGGTATATAACAATATCTGCAGATAGCCATTCTACTACTTTTTTTTTCGGAACCTTAACATATGCTGTGCCATAATATTGTCGACTTGTTGTGCACGTGAATTTAGGTGCTATCTGTTCTTCATAGTTAGGAGGCAACCACTGCCTTCAGAACTAGGTGTTCTGATGGATTCCCTTGTTTGTGTCCGAGTGTGTATTCTTAGATAAGTTTTCTGCAATGGAATAGCTTCGTAGTATCCCTTCTCTTTTCAGTGATTCTTGTTCTTTTTTCAGGCAGTACAAATTTTGTCATAATTGCCATCCTAACGCTAGCTTTGAAAGGAGCATGGCATTTCCGTCAGGTAACTAGTCGTGTGAAGTAAACTTGTTCACTTCGTTACTCATTTGGTGTAAACATAACTCTGTAAGATGACGCTTTCTAATACAGCAGGGCAATAAGCCTTTAGTTCAAAAAAAAATGGTTTAAACATGGTCAATGTCTAACTTATCAGAACTACTGCTGTTTTTCCCTTTATGCTGAATCGCATTTTTTGGCACCAATACTTCAAACGGTATGTGCATTTCTGAACATCGATCCCTTTCTCAGGTTGTGTTGACAGTGCTTGTTGTAATTTGGGGACTTCGCTTAGGACTGTTTTTATTAATGAGGTATGTTATCCTAAAACAGTACATTCTGTTGAAAGTTGAAACACATAGCCCCCATTGGACTATGTCTATGTGTTATCTTAATTGCTTCATGTTTTCAAGCGCACATCTTGTGTAGTTGATCTCACTCAGGCAGATTATTATTCATCTTTTACAGCAGTTAGCATAAGTGAACAAAAACAGGTACTTGTTGTTCAACAGTATTAGTAGTACACAGAGTCTAATAATTAGGATTATTTTCGTCTTGCCATTGCAGTATTCTGCTATCACTGTTGGCTGTTGCTCAGCCAATGTCTACACATTTCAATTCATTTCATTTCACTTCATGAATTAGAAAATGAATTTGCACAAACAAGCATGTGCAGTATTCAATCACCCTAGTGCAGATTCAGATGCACACATAGGATTGAACCTAAGAAGAAAAAGGCATATAGAGTGTGCATTGAAAAGGAAAATTTGTCCTTAACAGTTAATAGTAGGACATTGCTGCTTCATTATTGAGATGTTGACTAGTAGTTGAATTCAGGACTGATGTGGAGTGTTGACAATTCAAGTAGTTTTCAATTTCTAGGAATGGGAATAACCCTGATTTGTCCAGGAAGTAAACTTTTTTTGCATGTTGTTCATGAATGTTTTTTCTCAGTCTTTCTCCCCTGCAAGATGTTGTTACATGACCTGAGTACTTAGCATACCTTTGTTACTGCTAGACAGTGATCCTTAGCTTGAGCCAAAACATATTGTTCTTGTCAAAATGAGCCGCTAATGCTTGTTTTGCCTACTGGCATCTAGGATTTTGCAATGGGGAGAGGATAAACGGTTTGATGATATGCGCAATAACTTGGGAAGATTAGCAGTCTTCTGGATTTTTCAGGTATCTTTTGCAACTCATGTTCGACAATTACATCTGGTTAAGTGGTCATGTCTTTTCTCAAGATAACCTCACCAGGCCTTCTATCCTGATTTGGGCAGGCTGTCTGGGTTTGGACTGTCAGCTTGCCCCTTACAATTGTGAATGCAAGTGACAGAAACCCCTCTATTGAAGCTCAGGATATCATTGGCTGGATAATGTGGTTGATCGGGATATGTATGGAAGCGACAGCTGATCAGCAGAAGCTCATGTTCAAGAATTCTCCAATCAACAAGGGAAAGTGGTGTAATGTGGGTCTTTGGAGTTATTCCCGCCACCCAAATTACTTTGGGGAGGTTAGTCAATTCACTTTGATTACTATTGGTATATAGGGTGTCTATAAATTTTTTTACTTATGGTTGGCCTGATTTAATATATGGATCTAGCTACCATTCTTCATGTGCAACAAATCTGTTGCTTACCCTCTCCATCCTGGTTTCCTTTCCCTAGGGTGCACTCAACATTAGTCGAAACAACACGACATACATGATACATATGCTTCTTGTAGTGGTTTAGGATACAGTTTGGAAAAGCTGATTTATTTCTAAGGAAGAAAGACCCAACCCAAACAGACCTAACATGATTTACTAGTGGCATTTGAGGTGTCATCATTGGCCAATGGCTGCAAATTGTAACAATATTTGAGGTTCAAATTTCCACTGAGATAAGCTCAAACTCGAAACTTCACAAGTTGACCAGTACAACTGATATGCTTGTATACTAAGGTTGGCTGGCATAGTTGATGAGAAAATGGTTTGATTTTAGACAAAGGTAAGGTGCAGATATTAGATAAAGACATAACTTGCCTACAGAAAGACAGGAAAGAATATTAGAGAGAAGCATATTGTTCAGAATAATAGTAAAGAAAAACATAAACAAATGAAAAAGCTACAGCTTACAAATTAGTTTAGAGCAAGCACTTTTGTGCACAGGCTAGGTTTTAAGTGAAAGCCATTTACTGATGGAGTTTGTTTATATCTTTTAGCCATGTAATTGTACAAAAAGAAAGAAAGAAAGTAATTTCTTCTCTAGTCTCATCGCTTCATCGGTAGAAACAAGACAAGGAGCCAAATCTCGATAGAAGAAAGATCGAGATTCGTCAAAGACAACATCTCGTGAGATCCTAATACGTCGAGCAGAAGGATTGTAGTAGCGATAACCCCTATGCTCAGAACTATAAGCAAGAAATACACACTCCACTGACTGAGCCGACAGTTTGGTGTGCTCACGAGGCTATGTCAGGACAAAATAGGTGTAGCCAAAAATACGAAGGTGAGTGTACTAGGGGGCTCGAGAATAGACACGCTCTATAGGACTGACATCCTTAAGAGCAGTGGAAGGCTGTATATTGATAAGATATACAACCATAGAAGTAGCCTCAACCAAGAACTGTGGTGGAACGTGAGAGGCAAGCAGAAGAATGCGGGCAATCTCAATCAAGTAACGATGTTTGCCCTTGGTAACCCTATTCTAAGTATGGGCACCAGGACAAAAAGACTGGTAAATAGTGCTTTGCTAAGAAAGAAACTGTCTAAAAACGCTAGAACAGTATACGTCAGCAGAATCATAACGAAAAGTATGAATAGAGGACTCAAGCTGAGTACAAAACATCATTGCAAAGCTATGATAGATAACAAGAAACAACGATTAGACATAGGAAAAAGTCATGTAAAGTGGGAATAATCTTCAATGAAAATCACATATAATTTATGCCCGCCTTTAGAGCAATAGGCACAGGTCCCCATACATCTGAATGAATTAAATTAAAAGGACGAGAAGACAATAATTCAGTAGAATGATAAGAAAGTTGTGGCTACTTGCCCAACTTACAACCCTGACAAGACATGGTCGCGTTAACAATAACACGTCCAAAAACACCCTGACGAACTAATGAAGAAAGGCGGGACCCACACAAGTGACCTAAACGGTGATACCACTGTGCAAAAACTTGGTGGCAGCAGTGGCAGTGAAGTTAGACATGGTGGTGATAGGAGCAACTAAGGTGGATGAAAGGTGGAGGTGGTTGAGGATGTAGAAACCCTGATAATCCCTACGATGTCGGTCAGTCTCAAGTACCGTTCCTATCTGTCGATCCCCGATGAAATAGGTGTGAGAGTCAAAACCAACTCTACAGCCGAGATCAGTGAGCTAACCCACCGCGAGAAACTGCATGGTAAGCTGGAAAACATGGGAAACAACTAGAACAGAAAAGTTAGTAACAAAAGAGTGCCCTAACAGCTGACAGACAGAGGAGTACTATCAGCTGTCTGAACAGAGATAGAAAAAATAGGAGGTCTTACTGAAGTGAGAGATGTGAAGTCCTGTGTCATGTGAAAAGAGGCACTAGAGTCTAGAACCTAAGAGGCATCTGGAGGAGACGTCTGAGCTAGACTGGCAGAACCTACTATGGATCGTCCTCCTATGGAGGAAGGGCCTCCTTGGATCGTCCACCTCAACGCCTTTTCCATTTCGCTCAACTCTAGTAGTCGTGCCCGAAGTTGTTGCAAAAGTTGCACTGAACCCTAGTTGGTGCAAAAACAAGAGTAGAAACGGGCGCTGGGAGGCGTAGTCGAGCGGAAGGCGGCAAGCACGGTCGAAAAGCAGTTGTCTTTGTTAACTAGCGCAAGCTTCTCACCAAGCATCAAAGAACCTTGGCGACAGTCGGTCTCGGTGAGTGGCTCAATAGTTGAGCCCTGACAGGCTCAAACTCCAGGCGAAGACGACAGACGAAGTTATAAAGGTGAAGGTAATCACGATCCACCTTCTGCACTTTATGACACCCTGGCAAAGTGGAGAGGCTAGCTCGTTCAGCTGGTGCCAAAGACTAGCCAAGGCTTGGAAGAAGTTTGGTATCGTTCATGCAACTACTCTCAGATCTGACGAGTGAAACGCAGACCAACAATATCTGGCTGGATAGAGTTGTCGACACTGACCACTAGGATGGCTCGAACACGGGTCTCATCAGCATACTAGAGCTCAAAAGCGTCTATGCCATACTGAAATGCCTCATCAACAGCACCTGCAGTAGCCTTGCTTCCTTCTTGGTGGCCTCATCTTTTGCAAGGGTGTAGAAGTACGCTATCTGGGAGGATGTTGAACTGACGATGGCGGACAAGGTCGAGCACCAATGACCCTAGAGGTGGAGACTATCGAGCGTGACCTCCATGAGTGAAGACCACAAGCTATAGTTTGTCCCAAGGAGCTTTGTTTTTGAGAATCAGATCGCAGCTGATGGAACAAAGGCTATCGGTAAGCGGCACTGTATGGCATGACGACCAAAGCAACAGTCTAACAAGCAGTCCTGGATGGCGCAGTGGTTAGATCAACATTTTTTCCCTTTGTTAAATTTTTTGGAATAAAATAGCTTTTATAGAAATCGGATTGGTTTATGTAGAATCCGATTGGTTTTTGTAACACCGGAGCGTTCGATCCAGCGGCCTTGCAGGCGGCGACTTCGGCAAGTGAACGGCTCCGGCGGGTGGCGGCTCCGACGTTTGAATGGCTCTAGTGGGCGGTGGCCTTCTCGCAGTGTCGTGCAAGATTGGCGCACCTACAAACGACAGCAACGACGGCCCGATCCAGCTGAAGAAGGCGGTGGCTGTGGCAACAGAGGCGGTGGTGGTAGCGGTTGGGGTTTGAGGCAACCCGATCCGGCCGAAGGAAACGACGGCTGTGGTGATGGAGGCGGCGGTGGCAGCGGCCGGGGCGGCGGTGACCTTGGGCTGGGCGGCGGTGACAGGCTGGCAGTGGAAAGAGCTAGGTTAGTGCCCTAGACTCTGATACCATATTATAAATATTGTATATATATTAATAAGGTCCAATTAACTGTATATACAGTGAGTATAAGAGGATATTAAAAGAGAATATGCTATATACATATAAAAAAATACAAAAGAAATTCCTATTCTAACAACGTCGATGCATGCTGGTTACGTCCTTATGAATTTCGAATGCTAGCACATTATATTCTTCATACACCCAACCGTTTAGGGTATAGATTCTGTGCACTTTTATATGGAATTTTGAACAAATCCTGGCATATGTTTAACAATTTAATTTGATGCAGATATTCCTTTGGTGGGGAATATTTGTAGCATCAACCCCAATTCTCTCAGGAGCTGAATGGCTTGTAATCCTGGGACCTATATTCCTGACACTCTTGCTTCTTTTTGTTAGTGGAATCCCACTTCTTGAGGTTAGCCTCTATTCTTGTGCATTCAAAATCCATCGCTAATTTGCTATATCACTTGCAAAATACTAATGCATTCTATCTTTTATATCTCTATGTGAAGTCATCTGCTGATAAGCGCTTTGGTCAATCAGAGGAATACCGTGTATACAAGAACACTACAAGGTAAGCAGGCATTGTTATACTGGTCATATTCAGATCCCTCTCCAATAACTTCTTTGTAACAGCAGAGTAACTTCTTTATGTGTTGGTTGTTCTCTGCAGCCCTCTTATCCCATTGCCACCTGCACTGTATGGAGCCCTGCCTGCATGGTTCAAGGCAGCTTTCCTTATTGAGCTCCCCCTGTACAATCCTGGGCCGGAGCGTAATCATGTCAGTTGAGTGACGAATGTACATTGTTCTGCTGATCTTAAGTAATGTAAATGTATAATTTATAGCCCTCCGAAGTACTTTGTTATTGTGGATGAGCTATTCTTTTCCCTTAGATTATAAGGGTTTACAGTAAAGTTTATCCATATGCATCTCCCAGGATGTTCAAAAGCGTATATTGTGTTTACTGACAGTTCCATTTTTTCCCGCCCCTTCCGTTTCCATGTTCAGATGATTGTGAAACGTGCATGTGTTAAAACTAATCAGGTTTGAACCGATAGTGAGCATATGTAATTCCATCTGTTATATAAGCTGTGGTCTACTCTGTTCATATATATCTGGTGATGTAGCTATCTAATATTAGAATTCTGTGGGGATTTTGGAGGAAATTTAAGAAATATCCTGCAAAATTCCGGTGAAAACCCTGCATTTCTAATGGAACCATAATAAGAAATCAGTGTGCACTTAAAAAACTCTTCACTTCTTTGAGAGATTTAACCTGCAAATCCAGCTGCAAAGTTGTATGCAGGCAGCTAGCTACAGGCCGGTAATGTGGCCAAGCTGCCAGATGCCTGTAGTATCGTCCAAACACCAGTACAACGCGACTAAGAACACAAGCTAATTTGTTTACTCGCATCTAGAGCCTCACGCCGGCGCGATGGACACCTTGTCGTGTTGGGTTGATCTCAGGCTAACTGCCTGAGATATTTCAGGGGGACTTAGTCCACCCACGCGCCTTGATCGGAGGCGGTTTTCTAACCAACTTGGTCACGGTCCCGGCCACCGAGTGCAGTATATAACGGGGGTTTTCGGCAGGGTCAGTTTACGGTTGTTCAAGCCCCCGAAAATCCCAAACATGTCCGATCTCTCACGAGCACTCAGGTGGGCGAAGACCGGAACCCGTCCGCCCGCGACCACGACTACAGCGACGCCGGCCGACCTTCTTCAGCACCGACTCCGGCTGACACCCTCACTGCCGCAACTCCTCTTCACCTACCGACCCCCACAACACCTTTATGGCGACTTCTAATGGTTCGGGTATGTTCTTGATGCTTCCGCTTTTAGTATTATTTTGTGTTCATGCTTCAAGTCTAGGGTTAAGATTAATGCTCATGTTTAAAGGCTTAGATTAATTATAACATTGGTATCAGAGCCTCCTAGACTCGAACCATGAACCCTAGAAATTTTGTTTTTTTTTTTATTTTTGCTCGGTTAGCAATTAGAAGGAGGGGAGGGGATTCACGAAATTTCGAAGAAACACTAATGGAATCCTCTTCACCCGAACCTTAGATCTCAGAAATAAGAACAAAAAAAAAAGGAAAAAAGGGGAAATCGGGGAACCGGCGGCGTGACTCACCAGTCCTCGGCCGCCGCCGACCTAGGGCGCGCCGACGCTGCCGCTCCGGGTGCGCCGACCGAGGGCGCGCCACTTCTGCCGCTCGGGGCCGACGCTCCATGTAGTGCCGCCGCTCGGGCCGCCGGTGCTGTCCTCATGGTCGCCGCTGGCGCCGCTCCGTGCGGGCCACCGAGCGCATGCGCCGCCGCCGCATCTCCCTCCCGTGCGCAGCCGCTCCTCGCGGGCCGCCGCCATCGCGTCGTCGCTTTTCGCCCGGGAGCAAGCGCCGTCGCCGCTCCGTTTTTCTCGCGTGGGGAACAGAGGAAATGGGTTAGGTTTAGGGTTTCGGGGATTTTAAGTCGCCCACAGCGCGATCTCGGCCGTCCGATGAGATCGGACGGCCATCAGTTTATAGGCCGGAAAATCTGTTTGGGCCGGCCAAATCTCGGCCGTTCGATCGCATCCAACGGTGCGCACGTGTAGTGGGCTGCGGGGCATTTTTGGGCCGCGCCAATGACTTGGTCCGGCTGCGCTTTTCGCCCATGCGGAGGCTGGCCGAAATTTGGGCTGTGCCCGTGCGTGTGTGGATTGGGCCCCGTGCGCGTTTTCGGCCGCATTTTATTTTGAAGCCAAATTTTCAGCCCAATTTTTCTTTGGGGCTGATTTTTCAGACCAAATTTTGTTTTAAGGCCTATTTATGAACAGAAATTTTATACTTTTATATTTCAGTGCATTTTCTTTTGTTTTACATTTATGCACTGTTATAATTTTAATTTTTTTTGTTTTAGTATATATTTTAGTGCACTGTTTTAATTAGTTAAAATGATTAAAATTATGATGTATCATTACCATATTTTGATGAATAATCTCAAATTTAAATTGAACCAACGGGATATTTAAATTTGAGACTTTATGATTAATTTTGGCATTATGTATACATATGGTTATATTCTGACCAACGTCGTTTATAATCATATGTCGCCAACGGGATATTTTAATTTTGAGAATTTATGCTTAGTTTTTGGCATTATGTATACATATGATTATATTCTGACCAACGTCGTTTATAATCATATGTCGCCAATGAGATATTTTATTTCTGAATTTATGCTTAGTTTTTGGCATTATGTATACATATGATTATATTCTGACCAACGTTGTTTATAATCATACGTCGCCAATTAAATATTTTAAATTTTGTGATTTTATGTTCAAACTTTGGCATTATGTATGCATATGATTATATTCTGACCAACGTTGTTTATAATCATATGTCGCCATCGAGATATTTAATTTTAAGATTTTACGCTTAAATTTGGCATTATGTATTCATATGATTATATTCTGACCAACGTTGTTTATAATCATATGTTGCCATATATAATTAAGTTCTTTTCATTTTCTGCCCAACGGTGATATGAATTTGAACTGTATATTATTTTGCATGTTATTAATCAGACCAACGTAGGGTTAATTACATGCAATATATATTTATGACATTTCTATTTTTGCCCTGTATATTGAAATTCAGCACTTAATGTTTCAACGTTGCCGCCACTATTGATAATATTGAGCAACTCACGGGGAGTAATTTTTCCTCGTGGGGAGAGCGAATTTATGTTGTCCTTGGAGTTTTAGACCTTGATTATGCCCTAAGAGTAGACGTTCCCGTTCCCCCCACCGAGGGTGAGGAAAATTTTGCTGCAAAAAAGAAGATTTATGATGAAAATACTATGAAATGGGAACGATCTAACCGCTTGTCACTTATGATTATGAAAACCTCAATTTCAGTCATGATTAGGGGAGTAATTCCCAATTCTGAAAAAGCTAAATATTACATGGCTTCAATTGAGGACAAATTTAAAGGTTCAACTAAAGTTTATGCCAGTACCTTAATTCAGAGGCTCTTAACCTCTAAATATGATGGGTCTGGCAGTATTAGAGAGCATATCATGATGATGACTGATATGGCAGAAAAACTCAAAGGGATATGGACATGGCAATTTCTGATAGTTTTCTAGTTCTTTTTATTATGACATCACTCCCTTCTGAGTACACAGCCTTTAAATTTAATTACAACACTCAGAAAGAGAAATGGAGCATTAGCGATATGATCGCCACGTGTGTCCAGGAGGAAGAGAAAATAAGAACAGAAAAGAAGGATTTTGCTTTTAATATCGGTGGCTCTCATAAAAGGAAGTTCCAAGGGAACTTCAAATCTAAGAAGAAGCTGCATTTCTCCTCTAACTCAGATAAATCGGGGCCTAGAGTGCACAATGCACCAAAGCCTCATATTGCTTCCGCTGCAACATCTAAAGATAAGGAGAATGCCACTTCTGCAAACAACTAGGGCATTTTTAGAAAAACTGTGTAAACTTTCTTAGTTTTAATGTATTTCTATAGACAATAAATGTATTAATTTTAATGGTGATGGTCTTGACAAGAAAAGCTATATATGCTTCCTCTTAATTACTCCCCTGTATCTTTAGACTAATGATGAGACTTCTTCGAAATTGTGGCACTGTCGTTTAGTCCACATTTCGAGGGGGAGAATGTAGCGTCTCATTAAAGAATAAATTCTCCACCTTTTAGATTTCTTTGACTCGCACCACTCGACCGATTGCATTAAAGGAAAATAAAACAAATATAGAAGGGAACTACTCACAGTACAGGACTCTTAGAATTAATTCACAGTTGATGGTTTGATTCTTTCATCACATTCACTGATGATATTGATATTTGTGGTCCTTTTCCTGTGACATCAGTGGATGTTTTTGATTCTTTCATCACATTCGCTAATGTTTTCTCCCGTTATGTTTTTTTTATTTTCCCCATTAAAGATCGCATTGAATCACTCGACAAATTCAAGATATTTAAGGCTGAAGTTGAAAATCAGCACAATTTAAGAATTCAAGATATTTAAGGATGAACTAAAGTCTATAAGCACTAATGATGTATGAGAATTAGTAGAAATTTGACGAGTCAAAACAAGAGGTCGTAATGGGTCTATAAAATAAAACATGACTCTAAGGGAAATATCGAAAGATTCAAAGCAAGGCTTATAGGAAAAGGCTTTTCACAAAGAGAGGGAAGTACTATAATGACGTCTTTTCTTCCGTCTTAACTAAAGATTCATTCAGAATTGTTATGCCACTTGTAGCTCATTATGATTTAGAGCTGCATCAGATGGAAGTTAAAACGGCATTTCTTAATGGCGACTTGCAAGAAAATATTTATATGGCCCAACCGGAAGTTTTTGTCGTGGAAGGCAAGGAGCATATGAGATGTCGACTTAAGAAATCCATTTATGGCTTAAAATAAGTGTCGAGGCGTTGGTATCTCAAATTTTGATAAAATCATAAGAAGTTTCGATTTTATGGAAAATAAAGTTGATAACGCATGTATATTAAGTTCAAGGGAGTAAATTCACCATCTTAGTACTTTATGTGGATGATATCTTATTGGCTAGCAAGCGATAAGGATATCTTGTTTAAGACCAAGAGATTTCTTTCATCCAATTTTGATCTCGGTGATGCCTCTTATGTTCTTGGCATTGAAATTCACCGAGATAGGTCTAAAGGAATATTATGTTTATCTCAGAATGCATATGTTGACAGAATACTAAAGAAATACAATATGAATAAGTGCTCGCTCACCGCTCCTATTGTTAAGGGTGATAAGTCCGGGACATTTCAATGTCCATGGAACCAATTTGAAACCGATCGATAAAGTCGGTTCCTTATGCTTCATTGTCGGAAGCATCATGTATGCTCAAGTTAGTACATACGATTTTGTTTTCAGAACCGGATGCTTGGCGATATTAGTCAAATCCGAACTAGACCACCGGAAAGTCGTTGAGAAAGCTTTGCGTTATATGCAAGCTACTAAGTATTTCATGCACACATATAAGTTTTCGATAGCCTTGATGTTATTGGTTATTTGATTCGGACTTTGCGAGATGTGTTGATACTAAGAAATCCACGTCAGTTACATCTTCACACTCACGGAGGAGCTTTTTCGTGGAAAAGCTCTAAACAAACCCTACTGGCGTCTTCAACGATGCAAACCGAGTTTTGTGGTATGTTATGAGGCTACCGGCAGTCAGTATGGCTTAAGAATTTTATCCGGGACTTAGAGTGGTAGACAAGATCTCTAAACCACTCACCTTATATCGCGATAATGAACACGCAGTCTTTTATGCAAATAACAACAAGTCAAGTGGTGTCGCCAAACACATTGACATTAAGTATCATGTTGTGAAAAGATAGAATCCAGGATCAAACCATAAGTATCAAGCATATTAGTACTAAGTTAATGCTTGCGGATCCGCTTACTAAAGGCTTACCACCCAAGATTTTTGTAATTATGTTCTTAGGCATGGTTTTATTGGAAAGCCTCGATTCGGATAAAAGGACCTTTAAACAAACCAACTCCGTTAAGAATAATGAATAACCATTCTAAGATATAAATAGTACGCTATAGGTACCGAGGTTGTATGGTACTTTATTGACTATACAACACATTGCCTTGGTGTCTTTGTTTTATCAAAGGATGGACTTATGATGTTAGCCTTACGATCAAAGGGAGAATGTTGGGTTGATCTCGTGCTAATCGCTCGAGATATTTCGGGGACTTAGTCCACCCACGCGCCTTGATCGGAGGCGGTTTTCTAACCAACTTGGTCACGGTCCCGCCACCGAGTGCGAGATATAACGGGGTTTTCGGCAGGTCGGTTACGGTTGTTCAAGCCCCGAAAATCCCAAACATGTCCGATCCTCACGAGCACTCGGTGGGCGAAGACCGAACCCGTCCGCCCGCGACCACGACTACTGACGACCGGCCGACCTTCTTCAAGACCGACTCGGTGACACCCTCACCGCCGCAACTCCTCTTCACCCACCGACCCCACAACACCTTTATGGCGACTTCTAATGGTTCGGGTATGTTCTTGATGCTTCCGCTTTTAGTATTATTTTGTGTTCATGCTTCAAGTCTAGGGTTAAGATTAATGCTCATGTTTAAAGGCTTAGATTAATTATAACATGTCGACCTCCACGACGTACTCCAGCGTCGCCCCAGGAGGCACCTGCGCGTCCTCTCCGAAGTCGGCGCCGTCGTCGCCGAAGCCGAGGCTCGGCGGGACCACCACCCGCCGCTTGCCACCGGCCTTCATGGACCGCAGCACGTACTCGACGCCCTCGCACATCCCCCTGGTGTATGGCCTGGAGCCCATGACGAGAGCTAATGGCCTCTTGCCGTCGCCGAACGTGTCCACGAACGTCTCGCCGCCGCCGGCCAACCGCCCCTGCAGGTCGATCACCACCAGGTCCCCGGGCCGCGGGACGTCGCCGCCGCCGACTCGCATCTCGTAATACCGAATTCCATTGGGCAGAACGACCTCCTGCTCTTGCTCCACATCCCTGAAAGCAAACGAGACGTGCAGCGCGCAGACAAAGACGACGGTTAAAACCGGACGGTGAAGACAGGAGAAAGAAGCGCTCGGGTTAAAGAGTCCTGCACTGACTTGGTGTTGGCCTGCTGTTGCGCGACCTCGAAGCGGGTCTTGAGCTGCTCCGACACGACGCCGATGGCCAGGAACCCGACCCACGCCAGCCCGGCTCCAATCCCGAACCGCCGAGTCAGCGACGACGCGACCCAATCCGTCGAGTCCGCGGCCGCCGGCGCGCGCTTCGGCCTCGCCGCCGGTGCCGCCTGCGGCTGCGGTGGCTGTTGCTCGGGTGGGGGCTGGGAGCTGGGCGGGCGCGACGACTGCGCGCACGAGAGGTGCGGCTTGGCGACGGGGCGGGCGAGGAAGGCCGGGGAGCTGCCCAGGAAGGTGGCCATGGTAGCTCTGTGTTTCTTGCGTGATTGATAGGTGAGAAGCAAGCTGGGAAGATGGAATAGGATATGTAGGTTCCTCTTTTCTTCCTTTGCTTTCCGACGTTTTTGGGATTTTTGGCTATGTTTTTCTGCGTTTCTTGGACTGAAATGTGGCCACACGCTCGCGCGTGACTGCACGGAGTCTTATCCAGCCTTCTGTTATCTGCTCTGTTTGCTTGTGGGCACGTGCTGATCCTCCGAGGGCAGTACTAGCTGAGCTGACGGCTTCAGTCCTCGGTTCACTAAGAACGGCGGAGACACAAGAACACAACGCCGCAGTAAGATTCTGTGCCACACAAGGCAAGGCCGATCGTAACATTTTCATCAGGGTGAGAGAGTTCAAAATTAGCATGCTGCTTCTAGAATATTTTTAGAATAATCTTTTTTATTTAAAATTACAGAAATATACTCGGCCTAAAATTTCTACAGAAATGATTTTCAGCCCCCTAACTGTTAGGCGTCTGAAACCTGTCGCCTAACGAAAGAGCGACACGTTGGCAATAGTTGGACTGTTAGACGATAAGTCCCGGTCGCCGAACTGTCACCCAATAGTTGGGCGACTGCAGGTCCAGTCGCCCGATAGTTTGGCGATTGCCACCTCAGCCCATTTTTTGCGTAATTGGCCTCCCGACCGCCCATGAAGGTAAATGACAATTATTATAGGTAAGTAAGGTTTATCAAAATTTGTTTGTAAGTTTCATTTTTTTTAAAAAAGACATACAATATCGGTTGATTCATTTGTAATTTTCGTAGATTATGAATGATACAAAATATATTAGATTCGCAATAACATTTTGCGATCGTCGTATTTTGTTGTAGTGCAAGAAATTTTATGAAATTTTTTTGAGGATGATTGAGATAGCAACGATTGGTTAGTATGACGGTAAGTGATATTGTGATGCAATCGGGGATTCATACATGGAGGATAACTTGTTTTTATGTTGTTGAATACCTTGGTACACGAAAAATTGAATACGAAAACACTACGAGATGTAAGAATTAAAATAGACTTCATAATAAAGCTGGGAATAATACGACGATGGTTTGGTTACGTACATAAGAAACAACATCATGCACGATGCAACAAACCAAAATATTTCTATGATATATATATGCGCCTTTTTGGAATGAAAATAAATTCAACTTTCGGGGGACTAGTGCGGAACAGCCTGACCTACTGCATGGACCAGGCCCATTTTCCCTTCCTTACGAACTTGACGTTGAACTCCTCGACGGTCTTTTTGGCCTTGGCCGTTACATATAATATGTAATTCTATGTTTTATATATGTACAGAAGACTGTAGAAAAATTATAATTTTTTGTTGCACTTATTGGAGACATGATCCACCTCAAAGGCGATGGCGGTCAAAATGTATCTAACAAGCTCAAACGAAGGCAACTCACACGTATATCTCTCTGCAACATCCTCGTAAACATGTATAAGCCCAATTTGATTTCTAAATAGAATTAGACATATATAGTGTAGTAAAATGCTTTTTTAGGTATATAATCCATTATAATTTTATTTTTATGTGAAGCATATAAATAGAGTACTGAATATCTCCTACCTATTAGAGATAACTCCCTAACACCTAGCGGATAATCAATTTCGTAGTCTGTGGGGCCCAGATTTGTGACTACATCGGTGATATCTTTTTTAAAACAAAGTTGACATGTAAAATGTAGTTCGCGTATAATTCCTGATACACAAAAAACATATGAAAAAGAATAACATACTAATGATTGAGCCCATCGGGCTATTCAAGAATTCGGAGAAAGAGTTGACGGTCCAAATCGATATTCTAAAAATCTACAATCCAAGAACATGTATTATGTATTAAAATTCAAGTAAAACAGTACACAAAAATGAACGAATTGATCTGGGTCGCAAGTTACTTATAGCCAAGCGCCTGAATGACGTATGGATTTATCATCAACCCGTTTTTTTTTTTTGCAAGGAATAATCTATATTATGGAAATAATTGTATGGAAACAAGCGCGTATCTTTAACATGTTTTTGCATGGAAACACTATACTGTATGGAAACAGGTCAGCTGATATTTGACTTTCATGTCGGCTGTTTCAATACGGTAGGTTCTATCTTCACCATTTTTTTTTTGAATGGAAATAATGTAGCTTACGAAAATAATCATTTGGAAACAGGCATGTATCTTCAGCAGGTTTTGGCATGAAAATAATGTAGCGTATGGTGCAGGTTGTTTCCATACGTCATATATTTCCATACGTCATCTAAACTAATGCCATACCAGCGGGTCTACGAAGATTTCCACTTGTTCACAGGACTCTAATTTTAAGATTTGTCACAGTGGCCATGTAGCCATTCAGACCAGCAGCTAAGATGTGATAGCATACATGCCCGAGAACCTACAACCAAAAATTAAGAGATCATACAGCATAACAAGATGGCACACAAAATAGTGAAGTGAGCTCGAACTTACATAGGCACAATCACAATCGAACTTTTGAGGGCAGGGCACTTCTGGCTTGGTAGCAAAAAAAGTGGAGAACAGTTCTTATCGTACAAGTGAACTTTGAAAAATTCATACATGTTAAATCAGTATTCCTGGGGATATCTACAGCATGCTTACCAGACGTTTGCTAATTTCTGTTTCAACTAATTGAGCTAGAAGCTTCTCAGTCTCAATCTGCACAGATAGGCGTATAAAGTTGCTGTCAGAAAAAATATACAACAAAAAAATCAGCAAAAATCACAAACTGAAGTGCTACAGTACATGAGAAAGTTGAGCAAAGTCGTCAGATTCAGGATGGAGAAGAAGCTGCATGACAGAAACAACAAAATTGAAGAAACATAATCTTAAAACTATGGACTACTAAATACTAAAAAAATATGTACCTGCTTCCTAATAAATGGAGGCAAAAATTCAGAGAGTGCAGAAGCCCAAGGTGAAAGATGTGAAGAGATGTTCTCAACGGAAACACCTTTATCATGTAGCCCATGGAATTCCTAGAAGAACTAGCTCAGTTCAGTAAAGCTTTGAATGGAAACCATGAGTCCTTCAGGTACTGATACTGACCTGAAGCAAAGCATACAGTTCAGGAATACTCTCAACAAGGCCCTCAGGAATAAGAACAACATCATGATATTTATCTGCACAAGATAATATGACCATCAGGGAAAAATGCAACTGCATGATATTTATGTTCACAACATGAATACCAACAACTTGACACCACAGTATCACATATCTGCTTTTACTCTAAAAAATTGTAAGTTTTGATGCAGCAACCTCCTCGCCAAGGATAACCTGAGCATGATTCCAATCAAATTAATATGAGTGAATTTTGTTCAAATCATATTAATGTGAGTGAATTTTATATTAATATAATGTCGCGGATCTTTTTTCTTTTCTGTAAGCACGCTTTCTAAGTAGGTATTCTGCTTTTTGTTGGGCCTGACATTTGAGCTTACCGTTGACCCTCACGACAACGCTTAGTTGTTTGCAAATCTGTTATACAAACGGGAGTTGAAATTCGTCCCTAACGATATATACCAAATACGGAGAAGGCAAAGAAGAAAGGTTGACCCTCAGATGGTGGAGTTACATGGGTTGTGATGGGGTTTGGTGATCCTTCATTGTCAACCTGTCCATGTTTCTAACCTTAGATTCGACGCACGAGCTGTCTCTATACATGCGTGTGTGTTTAATTTAATAGGAAAAATACGTGGCTCCACTCTGGACCACATCTGTGTACGTGTAGAGTGTGGCCATTAGTCATAAGACAGGAGTCACGAGTACCATACAAGCTGGACGGTTGCAGCACGACAAATATATATTGCTAGTTCTGTAGCAAATAAAAATCTTGACTCTAACAGTAGTGTTACGTACTGTAGCATGGCTACCGCCAAATGACACGAGCGGTTGACTTGAACCAATGGTTTTCTAATGTTGGACGTCTCAGAAGTTCAGAAGGCAAGGCATTGCCGCATTGTATTGGCTGGGTTCTCTGGCCTTCATACTTAGGTTTTTATTTTTTGCCACAGTAACTAGTTTTTAAATAACATGTCTTTTTAAGATATTATCTACTAGTCTTTAAATAACGTGTTTTTTTAAGATATGATCTACAAATTAATTATAGTAGATACTGTACCAATTTTAGTTATATCGGGTAAAATCTTATACAATTGTTCCTTTCTTCGTACTCTCTTGTGCGAATAGATAGAATTCAATAGCCAGAAATCTCATTAAGCTCAACAACCTCTTACCATTCCGCTGGAGCGAACCAGCGAGCAGCTCTATTTACCGCACGTGTTGTCTAGGCTTCCCACACTCCACATGCAAACCACACTAGCAGGAGGTAGGCACAAGCAGTGGAGCCTCGTGTCATACTAATAGAACTTGCATTAGGCCTCGCTAAGTTGGATTGAAAAGCTGTGGTTTATAATTAAAATTACACTGTAACGGCTGAAATTTTACTGTAGCTGAATATGGCTTATTTGACGTAATTAAATTTAAAAAGTTTTAAAAATAGAAAAAATATGCTAGCTCATCACAGACAACGCAAACGAATACGGGAAAAAAACCGACAAAAAAACTAAAAATTCAGAAAAAGACAAAATTTATGAATAGTAAAAAATAAATCAGAAACTAAAACTGAAACGAATAGGGCTTAATCACCCATGCTTAAAGCTAAAGCAAACCAAACATCCTTGGCGTGTCTGTTCGGTGGATGCGACGCAACTCAAACTGTTCGTCCCTTCGCAATCGAAGTACGCATATGACATGTCATGTCGCTTACATGTGGGCCCTCAACAAGAACGGTACGAGTACTGACTGATCTATCCGGACTAGGCAGCAGCTGGCTGTATGGCTGTATCCCATGGCTGTATCCCATCAAGAAGCTAACAAACCAAGCTTTGATCCATGCAAGAAGCTGTTCTTGTCAAGCTAGCAGCAGTGGTAGTACTGGAATACTACAAAAAGATAATGCACAGTACAACAGGTCTCATTCATGCATAGGCAACATCACAACATGGTAGGGCAGGTCCACCCAACAGATTGTTTGGTGAGCTGCATCCATGCAGAGCTGGGTGACCAACTTGGTCATCTCATGACTTCTGACAGCTAAACCAATCATGCATGCCTGTTGCTTTCAGGGCATAATTAAGCACTCGCATCCATTCTCAAATGAAAAGGAAGTACTAGTAGTATCCCAAATAATAAAAGGAGGAAAGGAAAAAAGAAGCAAAGCACAAGTCACAGCAATGCAATGATCATCAAACAATTATGCTATGCACAATGCACTCAAACACCTTACATTCAGAAAGCCAAAAGCATTACATATACAACTAGAAAATTTACAGGAAAAGAATAAATAGAACAGCTAAAGAAGCCCACTGAGCTGAGACTACCCTTTTTTAGCCTTTTTATAATCACTCTATACCTGGCACCAAAGCTGGCAAAGGCATGTTTCATGTTAATGAATTCCAAAGCTTTCACAAGCCATGATTTCTGCCACAAAACACACCTAATGGTCATGGGGGCGGCTCACCAACCCTCTTGCCCTTGAGCAAAAGTTTGGAACCCCATAAAATGAAACCAAAAATAAAAAAGAGGACATGGAAAGTGGTCCACAAAAACCTTGGACCGTGGAAGGCAGAATTGCAACATGATCTGCCTTCCGATGGCAATGCCGAACCAACTGTAGAATGAGAGCACCAGGAGGAGCCCTTTTCCTCCTGGCATGAGCCAAAATTCTGGCATGACAATACTAGTTAGCAACCTTTTTTCTCATTGTTGTATGGATTTCATCTTGAATGCATTATCCTCGAACATGATCGTGGGGTTCCGCAGCTGATCTGAAACCAACAAACAAGAATTAAGGTTCTGACAGAATTCAATTGGGTTAGAATGTGGTGTTGTTAGGCAGGAATATTTGGTAAAAATATTAGTACTGTGCAAAGGGCATGCGGGGTGCACGGTTCTTTTAGTAAAGCAGTATTTTGTCTATTCATCGTGTGTGGAACTAAATAACTTGTACTAGACTAATTTTCTTAGAACCTAAACAAAAGAAACAATGATTGTACTATACTCCATGTGGAAAAGAAAATTCAGCAAAGCATCACCAATATAAAGTGCATTTTTTTACCTTTAGTTCGTGTAATGATGCAGATAATGGGGCGAGAGATCTCCAGAGTTCCTTGCACGCTGCTCAATCCTTCTCAGGTCCCGAAGGTGCTGCAGGATCTCCTGAAGAAGATCAAACCCCTTGCCTCCTTTGTTCAAAGACCTCACACACTGTTTTATAAACTCCCTGTCTGCCTCAAGAGCATGCAGCCGCTCATGGACTTGATCAATTTCATTGGCAATTGCAAGTTTATCTTGCTCTTTAGAAAGTTCCAACACAACTTCTGCTGAGTGATCTGCCTCAGCATCTTGCTTTGTTAGGAGGACATTCCCATTTTCCACGGTAGCGTCATCAAATAATGGGAGGAGCTTCTTTCCTCTATAGCTTACACCTTTTCTTTTATCATGAAGTTTGAAGCTGCTATCCTCATCAGAGAAACCATTTGAGGCTCCACTTAAATGGTTCTCTGCTGAGACATGCTTGTCCATCTTAATGTTATCAGATTCTTCATCTTCAAGGTCAAAAAGCCTCTCCTCTAGCACTTTGAGCTGTTCAAGTATGGAGAGTCTCTCTTCCTCAAAATCAGCTAGAGAGCCATCAAGTGTAACCAGATGCCTAGCAGTTTCTTGTAAAACAACATCAGTAGGAATACTGCCATTACTTCCATTAAGACCATGGGCAGATTCATCACCTTCATAGAAACTCTGGGAAAGGTCATCACTCTCCTCAGCACTTGATGATGCTGAGGATGATCCATTCTGGTCATCAGCTTTGTGCCTGGACATTTTCCTCCTCTCCTTCGCCTCATAGAGATGAACCTTGTGACGATACAGTTCGAGCTCTCTCTCCAGATCTTGCTTCTCCTTGTCTCTCTTCACAATTAGTTCATTCAGCCTCTGCAGTGCTTCTTGATCATACTCCGATTGCTCTTCCATAAGCCGCTGGTACTGAATCGCCTCCATCTGCATTGCTGCTTTCTGTTCTTGCAAGCGATTTATCATTGCCATGGTCTCATCAGCAGCTATAGCAGCCGCACTCCTCTCATTTTCAAGTTCAGCATATAGGGTGTTCAATGATTTGCGTGCAGCTGCCAAAGCAGATTTTAGTTGATCAACACTCACCAGTTCAATGCTTTCCAGATCAGTAGACATGGTAGCAACACTTGAACCTACAGATTGCGCATCAGAGGTCACTGGTTTAGGGTCGGGCAACTCCTGTATATCACTGATACCTTCAACAAGAATTGGTATATCAGGAGCTCTCTCTTCTTCGATCTCATTACAGTCAGGAGATAATTTGTCTAAGCTTGTTGAAGGTCTATAAGAAATTTGGTGTAAGCTTGGTAGAGCAGCCTCAGTTGGATCAACTTCAATATCATCTGTACAATATTAATAATCAAATTTAAAAAATTAGACAATCATATTAGAGAAGTCAATCAAAAATAAAAATGCAGTGAACTGGTAGAAACAAACAAAGCACTCTTATGATCTTAGCATTTTACCTTTGCCTGTGTTGATGTTGTCATCAAAAGAGTCTATTCCATACTCGAGAACACCAGCCTGTTCAACCTGCTTCTCTTCAGTGTTCTCATTCAAGGTCACAAGAAATTGTTCCCAAGAATCAAGTTCCACAGACTCCAATTCTTGTTTTAACTCAGCCTGTGCAATTTTCTCCTCTTCAAATTCTTCTTCAGCATGCTCCCGGGGATATAACGGTATCGAATCCAATTCCTGATTCAGCTCAGCTTGTTCAACCTGCTTATCATCAGTATTCTCTTTTGATGTCTCGGAGACACACGGCGCAGCTTCCATTAGCATAGAGTCCCATCCATTCTTTGGCTCAGCCTGTTGAACCTGCTCCTCCTCAGTATTTCCATCTGATTTGTCAACAACAAATTCATGCTCCCTGGGATCTGTTGGTGTGTAAAGCAATTCCTTTTTTAGAGCACCCTGTTCAACTTGCTCATCCTCATATATCTCGTTCTCAATAGATATTCCCTGATCCTTGTCTTTCAATCCACTGTCCTCCTCAGGAGCTGCAGGTAATATTTTAAAATCAAGGTGGGTTGCTTAGTAATATTAAATAACCAAAACTATCAGCACAGAACAACTCAAAGGACAGTAAATGACATGAGTTCACTTCTATTTTGTTAAGAGGTCCATTTCATCCTATCAACATTCAGTTAGTTTAGGTCAGTTCTCCTTGTTCTTCCGTTTCAATAAAGGTTTATCAATACAAATATGACAGTAGAGGCAGATGAAAACATGAGCGATAGCTAAAATCTAGCATTCTTTCTCTGTAAAAAAGAGAAAAAGCTAAAATCTAGCATAACAAATGGAGTATAATAGCTGAAACATGAAATCTAGGTAGAAATACTCAATGAACATCTCCAACAGAGTTACATGACAATTTGCAAGATTAAATACTCTATTATACTTTAGCACTGAAGGCAGGCAGACTAAACAGATATGCAAAACGGCAGGTACAATAAATAGATATGCAGTGGAGCAATTGCAAAAGTAGGTGATATTTATAGCCAGAGCATGGGTAAACTGGAATTTCAAGAATTTATTTATCAAAGGAAGAATGTCTTACACTGCTGATCAGCTAAGCCCTCCGCGGTTTCCCATGCTTTTATCTCACTGTCGAATCCATTCTCCATACAAGTCGGCGAGATGACCAAGGCAGCAATCTCTTCATCAATCAGTCGATCAACCATATCATCCACCTTCTCATCATCAGAGGTCACCACAAAGTTCTCTTTATTGGCATTAACCGTGTTCTCTGGCGCCACATGGTCTGGCACCGCCGTCCCATGATCAACTGCTTCCTTCCCTTCACCACCGGATTGAGATGACACCGCAGCCATGCCGACGTCCAACGAGTCAATGGATTCAAGAGGCATCAGCCGCTCAACATTGCCAACAATCTCAGCACACTGAGCTGCCATGACACCAATCGAGTCATCCTCCACCAATGGCTTCTCATCGAAAAGCTCGATCACAGGACCCTCCTTGGATACAAAGACCACGTCTCCATTTAGACTTGCTATGGTCCCTTCCTTGTAGCCACAATCCAGGTCGCGCGCCGCCGGCCCGGGGAGCAAGAAAGACGGCGAGTAGAAGCCGCTCTCGAGCGCCATGCCGCAGCACGCGCAGGCGAGGTCCCGCTCGCCGAGCTCGCTGCGCCTCATCCACGACAGCACCGCCTTCCCAGGCGCCGCCGCCGACGCGCAGTCCTCGCACATGTCCCCGGCGTCCGCGAGCCGCCGGTGCGAGCGGCAGTACCCGAGGTGCGACGGCTCGGCGGCGTGCGCGTCGCACAGCACGCGGCGCAGGGGCTCGGCGCCGCCGCGCTGGTGGCGGGGCTCGAAGAGGCTGTCGACGCCGAGGCGGGAGCAGAGGGCGCACGGAGGCGCCAGGCCGAAGAAGGCGGCGAACCTCGATATGAGGTAGGAGAAGACGCCGTTGGCGAGGAGGAGAGCTATGAGGATCCACTCCAGGAGCGCGTAGGCGAGCACCCGCGCGACCCGGTTGCTCCTCTTGCACAGCGCCGCGGTGAGGTTAGCATCCGACGCCATGGGCGCCTCCGAGACCATCTCCCCAGCTCGGTTCTCTGCAACCGGAGGGAAATGCGATCAAGATGCCAACTTCGCAGCCGGAATTTGCCGTGGAAACCAATAAAGCACAAAAATCCGTGCTTCTGGCACTAAATCCCGCGCCGGCGTTGCTAATTGGCTTGAAACGTATCGGAGAACACGATCGAAATGCGATTTCTAGTGGAACAACCAACCACTCCAAGAAGAAGCCGGTTTCTTGAACAAAACAGAACTCTCCTCAACTTGCTCCTTCCTAAAGCTGAACACCCTCCCAACTACAGCAGATTGCAACAAAGACTGGATTTTTACAGGCGGAATTTGGGATCTTTAACGCGGAGAAGTGGGCCTAGTGATAGTGGCAGAATTATGTGTGCTAGTATTCACAAGAACACAGAGAGGAGGGAGGGAGGAGGGAGGAGGGGAAAGGAGACTGGTGAAAAGCGGATGGACTAAATGGAGGCGTAGGGGAGGGGAGGGAGACTTTGGAGGCAGGGGAAATGAGCTGGGGCGGTGCCGGTGCCCGGTGGTGAGCTAGTACTAGTAATCATCCGCATTATTAAGCCCTAATGGCCGTAATTAAGTAGAGCCTTAGGCACGAAAAAAACAAAGCGGAACGTTGGGACGACGCGGCTATTCTTGTTGGAAAGGTTGATGATGGTATTAGGATCTAATTAAAACATAACAATTTTATTTTAACCTCCTATAAACACTACTGGAATCAGTATAACTCCGCAGAATTATTATAAAATTTCTGGACCTCAGCGTCTTCAAGGGGAAAAAAATACGAAACTGATAAAAATTTGTTGAACGTTTTTTAGGGGAATTTGGTCGATTTTCTGACATCAGAATATGCATGAAGATTCATGCTCGTGTCACCTCCGTCTCCATTATTGGTGAGGTCAACCGTGCCACCGTCGTCTCTATCGTGCATGTGCTTCGACTGAAATCAGACGAAGGTTTACATGATTAAGGTAAAAGGTTCAAAACCCTCAAACTTAGAGGAAGGTTGAGGTGGAGGAGGACCAACGGTGGGTGGTGGCAACACCACCGGGCGAGGGCGATGGGCAGTGAAGGTCGACGGGGACGACAGAAAGAAGAGAATATGAGGAGACGGTGGCAGGATAGGCAAGCACCGTCAATGAAGAAAGATGAATCGGTAATGGCGACGGGGCAGACGGGCGGCGCCAACGAAGAAAGAGAAGGTGGTAGTGCGGAGGAGATGCGGGGAGCACGGCGGAGCACTAGTTGTCCTAGCCGGCACCGACAAGACAGCGACGAAAGAAGCGCCACTGCATGAAGCATTCGAGGGATGTCGACTCGAGTGGATAAGTGTAGGGAGAGGTTGGCTCACTTGGCTATATAGGATGAGAGTAGTGATCTGGGCCATTCAATCTCCGTCTGATGCTCTAAATGTGGTTGATTTATTAAGAGAAATAATTGGAATGTTAATTAGACGCTCCCAAAAAGATAAGCAACGTCATTACCGGATATTTTCCAATGGGCTGGTAGTGGCGGTACTTCTCTTTGTTCATTTTCTGTTGTTACAGTACATAGATTTTCTCGCCGTCTGCTTTTTCCAAAGTCGTTTCGTTCCGATGGCGAGTGACGAGCGAGATCGGCCGCGGCGTCAAGCACGACTTGTGTTAAGCCTTGTAATTTGGGGTTTGTTTTTTTCCTCCGAAGTTGATGATTTTTAGTTTTTGCTATACTACATAACTTTTAAACAGAGTATTTTTTTTAAAACAGAGTCTATAAGTTAAATGATGTATATGTTAAAAGCTCAACATCAGTACCATTCGAAATCGCAAGTGAGTATCTCTTCATAATCTGTACCGTAAACAACCAAAATATAAAAATTTCAGCCAAAATTCATAAGGCACGGCCGTTGTCAAACAGGACGAGTTTTCCTGTGCTGATGATGCGTTTGCGCAAGGACTCTCGAGCGGCATCGGAAAATGGCACGGCGACTTGGTCTCGCGCTACTAGTTTATTACTGTGGAAAATAAACCATACTTTTGTATCCAAAGACGACTGGATCATACAAAAAAAATGCTAGCTTTCACTGCCTCACGATCTGGAAGAACGTGATGGCACTTCTGGAGATCCTGGCGTCTCCTCTTTGACCTGGCTTGCAGCTCGCTCATTACCCAGCCAACTCCTTTGTGCGCGTGTGGGGATTCAGATTGGCGTACTCTGAAACTGTGATAGCACTAGTTCGTTGGTAGTTTAAGGCCAACTGATTTTTTTTGTTTCGAATTCAGCTGGGAAACCTTGACGGTTGAATCTGAGCTGCTTGAATCTGCTGCAGCTATTCTCTGTTTTTGGAATCAGGAATTAGATGTCTGAACCCTCACAAGAAAGAGAAGTGTGTGTCGTGTGAGGAATTAGAAATAAAGTGTGTGCCGTATGAGGAATTAGCTTGGAAATTCCAAAGAGAAATTGACAGCTTCTCCATCCAAGCTCGAGCAAACTATGGCCTAGTTTGAAATACAGGGGATATAAATAGCAGGCAAGGTAAGTTAAGTAGGAGTACATTGTTTTTTCAAAAGTGCTTTACGACATTCGACCGTTTCAAGAAGAAAATTAGTCGAATTTCATACCGTTCGATTTGCATCAAGATTCGTGCTCCCGTCCATCTCCATCTCAGGTGAAGATCTGACGAGGCTCCCGCCGTCTTCTTCTCCCGCCGCCGCTGCCATCAACATCTTCAACGGATGCGTCGAGTTAGGGTTAAGGTTCACCAGTTAGGGTTGAGGTTCACTGGTAACCAGTGGGCTTAGAAGGATGCCTGGTGACGACGGCGGCGGTGGCGTCACCTTAGCCATGGAATTGGAGGAGGACGGCAGCGGTGGCGTCACCTTATCCGTGGGATTGGAGGAGGACGGCGGGGGCGGTAAAAGCCAACAAGCAATTAGGAGGTGGCAGGCGGTGCTGATGAATCTGGCGGCAGTAGCCACTGGAGACAAAAAAAGAAGAGAAGTGGAGGCGATGGCGGGAGGTTGAGATGCGACAAAGGAGAAGAGGAGGTGGGGAGTAATGATGTGAGAGGCGACATCAGTGGGAAGGGTCTCGGCGGAGGGCCTTGTAGGCGAAGGCAACATCGGTGAGGTGACAGGGAGGTGGCACGCTCGGTAGGGAGCCATGGCGGGAGGTGGCAGCGACGGAATAAGTGCTTGTCGGTGCCGGAGGTGGCGTGTGGAGAGGGTGGGAGGCGGTGGTCGGAGGGAGATGGTGGGATTAGGATTTAGGTGTTTAGTTTATATTAGAGATAGAAAAGAGATCTTGGACGTTGAATCTCAATCTGATAGTCAAAAAAATGGATTGATTTTGAGCTGAAGAACAGTCAGTTGATGTATAGATAAATCCTTGTTTTTTTAATAAGTAGGAGTACATGGTTTAAGACAGCAGCACAGATGTTTTGACCAACTGGTGGCTAATCTAACCGGTATAATAGGTCTTGTTGCTAATAGTCACAGTTGAAGTCAGTAGGTATTAATCAATAATATTTTTTCTGTGAGAAAACATTCTTGTACTTCTAAGAGGCACCAGGCAAGAAAAAAACGATCCGTAAAAAAAACTCAAAATACTATTATTTGATACCAATGCAAACGCATATTGCACTCAACTCTAATGGGTTTTGATTTCTAGTTAAAATTATACTGTAGCGACTGTTAATTTTTCTAAAAAAATAAAGTAAAACTGAAAAAATATAAAAAAATGTTATCGTCATGACCATGCAAAAGAATGTGAAAAAAAGAAAAAAAACTGAAAAAAAGCCATGACCCACGGGCGGTTACCGAGGAATTGCAAACCGCTCACGAAGCAGTATTGCTCAGAGAGAGGTATGCTCTGCTAATAGACAATTACTCATTTAGACATGCAAGTACTAGTTTGTTATGGCGTAAAATAAATTGATTTATAACTAAAATTATACTGTAATTGACTGAAATTACATTATAGTTAATAATGACTTATTTGACGTAACTAAATTTAAAAAAATTTAGTTACGACTAGGAAGGTGGAACCCTATACTATGACTGGGACGAGTAAGCACCCACTGAACCAACTAGAAGAGTTCTAGGGTATCAGTCTGTATCTTTTGTTCCTTATGTGTTTGTAATCAAGATCATAACTCTCGTGACAAATGCTGCAATAATAGTACAGTTTATATATTATTGTTGTACCGTGCGACTTTAGTAAAGACTTATTATTCATCAGAACAGTATTCTACTAATTAAGCGAATAATAATTCACACGTTTTAATAGAGTTGTTTTTGAGATAATTACACGGGGCGCCACACCAAACCTCTGATCCAAACGGGGCCTAACAATTCTTGAACCAAACGCCACCTTACATGCATGACATAATTGGGAGGATCCACGGACTGACCTATCGAGGGAATTTTGAGCAAGATCAACAGTAGTTCAAAACCTTTATAAGCAAAGTATAACAAGAGAAGTATATGCCATTGATCATGCACCTTGCTTACAGAGCACCAACAAAATCAGCTATCGTTCTTTTGTCAACAATGTAACAAAACATGTTTGTAAATAGATATCTGAACTATGATGTTTTGTTCAAGTTTCTTTTATAGTAGTATGCTTAGTAGTCTCCTGCATCCAAAATACAACTACATTTCTTTTAAAGAACCAACCTACACCGACTGCTGTAACAAAAAATAGATCTGGATCTGCAAAAACATCATCGCTACCACTGGGAATTAATAATCACTATAATTATACAGAAATATACTCAAGCAGCAACCCAAAAAATATCAAAACGCATTATGCAAAAAGGAAAACATTCGGTTGCGCATATGGGCATGTGCAAACCTTTTGCGAAATCCAAAAATTAAAATGAACCATGGTTCCAAAAATCTCAAAAACTTGTGTGCATGCACTCAGCAAAAATCAGTTCTCCTGGAGCACCATTTTAATGAAAGAATCAATTCACAAGTTACATCACGAAATACTGCTATTCAAACTGACATCCTGCCTGCAATGAAGGGCCTAGTTACAATTTACAAACAACACAACATTTAGAAAGACATGCTTCCGATCAGCATGGAAGCATACACATGTATCAACTATCAAATATGATGTTATTTCTCTAAAAAAGACAAAATTAGCATTTACTCCTGCATTCTTCTAATGTCATGCTGGGATCTAACAATAACAATGGATCTACTACAGTGACAGCAAATGAGCATTGTATTACCATAGATCCATACATCCTAAAATGAAATGAACAAATCAGATTTGAAGTTTCACATCTGCTACCTTTCAGCTAACTATAACATGCTTCAGTTCAAACCAGATACTTAACAACCATATCTATGTTATTGTTAGGTATTGTAATTACAATACACAGGCATTCCGATGTTGGATGGAAGTCATACTAGGATATTGATGCCCACCAGGTATTTTGTGGGGCTTAATTGTTTCTCAGCAGAAATGTAATTGACTCATGCAAGCACCTAAAGCACAATTAAACGTGCCAACAACAACCACCAGCATCACAGCACGCGGCAAAAGAGGCATATTGAAATTTGCTATTCAATGACTATTGGTAAAGACAATGCTTTTGCTGAAAACACAATTTGCTTCTATAAATAAGCTATTGATGAAAACATTGTGCAATAGTAAGCTAAGAACATACAAGTGAGATAGGCTTGCTGCAGACTGCAGACTGATTATTATTGATAAAACAAATTGTATTCATCATAAGTTTCATATTGCATCTAAGGATGTAATCCAATAATTTATCTAATACTCCAACCAACAAGACACTTGGTCAGACTAAAACAAGGCAGATGCTTGTCTACATTGTTCTCTTTCACCAGTATAGGAAGGGGAAAAATCAAACTTGGCTTAAATTGATCACCCAATAAATGTCTTAAAACAAATTAGACTCAAAACACAAAATCTTCATCAAAATGAACTGATCATATCAGCATAATCAATTAGCTAGAACACAAAATTAGAGTATCCTTGCCAGTGACACCAAAATTGCAAGACATCACTGCTCAAGTCTACAGCAGGATCACATGACAACCAAATGAAAAGCCCAAACTTCCATGATATTGATGCATATTGCTAATTTTTGTGCATGAATAGTCTTTATACAGGATTAATATTTCTGATCATGCCAGCATCTTTTGATAAGCTACAACATTTTTTATACAATAATGTTCACAACTCATGCTCAGTATAGCAGGCTGAATTAAGATATTAAGGTGATGCGACAGTACAAATTGCACTAAGGTGGGTTAAGAAAAAGCATTAAGCATAAAAGTGGTTCACAAGGAAACAGAATGACATTCTCTCAAAGCTTGTTACAACAGCTTCTAAGAAGGTGAAATGGAAGCTACAAAGACTAGTTACCATTAACATCAATTAAAAATGATACCAACAGCAGGAGACTATATAAACAATAATGCTGGAATCACATAATATTATGCTGCTGAAATGATTAAACTAAACAACAATATCCATACGGGTGTACATAGACATAAATTATAAAGACCGGCTAAAGCAAGACCCAAAATGAGCGAGGCACTACAAAAGGTCAAAAGCATAGCACAATAACCTAGTTGCTATACAAATGTGGCAAAGGGTGGAAACGCATCACCAAAACCACCAATAGCTCACTTAGTTCCCAGTCGCTGCAGCATCCTCAATGAGTAACCTGAGCCTCCGGCTCAACACATCAAGCTCATCGATTCTCTGTGCCCTCCACCGCTTTGCAGGCTCGCTGTCCTCAGAACTCCCATTGGCCTTTGCCTCCCTCAAACACTCCTCAAATACATCCAGCACGGCATTTGCCATGTGATGCTCACTGCTACATGGCACCACCTTGCAGTTTCCATTCTCATTGCCAACTCCATTATCCCCAATGTTGGAGAGAGCAGCCACAGCCTCAGGCTGCTCCTTCGTGATCCCATCAAGGATGCCGTCGGCTACAAGGGCGGCACCTTCGACATCATAAAGGCGCTCGCTTTCCTGCTCAAGATACATCGTATCCTCGCTGTTCCCATCCGGGCACGCACCTGGAGTGGAGGAACTAATCCCATTATAGTCATGGGAGTTGCTATCCCCCGAGCGAGCCGGGAGCGCGAGCTGGGCAGCAGCACCACCCCGCGGGTTGGCGCGGCGGCGCTTGTTCCCGGACGTGCCGGCGTTGGCCGCGAAGGGCGAGGTGGCGGCGTTGGCGGGGTCCCAGAGGCGGGAGCAGAGGTGGAGCACGTCGCGGTCGTGCGGCGCGAGGCGAGTGGGGTCGAGACCCCTGGCGACGCGCGCGGAGACGTTGCGGAACTTGTTCTTGAGGCGTCGGAGCTTCTCGGAGAGCTGGGAGCGGGTGTAGGGCTGGGGCATGGACTCGGAGAAGCGGTCATAAAACAAGTTGAGGTCGCGCGGGAAGACGAGGCCCTGCGCGCCGCAGCCGAGGAGGCCCTGCAGGAAGCGGAGCTCGTCGGACTCGGACCAGATGCGCTGGAACTTGAACGGCGGCTGCTGCTGTTTGAGGGGGTCGGAGGAGGACGGGGAGGAGGAGGGCGAGGACGGCCGCGGCGGGGAGCGGCGCTTGACGGGGAGCTTCCGCGCGGCGGAGGAGGAGGAGGGCGGGTAGGGTCCGCGATTGGTGCGGGCGGGGTCGGGGTCTGGATCTGGTTAGGGTTGGACGGGGCGGGGAGTACTGGGAGTGGGAGGGTTTGGTCCGAGGCCATGGCGCGCACGGATCGAGCGAGCCCTGCCCGCCAGCGAGGTGAGGTGCGACGAGACGAGACGGGACGAGGCGTGGTGGGGTGGGGTAGGGCGGGCGGATTGGGTCACGGCGCGGCCGGACGGGGTGAGTAACTGGGGGAGGTGGTGGGATGGAGACGGCTAGACCTAGACGGGACGGGGGTGGAGCTCGATTGCGTTTGATTGGGCTAATGGGATGGGATTGGATTGGTTGGGTCGGCCGGAATTCGTGGATTCTGGCTTGTGCGCCTGTGTGGTGGTGGTGGGGGTGGGCAGGTTGCAGACTAGCAGCTGCGCGCGGCGGGACTCGGCAGGAGGATGTGGGCAGAGCCTGATGCGTGGACCGGTTTTTGCGTTCTCCCCATGCGCGTTCGTGGTTTGGTAGCGACGTGACGCGGTGTTTGGAAAAAAAAATTTCTCCCTCCTCATCTCGGAAGGCCCTCTCTCATTATGCTACGTGTGCGTCATCAATTTTAAAGCGAGTTTAGATTTTTCTTCCTCTTCTCTTTTCCAAATCCTAGATTCCCATCACTTCTCTTTTCGTAAACATGTATTAGACGTATCTATCCACTTCTTAGATTATATGCGTCACCTCCATTTGTGCCTACCCTCCATAGACTGCCTATAGGACCTAACCACGGAGCATCGCTGCAACGCGCCTCGTTGCTACATCACCATCATCAGCGAGACCCAAATTGAGGAGCACCTAGGCTAGCTCATTGCCAGCAACGAAGTCGGTGTTGCTGATGCCGATGCAGCCATGTTGTACTACTCAAAGGTGGAGTGTGGGCTCCCGAAGCTGCAGCAGTTGTTCTCAGACTACTAGACATTGCCTCCATGGACAGTGGTGCCCCGGCCTCTATCGCCCCTACCACCGTCGGCCTCCGTAGACGCCTCCAGGACCTTACTGTCGTGGTTCAAGCCCTCCCGCACTAGGTTTCAGTGGAGCGCTGTGGCTCACTGCTACCTCGTCGTCACCGACAAGGCTCCAACCAAGAAGCAGTTGGACCAGCTCGACGCCAGTGGCAAAGTCGACGCTGTCGACACCGAGGCGGCCATGAGGATGGCCATGCTGTCATCCTCCTGTAGTCCGGTGGCGTTCGTGGCGACATAGAGCAGCACATCACAACGGAGCAAGATGTAGGCGCAGGCGAGGGCAAGCTGTAGGTGGCCTGGAGTCTGTGAAGCGTCGTGCAGCGAGGAGGATATGGCTAGGCAGGGGGCTCTGCTACTCGTCACAATGGTCATAGCGTTGTCTATGGAGAAGAGAACTAGATGCTGCAAGGATTTGGGGAAGAGAAGGGGAAAGAAAATTCTGAACTTGCTTTAGGATTGGTGATACACACGTGACATAATTTGGGAGAGGGCCTTCTAGGGTGAGGGTTAAAGCCCTCCCTTGAGATTTTTTCCATGTTTGGTTGTTCATAACTCATCCACCTTGCCATGATCGGTTCTTGCGACTTTTTTTTGTAGTGCTTTGCTTCTCTGGTTGGTTCACATGGTGAGGTTGGGAATTTTATTGATAAAAATGTGATGAATAAAATAGTCTTAGCAATATCGCAATATATATATATCCTAAATGATTGGTTTCATGGTTTTACTCGATTAATGATCAATGCTTAGTTCAACTCCAGAATCACACATTATACAGTCAAATCGATCTATTCAAGACATGAGACTTCCTCCGCATTTATCACTAGCATAATTATCCAGTCATCAAGAAAAGAGAACAACTACGTTCCCTATTGCATATTAATACGAATTTTGACAATAGCTACATTGATTCCTAAAATAGAATGTACTCAATATTCACATTAGTCTAGTCCTATCATATGATACTGGTGCACACTATTGTTAGAGGTATTTTGTTCTACTTACCATCGGACTATAAACCCTTGTTCCATATTTCCATCATTGCCATACCAAAAGCCTTTATTCAACAAAGACACCAAACTTTTCTACTTACCAAAAGTTTTCTACTTACCATCGGAAATCAACTAGCACTACCGTGATAGTGTGGCATCGTGGGGTGCCCATTGCTGGGACACGTCTGCCGAGCAACGTCGTTTCTAATTTCTGAAGTCTAAAACCCTCCAAACCCCAATCCTCTATCCGTTCCCCTCTCCGCCGCAGTCCACCCGTGGCCTGAGTGGGAAGACTTCCTCGAGAAGCTGCGGGCCAAGGGGCACTTCGAGCGGGCAGCCCCCGCCTCCGGCGCGGCCGTGGATGGGGAGGCGGCGGCGGAGGACGACACGGTAGCCTCTGGGGACCCTTACCCCTTCAGGGATCTGAACAGGGTGAAGAACGCGTGCCTCAAGTTTGCGCGCGAGCACTTCGATCTCCTCAGGTTGGGAACTGTGAGATGGATGGCTTTATTTCTGTCGTGCTTTGCTTCTGTGCATGAGTTGTACTTTACTATGTCGCAAGCTTTGCGTAGCCGGTGATGTTTCGCTTTAATTAGGATTAGAATGCATAAATCTTTGAATTGTTGGAGACTGCAGGAATGATCATGTCGGTGGCTGAGTGGGAACGCACCAAGAATCACTAATTTGGGCTTTGGTCTGCAGCGTCTGCTCCTGAAATAGGTTGGCAGTAACAATAGCCAACAGTTCTTCCTAATGCCCTGGGAGGCCCATTTGCATGCCATGTAGTGTCAGATTTGTCTGCTTTCTGTATTTTAGTTAGTAAGCCAAAGAATTTCTACTGGATTTCTGCCCTACACTTAAGCATGTTTGATGAGCACTTGTTGATGATCACATCTTGGAGCATTAACTCCCATCATAATGGCTGCTATTTGATTAACATAAGAATATTTTATCCAGGGAAGCCAAAATATAAATTAACTTTAGAATCATGGTTATCAGCGGTGATTACGATCAGTAACCGATTCTTTGGACTGTTTGCGCCTACTATTTTGGCATGTATGATATTTTTGTGGCTTGATTGGAATTTAATTTGACTGGATTATTGTCGCAGCTCCCTTCCCAAGCAGGATGTTCAAGCTACTTGTTGAGTGTGGCTGTCCTAATATCTTCCAAAAGGTTGTCAATTCTGCAAAAAGGCTGAGAGAATTTGTGCAGGTTGATGAAGGAGATGTAAGTTAAACTGATTTTTTTTACATTCTTTTCTCCCTTTAACGGACTTGATTTTCTTTACATGTAACATGTTGGTTTCTTTACTTACAATTTACTTTGACCTCACAAGAACACATTCAATATCTTGTGCTTTAATACAGGCATGCAGTGCTTGCAAATTACGTGGATCCTGTGATAAAGCTTATGTCATTCCAAAGGCTGAGGAAGGAGCTCATACCATTGATGTTGTAAACATACTGCTAAGTTATGCAATAGATCCAACCAGCCTTTCAGGAGAAAATTTTTGTTAATGGGGGTGTGCAAGAACATGCAAGAAAGCTGCTTTCAGAGCTTACTATGCTTAGTGACACAACATTTGATCCATCTCATCCTAAACCTGTATGTCAAATTTCTAGAAAGCGGGAGTCATTGACCAAACTTTCTGTTGGAATAGTTTCACATTAATTATGGAAGGGTAAAGAATCTAGCTTAAAAATAGAGAAGTTTCTCACCTCACAAGCCAGCTTTGAGGGATGAGAAGGCCTTTACTATCTAACAAATGGTATCAAAATCCGGTTCTAACATCTCTGTCTCAATAGACACTAGTGTGTGAACGTCCGATGGATCGTGACCCTGAGGGACTGTCGATTTACGGCGAAGGAGGTGGTAAACGGCTGAGGGACACCATTGTGTGAAGAGAGAGATTGTTAGAATAGTCTTATATTGTTTTTGAAAGGGTAAGAAACCTAACTTAAAAGTAGGGAAATCTCTCATCTCATAAACTAGCTTTTAGGAATGAGAAGGTCCTTACGATCCAACACTTTCTAACAAGGGCATACAATCAGTTGCAAAATCTTGGGTCTCAGCTGGAAAGGGTAGAGAAACAACTGTGACTGAAATGAAGAAGGGTGATTGGCTGTGCCCGAAGTAAGTTCTTTATGCTATATTAGCTGTGTTATGCTGCCCTGCCTTCTGTTTGTTGTGAACCTTGCAATTTATTTTCTTTACATTGCACTGTAAGATTACGAACTTATATATCTTGATTCTTATGACACATGTCATGCATAGACTGAGCATTAGTTGTGTGTTTTTCGTTGTTGTTTTATGATGATTCTCTCAGCTAGTATATAAAACTAGGGACCAATATTATTAGCATCAGTTATTTCTGCTCGGATTTAACTTGTTCTGTTGAGTGGTGGGTGTATGCACTTTTTGTGCTTGCCAGTTACCACAGTTAAGAGAACATGACAATTTTACTTCCTATCATATTACAGAAGGCCATCTATATGGTTATTATTTTATATGGTGCGTACTTATCTCCATTTGAATGCTGTCAACTAATTCATTAAAAGAATTTGTTTTATGGCAGAGTTTTGTATGCTTGTTTACCGCATACTGTATTGTAGATTATTGCTAACCATCAGACGATCGTGTGCCTTTTTTCATGAAAATGACTACAACTTTTAATATGATTCAAAATAGCTTTTGTTATTCTAAATGATGGCCAAGTTTTTCTTTTGTATTTTGTTCCTTCTAAGTTAAGCATTCTGACTTTATGGTTGAAGTTGTCTGTTTGTTCTTTTCTATTCCAATATTTTGTACTTTCTGTGTTTGATTTTGCACAAGCACAATGTATGCTATACTTAACCCAATGGGCCTTGACGTGATCAAGCTGTCACTGTGTTCTCTTGATTAAATATGAATAATCCCGATTCTGGAGCATCTTGCTGTAGCATGAGACATTGTACTGTACTTGCATTATTTCCTTATTTGCAAAGTCTATTTGCATGTGCAACGACAGCCCATCTACGGAAATTTGAACCAAATTCAGATGTATCAATTACATACTGAAGGCAAGTTCGAAGTACCTGTTGGAAAACTATATCGATTTCCTACTTCCTAGTATATCGACAGATCATCTCATAAAAGATTAGGTGACTCCCAGAAACACAAAGAACCTTTTTAAAATCAACTTAGGAGACTCATTCATGATGCTGTAATTAAACTTGTTTGAATCCTCATAACCAGGTTCTACAGTTTCTCTTGATGAGTACATCTAAATAGGCTGGGCTGCCAGGCTTATAATAATTTTTTTGGATAGGTTGCATAGTGTAAAATGCTTCTATGCTTCAATAAAAAGAAAATTGCACAGGTTCTAAAGCAAATCTTGAGTTAACTGGTTCATCTGCAACAACACTTTAGTATTGGCTGGAGCTTCAGAATCTATGCAATTTTCTTTTAGTGTATCATAGAAGCACACCGTAGATAGAATGTGGGTTATCAGCTTATGATTGATTTTGATTTGACAACAGATAACTTATTATTTGTTAAACCGTGGTGCCAAAAGGTTAGGTTAATCTGTGGCCTCTTGTTCACTTCACGGTTTTTCCTTTATTTTTTCATGCTTATGTGGGAGGATGTTGAACTGTTGGTGGCTGTCTGCCTGATTATCTCTTGTTAATGGACTCTTTCCTAGAATTCCCCTCATTTTGGCAGTTCAACGTCTTAAATTTTGCTCGAAATCGGCGCTGCCTTGAATGCAAAGCAGATGGACCAAAGAAGTTAGAAGCAGCCACCACCGAAATGAAAATGGGAGACTGAATTTTTATGGCTTATGCCTAATTTTTCAATGTAGCTGATGGAAATTACACTGTAGCTGATGTAGCTGATGGTGGTTTATTTAACATAATTAAATTTTAAAAAATTTAAAAATAGAAAAAATGGTTAGCCCAGCACGTATAATGCAAACAAATACAGGAAAAAAAAGAACTGACAAAAGCTCAAAAAATTCCAAAAAGTTAGAAAAAGACGGAATTTATAAATAATAAAAAATAAGCCGAAAGCTAGAGGCTAAGTCCAAACGAGTGGGGCTGGATCTGTTCACAGTAATTATCTAATCTTAGTTTACTTTTTTTTTTATTGTTCAACACTGTTCTATTTGCCTTTTAGGCGCTACTTTATGAACTTCGCACGGAATAAGGTGTGTTTCAAATGTGAAGAATCACGACCAAAGAGGCAGCTCAACCCTGGAGCGTGGGAATGCCCCTCTTACGTGATTACCTCACTCTCTTAGTGGCTATTCTCTACTTAACACACTAATAAAACATTATCTCCCTTTATAGATGTGAATTTGTGAACTTCCGGCGCAAGTGAGAATATCTAGTAGCTATACATATTTGGTGCTTTGCATGTAGCATATATTGTATTGCCTACATTTTAGTTGAGCACTTGACTCAACGAAATAATAGTAGTTTTCTGGGAATTCAGAAACAATTTTGACAGCCTCATATGCTCCGCTGATGTATGAACACATCAGCTGGAAGAAACTAGTAGCTGGAACCGCGACGTTCCTGCTTCATGGTAGTCATCCTCCGGCTGGAAGTCTCCATCCAGTCTTATTCCGGCATCGCGTGAGAATCGAAGACACAGAAACACACGCACTCGTACTTTGCCTGTTAACACCAACAACAACAAAAAGAAAAGAAAAGAAAAGAAAAAGATACCCCTACATCTAAATGACATCCCAACATCATCACATCAAGCAACACTTGAACCTCAGATCGCCTCCCTGATGACCAGGTTGATGCCGAATGACGCCGTGCAGACGATCAGCCCAAGCACCGCCAAGAAGTTGAGCCCCCTGCAGCATTCACCGGAAGCAAACCGACCAACATCAGAACCACTTTGATCAAAAGAAGACTTACGCTTCTGAGGAAAGGGGAAACGAAATGCTAGCATGCTGATGCTGGTTCGGCTCAACGACGCGTTAGTCGGTGTCATACGCCGCCAATTCAGATGAAGCATTCGTTCACGCCAATCCTTCTTGTTACTCGTTTCAGAGCTTGCAGGCAGCTCAGTTATAAACTGAAGTGGTTGGTATGGGAAAAAAGGCCGGGCAGGATTACAATCTGCAATACCTACTGACCAATGGCCGAGCCCACAAGCCCCACATCAAATTAGCAATGATATATGCAATGTGAAGGAACCTATGTGAACATTGGAAATTTGGACAAGGCAGCGGATGCAAGTAGTTGGGGCCTTAGCTACAAATGGATTATGGCTTACAGCTTATGACTTCCCTTGAATAAACAAACGGGAAGGCTTCTCCGCTGTTGTTTCAAATCGGTTTATCGGGATAGCCTTTTAAAAACGGCTTATTGGCTTTCGATTCATTCGCACGAACGTTTGTATTAGGACCAAAAGCCAATAAGACATAATCCAACAGAACCAGTGGCGAAATCAGGATTTAGTTATATCCTGGACTCAGTGGTGGAATGATCTAGGCTATCTAAGCTAGACCATGAAAATATTACCCAGGCTAGACTAAATTTATCTAGACTATACACTAGATATTTTTTCACGCCTCGGGCTGAAGTCTACCCTGCCCGGGATGTGACTCCGCCCCTGAAAAGAACAGTCTAACATCTTAAATACTAGAATACTATATGAACAAGAAGTTCAACAAACACTTGAAAGCTACTCCACGTTGTCAGTGAGCATTTCAAAAAATACTTGAAAGCTACTCCACGTTGTCAGTGAGAACCAATAAACGCACCTTTGACATTTTTAGTGGAGTAAACAGTAACATATCGAGCACTGACTACCTACTTACATTTGAATGTAAAGCTACTAGTATTGAGTATTCTGGTTTCCGTAATCTTGTTAGTTCATTCGGTTGTCTAGCTTTTGTTTTCCCCTCTGTTTTGTTTTTCTTTTCATTGGTGGATGTTGTGCTACGCTCCACGTTGTATCTGGACTTTTCTTCTATCTTAATTAAAATAACATGCAAAGCTTTTGCATGTTCTCAAAAAAATATTGAGTATTTAGGTATGAAGTCCACATTAACTTGTTGTGTCTTTGGTTCACTACTACATCCTATCCATAAAATAAAATGGATTAGGCGCATAAAGTTTCTAATCACATGCGTATACTCCTTGACCTGAAGACTGAAAATCACCTAAGAAGTCAAAACATAGAAACCAAGTTAATCTCTACTACTACTCTCATACACGATCCCCCCTCTCACATCCACCAATTTTTTATAGCATTATCACCATTAACCAGCCTTAGGCACCTGATTCTATCTATGTTATCTGCTTATGCACGAGTTAGTCGGAATTAGAGATAGGAACATGGTGCTAATTGCCGAGAGAAACATACCCAATCTTGAGACGGTTCTCGGGGACGCCGGTGGCGTAGCCCTTGAAGTAGAAGAACCTCGCGACGGTGTAGAGCACCCCCAGCGCGGCGGCTATGATGGGGTGCTGCAGGCCGCCGAGCAGCAGCATGACGAAGAACATCGGCATCATCTCAAGCGAGTTCTGGTGCCCCCTCTGCACTCACAACACATAGTCGTCAGAATTTGAACACACTGCGCCTTCGAAGAAACACACAACGCAACAGATCAGAAGCGCAAACTTGCGGACCTGGACGCAGTTGAAGAGCTTGGCTTCCTTGTTCTCCGACTCGACGGCGTACAGGTTGGGGTAGAACACCTTGTACCTGAACAAAAACAGCAGCGAGGAACCGCAAGAAATTCCATCAAATTCCACCAAACAAGATGAGCAGAGAAGAACCATGGAGACGAACAGGAGCGGAATTTCGCGCGACATACTTCTTGCGGGCCTTGCCGACCTGGAAGCTCATCCAGAAGTTGAGGAACGCGTAGGCCACCAGCACCAGCACCACGTACCCGTACTCCTTCGTCAGCTCGATCGACACGGCCATGGCTTCCTCTGCCTTCTCTTGGTTTTTCCTCTGCTTCTCTATTGAAATGGAATGGAGGATGCCTATCTTATAGGAGACTGGAGGCGTCTAGAAGGTTCCAGATTCGGTGTCTGCCCTCCGGCCCAAGAAAGCTTTGACGGATTCCTTCGTGGGGCATCTGGGCCACAAGATGCCCCCACTGGGCTACTTTACTTTATTACTTTTCTCTCTTTTTTCTATCGTTTATTTCTATGACAAGGATCGTTTGACTTGGATTAATTTTGCTGGTAAATCTGCCCAAAGTCAATGGGAGGATCGTAAATTCCATTACGTCATGCGTGATGCCTATCTACTGGCCCAAGAATGTTCAGTGTTTGAAACGGAACTACGAAAGTACTACCTGTCCACTTAACGGTTTAAAATTGGAACAAAAATCGTCTCCGAAGATCTCCATCTCGAGACGGTGCTCTAACTAATTTTTGACTTATTCTTTTAGTTGTGGCTTTTAATTTTTTTTAGAATTATATGATTGTTATTTTTTTCTGAAAAAAATAGAAGAAATAAAAAATGTTATATCGTCACGAACAATGCAAAGGAATAAGAAAAAAAATCTGTAAAAAAACTGAAAAAAGCTAAAATAAGTTTAAATTAGAAGTAAAAAAAAAAGAGAATTCAAAGCCGTTTGGAGTGGGCCTGAATCTTTCAATGGTCTCCTAAATTTTGTTCGCTTCGGAGACTGCGCGCAGGGAAGTCAGAAGTGTTTTGTTGGTGACCGTAGATACAGACGATGCTTTTGAGACGTATTTTCTACACGCAGCTGGTAGAGTTCACAATGGATCTCTCGTGGAGAAGTCTTCAGCTTCCACATACAAAAAAAGAAACTGGGTCTTCAGAAGCAAAAAGGAAAAGAAACTGCAAACTGGTACGGCACGATGTCAAAAGTGAGAGAAGGAGGGGACCATCATGGAAGAAAGATGATGTTCAAGTTTGGTAAATACTCACTAATCCGCTGTGTTTAGTCGTTGTTTCGCTGTTCAGATCACAGCAGATAAGGCCTAAGAGCATGCAGCATGCTGAAAACCAAGTTCTCCACAAAGATTAATTGGAGTCAGACATGGGTAGATCTTTCCCGCTGCCAATTTAGTGCTTGTTAGAAATAATTTTGGTTTAGAGTCTAAGACGTAGTATAGTCGTATAACTTAAGTTGAATTGTGTCCAACCTGAAATATGAATATATATACTAGTAGGAGAGTCTTAGTCTATATATTGAGAAGGCTTGTAGCCAGTTTTGCAAGAAGAGAAAGTAAGGAAAAATGGGAGCAAATAAGAGAATATATAAATTCTCCTGTGTTCTCTCAGTTTATTTGTGATGTGTGTGTCTTTCTCTTGAAAGAAAGTTAACAAGTGGTATCAGAACCTACGCGAGAAGCGAGTCGCTGAAAAAAATCGTCTCGACGATTCCGTTTTGTGCTCATCTCGCGCAACACTCCCGAGGCATCCGCTCCACGCGTCATCACGTTTCAGCAGCTCTTCCGTGTGGCGCATCTGTCGGTCAAGCAACAAATACGTTTCTGCAGCAATGAGGAAATCGGTCACATCTGAGTTTAGTAAGTCGTAGTTGAGACCGACTGCCTCAATGTTTTAAATATTTGTATCTGGATAGACCCGTACCAGTTGAGTTGAGTTCCTACATATAACTTGCATGTAGAACGCTTCATGTGGAGATATGGCTGGTAGTACATAATGCATTAAAACTAAAACTAGAATATGTCAAGTCAAGATTAAGGGGAAGATTGTTAGAAATAATATTGACTTAGAGTCCAAGACGTAGTAGAGTCTGTCTCCGTATGTAACTCAATTTGAAGTTATGTTCAATTTGAAGTCCGAATATATATGCTAGTAGGAAAGTCTTAGCCTATATATTTAGGAGGTTTGTAGCCAGTTTTGCAAGAAGAGAAAGTGAGGAAAAATGGGAGCAAATAAGATAATTGAGAAATCCAGAAATTCTCCTATGTTCTTTTAGTTTATTTACGATATATATGTTTTCTCCTGAATAAAGTTAACAGTGCTTACATCTATAAAATCATCAGGTAATACAGAACTGTATTCACTTTCCAGCATAAAATTTTCAGCGGAAATTACTAGCGGCCCATAGGAGCCGCGGTCCCCCTAATCGGTAGCGTTGGAGGCTGCTTTGAGATTCGTGGTTTGGATGAAGATTGGGATATGCATTAACCTAAGCAACGTGATTATAAGATTGGAGAGAGAAGGAAGATCTTGCATGCATGTCAGATCTTACCTCATGTTTTGTGTCGCCAATGGGGAGGACTTTGAAGTATGAATTTTTAGCTTGTAATCATGTGTTGTTATCATGTACAACAGTACATGCACACCACAAATTTATCCAGAACAATACGCTGTGTATTCATGAAAAAATGCTGCATGAAAATTTCACAAATTTTTATCCCAAACAATACGCTGTGTATTCACTACACACGTAGTACTGCACTTTGAAGCAATCATCATCTTCGTCCTGCATTCATGTGAAAGAAAGGAGTACAGTACGTACTTTAAGGTACACAAAAGAGAGAGAGAAAAGAGAGGTAGGGGTAGAGAACGCACCGGAGAACACATTGTGCATATTGGCAAAAAATTAGCACAAAATACATGTTGAACAGAACACATTGTACATGTACAAAAGACGGCGAACACAACGCACTGGACGAGGACGCACCGGAGATGACGGTGGCGGCACCGCCGGGGTCCGCAGCACACCGCGCGACGCCGCCCCAAAAGCGCAGTCCAACGGTACGCTATGGACGACGCGGCCGCGGACCGCACCGCACTGGAGAGAGGGGATGGGGATAGGTTAAGGACGGGGGAGGAGGTTAGGGACGCACCCACGATTACCTCGACTGCCAAAGGTTTGTTTTTCTAGACTACTGTTTAGGATATATACTAGCTGAATGTCCGTACATTGCTACGAATTTTTAAAATTTATCATACTACATATTTTAAAATTTATCGTTCTACGAGAAATGAAAGAACTACCTATATATGGATCCGGACGGCTGATTTTTGATCGAACGACTGAGAAGAGAGGAGAGGAGAACGGACCGACGACCACCAACTCCAATTTATATAATAGTAAAGATAATGGTTCGTTTTTTAATTGTCTGGAAGGTACCTCTTTAACAGTAAATTATTTCTCTAACTATTTTATTTATATTTTTACTATAATATCCTACATCACAATCTCTCACTATTTACGTTGATTTGCGAAAATAAGTCGTATGGCCGCCTAGCGTCTAGGCGGGACCTAGGAGGCCAAACATAAATAACAAGCAAATGTATATGTTTTGTATGTATATGTCAGTATATATGTAATTAACTAAGAAATTTTTGATGATTTGCCTTTGCAATCGGCTCATTTATCCTACAGTTGTACATAAAGGACCATGTTGTAAATGTCCAAAACATATGGATCTTTTTGCAAACCGGCTCAATCGAAGAGAATCTCGATTCTCCATTTCCCCATTTTCCTATTAGGCCGAAAGCCTCCAGCCACTCGCTCCTCTACTTTCTCCAACCTTCTCTCCGTATTTCTTCTTCCTCTCCTATTTCCTCACTCCTCAAGTTCCCTACCAGATCCAGCACGACCTTGCGCCTCCTCCCTCTCCTACGCCTCCAATTGGCTCCAACCCCCTGAGCCACCGGTTTCCTCGCCTCCCCTACGCCTCCGGCCAGCTTGGCCAACGGCTCGCGGAGCTCCTTGCCTGTCCCTCTAGCTTTGACCTCCCCGCGAATCCGGCCGCCGCCTCCAGCTCCGACGCATCGCCATGGCTCGGCCACGCCCGGCTCGGCCGCGACACCCTGCCTCGGCCTCCCTACTTGCCGGCCTGCTCCGGCAATCCGGCTCCCCTAACCTCCGGTCCCATGTGCCGCCGCCCTAGGGCTCGGTCCGTTCTTTGTTCGATTCGCCTCTAGCCTCCCTACGGCCTCGGCTCAATCTCAATCGCCGCGCTTCCCAACCCCGGCGCACCACCCTGGTTCAGCCGCGATGCTAGGGGCCGCCTCGGGCCCCCAGCGCCACCTGCCTTCCCCGTCTAGGTACGCCTAGGGCCAGCGTTGACCGCTTAGGCGGGCTGAGCGCCCAGGCCGCCGATTACACCTGAATCGCGAGGCTCGACCTGCGCCTAGCGCCTAGGCGCATAGGCGGCCGCCTATGCGAACATTGCCCTCCTCCATATAGGATTTTACTCATTTAATATAGCTAAGAGATAACCACGATGTCACTATTAAAGATACCCCTATTAGTTTAATAAATATCGATTGCTAAGACAAGCTAAAAGACAAAAACCACTATAAAGCAGGTACAGAGTATCTACTATATAGTGATTGCATTCTCCTAATGACCAATTTGCCATGATTCACGCTGAAACGAACGGTGAGGATAAGGGCCTATGGGTAGCATTAGCATATCGGACAATGTTCCGTTAAGCTTCAACCACGGTAATCCGACTGTGGTATTTAGACGTTGTCATTCTTCGACCATGTCTGGTTTCGACAACAATAGACTTCGACCATGTCCGACTTCTACTACGTCCGGCTTCGACCACGTCAGGTAATCATAGATTTTGAAATCGAACAGTGAATCGGTCGTAAGCAACATTTAACCGGTCGTAAACGACAGTGCCTTGTCCATGGTTGTAGCTACAGTAACCGGTCGACACTCGATAGTTGTAGTCTTTTCTGGTTGATACTCGATACTCGTGATCTTTACTGGTCGTACTCGATAGTCGTAGATTTTACTGATCGGTAGTCGTAGAATTTGTGATCGGAAGTCAAAGATTTTGTGATCAGCTACCGTAGGCTTCACAGTCGGTATTTGTAGACTTCATGGTTGGTACGAGTATTTTAACTTTTGTTATCTTCGAGTACTTCGAGTACTCATGTTAGGCCAGCGGTAGGACTGGCTGGTGGTGATCGGTGAACAGTACTCGAAAGATTCGGTACTCGGAAGATGGAAGTACTCGATGGTGAGATGGTCGTAGAACTCGGTAGTCGGAAGGACTCAGCACTCGATAGTCATGGTTTCACGATTGTGGTCAGCGATTGGTTGTTGGAGTTTTGTGGTAGTGATCGGTACTCGGTGGTTGGCACTCGATGGATTTGTGGTTGGTAGCGATGCTAGTTATTCCCAAGTGTTTTGAGCGTGGTGATGGTATTTTTCTGAGTACTTAGTGTTTTTGAGTACTTGATGAGATAGCGGTCGTATTAAGTGATCTAAAGTTGATTTTTGGGAAGTGATAGGATGTGTGGTCATGGATAACCTGGTTGATGATCGTGGACGACCTGGCTGGTGGTCGTGGAAGGTTTGGTTTATATCTATGAGTAGACGAGGGTGTGTGTGGTTCATGTGTGTGCTGATATTGGTCAAATTGTGGAGAACTTGTGCCGGAAGAAAGTTTCTTTGGTCTTTATATGTGCAGGTGGGCGTGGAGACGATCATGGTCGGTGATGAGGAGAACCGGGACTAGGATGGGGAAGTTTGAGATCTAGGTGGTTGAGGATGTCATGCGAGGTGGTCGGGCTCACGCTGGAGTACGTGGAGATCAAATGTGGTGATTCGTGGAGAGGCTACGGGCGGTGCGGTCCAGGAGGCTTCGACACGAGAGATGATGCGTGAAGAATATACAGGAGGTGCGGTCCCAGAGGCTTCAACATGTGGGATGGTGTGTGATGAAGATACAGGATGTGCTGTCCTGTAGGCTTCGTCACATGTTGAGTTAGGAGTTGTGGATGAAGTACATAATTTAGAAGAGATAGAGTTTGGTTAAAACCTGTGTTCGGAAGGGATTCGGGTCCCTTGATTTTTGGAAGAGATAGGATTGTGTCTAGATTGTTAAGGACATGGTTTGAGGTATCCATATCTGAGGTGAACATGGTTTAGGACTCTAGCATACAAAAGTAAGGTGAGGTTAAGGGTTTTAGCTAGGATTTTAGGTGGCTTTGTGAGGCTTTTTGTGGTAGGGTTTTTAGGGGTGCTATGAGGGCGCTTTATAGCCACAGAACATGTTCCAGGAGTAATAGATCAAATCTATTCCAAGAAAAAATAGTCGACGTTGGCGACGTGTTTTCAAGCATCGGTTTTTCTTGTGGCTTCGACGGCGATGTGCTAACACATCTTGTTCTTAAGTGATATGAGCACGGTGTTGTCTTCGGCGTGTTCTCGTTTGAGTAGCTGAAGTTTTCAAGCAGTAGGTGATTTCGACTACATACATAGGCAATCGAGCGAGCGGTCGAAGCAAACGATTGAACGCCGAGCGACCGAAGTGTTCATCGAGCGCGGGCAAAAGAGTCAAGTGCGAGCAGTCGAACGACTTGCGGCCGAAATTCACATATGTAAGTTAGCTTGTTTTTGTATTGGTTTGAGATTTGTTTTCAGATGTCAAGAAGAGATGACAATCATTCATCCTCTCTGATTGTGCCATACGATCCTACAGTCTTGTTCAGCCTGTGCTGTCAACACATCAGCAACAACTTAAGCGGGTGCGTGTTCATGGTCTACTGTGTGAACTAGCAAGATCAGAAGCAAATGAAATCCAATTCCTATATTGTGGAGAAGGTGAAAAAATTTCACAAGATGAGGCGATTATCGCCGTCTAGCTCTCCATCCAAAAGACTTTGCACTTCATGACCTAAAAAACCATGAGAAGATAAGAGCTCTGTTATTTTTCCCAATCATAAGCCTATTATTCCCTGGGGGAGTCCCGGCCAGCCAGCGCGCCACGTCATCCTTTTTTGCAGAAAAGCCCCTGTAATTTGCGAAATTACGTAAAGATCCCTACTTCTCGCAAAAAAGTCCCCGGTAGGTTTTTTTTGCGAAAACCCCCCTCGGCTTCACCCGAATTGCGTATTCTTTGCCAGATAGCGCCGCGCGGTTTTCCAAAAATACGTACGGGTCCTCGTTTAGTTACGTATATGTCCTTACAGGTCCTTGGTTTCTTACGAAAAAGTCCTTCGGTTTTTCTCGAAATTACGCATGTTTCCCCATTTTTTTTAAGAAACTCCTCGCGAATTATCGTCTCTTTTATTCCGGTCCACACGGTAGCTAGCGCGGCGTGCCGCCGCGCTCACGCAGCTAGTAGTTATGAAATCTCGAATTATTAGTGTTGGCCATCGGGTTTCCAAGCCTTTCCTTCATGCTTTCTCTTCAATCACTCTGTGGATTCTTTTTGACAAGTTATGTGAACAAAAGACAAGAATGCATATAAGAGTCCTTGAGGGGCTACAAGTGTTAGATCCCGAATGGATCATATGCACATTCATCCATTTAAGATATTTGAGTCTAAGAAATACCAGTTTTGATCTGTTTCCATTCTCTGGAGACAACTTTCCATGTCTACATACACTAGATATAAGAGAGGCAACTATCAAGAACTTACCGAATATCATATGGACCCTCAATGAGCTTCGACACCTGTACCTGAACACAATGGAGCCTCACCAACCTGTAAACGTTATCTGGGGCCTCAATTTCCAATGAGCAGATTGCAATGGAGTTATCAGTGCTAACAAATATGAGAAAATTACATATCGATGTAAGGAATGGGTATCCTGTAATTGTAGAATCTCTGAAGCAACTTGGGAATCTCTCCTCTTGCACACTGTCCAGTGAAAAAATCACTTCAGAAGTAATTTCAGCAATGGCAGGACATCAGCATCTAAACAAGCTACATCTGCGTGGAATGATGCAATCTGGTTTCCTGCCAGGAAGCGAACATTTTGCAAGTTACATCACAAGCATTACATTGTCTGGCTCAAGAATTACTGGAGACCAGATGCATACACTGGGCTCACTGAGATGTCTGTGGGAAATCAAGCTAAAGGATGACGCATTCTTATGTTCAGAGATCTCATGTCCAGAGGACAGTTTTCCTGAGCTTAATGTCCTGAACCATGCTGCCACACTACAAGTTCTGAGACTCAAGGGAATGCCGCTCCTGCATGATGTTGCTGACTTTTGCCGCGATAAGAACGTCTCTGTTATCACATAGACTTGAGCAAAGTAGTTGATCAAGCAAAATGCGTGCGTCCACCTGACTGGAACAAGATCATCTTTCCGTTTTATCGCGCTATCCTATTTTCATGTGTTTCCCCCGTCCTTGCCAAAAGTATTTTTAAGCCCCCCTTTTCTCATGTATAACAGGTACTTGTAATTGGCCTCTTGATCTTTATATTTCAGTTGTTGTACTTCTGTCCTCTGGATACTGCTAAGTGCTAACTAAGCAAGCACTTCACGGTTCACATTTCATACGCTGAACAAAATGAGTACTTCGTTGTCGACTTGTTGCTAAAACCGTCAGGTAAACTGAAAAGCAACACGAGATTTTGAGCTCTAGCTTCTATTTTCAGAGTTGATCCTAGTTGGAGCAGAGCAGAATCCCGAAAAACTTAAGAGCAGGAACTGTACCATGCGTGCTCCGATGGGCGAAACAGGCGCTAGGCAAGGCGCAGTGCCTCCGTCGGATCTGTGGGTCTCCGGTCTCCCTTCCCTCCGACGCCGGTAGGGCCGCGGTAGGCAGCGGAATAACTCGTCGAATAGGAGCTCCACCTCCTCAAGCTGGCAGGAGCTAGACCCCCGCAACGCCGCCAGTGGAGAAGGGTGCGAGGTGGTGGCCGGGGACACGGAGCTTGGCTCCGGAGGCCGCGGCGTCTGTAGGTGTTTTGCGGCGACCAAAAAGGCAGAGGCGAGTCGTCCCGCTGAAATCCTCCTGGCCCTCGGGCTCCCAAATCTAGGAGCTACTGCAACAGGCCTAGACTAGTGTGTTGAACCAGATGATGTTCTTAAATTTGTGCAGATTTGATGTTTTATGTTTTTTGGTCGATCTGTTCAGGGCCGAAGCCTTGGATCCATTTTCTGTTTTGAATTGCAAATAGGATGCTTCGATGTGCGGGAGCGGGATCGATAAAGAGTATAGTGTTTTGATGCTGAGGATGTATTACCACCCGCCCCCCATTTTTCTTCCTGTTCCGTTTCCTGTATTCTCTGTCCTTGAGCGATGATCATGGTTAATATGGTCAGTGTCAGTGTTAGAAAGGAATAAGGACATTTAGGAATGGTATCTAAAAATGCTAGAGTTATTTGAAGATGCGTTCAACAACATTTGATGTTGCTATCCGAAAATGCTATATGAAGCTACACATCGAATATGTAGTGTGCTGTGTTCTGATTTTGCTTTGATCTGTAACAACGTTCGATACACTGCTGTGTGAAAATGTCATTTGACAACTGATGTTTGTTAGTGATATCCTCTAGAGGCAATCATGAAGATGATTGTATCACTTCTATATTTATGAACATTTGAATAAAATATTATTTTGCCTTTTGAATAAATATCTTTCGTATTGATCAATAAGTATTTGACTTGATCGTGAAACTCTTTACTCATGTTTTGATGTTATTCTAAATTATCCCTGATCTTATATCATTAGGTGAGACGATTATGATTTATAGATAAGCATATGTATTGATTGATGATCATGTTTTATGGATCATGGATATAAGATATCAAATCAATAATATGGACACGTGTTAGAGAACATGATGTTAGATTGACTCATCATGAGATACCGCGAGAATTGTTATATTCTTAAGTGTCATCAGTTGGTGTCATACATAGTAAATGTAGGATCTTTAGACCTGAGGTCGTCATTGTTTTTTACATGTGTAATAGTTTGCTTAGGAGTTACCAAACACTACTCCGTAACTAGGTGGTAATAAATGTAGCTTTCAGATTTTCTATGAAACATGTGGAGGAATATGAGCGGTCAAGATGAAATTTGCACATCCAATATAACAGGAGAGATATCTCTAGGCCCCTCGATGTGGTTGGATTAAGAAAGTGCATAGCCATGCCAAATATGGTTGATGAGTCAATCACAATTGAGTAATCCACTACAGATTAGAGTGAAAAATCGAGCTATCATAGGATGGCATGTTTCTCGCCTTGAGTTCGATCTGGTGTCATGAGGCAAAGGGATCAGTACATAAGCACTATATAGATTCGTCCGATATGATCTTTATATGTGTTTAGGAGTTGTTATATCTTCCTGACTTACGCAATAGAAAAATTGTAATCTGCGTTAGTGTAGTCCACCCGTATCCCAACAATATTTTCCAGAAAAACGTGAAGTATTGACAGATATGTTGTCTGAAAATAGAGCACCTTCGCAGTTTATTGCCTTCTGCTTTTGATACGAATATGAATGTCAAATGTTCAGTTAGATGCCTTTCATCTTCAGAAAATGCGAATGTCAAATGTTCGGTGAAACTATGAAAGAAAAAACTCACATCACGGCCGAAAAAAACAAATTACAAAAGAACAACTTAAACAATAAGCTAAGTAATATTTTGCATAGAGTTCTCTTGTTTCTTGGATTCGGAACCCTCCTCCTAACCAAACAATTTATTTGACAACTCCAGATTTTGAAGGGAATTGATCAAATAAGAATCTGTCAGCTAAAGCTGGAAACCACGAGTTGAAGCCATGCCTCAAACACTCCCTCGTAACGGAAATAATTTTGGCTCGAGCACAGAACGAACGAATATACGACGATACGAACAACACTAAATCAGCAAGGTGCACCCAAGTAGGCATGAACTGTAGTTTTACACAGCAAAACAAAACAAAACATGGTACATACAGCCAGACCAACACACAGCTGCATGGCTTTTATTTAGCTGCGTTTCTGACATCCACAGCACATAACCCTATTTCTCTATAGCGCCAATCTGCTGCCAGACCTAACACGCACGTACGCGAGACACAGCGGTATTATTGAACAGGCACCATCGAATGTAGTTACTTTAAGGACATTAGGTTAACCCGGCCGCTCATCAGCTGATCAGGCGGCGGTGACGGCGATCTTCATGCCGGCCTGGCAGTGGCCGGGGAAGTTGCAGACGAAGTAGTTGGCGCCGCGGGCAAGCGTGATGCGGTCCTTGCCGGACCTGAACACCTTGGCGCCCCTCGGCGTGCTGCATGACTTGTACCCCGCCGCGCTCACCGCCACCACGTTGTGCGCCGACGGGCTGTAGTTGAACACTGCACCATCGCCACATTCCGACAATAACAAAAGTTACATGGTGGTGCTTATTTGAGCCCGATTATTTGGGCTGAAAAAATATGACTTATGATTAAAATTGCACTGTAGCTGATTGAGATTATACTGTAACTGATGATGATTTATTTAGCGTAATTAAATTTTAAAAATAGAAAAACACAGATTAGCCTATTATGGACAATACAAACAAATACGAAAAAAAGAACTGACAAAAAAGCTAAAAAACAAAAAAAAAACAAAAAAAACAAAATTTAAGAATAGTGGAAAATAAGTTAGAAACCAGAAACTCAAACTGAAATGAGCGATGTCTAAGCTTTTAGTTTTTTCACTGTAGCAGCTTTTATGCATTGTAGCTGATATTAGTTTTTTAGTGTAATTAAATTAAAAAAATAAAAAATTATATCACCTCAGACAATAAAAAAGAATAACGAAAAAAGAAAATACATAATAGACAAAAAAGACAGAAAAATAGAAAAATAGAATTAAGAAACTAGAAGTTTAAAACTAGAAGCCCAATCTCTAACGAGCCGGGACATGAAAACCGCTAGAGCTGATCGATTCGGTCGGTACATGCATCGATGGAAACCTCAACGTTGCATGCGTTTGCCTTTGAAGGATGTCCCGCTCGGTTGGCTTTTCTTTATCGGTTAAAATTTCGCTATAGCTGAAAGTGACTTATTTTATGTAATTAAATTTAAAAATTTTAAAAATAGAAAAAATATGCTAGCTTATTACGGACAACACAAACGAATACGAAAAAAAAGAACCGGCAAAAAAGCTAAAAATTTAGAAAAAAAAATAAAATGTATAAATAGTAAAAAAATAAATCAGAAAGTAGAAACTGAAACTGAAACGAGTGAGCCGGCAGTGTGTTTCTTATTGTGCATAGTTATCCGGCTTTTCTGTCTGAGGGGACAAGTCGGTGTGGCATTTCCCACAACTGGTCACGCAGAGAAGTCCAGCTTTTCACACCAGTGGAGCCTGCCAAGTGACCAGCACTACCATACCGAGCCGTGCATGTGTTTGCTACTTCGCATTTGCAATGAGCTAGCTAGCGTTCACCGGCCACAGTACGCACTAGAACAACACATTTCACGCTGAGGCATTTTCTTATAGTTATTTTTTTATTTGTCTTTACAAATTGCTATATCATATTATATAGACTTTTTTTTGCAGCACTTTAGAGGGTGCCTTAAATACAGAGACACTATTTTAAGGCGTTTTGGATAAAGGACCTGAGACGTGGACTGTAGAGGCGTTTTTTAAGCCATTTTGTAAATTGTCAAAACAAAATCATGTAGATATTTTTTGAGACGTTTTTTAAATCGACTTTATCTTGTAGAGACACCATTTGTGGCATTTTGATTCTCTGGGAACATTTTTTAAGATGTTATAGACATGTGCGCTACTCGTAATAATTGAAGGATAATTCTTTGTATACCACTGAGAGTTAACTCGGATCCCGATTTGCCACTGAAAAAAGTTTGGTTCTCTGTATACTACTGGGTTTCCGCTTTGTTCCCTTCCATACCACTGTCGTTACCTCCGTTAGTGCTCATTGCCGTTAGTGGCATCAAACTTATCAGATTTTTTTGAAAATGACTTTCATGCCCCTCCCTCCTCTGAAAAAATGACTTTCAGAGGAGGCGATGCCAAGGGGCAACAGCAGTGACGGTGGGGAGGAGGTCGACAATGGGAGGGAAGTGGGGAGAAGGACGGTGGGAGGAAGGGAGGAGGCTGACCGTGGATGGTAGGATAGCGGTAACTATTAGAGAGAAGTAGAGAAAGAGGAGGTTGAAGAAGAGAGGGAGAAGGGTAAATGAGTCTTTTCATTGCCCACTTAACATTGCCTTTATACTTGGCTGACGGAAGTGGCATAGAGGAGCACAAAGTCATGTCTCAGTGACATACAGGGAAGCGAATTTTTTTAGTGGCAAATCCAGAATCGGAGCAAATCTCAGTAGCGTATAGAAAATTTTTCTATAATTAGAATACGAGTATAAACCAGTTGTAACGTGAGGTTGAGTTGGTTAGTGGGACTATGTTTTCCACAAAGTCCTTGGCTTTAGAGATAGCCTGAGGTATTTTAAAAGATATCTTTAAAATTATATAGGAAGTAAAATATATGTCCCTACTATACCATAAGAACGCCAAAATGCATCTGCCCTATGTTTTTCCTTGTAGCCATGTACTCTTGCAAGACTTGTCACGTACTAAGCATCCGTTGATAATTAACCGGATCCTACGTATGCTTGGTGCCACGTACTACTATACAGTAGTTACGCTCTTGTGTGGGGGAAAAAAAAGACTAGTTCACGTATGACATGAGCACTCACCCAGCACGTCGCCGGCGCGGAAGCGCTTGCCCCTGGGCCAGCCGCCGGTGTTGAAGGTCCAGCCGCTGCGGTCGCCGACCGTGTACACCGCCGACTCGGCGAACTCGCCGTGGAGGAGCACGCAGAGGAGGGCCAACGCCAGCACGGCGGCGTTGCAACCAGCACTGCCCCTTCCCTGAGCCATCGCTAGCGATCGATTGGTGTGCCTCGCACCCACTAATTAAGCTCAGGAAAGGTGCAAGAGCTACCAAAGCAAGCGAAGGTGAGTCGAGTGGTAGTGCTCAGCGCTGGGCAACGGACGCCAAGCCTCCTTTTATAGGCGCACACCACAAGCCACAAACCAGACTTGCGGCTATCGTACGTTTACAATGGTCTATGCCTCTGTCAAAAGGGAAGTGGCGCTCCACACTGAGCAGGCGAGCGGCTAGCCGGGAAAGTTCGTAGTGGTAGAGGGTGTTACTTTGGATGAAATGGGGGTAGGCCAACCACCCACAAGGCCACGAGAAGCGGCCATAACTCTACCCCGGCTGGGCAGCGGCTCGTAAAGTAAGTCAGCGGCGCGCGGAAAGCGACCAGCGAGCACCGCCGCGCGCAATGGGAAACGGAGACCCGGTTGGGAGCTGCCGGGCCGTCTCTGTGTCTGTCGGAGGGCGTCTGGTATGTTTCCATTTCGGTCACGGATACAGTTGGGTAAAGTAGATTTGCGTTGAACCGGGAGATCGTCCAATTTGAGGGGCTTTTCTTTTCGGCCTTTAAAAGTTATTTTCTAGCTTTTCTATGGTAACTAGTTTAAAAATGGAAATATCTTCTTTTCGACTTTTAAAAGCTGTTTTTTTAGTTTTCTACAATAACTAACTTTTAAACGGAGTATCTTTTCAAGACTATATAAGTTAATTATAGTACACATTGTAACGACTCCATTTATATCATCCAAAACCGCGCGTAAGTTTCTGTTACTCCGTATTCTCTCTCACGAACAGCTTAAAAATCATAAACCGCAGCCATGAAACGAAGCTAAAAAGAACAGGCCTACACATTGTTAGGGGTGAAACGGATCGGGTTCGGACAGATATTGCTTAAACCGTATCCTAACCCACATTTTTTCTCCGGATTCGGAGTCGAATACGATAAGACCGGATACGAATATGAATTCGGAATATTCGGAGTTTCGAATATGGTACCATTGGGACGGATACGTAACGGATTCGGCTCAGAAACGGATAATATAGGTGGATAATATGGATGATTACAGTTCCAAAAGCTTATACTTTAGTTCCAAAAACTTACAAAGTTACAACGGCCTCTTGGTTTTATATAAAATGTGAAACCAATACTCATCAAGAAACTTTGTAAGCTAATTATAGGAACAATAGGAACATAAAGGTTCAGCAAAACGAAGAATAGAAGAAAGCAGTGAGAATAATAGGAACACAAATTATACATAAGTGGTAAATTCATACAAGCCACAATAGGAACACAAAGTTTCATACGAGATTACGAGTACGGAGTACCATACATAACATAAGTTTATCTTGCTATAATAGTATAATATAGTATAATATATACATATACATATACATACATATACATATATATACATATATATATATACATATACATATACATATATACACACACACAATATACATATTGTGATTGTGAAAAATTGACAAGAGTCGTAGAATGCCAAGTTTCTTTTAACTTGTGCAACTCTCCATCTGAAAGCAATACTTCAATTATTAAATTTGTGCATTATGCAGATTGTATATATCCACATATGTTCTATTAAACATGTTACAATATGTTAATGTTTTGAATGTATTATTTACTTGGAGAGATAGTACATATGTTTTCATGTTATTTTCATATTGTTACATACATGCTTTATTGTGTTTAGTTATAATTAGAATTAAAATGGAAATATTGCTAAAATCGTCTAATTTCTAACATATATTTATACCGTATCACATAAATTCTGATCTGATTTGAAAACTGATGCGCATAAGAAAGAGTATTAAATTATAACAGGATCTACTTTGCAACTATCCATTACTCATTTACTCCACTGCTAACAATGTTGTACACCTGTACTTGAGGTAGTGAAAGCGAACAGACGATTGGAGGTTGCAGTTCAATCGTCCAGACACGATATTTAAAGAGGACTAGTGCATGTTTTAAGTGCAAACTGGTACATTATTCCCTAAAATAATCCAAGTACCATCTGATTAGTGCAAATGTGCAGTTAGTTGAGTGAATATTTTCTTGTACTGCAAAACTGCAATGGTGCGTCACAAACCACTGAAGAGTTCAATATACAGAATTGAAAGTTCTGCATCATGTTCGCCAACCATCTGACTTGCTTTCAAGGTACTCCTTCCAGAAACTTTAGCCCTTCTGTATACTCTTTTTTTTTTGTAAACTTTAGTCCTTCTGTATACTCTTTTTTTTTCTGTACTAATGCGAGGCTGCCGAAGAAAGCATGCATGCCCGGACCTGGGTCAACTTCGTCCCCAAAGTCCAACCTTCGATTGCAATTTCCAAATCACAATTAAGGCAAACGGTTGGACGCAGTCCCATGCTGTACGCCCGCGAAGGTGGTTGAATGTTTGGCTCCCGAAAAAGAGAGAAAAAAAGAAGTCAGTCATGTCTGAATTTTGAGTTCTGTCTCAGGCTGCTATGCGTAAGAACCGAACTTGGTTCAGAAACTGCGTAAAACTCACTCAATGAGAGCAATGTCGGGAGTCACCGGTGCCAACCTGATTGCTGAGGAACTACCATTACTATTATAAAAGAATGAGTTGGTGACCGTACGTCTCTTCTTCTTCAACCGTTTATTCTCAACTTCTCATCACTCTCTACTTTTCAACTGATCAGAATAGTCTTCTTTCATAACATGATTATCTATATATCCAATAAATTTCGTTACAACACATGAGCAGTTGACTAGTAAGATACTATTCACGACTGTTTCTCACCAACTCAAAGGTCCTGGGGCCTGTAGGTGTTGGAAGTTCACCCTACCTCCTATGACTTCTTTGGCTCTGCCACTGCATGAGAGGGTTCCAGAATCCAGACTTCCAGTTCCTCTGCACTGCACAAAGCTGAATTCAAAACTTCTACCAGGGTTTCATGGAACTAGGTAGCAAGAGGAATGCCAGTACACACAGCATTTCTGCCTAAACAACTAAACTAATCGCGTCAGGTAAATGGCAGGCAGCCATATCCTCATGCAAGGTGTTGCTCAACTATCCTAAGCTAGGTAATCAGTAGCAGACAGATGTCTGTTAATAGAGTGAAAAGTTGAAAGATGGAGCGAGTTAATCATGTCCACTATCCAGATGGATGGCTACAATGCTAGTACAAGGTGCTAAAGCCTAAACTATCGCAGCTACGGGTGCAATTAAAGTTCCCATTTTAGGTGTGCTCGCTTAATCTGATCCGCGTGCACAGAGAAAAGATGAGAAGCTACACTGGACGGTCACATTAATTGTGACAGCTCCTGTTATTATCATCGAAACATAACACTAAACAACTAATTATTATTCGATAAGAACATCATCTTATTGAATAATAAATTATTTGAAAGTGCCATAACGAAACAATAGCTAGAGTCAGCACTCTCTTATTACAGTATCTTTACCACACATGACTAAAATCTTTAATACACAACGTCCTAATTTACAATAATCCTACAGAACTTTTATAGAAGTCCTATTATAGGCTTTAATTATACAAGTACCCAATAGAATTAACTAAATATTCTAACTCCTGGAGACGAAGCACTAAAAGTAGCCCACTCGTTCCAACCTCTGAGTAAGGCATCCATCTCGCTAAAGTCCTCTTTATGCTCACCCTCATCCCACACGGCATCATCTAGACCTAAATACCGCATGTCTAACCAGAGGTAATCCCCAGTGAGACAGTGATCTACCAAAGGAATTTAATAGCAAGGATGAGTACTTATGTATTCAGCAAGTAATAATAGCAACAAAATGTACTATATGACTCATCGCTTTATCATCAATTCATTTTTCTATATCTTCTCTCTTCATAAAATAGATTATCAAATTAAAGTGAAAATTTATGATCTACCAAAGTTTTAATATTCCAAATACTACTAATCACACCGGTGAAGAGAAAGATCCCACAATGGGTCTCTGTAGCCTCTATTACAGGAGACAGGCATGAATTTGTGATTTGATCGTCACTTTGCAGACTTGTTTCACTTTACTCATAGCTACTCTAAGCTCTCCGCAACTGGATCATCCGCATTTCCTTAGATGTGGCGCCGACTTCAGACTACACAATGTTTTCCCTAATTACGTTATTATATCTCCACCCACCTATTTTTAGTCAGTAACGTGGGATGGTCTCTCACCCTCACCTGGGCACCCATCGCCCTCGAAGTAGTTGTTGGTTGGGGGGTCTCTCCCACACCTAACATTGTATTGCACTAATATATATGCCTTGGATCCACCACTTCTGAATTCTATACCAGTTCTGATTCCCTCCACTAGTTATATTATTTACTCATGTGCAGATAATAATAACGTAGCAGGGTAGCATTTTCTGCTCGCCATAGAGAGAATATGGTTGACACTAGAAATACGGCTCCGTACCTGAGTGAAAGTTTTTTAGTCCTTATATTATACCCATATGTAGAGGGCGCCAACCTTTCCCTCTCTTTCCTGACCAGGGCACCCTCAACCTCCCTATTATTCATAGCTTGCAGCCCAGCTGCTCTTTTTAGCTGAAGCTATATTTTATCTCTTTTCTCCTCTCATCTTATCTCTTTTCTTTCTTCATTTATCCGCATTCCTTTTATGAAAACATTTTAATGCAACAGGTAATAATGTGCATTATAAAAGTAATTTTATTTTAATTAACATGACTAATTAGAGTGATCAAAGGTAAGCTTGCCTGGAATTTGATAACAGATTCGGTTTCAAGTACGTTCGAGTGAAGCCCTTTCCTTTACTCAGATTGTCATCTGTGTTTAATACACAAGCTATGACTTAATTTACAAAAATATAATAAAAATGTGACATGTTGATGTGCTTCTATGGTGGTGCTGTGATTAAATAAACTGATTGTGGTAATTATAATTATTTTCTATCATATACCCATCGATGGTCATTATTTTACTAGCGTTAGGGTGTGCGGGCTTATCTAGGGGTGCAATGTGCATTTTGTTGATTCTTGGCAATTTATCGTTCATGCGCAAATAAGTAGATATGTACATGTATATTTATAAAATACTCTTATTCAAATATACACATACCTATTTATATACCTATTCATTCTTACGCAAGCGGGCATGCATTTAGATACTTCAAAAAAATGTGGGACCTCTCTATTTATATTTAGGTGCACGTTGGTTAACAGAGTATACCGGCAAGCCCATTTTCCCCTCAGTCCAAAGCTGGCCCGGTCCTGCCTCCTCTCTATCCCTTCTCTTTTCTCCCTAGCACTCGACACATCTCCTCTCTTTCTCCCCTATCGCTATCTCTCTTGGCTCTGCTTCCATCGATGCCTATATTCCCCCACTCTCTTTTCCTAGCCGGCCTACTGCCGACCCAACTTGTGCGGCCCACTAGCCCAGCTCGCACTCGGCCTCTCTGGCCTAAACACACGCGCACACATGCTCAGCCCCACTCACACACGTAGCACCGCAACCACACACCACACCACACATGTACCCGGCCCATGCACACAACACAACACGCCACACCAATAGCATCGCACAGCATGCACACAACAATGCACACTCCTCACTCTCTCTCTCTCTAGCTCCTCTCCTAGCACCAACTCCCTTTCCAATTCCCTTGATTTCTCTCATCGATTCGCTCGCTACCGACCACCTGCTCGCCACCGGTCTACTACTCTGTTGGTCCCCTCATTGCTCGCTTGTCCCCTCGGTTGCATGGTCCCGGGCGGTGGCTATTAGGGCATCTCCAATGGTTATAGCTAGCAACTAACTATAAGACTTCCACATCATTTATATAATACACACTAAAGCTAGCATTCTAAAGAACTATCTATAAGGATATCTATTTGATGCTTACATGCACACACTGAATTTATAGATGCTGCCTCGTTTGGCGTTATAGACTAGTGCTTAAGGAAGAGCTGGCTCGATTTTTTTTGCATACTCTCTTTCCTCCACATAGGATATATGCTGATGTGTACATGCATATAGCTAGCTGACTCAGACCATTGGAGATGCCCTTATGGCTCTACTATGGTGCTTCATTGCCGGTTCTTGGGAGGCACCATTGATGGCTTGCTGGCTCCCCCTTGCAGTGCATGCGTTTCCTCTCTTCCCCCTTCGGCCAGATCCAGTGCTAGTGGGGTTGGATTCGGTGCGGCTCCGCCAAACGACGATTTCTCTATTTTTACACCTAGCTAGCTTTGATCTACTCGGTTTCCTTCTATTTTTAATTTTGATTTGATTTTTAATTTTCTCTACCTGGCGACGAGGTCCGATCACGGACCGCTGGTCGATCAGATTCTATCGCCCAACAGTCGGACGACTGGCTACGTGTCGCTCGGCCGTTGAGCTACAGGGTCCAGTCACCTAACCATTGGGCGGCGGAAGTCTATTTTTGTATAAAATTAAAACACAGGTATATTCCTATATTTTTTAATAAAAAATGAATTATTTAAAAAAAAACTCGCATTCTGCTAGTGCACCACACCAGCCGTGATGTGACGGACCTCACCTAAGACGCTTCCTGTTCCTGATGTGCCGCACTTGCGAGCGAGCGCTCCACGTGCGTCCACCGCCGCACACGTTAATAAACCACTAGCCTCATAGGCGCGCGCGACAAGCCGCGCCAGCCACCGTATGTACGAAAGTAAAATAGGCGAAAATTCGTGAGGAGTTTTTTTAAAAAAATCGAAGGCAAAATGCGTATTTTTGAAAAAGGCAAAGGGTTTTTTCGTAAAAAAATAAGGACATGTACGTAAACAAACGAGGACCTGTGCGTAATTTCAAAAACCGTGGGGGGCTATTCTGCAAATTGGAGGGGGCTAAAAAAACCGACAGGGACATTTTTGTGAGAACCAAGGACCCGTATGTAATTTCGGGAAAACGCAGAGACTTTTTTGCAAAAACGTTCCCCCGACCGTACGAAGATTCCTCGCCACGCGGCGCTGGAGGGCGGGCGGGCGGCGTGGCGCTTCGGTCGGCGCGGAAGCCGCGGGCGTAATAGGGGGTGATTACAGTTACCAAATCCGCACCCCATGCGATCAACAAAGTACGTGTCACTTGGCTAGGTATCTCGGTCTTGGATAGTCGATCTCCATCGATCCGCCCCACGCACTACGTACCGGGAAGTCTGAATGGCCGCGCGGGTCGTCGTCGTCGTCTTTTGTCCAGAGAAAATGGAAAAAAAAGGAGCAAACGAAACGAAAAGAGGATGCAATGGAATCATGCAGCTATGCAAGTGATCGATCGGTAATGGAGGGCATTTGGCGTGGTGTGTGCTTGGCTTCGGTAGTGTAATTTGCTGCAGCGTCTGCGTGCGCACATGTGACATGCTCCCGTCCCGTCGAGCCGAAGCTGCCCGCGCGGGAGGGCCGGGGGGCGCCACGCCGACGAGCGACCCGCAGTGCTGTCCGCTAATCATGGGGGTGCAGCGAGCCAGCGAGTTGCTGCCCCAGGCGCCAACTGCATAACTAGTGCCTGATAGTTCAGTAATGCTACATTAGCCCGGCATGATACACATAAGAAGAATTCCATCATTTATCGGATGAGCAAACTGAGCCAAAAAAACATAGTTATTTGCAGGGCTTCAAAGAACACAGTAAGTAGCCAATCTATTATCTACTTTTTCCCTACTATAAGTTGTGTTACATTAACCCGGCAACAGTTGTCGTCACCAATAAATCTTGCAGTAACTCTGGGACCGAAAATTTCACAAACTGTCGAAGGGAAATTGAGCTTGAGTGCAAAGGTTATCCAAGCTGGCAGCATTGACAAAGTCTTGAGGCAATACTTTCCAGTCGAGAAAGATGAGAAGCTATTGAAGCAATACTTTCCAATGTTATCTTTCAACCACAGCTATTGAAGCTATTTCCAGTCGAGAAAGTCTTGAGGCAATACTTTCCAGTGTTATCTTTCAACCACAGCTGGTCCAATAGCTGGAATGCTTTTCATCTCAACTGAGAAGATTGCGTTCCATAGTGATAGGCCTTTGGATTTAACATCGCCCAAAGGAGGCATCACAAGGGTGCCCTACAAGGTAAGTAAAGCAAATTCTCCTCGTCAATACTAAATAGATAAAGTTTACTAGATAGAATATCTAGTTCAGAAATATTTGAACATGCACTTGAACTCAAAGCTGATGAAATTTTGTACCTTCCACAGGTCTCGATCCCTGCATAGAGGATAAAGAGCGCCGCCGTGAGAGAATTTGTACAATCCTGATGAGAAGTACATTGATGTAGTTACTGTTGATGGCTTTGATTTTTGGTTTATGGGTTTCATTAGCTACACCTAGTTTCTGTAACCTGAAACAGATAGACTAGAATTCAGCAATCATATTGCAATGAAAAACTTTTTTTTTCTCAACGACACTCTCAAAGGTTATGATACGCTCAAAGGCCAAAGCATCATGTCAATTGTAACTCTCGGAAAACAGGAGACTAAACAGCAGATATAAAACCATAAGATTCATATATGAGTAGTGGCTCATATATAAAGAAAAACAGGTTCTTGCTCCTAGCTAGTGGCTCAGACCAATCTAATTTTCTGACACTAGTAGTACAGAGCACTGACCAATCTAAAGAACCAAGAACACCTACAGCAAGACGTTGCCAAATCGATCGGGAGACAAGAACGAATCAGCGAGAGACTGAATGGGGGATTCAGGGCCGTGCACACCTTGGAGAAGGGGAGGGCGGAGGGATGTGGAGGCGGCCATTTTCTTGCGCCCTTCTTGGATTGCTCTTCGAGTAGTCAACACAACAGTGAGGGTGAGGCGGATCTTGGGAAGGTTGTAGTCGATGCAACCGACCAACGAACAGGGGCCAACGACGACTGCGATGGGGGCGACGGCGGAGGACGGGCGGAGGCGGAGGCGGAGGATAGGATAGGCTACATACGGGTGACCCGTTGGGCCGGCCTGCTTCGAAATGCTACATTTTAGTGGACTTTCGCAGATAAATAAGTGGGCTGATTTTGCGGGACGGACTAACGGCTTAGCGGACAGACCCGTCCCACTTTCACCCCTAGCCGTGGCTGTTGCATCGCGCAGGAGAGAGGCGGCTCACAGTGCCACTCGTCGTAGGTTCATAGCCATCGGAGTTCGGACGCGCCGTGCCATCGTGTAAGGTTGGTCCCGACGGCGCTTGAGGTCGTACGATGCGGAGGACGAGCGCGCGGCCAGTGTGGTGCGGGCCGATCCGCAGATACAGACGTCGGCGTCGTCAGAGTCACGGACGGGCCCCAATGCATTTCCTTCAAAGGAAAAGTTGTGTTGTAAGGACTTTTTGTAACCCTAAATTTCCTTCCCATTGCAATTTACGAACTTGATACTTCTTTCTTTCTGAGAACCGTCGACTTTTCTTTTCTTTTTTTGTAAGATAAGTATGACAAGTCAGAGAGTGAATGTCTTCTTAAAATATCCCCTTTGATATTAACAACACGATGCGGTGAAAAAATACGAACTCATAAGCTTCATCGAAACCAAAAGACAAGAGACACAAGATCACCTGAGATGGTACACCATATGTATGCACTTGTCTCATCACAATCCTTATCTTTCTCCCGTGTTTCTCCGTTTGAGATAATGCTCTACTTGGACTTACGCAACCCTCTATAACCTCAGGGTACATCTTCTAGCTTTAGTCTTGCCGTTAACCAAAACAATCACTAAACGCTCTGCATATCAAAGAATAAGTAATCGTCTCTAGCACAAGCGGTATGCACTTGATTCTCATCAACATAATCAATGCAAACATACACCACTTGACACCCACGTTAAGATTCCCACAATGCATGAATTCCGTCATGACTAACACAACTGAAAACCAACTTAGCACTGGCCAATTTAACTACCAACCAATGGCCAATCAGACCGCCCTAATCAACCCTAGGCAAACCTCGATAATAGAGGACCGGTCTAACCGTGGCACTCATATCGGTTAGACCGCCTCGGTCTGACCGCTAGCCATAGGCCGGTCAAATCGCTTAAGAACACCAAAAAATGTCCTATCTGAAATTTCGGTTAATCTCTATATAATTTCAGCTTAGAACTCCATTTTGAGTGAAACTTGATGCAAAGACATCTTCAAACACACCTATACAGGTGTTTGTTATCCAAACTCTAAAAGTCCACATGGCTGGTTTGACCGCTCCATAGCCACTGGTTAGACTGTCGATACTTGGTCGCTCAGACCGCTTAACTCCTAACAGCAACTCTAAAAATTGAAAAGCTTTAAAACTAAACTCAAACTTCGATAGAACTTATACATCAAAATCAAATATTCATCACACATATGAGGTGACCTCTATATTATCTCACAACTTTAATAGCTCTTTTTTCTTTTTTATTATGCTATTTCTTTTTTTTCTATAGATGTCTTTTTTTTAATTGGCCTAATATGTGACTAACTAGCTTTCATGCTACACTAAATTCAGGTGTTTCATATTCAGGGCCTCTTTTTTCAGCTTCTAAACGCTGTTTTTCGGTTTTCCTACAGTTACTAGCTTTTAAACAGAGTATGTTTTTAAGATAGGGCCTACAAATTGATTGTAGTACACACCGTAACGATTTTATTTTATATCGGTGTTTCTGTTATTCCGTACATTTTTTCACGAATAGTTTAAAAGTCATAAGTCAAAACAAAAAAAGGGCAGACCCCTTCCGCATGCTTATCTGAAGCTTATAGCTGCGGCTTATGGATTTTATGATGTTTGTGCGAGAGATTATAGAGTAACAGAAACTCACGTATGGTTTTTGCCAATATAAATGAAGTTGGTACAGTATGTACTGTAATTAACTAGTAGATTCTATCTTAAGAAGATATTCTGTTTAAACGTTAGTTAATGTAGAAAAGCTGAAAAGCAGCTTTTAGAAATCGAAAAGAACAAGACCTTTTTATGCTTAGAACCTTTAAGGCTTTAGCCGAAAGCAAGCGGAGTCTGTGCAAGCCAAAAAAGGATTAATTAGCTGGCAGCATCAAGACTCGAAAGACGGCAATGATACATCTCTGATTAGCGACTTCTACCATCGGCTCAAAACAGCTAGCGAGCCAAATGCAGCGTGGCGCCCGTGCCACAGGAGAGACTGGTTGCACGGTGATCGCTTGTAGCTGACTGCTAATTCTAAACCGTAAGCTGACCCGTGGAATTCACGTTGTGTGTGCTACTGTTCGTACGCTACGCTACGCTGCCGTGACTGTGCTGCATTTACATGCAGTATAGTGGACGCGTCGACGCGTTCTGGAAGAGGTGTGCGTGAGGGGGCGTACGTTGAATGACAAGCCTTCCAAGTTTCATCCCATGGGCCATGCTAACTTGCGCTGACTGATCCAAAAGGTGAAAAATTAGGTCCGGTCGTCCGGAGAAAGATGGAAAAACGCACACGACTACTGACTTGTGATCAGTGGTTTTCCATAACTTTGGGTTTGGACCAGATCAATACCCTGAGTCGAGCGAGAAGGTCAGGTTTAAAAGTGACGCACGGCCGACTCAGCACTGGCCCATGAGTGCAAGGCAGTGTGAAAATATGCATCCGATGGCCGAGTTGTTCTTTTTGACTGAGGTTTATGATTTTTGACTAAAATTTTTAAATTTTAGCTGTTTACGACAGAGATTGTAGAGAAAAATACTCGCTTACAATTTTAGTTGATACCGATGTTAAACTTTTAACGTGTACTACAATTAACTTATAGATACCATCTTAAAAAATACTTTATTTAATTAAAAATCGTTTTTAGAAGCTGTAAAGAACGGACCCGGAGTCGCTACAGCCTACCTGCCTGCCGGGCTGGCTGCCACTGTACGTAAAGCTGTGTGGCTTGTGCGAGAATATGCATCCGATGGAGTCGGCGTTATCTGGGGAAGATGACTCGTACCAAAAATGTTTCACGCGTAGTAAGCCGGTTTTCATGGAGATTGGCCTTGGGATGGTCGGTGCCGCCTGAACGGAACCTTCCTAGGATATACTAGTCGTACTACCAGGCGGCTGGAGCATCCCGTGGTGCACGGATCCTATGTTCCTTCCATGGAGCTAGACTCTTCTCAAGCATCAATCAATCGGTAGCGCAGTTAGTTCATTTTTCTTCGGTGAAAAGTGCTAGTATTTCATGAAGGGTAGTTCATTTTTCTTTCTGCTTTTGCAACAGAAATTGTACATTAAAAATATACTGAATTTAACTATATCAACTAAAATTATATACAATCATTTTTTCTTTCATACTGACTCTTACGAATAAACCATAACCCAAATCTCCCACGGTAGAACAGAAATATTTGGCGCGACCATTTCCTCTCACTGCGCTTTAAACCGCAGCCGGCGCACGGTCGTTTTCCACCCCTCCAACCCGCCAGTTTTCCCTCTAAAAAGTCCCGATTGCCCAGTCAAACGAATCGAAGACGAAGAAAATCACGCACGCTCCATGAGCAACGTGGCGGTTGCCACTTCGGATGCCGCAACGGCCAGCGCGCCCCACCTGAATCCTGCTCGGTCGGATGGACAAAACCCGCGCGCGCCCGGCGCCCGTGCCGAGAGGCCCACAGCGCGGTCGCCCGGAACCAGTCGCGCCGCGCGACAGCTAAGCGGGCGGCACCACGCCCGACCTCGTCTACTTGGACGTTTAAATACACGTCGCCCTCGCGACGACGCCTTCTCCACAAAGCAAACCATCGCCACAAGCAACCGCGCGTACGCAGCTTAATTGTTCCCTGCCATTTTCGCAGTTTCACACCGCGCCACACGGGCGTATATAAAAACCGAGCAAAACCGCCTGGTCTTCACACTTTAGGGGAGTCAGGAGTCGGGAGCTAGCGGTTGCTGAGGGAGTGCGGAGGTAGCCATGGGGAGGAGGCTGGACGTGCTGCTGGGGCGGACGTCGAAGCAGACGGCGCGGCTCAGGTCGTTCCTGGGGCTGGCGGTGACGCGGCTCGGCGTGCTGCGTGGGCACCGGCAGGTGCGGTGCGCGCAGGCGCGGGGACGTCGAGCAGCTGCTCCGGCTCGGCAACCCCGACCGCGCGCTGCTCCGTGCCGAGCAGGTCATCCGCGAGCAGAACATGCTCGACGTCTTCGTCATGCTCGAGGCCTACTGCAACCTCATCACCGAGAGGGCCGTGCTTGTCGACGCGCACAGGTGAGCAGACAGAGACACCAAACGCCAACCGGTCCTTGCACATCTGTTTTGTGCTTGCGTTTCTTTCCGATCTCCATCGTGTTGATCAGTTTTTCGACCGTGTTTTTTTATTTGTCGAGCAGGGAGTGCCCGGATGAGCTGCGGGAGGCGGCGGCGGGACTGGTGTACGCGGCGGCGAGGTGCGGGGACCTGCCGGAGCTGCAGGAGGTCCGGCGCCTCCTCGCCGCCAAGTTCGGCAGGGAGTTCGTCTCCGACGCGGCCGAGCTCCGCAGCGGCTGCGGGATCAATGCCAAGGTGAGGACCAAAGACCCTTGCAGTTTTCTCGTAGCTTCTGATTCATCGAAGCAATTCTGTGATGATTCTAAATTTCTAATGGAACCTGAATGGTTGGAACAGATTGTGCAGAAGCTGTTGACCAAGCAACCGAGCCTGGAGAGCCGGCAGATGGTGCTCCAGGAGATCGCCGCAGAGAAAGGGATCACCGTGCACGTTCACGAGCCCATGTACGAGGATTCGGGCTCCAACCAGAGGAACAAGAAGCAGGACGACGAGAGGCACAGGGCCCCTCAAGTTGACTTGGAGAAAGATAACTCCGCCGACTCGGCGCAGAGCTACAAAGACGTGGAAGCGGCAGCGCAGGCCGCGTTTGAGTCGGCGGCCACGGCAGCGGCCGCCGCGAAGGCTGCCATGGAGCTCTCGCGAGGCGAGTCCAGGGGCCCCGACGACAGGAGGAAACTGGGAAGGGTGCAGATGGACGAGACCAAGAAAGAGGTGCTTCACGGCGGTGAGGATTTGGCTGGTGCAAATAAATTTGAGAGGAGGATCGGACATGTCCGGGGCTTCAGTTCAGAGATAGAGGTTCTGCCTGAGATTGAAGCGCGTCAAGGCGACATTGCAGAGAACGAGTTGGAACACGCAGAACAGCGGCATCAGGCCAGGAGCAGGCCGGCTTCAGTCAGAACAAAGAGAGGACTTTAGCTGCAACCAGATGGCAATAGCAGAGATGGTTTCTTGATCTCATAATATTACCAGTACTTGAACTTTCGCAGTCATATATCGCAGATTCATCATTCCTGTAGTTTTGGCCTAGGCCATGCCACGTACGTAATGTAAAGAAAAAAAAGGGAAAAGAAAAAAGTTTTGATTCGGATTTTTTCATCAGTTAAGCAGAGAGCAGAATTCATCTGCATATATTCAGTATTCAGTAAGACGCATTGTTTGTAGATATATTAAGAGGATGAAGAACAGTTCTATTACACAACTGGTGGGCAAAAAAAACTTCAAACCTCTTTACTTGTAGGATAAACTAATGCACTGAATCTACCAACTAGAACACTCAGAGCAGAAATATTAACAGCGGACAACATTATCGGTCTGGAACAACTACAAACACCCTACCTAAGAAATTGGTAAAACCATGAAACTGTTTGGCTGATAATATTGCAGCAACATACATTTGATTTGAGATACTCCCGAGCTACATCATCAGCGGGAAACTTTTCTCCTTTTGTTGAGACTCGTCAGCACGTCAATATAAGACTGCAAGTTCACACTGACATCTTCATCATACTCAAGCCCAAGTTCTTCCTGCACAGATACATATTATTCATCAGTATGATGACTGGTTGGAAGACAGCAACAGAAGGTTTAATTGACAAGAAGCGGTGACAACAACCAACTACAGCCTGCCATTCAGGTGCTCAAAACAAGAGAAGCATATAGGTAAAAGAAAAAAATGCCCTAAACCTTAAATTCCTTCTGATCTTTGGGGCTATTCTCAGTAATATTATCCCATAGCTCCTTGAACATCCTCTTACGCTTTCTCCACTGGTTAACTTTATCAGAGAAGGACTCTTCAATGATCTTCTTTTCCTCAGGTTTCACCAAGACAACACCATTTCGCAATTTATTTAGTTTTTCTTCCATATCCTGGACCTGCACAAACATGAGGTCTGCCATTAAAACTGGTTGAAAGGTGCACATTTATGTGCATAAAGGAACATATTTATACGCACGTACTTCACTTTGTAATTCAGCCTCCTTTGACTTAATGTCTGCCAAAGTCAAGTTTGACTGCAGACCTCGTACCTCTGCGATAGGAGTTGTACTTAGATATTTCTGAACTCTGATCACTGTATACCGCATTAAAAAAGACCACAAACAAGACCATGGTACCAAACGGAACATACCAGATTCAACCTCACTAATTGCTTTCTTTTGATCTGTGAGTTCTTCCTGTATCTTGTTATTTGCTTTCTTCATCTCCTCAAGTTCTTCCCCATTTGGAATGTTGAATTGATCTTGCCGAGCAATGTAAATTTTCTGCTTGCCATACTCCTTGAAGGAAATCTGTCCACTGTCAGCCAATGCATCCAGTGCCTTTTGCACTGCAGTCTTCTTAAGATTAAACTTTTGTAGTGAATCAGCTGCATTCTGTGAATTCAATGGCCTATTTTGCTGCAGAGTCATGGCAATAGTCAACTCAACAATATTGCTTATAAGAACCTATCTGCTGGTAAGGTAAAGATCGGAGCTATGGTACCAAATATAGAGTATGGACAGAGTGATTTTGAAATCATCTACATTGACCACACAGTGCAAGTCTTATTGATATTCTGCATAAAATTCCAGCAGAATATATAACTCCGTTTTCAAATAATTTCACATTTTACAAGGACAATCACATACACTATTTAGTCAGATCAGTATAACTGAGTTGGTTTTGACCAAATTGAGGCAAGAGCAGCATCTGAAAGGAAAAACCAGTATACTTTCTCTCCATCCTATTTCAACCAAAAAGAAGGAATGCTACAACAAGTTAACAGTGCAATAAAAATTATATCGAGCAAAACCAATGGCGATCCATGATGACTTATGCAGTAATGTTTTGGAAGCAAGTAGAGAGGAAACAGCTCAAAACAGAACTTAATGAATTATCTTGACCACATAGGAACATATGCAGACCAGAATGCACGACACACCAAGAAGGTTTTTTTTTCTTGAGCTGAAACAATTAAAACAACTCCTCAATCTTAGCGATCAGCATAAAATTCCGAAGACAGGTGTTAAATATGCACTCCAAGTTAGGCTACAACATTTCAGCAGATAACATCGGGTAGCTGCTTAATTAAAGAATGATCACAACTTCAGTCATTTGGAATTCTATTAAACCTATGATAAACAAAGTAATGCAATGGACATAGATCGATTAATTACGCAGGCGAACGTGTCTGTTTTAACATAATACAAAACTGTTCAACTTGCATATCACGAAGCAACTATGGATGACAACCAGCGTACATCAAACAGCATGATGTTACCACGAACCACCGTGCAATTAATCCTCACCTTAATATAATAAGCTTGTCCCCCAAAAGGAGGCTACTCCATTATACACTCCTGATACGCGACGCTCTACATCTAACATATCGCAGGCAATTTGGTTTTTAGGGACGGGATTTTAGGCAGCGGAGAGAGTCGTTACCTCATTGACGAAGTTGAGGACGATGCCTGCAAAGAAAAAGATCGGCAAAGTGACCATCAGATGCATCGATCAGATTGAGCAAAGGATCGGTGGAATTGGGGGCAAATCGCGGGGATGGTTAAATCGGGGAGACGCAACGCATACCTTCGACGCTGTCGGATTTAGGCGGCATTGCCTCCTCGCCCGCTTCGCTGCGCCGCCGCCGACTCGCTGCTGCTTCCGATTTGAACGAGATTAAGGGAAAAGAAGGCGGAGGAAAGTGGGGAAGATGGGAAGGGAAGGGTTTGCCGGTTTGGCCTCTCTTGTTGGAGCGGGGCCCGCCGTGGCTAGTGACGTCGGCATTTCCCGCCAGAAATCCAGGCGTGCGCGGCAATAGTGTGGCTTTGCAGGCTGCCGCACGTTTTGGCTTAACAGCTGGTTCTGATTTATTTTTCACTATTTATAAATTTTATTTTTTAAAATTTTTTGTGTTTTTTGAGTTTTTTGTTGGTTCTTTTTTTTTCGTATTCATTTGCGTTGTCCGTGATGAACTAGAATAATTTTTCTATTTTTAATTTTTTTTTAAATTTAATTACACCAAATAAGCTACCTTCAGCTACAGTAAAATTTCAGCCGCTACAATGCAATTTCAGTCATAAATCACAGCTTTTCAGCCCAACCGAGCGGGACTTGACGAGTCCATAAAAGCCCAGACACCATGGAACTCCGGTAAAGCCCAATTTATCTCGACCCCATAGCTGATGTGCTGCTGCAAACCGTGCAGACTGCACTCCGAGGTGCCTTGCTTGCGTTGCGTCGGCCTAACGCATGCATTTTTTTGCTGGCCCCCAAATTTTACGGAGGCCTCTTTTTTCCACTTATAATGTTTCTCGAATAAATTAAATAATAATTATTTTTATTCTGAATTTATAACTTTCTGCTCCTAAATATAAAGCAGAAATAATATTTTTTAGCAAGACACGAATATAATAACAATTATTTAATTCCAAACTAACCTTAAGGCTAAAGATAATGGTAAAATGTCAATAGCCAGCGTAGCAACTCTTGATCCATTGCCCATGCGAAGATCAATCTCTTCTCTTGCTAAACTCTTACTTCTTATCAGCCTCTGCATCGAATTACAAATATGAGCAACCGATCTGAAATCAAATACTCAAGAACTAATATGAGAAGTAATAAAACTTTATTTCTATAACATTTATACCTTAAATAGAAGTCTTATTTCCCTTCTTATTTTTCAGTTCTGCCAAGTACTTCTTGCTGTTCCACTTTCAATATCTGGTCCATGGCAATGGTAGTAAATAGTGTCAGGTGCAGCGCTAATCTTGAGCTTCTTGAGATTTCATCTTAAGTTTTGCACGTGCCATTTCTTTTGCCCAAAGTCTTAGACTTCTTCTTTTGAAGTTGGTAGTTTTTTGAACCATCATCACATGATTAGAGCTTTTCTTAAAGCTTTTCTCTGCTGATTTGAGCATGCCATGCAATTCGGTCATTGATATCTTCATGCCATTTATATGAAAATTCAAAATAACTGGTTTAAAGCTCGGAGGGAGCGATCGGAGAATCACATCAGTAGGCCACTCTTGGCTAAGGGAAAAACCAAGTTTTTTCAAACTCTTAATGTAACCAATCATTTTGATTACATGAGGATTGACCGGATTTCCTTCAGCTAGTTTGTACACAAACAATGACTTATAGTTATTATACTTCTTAGCCCTTGTCTGGTTCTCAAACATACCCTTAAGACTCATAATTATATTGTAGGCATCTGTGTTCTCATATTGCCTTCGAAGCTCAGAGTTCATAGTGGTAAGAATGAGACAACTAATGTCGAATGAGTCATTGTAATGTTTCTCATACTCATTCTTTTCAGCACGAGTAGTATCTTCAGTTAGTTCATCAGGATATGGAATCTCTAGAATATATTCCTTCTTTTATTGCTTGAGAACAATTCTCAAGTTACATACCAGTCAATAAAGTTTGTTCCATCTAGTTTTTCTTTCTCAAGAATAGATTGTAAGTAAAAACTGAGTGTGGAGTAAGTAGATGGTAGTAGGGCTGGCAATTCACTGTTGGGGTGGGTCCCCATGGGGCGGGGGGTGGGGGGGGGGGAGGGACTCCCCATGGGGTCGTGGGGGTGGGGCTGTTAGTTGATAGGCGGGGCCAAGGAACCCCATGGGGACTGTCAAAATTTAAAATATATTATTTTACTTATATAATATAGATTTTAATATATAATATGTATTCTTTTATATATTTGGACAAAATTTGCATTTATATATTATGGTTTATATTTTGAAGCTATATTTACATAAAAAGTATATATAAAATAATTAATAAAGCTACTTTAATATTTTAAATATATATATAATACTTTTAAAATTCCATGGGGACGGTCCCTGAGGGGACGGGGGCGGCACGTTGCCTCATGTCAAGCTTTGCAAGGTGGGGCGGGGGGAAGCTTCGCGAGGATCGGGGTGGGGGCGCAAAGCTGCCCCTATCCCGTTGCCATCCCTAGATGGTAGCATTTTCTACATCATAAAAAGTACATGCAAAAATTCTTCACTATGTTTATTTAAAATATTTCATTAAGCAATTCAACAAAAGATACTCGCACTATATGTTTAAAACCATGCTCCCTCTATGTACATATAGTGAGTCAAGATCTATATTTCACTAAGTTCTAGTGAGTTTTAATACCACTGCTAGAAACCTAACGATGTAGGTAAGCAACCCCTTACTAATTACATCACATATAACTCTTATTTATTGAGTGACATTCATATGTCCTGGCCTCAGCACTATGCCTCTAGGCCCAAAACTATTTTAATAGCCTAGTCAAGTTAAACCAATTTTACGTATGAAGTGTCCAACACTTATCTTATCTTATTGAGATAATTAATGGCACCATACCTTCGTAGACCTATTAGTTAATGATCAAAATCTTGATATGTACAACAATTGGAAGGGCATCTAGTTTTACTTAATTTTTCTACAGGGATAATATTCTATCATGTTAAAAATACCCAAAAGAAAAATAACATGAATAAGAGTATAATAGGAATGTAAAAATATTCACAGTAAAATTATTTTAAACTGTGAGATAGTATGGCCCTTAGGACGGCAGATAGTATGGCCCTTAGGACGGCAATCTCCATCATCACGCTTCTTGTCCACCGAACCATCAATGCTTGAGGTCACCATATTCATCTACTTAGCTATTACTCCTAACAACTAACAATGAGTTACATATAAAAATATTAAGCATTACAAGTCAACACGTATGTCGTTATACAATAATATGTAGCCCATGGTTATAATCAGCATGACGTGTAGGCCATGAAAAACTCATGCATGCATCACATACACAATGAGTCATGCTATCCTGTAACAGCCTAGCTATTTATTTCAAAAAATTTAGTAAAAAAATTAAAATTTAACTTAATTTAAAATAAAAACAAGTGTTCTCTAGTTGCCTAAATTTTAGAGATTTTATTTGCCTGTTTTTAGCTTTTAAAAAGCTTTTGTTAAAAGTAATTTAATTTAAAAAATATAAAAATATTATTAGATAAAGGGTTTTTTGAATTTCTATAAAAATTTCAAATTAATTATTTTAAAGCATTTGGTGTTTATCTGGATTTTCTGTGTTTTTTTGGATTTTTTAAAAATCAATTTCAAAGATAAAAAGTACTTTGTAAAAATTAAAACACCAACTTTAAGTTGGAAATATTTTTCCTAAGTCTAAAATATCTTTAGAAATTTTTGTGAATTTTGTTGGAATTTTTAGATTTTATTTGTTATTTTCTATGTGTTTTAAAGACTCCTAGTTTTCCAGAAAATCTAAAAATGAATTTTAAATCCTTTGTCTTCTCAGGCTAACAAGTGTCACGCCTAGATCCAATCTTCCCCTGCCTGATTTGATCTCAGCCGCACACTCCCACTTACCCCTTCACTTCTGTTCAACGGCCTGGATTTAATCCACCGCTGCCCGATCTAATCTCGGCCATCCCCTTCCACTTAACCTTCCCATCCATCTGTGGCCTAGATCCATTTCTTGCCACGTGTCTTAAATCTGGCCGTTCGCTTCTCTCCCTCTCTCTTCTCTCATGCTAACAAGCGGGACCTACCTGTCAGCTTCTTCTTCCTTGCTTCGTCTTCCTTCTCCAGCAGTCCGCCATGACCGCACCTCAGAGCTTTTAAAGTTTCTGTTTCCTTCCGTCTTTCTAGGGCATTAGCTGCCATTAACGCCCCTCTTCACTCCCCCACTCAATTCCGATCGTTTTTCCCTCCTTTAAACCTCGCCGTAGCACGCCCCTCGGCCGCTTTTACTCCGATGAGTAAACGACGGCCATTCCCCTCCCCTCCTCTTATAAAAGCCCCTCCCCGAGGATCCCCGTGCGCCGTTGTCCCTTTCCCATCTGCCAATTTTCCCTCCCCGTTCCCGAGACGCCCTAGCACCGTTTCCCTTCTTCACCAAGCTCTGGTGGTTCTCCTGCGAGCAATTGCCGCTGCCTCGGTCCTCTTTGCGCCTCGCCGACACCAGCTACGCCTTCCTCGTCGCTGTGCGCACGTCCTCCGCCCCTCCGCCGAGTGAAGCCGCCGCCGGAACCCCGTCGCCGCCATCGCCCGAACGCCGCTGCCGCCTCGTCTCGTCGTTGGCCCATTTCCAAGCCCCTCGGACCCCGCGCCAAGGTGGGCTCGCCTCCCCGCCTTCCCCTCTTACTGCTGCCCACCGGAAAGCCCTCGGGCCCGAGCGTCGCCTCTGGCCGGCCTTAACGATGTGGCAGATGAGGTGGCTGCCGCGTTGCGCCGCGTGTGCGCCACGCCAGCAACAGCTCGCCCGGTCAGTAGCCACGCCAGCCGTGTTTCACCTCAGCCTTCTAGCCACTCCATGAACCCAGTTCACCATAGACCTGGTCCCACTTGTCAGTGAAATAAAGCCCTTTTCTTTAGAAAATTATTTCGGCTAAAAATCTAAAATTGATGCTGACATCATAAACAGAATTTTCAGTGCAAAACTAATTTCAGAAAATCGACCTTTTCCTTTTCTTTAGAATTCAAACTTCCGAGAGCCCGTTCTTTTTTGTTTTAACTCCGATTGGACCATTCAATTTTATAAATTCATCAAAAATTCCAATCTATCCATTTCTACCATCATTCTGAATATTATTTGGTATTCCAAAATTTTAAATTTCTAATTCTAAAACCTAGTTCATTTTCAAAGCCTCAGTTCCATTCAAAAAAATTTGTGCACTTCCAAAATTCGAATTCAAATCTTGCAAAATGTCCATAAAATATATTCTATTTTTCTGATCCAAATATTTTCTTGGCACTTCTCTTTTTCTAAAATTTAATGAGCCTTTCCTCCAGACCACCCACCTTAAAATTACGCCTCTCCCTTGCTTACCTTCCAAAATTCCATTAATTCAATTGCCATCTCGCCACTTTCTTTCTTACGTATAGATAGAACTTCTCTTTTCTCTTTATTCCTTCTTTTTTCCTTGCTTATTCTCCAACTGAAGAACCTGCTACCCTCTCTCCTGTTTCTTCATCAGAATAGGCAGCTCCTCTCTTTGCTCTTCAAACAAATCACCAAATGCCTCGGCCATGCATGCAAAAATCAATTCCCACCCACTAATGAAATTAAAGGCTACAAGTAACACCTTCCATGACTACTAGTAATCAATCCTATTCAGTTTCAAACCCATTTAAACTTCAGTTTTTAGTTTCTAGTCTTGCAAAACTGAAAACCGACATTGGATTAAATGCAGTTGAATTTATCCGACTTCCCACCTTCTTGCCATATAAATAGAAGCACCTCCATGTGTTCCGTTCCCATGCCAACCCCAGCACCTTCGCTACCTTTACGCAAAACACTAGAAAAGCCGTAGCTCGCCCATGCTCTCTCGTCTCTCCAGCATATCACCTTTTCTTCGGTGATCTTTTTAAACTTTTGTTCATGTCACATCATGTTCCAGCATCCTAGAAACCTACCCATCAATTTACTTTGATTTTGATGCAGCCATTTGGCGGGAATCAAGTTTTTCCCAAAATCTTCTGTTTTCGCTTCTCGTCGTCAATTCGTCGCCTCTAATGAATTTTAGCCCGAGCCATCCGACCAAACTTAAATGGCATGCAGTAGAACATCTCCAATCAATTTCTTCTCAGTTTCTTAGCCATCAACTCATCAATTATTTAGTTTCTTGCATGCACTGTTGAAAACTGACATTTCACTTCTTTCGGCTATTATTTCGTCATTCAATTCTGGCCATTCCTTTGCTCCTCTTCACATGTAAATTGAACCACAGCCTCCTCTCTTCATTCCCCACTTGTGTTGCACACTAGAAAACCAGAAATCCAGCCAAAAAGAAGATTTCAGGAACTATTCCTTCGTTTGATATTTTTCAGCATTTTCCGTTCCAACCGATCTTTCGATGACTCGTTCTTCGTCATCCGAACTCCGAATTCATTGATTATTTTTCCTAAATCCATATAAAATCATAAAATATGTCCTAGTATATATTTTTATAATTTTTGGAATTTATTTAAAGTTTATTTGAATTTATTTTTTTTTGGTTCTTCGCGTTTAGACTACGACGAATCCGGAGAGTTCGATTTCGATGATTCACAGCATAAAGTCTTTGTGCAAGGCAAGTTACACCTTTGGTCATGTTACTCCCAGTAAGTCAAATTAATTATGTTGTTTTTAAAATTGTTATGCATGCGTACTTTTATTCAAACACAGTTCAAATTCCGTTTAAATTCTAGTTATGCCCAATTCTTTTGTGTGTAGCCAAATTTTACTCTGAACAATCATGCCTTGTCACCCTAGATAAAAACCTAGTTAGTACATTAATATTAATTGAAAATTTTATAGAACTGCTTAGCCATGCTTAGAATGATTTTAGTGGGATCAATTGTTTTTTACATAAAATGATGGTTTTTAAAATGTATTATTGACTTTGGTGAGTCAAGAAAGATTATAAAATATTTTCAAACAAAATATAAAAACTCGGTTTAGACTTAGGCAAATGGTTTGGTGGTGGGTGCTTGCTGGTATGCATTGTTATTTGGTGACACAATGTTGATTGCCAGGCACAATGGGTATGTGGTTGGTGCCTAAGTCAGTTAAGGACCGGTCTGTGAGCTACTATTGCAAAGCTTTTTTGTACTACCACAAGGTTGGTATGGAATAGTTCTGGCTGATTAATTTACAGGTCCTAACCTGAGTCTCACTGTAGGTTGAAAGTAAGCGTGGCGTAGACCATGGGAAGTCTCACTCGGCTCAAGATGGGGTTCCAACTTGTGGATTCAAGTTGTGGTGAAATCTCAGTGTTGGCTTGGCCAGGTTGAAGGCTTTGCATTGTAAAGGCCTTATTACGATTTTCTCAGTCGTACGCCAACGGAAGCGTGTAATGGCCGACATTTTGAGATTATCATATCTTGTGTGCAAAGCTGTACAATCTCTACAGAGTATATAATCTATCCTGGATAGCAGTGCCCATGGTCATGGGCAAACTGAGTAAAGTTTTGCATTGATTAGATTTTGTTTTTTAAAATGGTTTATGAAAACCTTATGGATGGATGGAATCCATGAGAGAAAAAAATGTATGGATGGATGAAATCCATATGAGATTTTTTTGAAAAAGATGGTCCGGGTGGGATGCCTGTGGTTAGGTTAGTGTTTGGTTGGAGCCTGCACTAACGATATTATTTTGTTAAAATCTTGTTTTTATCTATTGTACCAAATTCATCTTTTGAATCTAGTTACAATATTTACTTCAATTCTGTTTTTCGCTCAATTAACCTTACTATGCCTTCCTTTGTCAATCCTTGTACATGCATTAATTCTGTTAAACCTCCTGGTGTAACTTGTGGAGTACGTTATGTGCTCATGTTGCTCAATTCATTATTTTTCAAAGGACGACTTCAACTTCGGTGAGGATCAGAACGAATAGGCCGCGTCTTACTGTCGTTTGCCTGTGGGCAGGCTCTGTGGGCTTCTTTCGCTTCGGTTTTATCTTCCGCTGCTTATATTTAATTTCGGCTTATGTGCCATTGATGTATACTTTGTCTATCAGGCCCATATTCAGTTAAATAAAGTTAGTCATTATGCATGATATTCGTCTTTATTATCACTATGTGCACTAGCTGATTCTGGACTAGTGCAATTTACACAGAGAGTTTCAGAGTTGTTGCTCCAGGATCCGACGTATCCACATAGCCTTGCAAAAATATGTTATGTATAGAATCCAATTCTATCGCGCAGTGTAAACACATAATACCAATAACGCAAGGTACAATTTAGCACATTAATCCTATTCACTAAATTTCCCTTGAAAATTTCATCGGATTAATCACATTAACCCAATTTTGAACCAATCTAATCGACCCGATTTTCTATTGATCAGTCACATTGATCGGCAAGAAAGAACAACAACTCGGTATTATCAATTCATACCTCCCGCGAACCCATCTATTATCGTTGAAACTAATTGATCTCATCAACTAGTGCCTAAACCAATCCATTAACATGAACCGATCTAAGTTATCACTTCAGACTAGTAATAGATCCAATCTGCTACCACCACATATCAACTATATGTGATCAATCTAGATCAAATACTACACATGACGGCTTTGATACCACTATTGGGATACGGGTAAGCCACACTAGCACAGATTAAAATTTTCTACCATGTAAACCAAAAACCTATGCGAGTAAGAGATCATAAATCATTACCACTATATGCGTAGTGCGACGGAAGTAAAGTTGAAACGGCTGGTTTAACATAGCGCACGTCGGTGTAATGGAAGTAGTCAATTATACTCTGGGCAACTGTCTTCTCCTCGCGATCGTCTCGGTCAGCATTGCAGTCACAGTAATGTCTCTACCAAAGTTCACACATCCAGGGATAGAACGCTATTCTCTACCAAAATAATTTTAGGTCAATCAACCACATCTTTGTCTTGGCTTGCCAACGCTTAAAATTAGCGCCGTCAAAAACTTCTGGTTTAACGAAATTAGAGGATGAAGCCATTTCAACAAGTATTGGTTGTCTTGACTAATTGATTTAGATTTGGATGAGATTGAAGGAGGAAGATGACTTAGTCGGTGACGGAAAACTCGAAGAAAATTGGATTGGAAGGGGAAAGTAAGGAACACAAAAGTTACTCTAAGGTAAGCTTTATAACCATGTGAGTTGTCCACTCGAGAACTAAATAGTTATCTTGGGAACCGATCCGACGGACAGATAGGTGGAAATCGAATGGGATTAATTAATTCCTCTGTTTGAGGTCCACCTGCCTTTACAATTCAAGCAAAATTATCTTATTGACCAAGATCGATTTTAGTCGAAGAAAATCGAGAAGGCTTTACTTTCGACTATCTTTTCTTCCATGACCACCCCGTGGTCATAAACCTGTCTACGGCCCTATTTTCTCAAGTAAGTTACTTTTACTTGAAGTTGGAGAACTAGATGACGAGGATATAATAATCCTCTAATTATTATGTCATTATATTATCTGAGTATACCCCTTATCAATAAGGGAGAAATTCCATAAGATAGTTACAAGTTTTACTACGACTACTCCTTGGTCGTAAGTCTTTCTACAACTATGTAGTCGTGTGTCTTACTGCGATTACTCCTTGGTCGTAAGTTTTTTTACGACCACGTAATCATAAGTCTTACTGCAACTACTCCTTGATCATAAGTCTTTCTATGACCATGTAGTCGTGAGTCTTACTGCAACTGCTCCTTGATCATAAGTCTTTCTACGACCACATAGTTGTGAGTCTTACTACGAGTACTCCTTGGTCATAAGTCTTTCTATGGCCACATAGTCATAAGTCTTACTACGACTACTTCTTGGTCGTAAGTCTTTTTACGATCATGTAGTCGTAAGATATCCTATGAACACCTCGTGGTCATGGCTCTTTCTGTAACCAACATATTTTTGACTAGCTTGTTTACAACGACCTACTTCATCATGGGGTCATCTGGCAAGGCAGTTAGAACATGTGTTTATTCCTAATAACCGCACACGATCTCTCTCTAACAACAACCACCGCATGATAAATGGTCTACTATGTCTCTCTGACAGTAATTTCCGTTAGACGGTTATCACTCGAAGCATTGAGGCATCTTTTAGCGTGGGACAACGGCCACTGCTTCGTTAATTATATAAAGGTTGACGTCAGAGAGGAGAGGGGATAGAAGACATTAGAGCAGGAGATAGTGTTAGGCATTTCACATTACTCTCGGTTGTAATTCTCTCTAGGCGTTTCACGTTAGTCTCACAATTTTATTTGTTATTATATCCAAAAATATTTATCATTAATTGCATCCAAATGAGACTATGTAATATCATAAATTTAATAACCGAGTTAATTTCATATTTGTATTTGTTATTATCACCAAAACCAACTTAATAGAATTTGTACTTACAACATGGCATTCACCAAATCATAAAGAGTCCAGTTCTTACGTTCGGCTAGTCCAGCTGATTGGGAAGAATACGGTGGAGTAACTTCATAAATTATTTCACTTTCTTCACAGAATTGGGAGTATTCTTTAGAGATGTATTCACCTCATCAGTCTGATCTCAACCATTTGATTTTCTTTTCTAGTTGGTTTTCCACCTCAGCCTTATATATTTTAAAATATTCTAGTGCTTCATCTTTTGACTTAAGTAAATAAATATAACAGTACTTAATCGCATCATCAATAAGAGTAAATACATAACGCTTCTCACCTTTAGTTAAAATGACATTCCTCTCACAAAGATCAGAATGTATTAGCTTAAGTAGAGAAGTGCCTCACCTCTCAACAGTATGGAAAGGTTTTCAAGGCTACTTTGGTTACACATACTTCACACTTTGAGCCCTTCTCATACTGATAGCTTGGAATTAAACTCATTTTTCTTAAACACTTTATGGCTTCATAATTAACATGACATAAACGCGAGTGCCAAATATCATGGACTTTATTGCAATGAATAACATTAAAAATGTTTGAATTATTGAAATCAAGAATGAATAAGTGGAACATGCCTCCTCTTCATAGCCTTTTCCCACAAAAGTACTAAATTTTGGCCAACACAACCTTATTAGCCTCAAAACCAACCTTTATACATTGCCTACAAAGCATGGACCCACTGATAAGATTACGAGACTGGCTATAGCCACATTGGCTTCTATCTTACTCTTGTGTTGATCTAGAGATGGTCCCTTGCCTTTATGATCATGGCACTTGCTGGCCTTATGGCCTTTTTTGTCGCACACGTAACAGGTAAAGATCACCTTCTTCTTTATTGGTTGGGTCTTAGGCTTGTTCTGGGGATATTTCTTGACTTTCCCCATTGCTCTTAAAGTTCTTGACTTCCACCTAGTGGGCTTGGACATGGGATTTCTCATCACCGTTGGCCCTGCCACACTCCTCCACATTAACATGGTTGGCAATTCATCGATTATCATCCGCTCCTTAATGTGTCTTCGAGCAGTCACAAAGTCTCGTCACAAAGACAATAACTTGGCCAATATGACATTTACTTGAAAATTGTCTGGCAGGAGACAGTCATACTGATTTAAATCACGTACATGGAGCTATAGCTCATGAAGCTACTCCATCTCCGACCGTCGCTGTACCATCTTGTAATTCAAGTAATTTACCACGACAGATCGAGGACGGCAGATCAACCACGGTAGAACTACCACGGCAAGTCAAGCATGACAAAACGACCATGGCAGAATGACCACAACTGGTCGACCTCGGTAGAACGACCACGGCTGGACTACTGCGATAGAATGATCTTGGGTTGATGACCGCGGCAGAACAACAATGGCCGATTGAGGACGACAGATCGATGATGGTAGGTCAACCAACAACCAAGGCCGACTACACCACAGAGAATCAACAGAGCCTCGCCGGTGTAGAAATCACCGAGACCCCAGTGAGTTTGCTTAAGCAAATTGCACGGGTGATAAGGAAAATCCGTCGCCCCTTGCTTTTAGATCTTGGTATGTTCTCTTGATTGCTCTCCCTCGAAAGCTTTCCCATGGCTCGATTTAAAGAGAAAAGCGGGGAAGATATGAAATCAGAGGAGAGGGGAAACGACACCGCACCAGCTGTCGGACCAAGTCCAGTGCAAGAAGAGGAGAGCATGGTTTGACCCCTTCTTTCGGCTGATCGGTAACCGACCACATCCCCCTCCTTCATATCTCTTACAGGTGGGCCCCACACTAGGATTTTTTTTCTTCTTCCATTGTTCGAAAATATGGGAAATTCCCAAATTGCCCAACATTAAGTGTGTGACCCTATAGGTTCATGTATATTTGGGCATGGGTCGAAAATTCTTTTCCGGTCCATAAGTCAGTAGCGGTCCCTGGTAGGACATAACAACTCCTAAATATATATAAAGATCATATCGAACAAATCTATATAGTGCTTATGTATCGATCGCTTTGCCTTATGATATTAGATCGAACTTAACACGAGAAGCGTGCATCCTATGATAGTTCGATCATTCACTCGATTGTAGTAGATTACTCAGTTGTGATTGACTTCCACATTCGATATGGCCATGCACTTTCTTATTCCATCCACATAAAGAGCCTCAGAGATATCTCTCCTGTTACATAGGAGGGGTAAATTCCATCTTGATGTCTCATATTACTCCGTATGTTTCATAGTAAACTCGAAAGTTGCATTTATGACCACCTAGTTATGGAGTAGTGTTTGCTAATCCATAAGTAAACTATTATGCATGTAGAAAACTATGATGATCTCAGGTTTAAGGATCCTACATACAGTATGTATGAGACCAACTGATGACACTTAATAATATAACAATTCCCGCAGTGTCTCATGGTAGGTCAATTCAACACTATGTTCTCTAACATGTATCCACATTATTGATTTGATATCCCCATATATATGATTCATGAAACATAATCATCAATCAATACATGTGTTGATCTATAAATCGTAATTGTCCCACATAATGATGTAAGATTAGTGATAATTCAGAACAACATTACAACAAGAATAAAAAGTTTCACGAACAAGTCACGTACTCATTGATCAATATGAAAGACATTTATTCAAGGTACAAAATAATATATTATTCAAAAAATCGTAAGCATCGAAGTGATACAATTATCTTCTTAGTCGCATTAAGGCATATCACTAACAATACCTCCATTGCATTCCTCCCCTTATGAGTTTTTCGGTTGCTCCTTTGGCAAAACGAGGACAAAGTTGAGCCAAAAGGTCGCGATTCTAGACAAATTCAATCCTTTTTCTATTTCAGAGATTTCAATCTTTGTCTCATCGAGTGAGGTTGTCTCTCTTGGTCTTTACGGAACTAGATTTGACCAGAAGTGGCGGAGCCGAGGACGATAGTGTTAGAGCCGTGGATGCGATGTAAGCCTGGTGTTGCACGCGAAGTTGAGGACGCGATGCAACCCGGGCACAACGGTGAAGACGTGTTGCAGGCCAAGGTGGAGCTCGACAGCGTGCAAGAGCGGAGGTGGAGGAGCAAAGCAGGCTAAGCACAGTAGCAGAGGCGTAACGCAAGTCAATCACGGTGGCGGCTGCTCCACATACAAAGTAATATAATTTTTATTCATAGTATAGCACCGATATTTATCTTGTAGCTATAGTAAAATAAGTTTGCTACCGAAAAATGCTATATCAATGCACGTACTACTCTGCTTCTCTACACTCTACTCTATAGTAGGAAGATGTGCTTCAGCCGAACTTGGCAGGCACTCGCAACCACACAGCCCGTCACCTGGTTCTGCATGGCCCAAATATCCTCAACCAAACTTGGCAGAGGCGAAAAGCATCGAATCCAACCATCTCACGGGTACGTGGCCCGAAATTTCACCTTTTCTACTTCACCCCACCCGACCAACTTCTCATAAAACACCTACTTCGCGCTGTGCTCGCGTCCTCGCGCTACTGGGTATGTTTGATATGATTGTGACTTATGTCTTTTGATTGAAAATTTTTAATTTTAGCTGTTTGTGACAGAGATTACAGAAAGAGAGATACTCGCTTGTGATTTTTTGATGATACATATATTGGACTTTTAATGTGTACTAAAATTAACTTATAGACATCGTCTTAAAAAATACTCTATTTAAAAATTTGATACAGTAATAACAACCAAAAATCAGTTTAAAAAACCGAAAAAGAACAGGGCCACTGTCAGCTAGCCCACCCACCGCTCTGCGACTCGCGAATGCGACCCGAACATTCTGGCTGCATCGCCGGACCAGACCGCACCGAGGCCACCCTGTACGTGGCGGCATACGATTGGGCTCCTCACGTGGACTACTTTTACGGCGCCAGAACACTCTGGCGGCTGCTACACATATCTCTCGCCAGAACGGCAGAACCTATATAAGCTCAGAGCACGTATGATCATTCCCCTAATCTAAATCGACACGTACACCAGTCAGTACTCACAGATCACACAGCTCAAAGACAAGTGGACATCAAGTCTTACAGAGAGAAGATTACCGCAGTATGGCAAGAACCAAGCACTCTGCTTTAGCTCTCGTACTGCTTTCTCTGCTCTGCTCAGGTACTCGTGCTTGATTCATCATGCATACGCAAACGCAAAGACACTCTAGTTTGTTGCAGTATCCTCAGTTTTTCTCTGTGCTGTGTAAACTCATCGTAGGGTACTTGAACGGACTGGGGGATGCCGCCGACGCGCGGAAGGGGAAGGCGACGACGGGGCCGGTGATCGGCATCGACCTCGGCACGACCTACTCGTGCGTGGGGGTGTACCGGAGCGGGCACGTGGACATAATCGCCAACGACCAGGGGAACCGGATCACGCCGTCGTGGGTGGCCTTCACCGACGACGAGCGCCTCGTCGGCGAGGCCGCCAAGAACCAGGCGCCGCTCAACCCGCAGCGCACCATCTTCGACATCAAGCGCCTCATCGGGCGGAAGTAAGCTGAAGAACATTCGACATCTTTTTAACTTACTCGATGCATCGGAACGGTTGCTGAGTAATTTTGGGTTGGTAGGTTCGATGACGAGGAGGTGCAGAGGGACGTGAGGTACCTGCCGTACAAGGTGGTGAACAAGGAAGGGAAGCCGTACGTCGAGGTGCGGGTGAAGGGCGGTGAGACGAAGGTGTTCAGCCCCGAGGAGATCAGCGCCATGATCCTCGCCAAGATGAAGGAGACGGCCGAGTCCTATCTCGGCCAGCGCATCACGGACGCAGTCATCACCGTGCCAGGTATTGCAATCTGGTACACCTTTCTTGCTTCTGGTTCCGTTTGCGAGGTGAGCGTACGTAAAACGCAAATGATGTGTTCTGCTTTGCAGCGTACTTCAACGATGCGCAGAGGCAGGCGACGAAGGACGCCGGCACGATCGCGGGGCTGAACGTGCCGCGGATCATCAACGAGCCGACGGCCGCGGCGATCGCGTACGGGCTGGACAAGAAGGGCGCGGAGATGAACGTGCTGGTGTACGACCTCGGCGGCGGTACGTTCGACGTGAGCGTGCTCAGCCTGGACCACGGAGTGTTCGAGGTCCTCGCCACCAGCGGCGACACGCACCTCGGCGGCGAGGACTTCGACCAGCGCGTCATGGACCACTTCATCCGCCTCGTCAAGCGGAAGCGCGGCAGGGACATCAGCAAGGACGGCCGCGCGCTCGGCAAGCTCCGCCGCGAGTGCGAGCGCGCCAAGCGCGCGCTCAGCAGCCAGCACCAGGTGCGCGTCGAGATCGAGGCGCTGTTCGACGGCATCGACTTCTCGGAGACGCTGACGAGGGCCAAGTTCGAGGAGCTCAACATGGACCTGTTCAAGAAGACGCTGGGCCCCGTCGAGAAGGCCATCGCCGACGCCAAGCTCAAGAAGGCAGACATTGACGAGATCGTCCTCGTCGGCGGCAGCACCAGGATTCCCAAGGTGCAGGAGCTCCTCAAGGAGATGTTCGACGGGAAGGAGCCCACCAAGGGGATCAACCCCGACGAGGCCGTCGCGTACGGCGCCGCGGTGCAGGGCAGCATCATCAGCGGCGAGGGCGGCGCGGAGACCAAAGGTAACGTAATGTATTGACTTGTCACTGACAGATAGCGACGTGGGCCGCTGAATGTCTGACAGCCTGACATTGACATAAAATTCGATGTTCTTGATGACCAGACATCTTGTTGCTCGACGTGACGCCGTTGACGCTCGGGATCGAGACGGCCGGCGGCGTCATGACCAAGCTGATCCCGCGGAACACGAGGATCCCGGTGAAGAAGTCGCAGATGTTCACGACCTACGAGGATCACCAGACAACGGTTTCGATCAAGGCAAGCATGAATTTCAACTCACGCATCGCTCATTTGTTAGTCGCCATTGATTCTGCAGACTGATAACAGTAAGAAACTTGAACATTTTCAGGTGTTCGAGGGCGAGAGAAGCCTGACGAAGGACTGCCGGGAGCTGGGCCGGTTCGACCTGTCTGGCATCGCGCCGGCGCCGCGCGGCGTGCCGCAGATCGAGGTCACGTTCGAGGTTGACGAGAACGGCATCCTGCACGTGACGGCGAAGGACATGGCGGCTGGGCGGTCCAAGTCGATCACGATCACCAACGACAAGGGCCGGCTCAGCCAGGACGAGATCGACCGGATGGTGCGCGAGGCTGAGGAGTTCGCGGAGGAGGACCGCCGGGTCCGGAAGCGCGTCGATGCTCGCAACCGGCTCGAGAACTACGTGTACCGCATGCGGAGCACGGTGACGGACGGCAGCATGGCCGGTAAGATCGGCGAGGACGACAAGGAGAGGATGGAGGCGGCCCTGACGGAGGCGCTGGAGTGGCTGGAGGAGGACGACGGCGGCGGCGGCCACCAGACGGCAGAGAAGGAGTACGAGGAGAAGCTGGGGGAGGTGGAACGGGTTTGCGGCCCGATCATCAAGCAGATGTACGAGAGGAGCGGAGGTGGCGCGGACGGGTCGGCCGGCGCGGGAGATGAGGACGACGTGAATGAGCTCTAGAGTTTGCTCGCTGCTCTGTTTCGACTTTTTAATCCTACCTTTTGTTATATTCTTGATACTCTCGTTATGTTTAGCAAATCTCTCGGACCGAATCAGTTATGACATACGGTGTAAGTGTGTGAGGTATCAAGAATGAAATAGATGAATCTTATAAAGAGAACTGAAATAATGATGCTGAAATAATTATGAGAGAGATTTTGCAAAGCTACGGTAAATTCTTTAAACATAGTCTCAAATGAGTGAAAGGATTGTTGTTCTTTTAGAATTTTTTTGAACTTTTTAGGACTTTGGATCTTTGAACTATACAAGAATTTAGTATAAAAAAATAACTTAGTTCTAATTCTTTGGTACACATTCTGCTTTGAATGAGCTAGTTTGTGGCTTGAGTTTTCTATACCCATTCCTTATGAATATATAGTTCCTCCTCTAAAATGTAGTACTCCTACTCTAATTAAGATTCACGTAGGAATCCTTGTACCACACATTTCCAAGTCATATTATGAAAGGATACATGACTTTTCTCAAATAAATAAACAGGGTGGTTTCTTCGTCATCGTTTCGAAGCGACTTATCGGGACAATTTTTTTGAAGTGTCTTATCGGTATTCAGTTCGTTCACACAAACGCTCGTGCTAGAGTTAAAAACCATAAGCCGTAGCCATAAGCCATAAACTGTAGCCGGAAAGGACCCACTCCTTATCTATTGAAGTCACCATGCTCCTCCAAAAACTTACTCCAAGTCGGTTTCACTTTTTTATCTTTTCCTTTTTTTCTTCCACCTTTAGGAGTGCTACACTGCAATATGTGTGTCGGTGTTCGGGCTAGCCTACCTAGATCCTTCATCCAATAGCTTTGTTGTGTAGGATCTGTTCTTTTCAGCTTCTAAAAACTGTATTTCGGTTTTTCTACAGTAACTAGCTTTTAAAGCGAGTATCTATATATATATATATATATATATATATATATATATATATATATATATATATATATATATATATATATATATATATATATATATATATATATATATAAAAGCCTCTTTTCTACACCGGTGTAATTACACGCTATATCGTATCTCGCAATGTAGGGAGTATCTCGTGTAACGGAGGGTATGTACGTGTAGTATACAAGTATTTAAGACCATCTAGGTGGTATAAACAATTTTTCAGAAGTGGTATGTACATTTTTCGACATACTCCTTTTATGCTTGGCGTATATAAGGGTATTTACAAAATAAGCTAAAACTATGAACTCCTTTACAAGTTTTTCGTGTGGTTCACATTGGAGTATCTTATAATTAGTATACAAATGATGTATTTTCCTATATATATATATATATATATATATATATATATATATCCCTTATTGGTTTATCTATCTTCTTCACTTGTGACTCCATAGGTATAGGTCAATCCACTTATTGCAATCAGGAACTGACATTTTATTTTTTAGTGGTTTAGGATCTGATGGGTAAGGGATGAACAAAAATAGAAGAACATATGTAAGAATAGAGATGAAATAAGGCAAAGGTAGAAAGCTTTTAATATAGTTTATTTGAAATCATGAATAGTTTTGCACAAATTGCTTATATACCAACCTAACAGGCCAATAGTGCAATTTGGCTATTAATACAATTAGAAAAACTTTGTCTACTCAAATAGTTTTATCTATAGCATCAAGAAAATCAAACAGGTATTAATAACTAACTATTCTTCCGGTGACCTTATAACTTTTCGAATGGAAAAGTTTTAGTCAATGTACTCACACTGTTCTCCTTGACACCATCCTTAGCACTACTTCTATTGATGTTAGTTTTTGTTCTATTTGGTCGATACTTATAGCAAGAAATTAGTCTAACTGGCTACACGAGTTTTAAAGATTTTGACAAACTCAAAAGGAAAGCTTTTAGTGCATGTCTAAGAGAGATAAGATAGAAATAGAAAAGATGATATAGCAATAAAACTTATGGTTTTCGTAATTCTTTTATATTGTAAAAAAGAGTTTTATAAAACTCATACTCTTATTGAAATCAAATCTATACTTAGGGTCATAACCTACAGTCAAGCTTGTTCTGGTACCATTCTATAACGACCACATTTTTAGGTATAGGGTTGTCGTACTTCCCACAATAGCTTAGGAGTTCAGTTGCCGACAAAAAAGAGTATTATGCCTACTCACAAATATTTAAAAAGAATTAGCTTGATTAAAATATGATCTAACAACCAAACTTTAGAAACTTTATGGGTGTCCAAGTCCCAAAACTTACCTTACAATCAGAAGAACAAAAGAAATCCCATAGGAACGCTTGTGTATGGTCGTAACCCTAATACAAAAACTGAAGCATCCTTCTGGTATATGTTCTGATGAAAATAAGTAAGATTGAGTACACTAGGTACTCAACAAGACACATGAAAAGGCTATGTAACTAATATGCAAGGAGTTCAAGTGGATAGTCACAGGTTATAATGTATTAGTAGTGGATGCAAGTTTGTTGGTAAATAATTTTGCATTTAAAACAGTAAAACAATACTTAATTAATAAAAGAGACTTTGTTATCCATAATTTTTTATATTAAAATCCTCCAAACTCTACTTATGCCTTGTAGTTGGAATCACCCATGAAACATGGCTCCATTAACCGGGAGCACGGTATATTCAATACCGTTTATTATACTCTGTAGAGTTGCCCAGTTTTATCCACAAGATTTCTCAAACTCCCAATGTCATGCAATAAACACGCAACAGATAATATGCGACTGAGTTGAGAAAACAAAGTATTTCATTGCTCTCCTCTCTCTAGTCTCTACCCAATAGGTTATAGGCCACACATTATCGGATATCCACTGGCCAATGCAGAACGTTGCGGCTCGACTCTGAGTGGACCTACGATTGTTAAGCAAGGTTTTACCGTTTTCATACCGCCCCTTTATGCACGGGCCGTTCTCACTGCTGGAACCCCAACACCCTGTAGATATTCAATTGATTTGAGCAGCCACTAGACTAGGTTTGACAAGTCAAAACTTGTGGTTAAACGATTTATGTGTCCTTTGTTAGCATAAGGTTTTAGTCCGTACTTTTCACGAGTGAGGCATCCGACCACAAACCAATAATCTAGTGTATTATGGCACTGCCACCAAACCAACCAAAGCCTCAACCCTAAGGTAAAGGTCATGGACCCCAACCATCTAGTGGCTTTCTACGATTCATCCTTAACCCTAATATCATTTTGTAATTCTATCGCCAAAACGCCGAGTCACTTAGTAGTGTAAAATATTTGAGTTCCTAATCTACCCATGGTTAACTTTATAATAATTTACTGTTACTAAGGCTTCTCAAGGTGAATATGGCTATCAAGTAAAACATGGCTTTTCCAGTGTTAGGACATAGCTAAATTATTATGTCATTCTGAATAATTATTTTAAATAAATACCAGTGCATAAATAAAGAATAATGAAAGTGCTGATAATTAAATAATTAAATGATATAGGTTCAACATGATCAAAAACATGTGACTTACCTTGTTGTTCAAAATTTGCTACTTGCTCTAATTCTTTTGGGCCTTGGTCTGCTTCTAGAATGACCTGCTTTGCAAAACCAGGTACTAGTTCTGTTGTGGTTACGAACCAAATAGTAAGTAGTGGGGGGCTCCCGGGAAGGCCACAGAAGGGTTCTCTGGAGCCTTAGATGCCATGAAAAACGTGTGAAAGATACTTGTCTAGAATATAGTTGTCTTCTCTAAAAATGAGTCCCCCACACAGTGCCTACAGCCATATATTTATATCTATGAGGAGGTCAATTACATAAATGACCCTAACTGGGTCTATACTTACAGGGGTGAGCATGCCATTTCTCCGGTCTAGCATTACATGAATACTCCTATCTGGGTCTTCACAAGGAGGGGTATATATGGTATTTCCCCAACTTGCAGGTCTTGCTGGGTCGGCTGTACGGCCTATTGGCGCAATAGCCAATAGGCCGATTGGGTCAAGGTGGGGGGCGCTCCCCCCCAACAAATGCAAAAGAAAATACACAAATAAATCCGTGCTCAAAAGAATACTAGCTAGGAAAATAAATAAAGTAAAAAGGAGTGAAATTCAAGAAAACCAAATAAAGATTGTTTGGGTTTTCTCGAAGTCTAGGTTGGCGAAACGGAGCTGGGAATGGTTAAAATGGGCATGAAACGGCCAAAATGGTTATATACACGTCTAATGTGTTTTGTGAACAGTAACAGATCATCACTATTCATAACGGGTCGGGCTAGGAACAGTATCGAGTTTAGAACAGTGTTTGGTTCGAGTTTGAATAGTGTCAGGTCGAGTTGTGAACAGTGTGCTACAGTGTGGCTTAGTTGGATGGTTTCTGGCTTCTAGGCAAAAATGGTTCGGCCCAAGGCCTGGCATCAATCGCCTCCTACCTTAGGCGTTTCACGTGCCCAAGTAGAGCACGGCGACAAAGAGCTGCGTGTGCTCCGGCAGGGGCTTCCAGTGGCAATTGAGTACATGGATGGACTCGAGGGGCTAAGGTAATTCGATTTTTGGGGTTTTTGGCTGCCGAGGTCTATTGTAGGGGGCCGGCGGCGAGAAGGGCTCATCGGGCTCCTCCATGGCACATCGTCGTCTTGGTTGGGTACCAACGAGGAGCATGGGCTTTTAAGCATATAAGAGTGATGGGAATGTATCGGAAGTGTCAGTTTTGGCTCTCATGATCTGTGTTGGGCTGTCCACGGTGAGGTGGTTCGATCCACGGCGGTGCAAGTCGTCGGTGAGCTAGGGGTTAAGAGGGGCTAAGGCGAGGTCGTGGTTAGATTCACGGAGCCTTAGTGGTTCTATGAGTAAAGCTAATTGGAATTCGGTTGAAGCGTTTGTGGAATTGGGGAAATAGGGCTTACTGACAAAATTGCGGTGGTGGCGGCGAGAGTTTAGCCAAGGTAGGGGAGAAGGGTGTGGGCATGCAATGGGGTGGCTGTGAAGGCCAAAGGTGAAGTCGGGCTAGCTTTAGAGCACTAGGAAGGCGGTAGGAGCAGTGGCAACTCAGGTACGGCGGTGGCGCGTATACGTGCGGTGGTGGTAGACAGAAGCATTCAACAAGCTTCGAAGGTCTAGCTGGCATCCGCGGTGGCACCTTGGGCTCAGGGCTCTCCTTGGAGTTAGCGGTCTACGAGTGGCGGTGGTCAAATTATGGGGGTCGGCGGGGAAGGCACAGCTTGGCGACGGTGGTGAAACGGGCTCCGATGGTGAGGGCACATGGCCGTGGCGATGGAACGGGCACTGAAAGTGGTGTCAGAGCATGGTACAGGCGTTGACGGGCTTGGTTGCGGCGGGTGTGGGTGGCGGCAGCAGTGAACGGGAGCGGGCCTTGGCGCTCGGGAATAAGGGTGGAAGCGGTTTCTGGGAGATCACCAAGGGTTGAGGAAAAGCAGAAATGGCGAAAAGGAAGGCGTAAAGCTTAAGAGAGTTGCCAAATAGGGCAAGAAAATGAATTCAACCAAATTCAAAATTTCCGAAATTTTTGGATTGTTACATCCACCACCCACCAAGGCTAAATAACTATGAAAAGAAAAAACAAAACAATGACATCAACAACAGCTTGTCAACAAATCTGCAAAATATGATCACCGGTTCAGTTCACCAATCTAGGCTAATGTTCCTCGAGAGGAAAAGGTTATCGATGTATTCTATAATAGGGCTAGAAGCATCAATGTATCTCCTCATCTCCTTCTGCACAGAGCAATCTGCAGGAACAACAAAGGGCACTGTTAAGACGAAGAATGCACAGAATTTGTGGTTTGTCTAGCAATAGATCATCTGGAAAAAAAATTCATCAATCCCTGAAAAACTCAAGGTATTTCAAGATAGATAGCCTTTTCTGTACTTTGAAACATGATGGCTGTTCTCATTTGCTTACCAGTTTCGTTCAACCTCACTATCAACTGCTCCCTGCTTGGAAGAGTGTACATCCCGGCACCAACAGCCTTCCTGATTGCCCAGCTATGAAACGGCGCGCAAACCTGCCCGTAAGCTGTCGTAGCAGCTTCATACAATGAACCCCTGAAAAACAAATGCCAGAGAGACCGTAAGCTGTCGTCCATTGAATACAGCCAAGCCGGACTACCTGTCAATTATAGCACTAGTCGACACTCGACAATTATACCATGCAATATCTTATGAGCACCAGTTGGCAAGTAATTTTATCAAAAAGACAACCATTTTTGGATCACACATTTATTGTCGCAGAGGAGAACAAATGGCACAGGACAATTTCGTGAATTGTTCTGCAGAAAAACTGCCAAATTGTCCTGAAATGTTTCATTTTCGAATTTAAGAGATGAGATGATGTGTTTGGGTGAAACGAAACGTACTCGGTGGAGAGGAACTGCTCGAAGAGAGCCTTGATGAGGCCGAGGCCCAGCCGGACCCTGCGCAGGTTCCGGGAGTGGCTGCCCTGCTTCTTGACGCAGTCGTTCCCGACGTCCTTGTCGAGGATGTCGCTCAGCGTGCCGTACGCCTTGGCTGCGCCGATGAGGTCGTTCACCTGGAAGATTCACACGAAGTTTGATTACATTTCTTGCCGTGGTAACTATTCATCACGGCCAGTCAGAAAAGGAAAACCAAGAATACGAAGTCTAGATGCAATCCACTATTAGTCGAATCAACGCGGCAACGTTGTTTCCAGGAGCCTTCTTGTAAAGGAGAGACGTAGAAGGTTCATTTTTTTTTGTTACTTTTTAATCGTGAGGAAAACGGAAAAGAATATTCCAATTCGGAACAATGGCGGTGGACGCTGCAAGATCCAAAGGGAACACGGTTGCAAGCGGCGAGATTTAATCAAAGTCAAAGCGCAAGATTATATCTAATCCCGGGCGTCACTTGTACGATTTTCTATCTCGTCACCGCGTGAAATCTTGAAACTTTGTCCCAAAGATCCAAGAAACGGCACGGGCGAAGCAAACGATCTAAAAAAACGCCAAATTTGCCAAGAACAACCGTGACCAGATCGGCGGCAAGCGGGTACAGGAGGACGGGCAGGTGCGCGCTCACCTTGGCGACGTACTCGATCTCGGCGAACTTGAAGGCGATGCCGAGGCAGCTGAAGAGCACGGAGACGAGCGCGCAGGTGTCGCCGAAGGGCGCGAGGCGGAGCTCCCCGCCGTCGGCTTCCATCCCCCTCGCCAGCTCCTCGAACGCCTCCGCCACCGCCGTCAGCGGCGTCTCCATCCCCCGTCGAGCCGCCACCGCCGCCGCCGCCGTGTCGCACAGCGGCTCGGCCGCCGCCGCTGACCACGGCATCTGCGGCCTGAACCCGAGCATCCTTCTCCTCCTCGCACCGGTTGCGGGGGCGGTTGCTCCTTCCTCTCCTCGTGCAGCGTAGGCGCGGCCTAAACGTTAACGAACGGACGGAATGGTGGGGATGGTGAGGGCGAAGGACGCACGCACGCGCCCAAAAATATAGCGCGGAGAGCCGGAGATAAACGCCTCCGCGCGGGGCTGGATGAGGAAGGGCGGGAGGGAGGCTGGCGTCTATGTATAGGAGGCGGCCGGAAGACCGGAAATCTCAAGTCTGCCGTGGGATAGGAGGGTGTTTGAAGAGCAAACAGTTTGGCAAAGCGTGGAACTTAAATGGTCTCCATAACTAAAAAATGCAAGTTGATAACAGCGTGTTTTCCATCTAAGTCCCATCTATGAGATCCAGCAGATGCAACCACCGTCCGCCCTACGATCAACTAGTCTCTCCTAGATCCAACGGCTCCGACCACCATCCAGTGTGGAAGTGGCCACCAGGGCTCATTGTCGGCACTCTAGTGGCCGTCTCGAGTAGAAAAGAAGGGAAAGAGAGGAGAGATCCTGTAAGGACACATGTATCACACAATCGTCATAGTTAAAAGCATCATATGTGAAGTATTTTCCCTTTCTTGACACCCCCAAATTAACTTCCCTATTCTAATATGTCATGCAATTCCTTCTCTCTTTCCCTATTTCTTATGTTCAGCATCGTGCAGTTGTATCGAGATGGATATCAGTTCTTCTTGTATATCATCCTAGGGTGTGGTTGACGGTTCTGATTCGGAGTACTTCTACATGCAGGTATGATGGTATTGTACGTGTTGTTGAAAAGACCCTATGTAGAAGGAGATAAAGGGGTAGCTACCGTTGATATGGCCACCTTTTCTTTTTGAGATGAATTGATATGGTCACCTGCCTCAAGAGAAAGAGGCAGCAGAAAAAAAATGCCAGTGTATTCTCAGGAGCAATTGTGGTCCACAGTTATATTTCAAAATTTCGAAGCGATTCTTTTACAATTTGCAGGATGCTCTCATAGCGCATGCAACCAACTGGGCAAAGTTGGTTTGCTTCTTTTGTGTGGGAAAATAAATGCATCTCACCTTGATTTTTTTTCTACCATAATGCAAGTGAATATTATTTAATTATATTTTATTGAGCCAATGGTTGTACCAGTGGACCGGCGGTTGACAGCTGAACCAAACGTGATCACTGGGTCAATCACTGATAGCATTTGATGATATGTATTACAGCCTTTGGAGACTCTATTGCAACTCATAGGCACTTTACTAGTTTTCTATAAAGTTCCTGTTAAACTTCTGCATTTTAAATAGAACCGAAGTAGAAAAAATGAAAAAAATAAGAGAAGCTGACAAAACTGCGCAGTTAAGTGAAACAAATAAAAAAAAGTTGCCATTTGTGATTGGATGCTTTGTGCATATAGAAAATTTCTCTATGTTTGAGGCGGAATTGACCGTTGAATTAGCACAATTACATGTAGGGCCTTCGCTCTTGGTGAGTGACTGAGATGTAAGCCGTCCATGACCTTGAAACTATATATATCAAAGGGTGTAATTTTCTGGTTAGCATAACCTTGGCATTTATTTACGTGAATAAATAGTCATTCCACCGAGAAAGCAAAGCTAGCCATTTCCACTCGAACGCCTCGACGTTTTTTAAGAAGCAACGGCAGTACAATATATTTTTCCATCAAATAGATTAGTAACAAAAGATTTTTTTTATTTCTACGAGAATTTCCACTTCCAAATAGGCCTAGGACTTTGTGTGCATGGCAACGGCGCATGCACCCATTTTAGCCAGCATGGAGCTGTTCCCATATCAGAACCGTACTGGCTCCTGCTATGCATCGTTGTGAAGCACCACTTAACACTCTGGAAAGTTTAACAGCTCGAATATGCAGCTGGACGAATCAACACAAACATGCATATCTTATGTCCTAAAACTGATCATTTTGTCCTTCAAAAAACTTTGATCGTTTGTCGTCCAAAAGGCGATCATTTATCATAACGAAACGACTCAAAAAAATATATGAAAGATTGAAAAATCACACGATGTATATTCCTTGATTAAATAGAAGGACGGGTCGATGCGCTGGTGGTGCACGGCTGCACATGCTGTGCATTATTACGGCCGAAATTCCTCTCGGCTGCTGTACACCAATATCCATCCAATTATCTCCGTCTCTTTTGCTCGTTTTTTTCCTCTTGGGCCTACGCTGATTTGTAAACATTTTTTGTATTTTTTTTGGGAAATGGAACTAGAAGGACTATGCAAAAGTGATTCTCGAAATCCCAATTGAGACCCTATTTAGAACACGTGAATTTTTCTTAATTTCTACAAAAAATGAGCTATTTTTATAAAATTTATGTGAAATACTTACGTTGCAAACGAAACCTCAACCGAGGTAAATGTTATCTTTATTACTTAAACTAAGTTGTTGATTGTAGTTCATCTGCCTCTCCCCCTCACATAAGTTCAACACCGACTTATAGACCTTGCACTACTACAGAAAACCTAATAGTAGACGGTAAATCACAGACGGTTTGACAGAACCGTCTGTAACCGACACTAACACAGACAGTTTTAATTTGGACACCGTCTCTGTTGATGGCGTCGAAGAAAATTAGTATCACTGACGGTTCTTACCAATGAACCTATCACAGACGGTTTTTATTAAAAACCGTCTGTAATGATCTTAGAATTATCACAGATGATTTTTAATAAGAAATCGTCTGTGATAATGGCACTAGATATTTATTGTGCCGCTCAGAACCGCACATGTCTTCATTTCGATCCAGATCTGGCCGGCGCTGCACTCTTTCGCTCAGGAGGCAAGCTAGGCGATTTCAGGCCAATTAATTTGGTGGGAGGAGGCAGAGATTGAGCTTTGAAGAATCATACTTTCCTGCTCTAGATATGGTTAGTAATGAAATTTATTTTTCTTTGCATTACAATTTAGATCGATCAAATTAGTAATTGGTGAGTGTTTATTGAAGATGGTTTGCAAAATTATTGGTTATATAATAGCTGTTGTGTTTATAATATGAATTAAGCTAGCAAAGCCTAAATGCATGTGGTATATATGTAGTAATAATTAATTAATTTAATTTTTAATACTAAGTTGTTATATATACACATAACGTAGGACCAAAGCTGCATGTATGCCGCGAACCGTGTGAGTGAAAAGTACATTAATGGCGTGTCTGCTTTTACAAGAGCTGCCGAGGAGGATATGCCGAATAAGGGGGTGAAATATATGTACTGTCCATGCACTGATAACGAGAATTTAAAGATGTTTAAGAACCGAGGGCAAATTGAAGTGCACTTGATTCGGAGGGGTTTCAAAAAGGGTTATACGTGTTGGACCAGTCATGGCGAAGTCAATGATCATATGTCGCCGGATGACATCGCCGGTGAAGTGAATGATATGCCGCCGAATGACATCGCCGGTGAAGTGAATGACATGCCGCTGGATGATGTCGATTGTGGTTCGGATTCGGATATGTTGCACGTTGACAATCTGGATCAGATGCTTCGCGATGTGGAAGAGAACTATGATGAGAGAGAGTATGTTAAATTACAGGGCTTGATGGAGGACTCGGAGAAACCTTTGTTCACGGGCTGCAGGTCAAAGTACACGAGGTTGTCGGCCGTGCTTGAACTGTTGAAATTGAAGGCAAGCAACGGTTAGTCCGACAAAAGTTTCACGGCGCTGCTAGATCTTTTAACGAACATGCTTCCGGAGGGAAATGAGTTGCCTAAGACACCTTGTTGATTCCGCCCAATGGAGAAACATCGATAGGAGTTTTGCAGACTTCGGTGTAGAACCAAGGAATATAAGGTTCGGACTGAGTACAGATGGAATGAATCCTTTCAGTAGCATGAGCAGCCGGCATAGCACATGGCCCGTGACTCTCTGCATCTATAACATTCCTCCTTGGTTGTGTATGAAACGAAAGTATATTTTGCTGTCGATACTTATCCAAGGGCTAAAGCAACCTAGGAATGATATCGATGTGTACCTAGCACCGTTGGTGGAAGATCTAAAAGTACTGTGGAACGAAGGGGTATATGTATAGGATGCATACAAACGAGAGAACTTCACTTTGCGCTCATTATTGTTCTGCACCATAAATGATTATCCTGTCCTTGCTAACCTATCGGGCCAGAGTACAAAAGGTGCCAAAGCTTGTACTCACTGTTTAGATGGTACCGAGAGTGTGTGGCTGAAACACTCACGCAAACCGTCTACATGCGCCACCGCCGGTTTTTTCGGAGGGCTCACCCATACCGCAAGATGAAGAAACAATTTGACGGAGAGAAGGAAGACGGTTCAGCTCCAAGGCATTTAAAGGGAAAAGAGGTTTATAATATGGTTAAAGATTTAGATGTTGTCCTTAGAAAAGGACGTAAATTGATGGCTCATGAGAAGAACACCTGGAAGAAGAGATCAATATTTTGAGACTTACCTTATTGGGAGTACCTAGATGTTCGACACTGCATCGACGTCATGCACGTAGAAAAAAATGTATGCGACAGCTTGATTGGTCTTTTACTGAACATTCGTGGTAAAACAAAGGACGGTGTCAACGCACGGCTTGACTTGGCTGATACGGACATCAGGCCTGAGTTAGCACCGACATGCACTGATAATGGACGAACGTACCTTCCCCACGTGTTACGATCGTCCAAGGCGAGAAAGCAGAAGCGTGCGGTGCTTGCATGGTGTCAAAGTTCCGTCTCGTTACTTGACAGCGTGAAGAAACTTCTTTCGATGCAAGATTTGAAGTTAAATGGCATGAAGTCTCATGATTATCATGTGCTGATGACACATATGCTCCCTATTGCAATTAGAAATATTTTACCGATCAGAGTCCGAGAGACAATTATGAGGCTATGTTATTTTTTTTAACACAATTGCTCAGAAGGTCATCGATCTCGAAGGACTAGATGCTCTGTAGGACGAGGTGGTGATGACTCTATGTCATCTTGAAATGTATTTCCCTCTTTCGTTTTTCGATATCATGGTACATCTCATTGTTCACCTTGTATGGGAGATAAAAATGTGTGGGCCCGTATTCCTACGTACCATGTACTCATTTGAGAGGTTCATGGGAATTCTCAAGTCCTACGTACGGAATCGATCTTGGCCGGAGGGCAGCATCGTCGAAGGTTATGCAAGCGAAGAGGTCACTGAGTTTTGTGTCGATTATATGGCTTAGATTCAACCGATAGGTGTGCCTCAATCTCGTCATGAGGGGAGGCTGAAGGGTATCGAAACTATCAGAAGGAAAGCAATCAATCCAGTTATGGACGCGTATACTCAAGCCCATTTCACAGTCTTGCAACACATGACTGAAGTGGCGCCTTATGTTGATCAGCACAAGGATGTGCTTCGGCAATAGAATCTGAAGCGGCTAGATGTTTGGATCATGAGGCAACACAACAGTCGGTTCAACCAATGGTTGAAGGACCAAATCACTAGGAGCTCGCCAAGTGAGATGTTGACATGGTTGACAAAAGGGCCAACATTTACAGTTGTGACATGGCAAGGATATGATATAAATAGGTACACATTCTATACACAGGCTCAGGATGTAAAGAGCACTAACCAGAACGGTGGTGTCCGCATAGATGCGTTCAGTACCGATGGGTTGAGAAACTCGTACTATGTGTTCATAGAAGAGATTTGGGAGCTCAACTACGTGCTTTTCAAGATCCCCTTATTTCGGTGCCGTTGGGTGCATCTCCCACAGGTGAAGGTTGACAAGTACGGTGTCACTACCGTGGACCTCCAACGTGTCAGGTACAAAGATGAACCATTCGTACTCACCAACCAAGTTATTCAAATTTTCTATGTAACCGACCCGGCAAATAAGAAACGCTATGTAGTTCTTCATGGAAAAAGGAGAATTGTCGGAGTAGAGAATGTAGTGGACGAGGAAGAATACAATCAATTTGGCGAGTTATCTCCTTTTGGAAATGGCATAAAGGTCGACGACGAACAACATGACGAAACTAGTTACGTACGCATTGATCATCATGAATGGCTAATTTTTAAAGGAAATAAGCAAGTAGAATGAGAATGTGCGACATATATGTGCCCATTTGCATTTATGTATATAACAATGCATGTATGTGATGTATATGTGAAAATGTGTGATATATAGGTGAATGTTGAGAATGAGTCATACACCCAGCTGTTGAAAATGTGTGATATATAGGTGAATGTTGAAAATGTGTTATATATAGGTGAATGTATCTCTATGTTCATTGGGCTGTTGTAAAGAAATATACCCAGCTGTTGTCTTATTGAATGCTGGTAGTTGTTGTCTTATTGAATGCTGGTTGGTGAGTGGAACCGTCTGTGATAATAAATATCAAAGACAATTCTAAACTGAGAACCGTCCGTGATAATCTTTTATCTATAACCCCCGCTAGGGTTTTGCGCGTACAAGTTATTAGACTTAGTCGCTCTCTCGAAGTCCCGATCGAGCCCGTCGCCGTCCCCCGAGCCCCTCGCCGGCCGCCTCCATCGAGCCCCAGCCGTCGCCGCCCCTCCCGGCCCTCGCCGGCCGCCTCGCCGAGCCCCGAACCCTCGCCGGTCGCCGGACGTCTCCATCGAGCCCCGAGCCCTCGTCGGTCGCCGCCCCACGAGCCCCTCACCGGCCGCCTCCGTCGTGCCCCCGACCCCTCGCCGGTCGCCGTCCCCCGAGCCCCTAGCCGGTCTCCTCCGTCGAGCCCCGAAGGTACTCTCTCAAACCCGCTATTTCAACCCATTTGTTACTGTTATATGAAAATCATACAAATTGCAACTGTTATATGAAGCTCTATGTTATTGTGTATGTGTTGTGTATGTGCTTTCAGACTAAATTGTATTGTAATATGTATATGTATATGTATATTTCTCTGACATGCTCCATTTATATCACCATCTACAGATAGATTGCAACTGTTGTAAAAAAATGGGAGAATGAAAGAAATTGCAACTGTTGTAAAGAATGGGAGAATGAAAGAAATTGCAACTGTTATATGAAGCTCTATGTTATTATGTATGTGTTGTGTATGTGCTTTCAGACTAAGTTGTATTGTAATATGTATATGTATATGTATATTTCTCCGACATGCTCCATTTATATCACCATCTATAGATAGATTGCAACTGTTGTAAAGAATGGGAGAATGAAAGAAATTGCAACTGTTATATGAAGCTCTATGTTATTGTGTATGTGTTGTGTATGTGCTTTCAGACTAAGTTGTATTGTAATATGTATATGTATATGTATATTTCTCCGACATGCTCCATTTATATCACCATCTATTCTTAGGCTGTGTATGTGCTTTCAGACTAAGTTGTATTGTAATATGTATATGTATACGAATATTTCTCCGACATGCTTTCAGACTCCCATTCTTTTCTTAGGCACTTTCTTATCTTATGGTCTTCTAGGATTGGAATTAAATTTAAGTACGTATCTTTTCTTAGGCACTTTCTTATCTTATGATCTTCTAGGATTAGAATTAAATTTAAGTATGTGCTTATACCGCACTATTTACGTATATGCTACATTGTGCTTACTTTTCATATCTGCGAAGGCCAACATGTCATCTTCAACATCATCGCCGGATGTGTCCACTCCAAAATCAAAACGCCAAGTAAGAGGTTTATCGAAAAAGTCAGAGGGCCGATTTACCTTCACAGGGGTCGATGGATCTGGGACCCCTCTCCTTCCTCGCCGAGCAGTACACACATTCCGAATAATGATCAACATAGTTGCACGAGAACGAATTGAGATCACATTCGATTCGTGGAAGAGCGTGCCTAAGACTCGAAACGTGAGCTGCTGACAGAAATTTTACCATCGTTCGAGATCCCAGTAGAACACCAAGACGCCGTGCAACGACAAGCCTTGCTAGCGGCGTGCAAAGCATGGAAGAACTTCAAGAGCACACTTGTCAATAACTACGTGGAGAAGGATGAAACGCCGTTTCATAAATACCCTTTCCTGCAACCACAATGGGAAGAGTTCAAGGCGATGAAGACGACCGAAGATTTCAAAAGTGCAAGTGTGGCACACAAGGCCCTCCAGGAAAAAACACACACTCCCATAGACTTGGCACAGCTGGGTATGCGGGTAAAATCCCGCAGTGGATGAGGGAGGACGAACAGGCAATCATACAGGACACCGCCACACAATTTGTTAATATCCCGAATGACCGCGCTCGAAATTGGATTAGAGCAAGGTCATCTACAACGACATCGGGGGGCGTCTCCTTTCGAAACCCTGCAGACTAGCAAGTGTTCCAGCGCCTGGTAAGATATCGATCGAACTATGTAGCTTGTAATTACTTCACAACTTCGTAGAAACTGAAATGACATGTTCTGCTCTTGTAGGAAGCGCTGAGTGTTGAATCTTCCCAGGGATCATTCCAAGGAACGAGGGAGAACGATATACTCTCTGCGGCCCTGGGAAACAAGGAGCATCCGAGTCATACGAGAGTCCTTGGGCTTTACGTTCCTTGGAAACATCGCTTCCAAGATGACTCCGAATTGTATTGGCGCAGGAATAGAACCAAAGCCGAGCGTGAGGCACGACTACGAGAAGAGATCATGACATCTCTTAGAGTGGAGATGGCTGATTATATCAGAGATGAGATGCAGAGATTTAGAGAAAATCAGCAGGTCGCCGCCGCTCCAATCCTACGACGGAGAACGAGGCCAGATTTCCTATCGACGACATCCAGGTAATAATTATTATTTCTGGAATGCTCGATCCGTTGATAGGTCTATTAATTGGAGTAGCTAATTTTGTATCGTTTTGTAGGAGCCTACGAAGTGCAAGCTCCAATGAGATATGCCTCCGTTGCCTTGTGCGCTGCTTGGGGCCTGGCATATCCGTCTGCTCAAGGGGTCATGGTGCACTGTCAACCTTTAGCGTCAGGCTTCGGAAAAGTGTTAGTGGATGGTGTACACGTCAATTCAAGGTCGTCCCGCTACCGAAGCGCTCCAACGACGAGCTTGTGACTCTAGGGCAAGCCATTGGAACCTTCATCCAGTGGCCCAAAAGCGATATCTGCCTGGAGGCTTCTTCACCGGTGGCAGATCAGCTATGTGCACTGGTGCCATCTCTACAAGGGCAACCTGAACAAGAACAGTTACATGCGCTGGTGCCATCTCCGCCACCGCTACCTGCACCGGTGTCATGTTCACGGGCGCTATTCCCCGTGCAGCAACTACCACCACTGGTGCTACCTTCAAAGCACACCTACAGCCGAGGCAGCAAGGGCAAAACAAAGAAGACCGATGATGATATCCCGTACTTGCCATTGGCCCGTAAATTCGTGCTTCGCGAGCCGTTGGTCGAGGTAATGCGCCTCCAAGCCTTACCAATTAGTTGCTTGCAATTGCACAAGTGGTATATAGAACAGTCCAATATGCCAGCAGAAGAACGGCACTTAGGTATCACTATCAAATTCGCGCCGGATCATTTAGAACATAATATTCAAGACTGTATCTTTGTGGTCACCTTCGAGCATTTATTTGATCTTTTCACGCTCAATGCTCTCGACGCCTCACTCATTCGATGCTGGACACTGTAAGTGTGTACAATCACAGTCTTCGTTCATGTCATACCGATAAATGTTATATATAATTTGTTGCTTTCGTGTGTATATATATAGACACATGGTGACTAAAGCTAGAAGGACCAAATCATCGGTTGGTTTCTTGGACCCACACTTGATCGCCATGCATACCATCAACGAGGATATATCCTTCGTCGAGAGGTACATTGCATCAGCACTGGTGGCTTACCACGATAAGGAATACATACTTATGCCCTATAATCAGGAGTATCATTGGATTTCAATAGTAATTGTACCAAAATGGAACAAGGCAATATACCTTGATTCCCTAAGTAAGAATAAAAAGAACTACACAGTTGTCAGCCTAGTACTCGATAGGTAAATACATTTTCTCCATACATACCTATATTGTACTCTTTCTTTCCTTTTGAATGACTAAGGTCAACTTTTTCGAATCACGTAGGGCATTCACGATATACGTTCCAAAGGCAGGTTTCTTCACGCAAGGGGCCAAAGGCCTGACACATGATCAAAACTTTAAGGTATTCGCTATTACACATTAATTAATCCTATGCAACAGTTGGTAGTAATGCCTCTTGAATTAACACATTCTATTTTTTGCAGTACCACCAACAGCCACCGAGCAACACATGTGGATTCTACGTGTGCTACCATATGAACCTACTCCTCGATTTCTCGAGGATTACCAATTCTAAGGTTTGTCAATCTTCCCATAATTACTTCATACTTATCAGGTTATATATATACGCACATTGATAGTCCAATCGACATGCTGCATCCATCCCGTCAACTGCATTGAAACAACCCGACCTTTCACAAATTCGAGGAGAGTTGGCATACTTTTTGGTGGCTAACGTCATAAACCCAGATGGAGAGTTCCACAACACACAATGATTTTTTATTGCTCTTATCACTCCGGATATTTCACAAATGCAACGTACATCTTTTGTAATTGTACATTTGTTAATGGATATTTTATTTCATTTCAATTAATTGATTTGCGAAATAGATGTTTCATGTTTGTGAAATGAAGTGCGATGTGAATTAGATGTTTTATGTTTGTGAAATGAATTGAGATGTGAATTGTATATATACATGTTTTCTGTTGATCTGCTTGTTTCAGAGGGCATGGCTAGCATTTCCTGAGGCTAGCCAATAAACAGAAATAGGTTTAGGGGTAGAAAACAATATTACAGACGGTTTTTAAGTACAAACCGTCTGTGATATGTAAATATCACAAACAATTTTTAATTAAAAACTGTCTCTGATATATAAATATCATAGACGGTTTTTAGGTAAAAACCGTCTGTGATTATCACATATCACAGACGGTTTTTGGTTAAAAACCGTCTGTGATATTTACATATCACAGACGGTTCGAAAACCGTCTGTGATAACCTTCTATATCACTGACCAATAAATTCAGACGGTTCAGAAAACTGTCTGTGATGACGTTTCTGAACCGTCTGTAATAATGATTTCTGTAGTAGTGTTAGTTGTCTAATATGAATCCTCTTCCGTTCACTGATCTTGTGACTTTGCGGTGGAAGAATTACTTTTATGTGGGAAATTTTTTCCTGCTTGTTCCTTTGGGTTTTGAGGTTTTTGCTCTTCAATTTGGGCACTAATATGCTTTCCTCCATCTCTTGCAGCTCTAGCATGGCAATCTTGCATGAGGAGCACATAAAGCAATTGGAATTAAAGTGTGCCAAATGTTGTAAATATAAGGGAAATTTACATTTTTGTTGCTTGATTTTTCCAGGAAAATTTACACCGTTGTTGCTTGATTTTTCTTAATGGCATCTGTAGAAAACGTAAGTAATTTGGTACCATTCTTGATGTGGATATTAAACGTGCTGAATTGATATATATGTTTTATGGCTGCTATTGTGCTTATTATATTGTACAAAACAAAGGGAAAGCTAATGCAATTGATTCATATATATATCATGCATATACTTTGTTCAATTTGTTTAGTAAAATTTCAAATTATCAAAAGTGGAGGACGGCTTTTCCTAAAGAAGGGGAGAATGATGCAGACGTAAGCATGCTTTGCATTTTCAAGCTCAAGATGCTTTACACTTTCATATTCAAAGCATTTATTTCCTTGAAGGACTAATTGAGCCAAATAAAAAATTATCAGGTGAATTCCTTCCCTAATGAATGTTCACGTGATAATATTAAGAATTGATTAGTACCTAATGAAAATATATTATATCTACTCAGGTTTTAATCGGTTATTGACATGGAAGCCGAGAGGGAACAATGTGAGCTTGCTATCCACAAAGTTCAAGATATCTACGAAAACTCAGAAGAGCATATGCCAAATTATCTTTCTTGTCTCACAAACAAGACAAATAAAAAATACATTTCCCTTCAAATCACTATTCAGCCGACATATGTACTGTAGCATAGCCACTGTAGCATAGACACACTGCAGCGCTGACTACTATAGTGCCGACAGATCATTGTAGCGTGGAACCACTGCATCGCCGATTTACTGTGCCAGTGAATTACTATAGCGCATAATCACTATAGCAACTGACTTTGCATGCTATAAATATGAGGGCACCCCTCTATGTAAATGTGTGAAATTTTGAGAATACAAGTTCTTATTCTAGGCTTTGTGTGAGATAAATTCAATGCCCCATAGAATTGGGAATTGTCTTAGAGTTTTTATCTCCGTCGGTCTTGCAATTGCCTCCATGATTTTAAGAACATGTTTACTCCATGTGAGCAAGTAGACAAAAGGATCAAAATGTATGGTTGGGTAAATTGAGTGTTGTAGGTTACCGTAATAGAGACGATGGTTGACGGTGTCATTCACCATGTTACACAGGTCTAATTATCTCAAATCCTACGTCGTGAAGATAGGGCAAACACCTCCCCGCATAAATTGATATCAAGCGTCGGGTTGACATGGTAGAATTTTACCCTTAGCTACTATATTTATTGTTTTCATCCTTGTCCAGAAAAGGCCCCACAAAAATATTGTTCTTTATCGTAGTTTCAATTGAAATATTTGGTGAGTTTTGCTAGGTTTTGATCCATTAGAACCATGCTTACTTGTTGACCCAAAATTTTTATTTGTGTTGCTTTTGTTTTGAGCTAATTCATAAAGATTTTATATCTGTTTTGTTCTTTTGATTCTGGTCAAAAACTCAAGGTTAGTTGGCTAGTTCCAGAATGGTTCTTTGAACTTCGCTTAAATGTTTTGTGAGCCACATCTATCCTTTTGCGAATACTTTAGTCCTAATTAAAGACTAGCTTTTGAGTATTGGTAGAGCTTTGAACACTTGAGAATTATTGGACATCTTGTGAACTCTTGATATATATGCTGACCTTGGTGCAAAAGAAAAGCAAAGAAAAAACAATACAAAAAGAAAGAAAGAAAATAGAAAAGAAGAAAGAAAGAAAATAAAGTACCACGGTCAATACTTTTATTAAGCATAAATTCTATTCTAAAGTTCAGTACAGTTTGTTATTCTTGTGTACAAATCTGTAACCCGTTTACATAAATGCATCTTTCTATAACTTGTGCAACACGAACTATTGTGTTCTTCACTTATACATGATGTTATAGCTCATTCTTTAGTTACATTAAGTTCTATTATCATTATACATGAGTTGCTATAGTCTTCACTTATATCTTGAGATCGGCAATTAGGCATTTTCTTCTAGTTTAGATTATAACTTAACTTTGCAATATCTAAAATTTCAATTGCATAGAATTATACTAACTCTTCAAGCTCCACAAAATAGCAACTGTAATTTACAGCACTTGGACCTTGATTTACTTAATCTATCACCTTTGTATTGTCTACCATCACCGAAGCACGTATAATTCTTCAAACTGTGAAGCAATTTTAAGAACTTTGGTAAGCAAGAGGTGAGATTGAGTGATTCCACATTACACACCTACTATTTAGAATGAAACTTTTTTGTTTGGTGCAACTAACTGTAGTAGGTCACGAGTATGTGAAACTCTCTTTCTATGGTAATTCTAATCCAGAGGAGTATCTTTAATGGGTACAACATAGGGAGTTGGAGCTTAAATCTTAAAAGCTATCCAACACCAAATAATTGATACGAGCCACCAAGGCATTCGAGGATTGTGCTTATAATTGGTGCAAGCAACATCCCGAGAGACGCTTTGTAAGAACTTGGCAAGAATTAAAAGGGATCATAAGAGAAGAGTTTCTGCCATATGAATATGAGCATGAATTGCTTCATCAAATGAAGATCATTAAATAAGAATCCCGAACTGTCCAAGCATATTACGAGGAGCTGGATTATGCTATGCATCGTGCCAACATATGTGAAGCAAGGGCATACTTAAAAAGAGGTTTGAACTTTGATATCGCTTCTGCTGTTCGTTTGAAATATAATTATGGTATGAAGATCTTGTGAGTTATGCTATAGAGGAGGACAAGAGAATTAAGGAGAAGCGTACATCTCTGTTCAATTTGGTCGAAGCCTTATTTCTTCACCTACTATATCAGCTAGGTTTACTTTTGGGTTATCTAGAGATGATAAGAGATGACCCTATTATTTTGCCATCAAAAGACGTCACACATCAGTTCAGCGAGGAGAAGAGGAAGCTCCGGTCATAGAATAAACACCTCCGGTGGTTGTTTTCCATTTCTGCATACCGTGTGCTTTTGTATCACCGAAAGAGCATAACAAAGCAAATAAAGATATAGTCGAGCATAGGACTTTCCCAATGACTAAAATGATTTTTTTTGTACTCTTTCAAAAGCCATAGGAGAGCCCAAATTTTCTAGGATCGGTGCTGACCTTCCTTACTACCCGAGGTCAAAACTCCAGAGAGGTCGGTCCAATAACACACCGCCACGTACCCTCCGCTCCCTCGCCGGTCCACTAGACCCGGCCCCGGTCACGCCTCGCGCGGACTCCCGGTTTGATCGCGCCCTGCCCTCGCGTCGGTTTCCCAGAGCCGGGCGAGCTTCTCGATGGGCCGCACCCATCCATCGCGCTCCTATTTTTCTGTCTCCCACCGCCCACCCCATCCCAATCGTTCCCTCTCCTTCCTATCCCCCCGGACTCCCACAAACCCAGCAGCACACGCAAATCCGAGCTCGTAAGGGAAAGCGCGAGGGGAAAGGTCCTAGCTTTCTCGCCAGTCGCCACGACCCTCCCTCTCTCTTTCTGTCTCTCTTTTTACCTACCTTTGCGGTTGTTGGGTGTGAGGAACTGATTGGTTGGTCGCGGGAATCTGAGGTGAAGTTTTTCGTTCTTGTTACGTGATGGATTCTTTTCCTTTGTTTGGTTTTCTTGTATTGATCTTGGACTTTAGAGTCGATCCTAGCATGGGCCGGTTTAGATCTAGGGTTAGCTTGTTTGATTGGTTAGGGATCAGGACCGAGATCTGATCTGCTAGCTTAGGATTCTTGAGAGGGTTGTTTTAGTTTTACCGTCAGAAAAGTTGGATTTGATGCGCATCTTGCCCCGATCTGTTGTATTTTGTTACTTGAGATCGAGGCGGGCATATTGGTATGCTACCTGATTTGGGAGGAAACGGGTACTTGGCCATTCACATGATAATGTGCTGGAGCAACTGTTCCCCGTAGAGCTAGTTATTTAGATCCAGCTTGTTTCATGGTAGATGTAATTCGCCTAGAGTGTACTGTAGATCTAGTCATATTGTTGACAGAAGAATATGCATGAATGGTTCTATACTGCTGGTGATGTTAATTTCAACTGTTAGTCTGTTGCTTGCTATAATGTGGAACAACTTATTTTCGTTTTCTTATCCTCAAGCTTGTTGGTGTCACTTCCTTGTAGATTTGTCTAAAGAAAGGTCAATTAGATGATGGAGTAGAATATTTATATGTCTCAAAAATGATGCCCTGCACATGCACATGGAAAAGTATGAGCTAGTTGTGTAATATGGAAAGTGGTGCCCTATCCACTTGCCGGAATAGGGGAAATGAGGGTGATCTGTATGATTCACTTGGGTTTCGTTCATTGTTCGTCAGAGGTGGTTATCATGTTCACTTGTGCTGGTTTTCAGAGAATGGTACACATTCTTGTAAATGATCCGCTAGTGGTATAGGTTGTATTATTACCAATACGTGATTTATTTTAAAAGCTAGCAATAATCGTATACATTATTTGCAGGTATATAAGGTCAGAACAAGTTTGTGTCTAAGAACAAAGGAAAAATGTCTACTGCTGAGGCAACCCGTGAGGAGAATGTGTACATGGCAAAGCTTGCTGAGCAGGCTGAGCGTTATGAGGAAATGGTTGAATTCATGGAGAAGGTTGCAAAGGCTGCTGATGTTGGTGAGCTTACTGTTGAGGAGCGCAACCTGCTTTCTGTGGCTTACAAGAATGTGATTGGTGCCCGGAGGGCATCATGGAGGATCATATCTTCCATTGAGCAGAAGGAGGAGAGCCGTGGGAACGAGTCATATGTCGCATCAATCAAGGAGTACCATAGCAGGATTGAAACCGAGCTCAGCAAGATCTGTGATGGCATCCTGAAGCTTCTGGATTCCTACCTGATCCCCTCTGCCACTGCCGCAGAGTCCAAGGTGTTCTATCTGAAAATGAAGGGTGACTACCATAGGTATTTATTTGTGGTGTATAGAGAATTAGGAATTAGCACAGTTAGTAAATTATTTGATTCATGAAGTTTTGAATGTTCATTCTCTTATTGTGAATGTATAGGTACCTTGCAGAGTTTAAGTCAGGAGCTGAGCGAAAAGAAGCAGCTGAGAACACTCTTGTAGCATACAAGTCAGCCCAGGTTGGTTTGCATGGATTGTCTGCTAAGTTGATATCTAATGATATTCAGATTCATGTGTCAGTTTGCTATATCATGATTTTTTTCTCTCGAAGTAGTTTAATGTGTGATAATTTTATATGTCAATTCTTGCTTCTGATCTAGTGCCTTCATATCATGTCCTTTGCAAGTTCTAAAATTTTATACATGGGAAGTACATTTGCTTGCCCACTTAGAGAGTTGAGATGTATAATGCTAGCTATGATTTTGCTTCCTTATGTGTCAGCATGAGGTGAACTTTTTATTTTATGTTAGTAGTTCTATGGATTTGTGATGCTTATGTTACAACGAGTGCACATGATGACATTTAATTACTGATTTAGGATATTGCACTCGCCGAACTGCCTACAACCCACCCGATAAGGCTTGGGCTTGCACTGAACTTCTCAGTGTTCTACTATGAAATTCTGAGCTCGCCAGACCGTGCTTGCAACCTTGCCAAGCAGGTTAGTTTTTTCTGCTTTTTCCTGCTTCTGCTTTAGTTTCTTTGGTATTTTGTATTTCTTGATAATTTGAATTGAATGTACTTGACTGCTATTTGTCATGAATGAGTTATACAATTTTGATCCTTTGTGAAATTGATGCATAAGCATGATGATTCTCTTTTATGTTTGATCAAAGTGAAAATTGTATATGTGATGAACAACCAAGTTCTATTGACTTGATCTCAAAAGTTGTGCTTTTTTCATCAGCCAAACCCAGTCTATTGACTTGATCTCAAAAGTTGTGCTTTTTTCATCAACCAAACCCAACTATGTAACCCACCAATCATATGGCACTTGAAGTTTGCATTCTCATTTGACAACAAAAAAGGGTTGACGCATGCTTTGTATACTGAGAGATGCAATGCATGTATCTACTATCTACAATGAGCTTAATTTTGTCTCTGCTGAGAGATGTATGTATCTACTATCTAGAATGAGTTTAATTTGTGTATATATACTTGTTAGGCGTTTGATGAGGCTATTGCTGACCTAGACTCCCTCGGTGAGGAGTCCTACAAAGACAGCACCTTGATCATGCAACTTCTTCGTGACAACCTGACTCTCTGGACCTCTGACAATGCGGTATTTGCCCTTCTATGTGCTCCATCCCATCATATTATAGTTGTTTTCTGGTGATGCGCGGTGTACTGAACCTCAGTACTGATAAATTCCATGTGCTCTTTCTCTCCCAGGATGACGGTGGAGATGAGATCAAGGAAGCATCAAAGCCTGAAGGGGAGGGTCACTAATTGGAGCTCATGTTTACTCATGTTTATTTCTGAGTCCATTTACTCAGCTACCTGTATGATCATAAGATGTACTAGGATCGATTGCACTATGTGGAATCATAAGATTTAGGGCTGCGTTATGTGAAACTTGTCGAGCTGAAGTACCTAGTGGACAGTTTATGTGGACAACATGGCTTCAGGAGCAGCTGTACTAGTTTTGTTAGCAACTTTCAACTATTTCCTGTATTGCAGCACATTATTAGTATTGCTGTACTGGCCATTTTCATTTGATGGTTATGATTGAAAATACAGGTGTTTCGTGTTTTGTGACATCTGACGAAACTGGTTTTTGTTATTAGAGGGTTGAGGCAGCATGCAATTCTTTGTTGTGAGCGTGTTGTGGAAACCTGGAAGGCAATCACTAGACTATGTGGACGCTATTGTCTGATGACGATGGGATTGCTATTACTATATTAACTGTTGATTAGCTCTTGAGGGTGTAATTTCATTAACAACTTATGTTAGTTCATATCCCAGCCCATCCTGATCCATGCAAAAACTAAGCGAGAGGTCGATTAGCTTGTTTATTTTATTTTATATGGAAATGGCAAAAACCACTCCACAGTCGATGTGGTATTGAGGTATCTCTACAAAACTGCAACTTAAATGCTACAACTATCTTCCCTTTGGAAAATTCTACCCTGCAAGTGGTTTGAAACTTGATTGTTTTGAGCATACGTGCTAGACGTAGACTATGATGTATGGACAAAAAGGGATCAAATGCTATTTTAGGCAAACATGCCATGTATATGCAATAGCATGCTCAAACCCGTAATTTACATCATGGTTTTTACTAGAGCAATCCTGTGGGAAAGTCAGAAACGGGATTTTGGGTCTATTTTTTTGGCTGAGGTTTATAGTTGTTAGGCTGTTTGTGCGAGAAATTACAGAGTAACAGAAACACACGTGTGGTTGTTTCTGATATAAATGAAGTCAGTACAATATATACTACAATTAACTAGTATAACCTATCTTGAAAACACACTCCGTTGAAAACACATAGCGACATTTTTTTTATGTTTTTTTATTTTTTTTGACGGGTTACAAAATATCTACTGCTTGCCTCCTCTTTACAAATCGGGAGAACAGCGCCTGAGACAAACAAAATAGAAACCGAGCGGGCGGAGCGGCGGCAGAGCGACGGCGGCGGCCGACGGACGGCGGCGGTGACCGGCGGCGGCTCGGCCGGCGGCAACGGCGGCGGCAGGCGGCGGCGTCGGCGGTGGTGGCTCGGCGTCGGCGGCAAAACCGAGCGGCGGCGGCTCGGTGTCGGCGGTAAAACCGCGGCGGCGGCTCGGCGGCGGCAACGGCGGCGACCGAAGCGGCGGCGGCGGCGGTGATGGAGACAGAGCGGCGACCGGCGACGACGCCCACGCCCGGTGACGGCTCGGGCGGCGAAGGCGACTGTGCGGCGGCGGCGGCTCGGGCAACACGACCCGGCGGCGGCTCGGACGACGACGATCGGCGGCAGCGACGGCGGCTTGGCAGAGATGGCCCGGGCGGCGGCGAAGCAGCGGAAGAACAGGTCAGAGTCCTTGCTCTGATACCATGTTATGAATATTGTGTGTATATTCATGAGTCCCAAAGGGCAATATATATAGAGAGTACATGGAGGATATACAGAGGAATATACCATGTACAGATATGGAATGTGAGGCATATAAGGAAACAAATAATCTATTTCCTATTCTATCCTTAACAATAGCAACATCGGTGACTTGGTGCATAGATCCGCTACTAATGATATGGAAGTAGTTAATGTGGTTCTAACTTATTCCAAAAACTATTTCTTTCGGTCGTTACTATTTCATTTCAACCAAAAACCATTAGCGCCAACATATTAAAACACCCCCTTAATCAGTACTGAAACGGAAGCCTTCTGGGTTTTGATATCAAGAATCTTTTGCATAGGATCATGACCGAAGTTATAGTTGACTTGTTTTCTTTATGTCCTTAGGTGCCTGGATATGTTTTCTGTAGATAGAAAATTTCCAGTTTTTGGGGCAGAGGGTGGGTGTGGAATGAGGTGTGAGGGTGGGTTTTTGGCCGTTCTGTAAATTGTTATTACTAATCGCCATTTTGTTGGTAAATGAAAGCACGACTGATCTCCAAGGTACACAGAGACAGCGCCTTCCAAAGTGTGTGTATGTGGTCGAGAATGGAGACCGTAAAGACGGTTGTACAAGAGCCAAACAGAAATAAAAATATCAAAGTGAGTGATATTGTTAAAGTTATATATATAACGATAATTTTAGTGATACCTTTTTCATATGGAAACTTTAAATCCTTTTATATACCATTTTCATATGGAAACGTTAAATCCTTTTATATGTATTAGTGATCAAAGCCGTTTTTAGGGGAAATAGTGACCAAAGTTTAAAGTCCTTAAACAAAAGTTACGGCATGTTCTTTTTAGCTATGGTTTGTAGCTTTTAGGTTGTTCATGAGAGAATACAGTAAGAGAAACTTAAGTACGATTTTAGCTGATATAAATAAAGTCGTCATAGTGTGTACTACCATCAATTTGTAGACTCTATTTTAAAAAATATTTAGTTATTGTATAAAAGCTGAAAAATAATTTTCAAAAGTCGAAAAGGAAAGGCCACGTCGAGAAATAGCAAAACATTTCCCGTCTTGCGCTCTACTGCGACAAGGCGATCCTTACGAGCCATCTGAACAGAATCCACCTATACTACTACATCAATGTAACTCACATCCCCGCACAGCATATTTGCTTGTCTTCACTACATCAATTGTTGTAAATTGACGCGCGGATTGTTGAAGCACCATGTCCACGAGCAAGCCGCAGGCTCTCTGAAACTAGAGCAATTTCTTTCACTCTTTTTGGCTGCTGACCCTAGGGCACTCGAAAGTGGCAGCAACAGTGACTGAACAACAAACCAACCTGTGGATAGCCAGGGAGCCGAAGGATAACACACAACGAGGGCCAGAAAGAGGCCAAGTTGTTTCACTGTAGACAATTAAATGGAGACGTACCGAATCGGCAGCCGTCAGCGACCGGTTGCCGGCTAGCCGCAGCCTGGCTCCGGCGGTACAAGACGGTGGGGCCGCGCGCGGGGGGAACCACTAACGGCCATGCACGGTCGTGGTCTGATGCGTACGCGCCACAGGCACCGCATGGGGCGGATGCCGCCACGTCGCCCCGGGCGTAGGGGGCGGTGGGGCCCGGGCCGCCGGTCGCCGTCGGTGTGATCTGGCGTGGCTATCCGTCAAGTGGTGCCCGGAGGGAAGGAAGAATATGGAGCGAAAGCTCGAGGCCCTCTCGCGAGCCGTCGGTCTTGACACGTCAGTCACATATATGATATCTCTCTCTGTGTATTTACCCGTGTTTGTGCTATCTAAACATCGCTGTTTTGCGAACATTGCCAAGAACTAATTAACTCGAGATAAGTTTCATCAATTATATCTGCTCAACTTTCTTTTTCTTGAAAATTGTTTTTTTAGGTGTGTGCGCACTTCAAGCTAGCTCCTTGGCCGGGCTCAATTGGCCTAGTGTGTCCTTGGCCGGGCTCAATTGGCCTAGTGTGTCGTGCCATGTTAGAAATTAATTAGGTGCCATATGTGATGCCATATCATCGCTCTATCGCTTACATGGCATGCCACATCAGCAATATATATACCGCATCGTTAAGGTGAGCACTCTCGAAAGGCAAAGCAGCACTCCTTATGAACCTTTGCAATCTCGCATGCACCACTCCGGTTTTTTTTTCATCGGAGGATATACATGTAGCTGGTTACATTCATACATGCCAGAGAATAAAATTCCTCTCACATATATTGTTCGTACCAAAGTCCAAATTAAAACAAAATATAAATGGCTTGAGCGCAAGAATGAGATAAGAACCTTTCAAGCATACGGTCGGTGTCAGTTCTGCGAATATGTGTCTGCGAGCAGATGCCGACCTTGTATGATAAGAACGGCCAAAGGGTCGTGCGCCATCAGCAATAAATGATTATGAAATATATATTTTCTTCAAAGATCTATATTTCTTTCGAGATTATCAAATATATATTTTGTATCTAAAAATGTCTTATTTTACAAGGAGATAAAAGTTGTTTGTACTAGATTAGCAAAAAAAGTTGTTTATACTATAGCTATCCCAAAAACTAATTAAGCTACGTTTGGAATGCATGAATTTTTGCAGATATTAAACTGTTTTTTATGAAATTCTTACAATAATATTCTGTGTATTCCAAATGAACCTTAGAATTATTTAGGAGGCTAGAATCAACTTTAAAGTTAGTCTCTGCTTGTATTGAAGTCTTAAATATATGGTTTTGAACGAAAAAGATTACATAAATGATATCACACATATCCAATAATAGCGAAATATTCACATGCACGAATATGGTATTCCACAATTTGGATAATCATCACGTCTTATCCTATTTAGTTTTAACACTGCTACTGTTTCGGTTAAAAAGGGCCTTCTAGAAGCAATAACTTGTACTATAATGTTAGGTAACATGGTTCAGCAAGCTTCATCGTTGCTAGCAAGAAGTGTTTTGCATGGCTGTTATCGCCAACTACCACCTCAATTAATCCTAATTTAGAATATCGAAGTTATGCAGGAATTTTATATGAAAAAATTGTATAAATCAGATCCAAACAGGACCTTATTCTTTCAAATGTTTCTCTGCCGGCTATTATTGAGCTGAAATTTACATGGACTTGTTCTGAAGAGGAACGTTGGATCGATATGTGAATTGCTGAAATTATTTTTTTTTTCAAACGGCACGTTGAGTTTACGGTCCGGCTCTAAACCATCCCAAGCATTACTAGTTCGTGCAATTATTTACTTCTTATATGTACATACATCACACTTAGATTTTCTTAAAGGGAAACATTGATTCCTGCGAAAACCATTATCAGTGGTATGCTTCAACTTACAATAACCTTCACCTTCAATATGGGATGTCTTACCAATTGGTTGGCAACCACACACAAAGTATCATAGCAGATGTGGATGCAAATTGTATTACATTTGATATCTGATCCAGTCCACAATATATTCAGAACTATTTCGAAAGACACCGATCATGCGTGGGAGCGCAAAGACAAGTCTCCGTCCTTCTGGGCACATGATTGTCCGTCGGCTGATGAGCCATCAAATATTAGGAGTGAAGAGTGGATACAAATTATTCATATTATTCGATTATCGTATTTGATAGGATATAAATATGGTATAGATTTTTCTATCCGATTAACATTTCCTATCCTATTCGTATTTGAATTCGAATTGGCATAAAAAATAAAGATGCGAATATGGTATGGACTTTTACCATCTGAAATATTATTTTATCCAGACTATTCGTATCCGTATTCGTATTTAACGAAGCAATATGCATGTTTTATTATAATACAACTAATTAGTTGGATAAATTTTTTAATTGAACGTGAATTCATGTTTCTTTAGGTGAAGTAAATGAATTAGAATGATTAAGTGTGATTGTACGACGATAAAATGTTATTAATGTCTTCATGCTACATAAGTTATGAGGATATCTGGATCCGATCAAATTGAGTAGATATTCGATTCGAATTTATATCTAACATTGGTCCGATCAAATTGAGTAGATATCCGTAGATGGATATTATAGATATGAATTGTCAGCGTAAACGGGAGGCGTCCACGTCATCGCGCGCTGGCTCGTCCATCCATCGTGGCCCCCACCGGAAATCCAACGGCGTGACAGCCCCCCAATAGCATTCCACCCCTCCTGATTCCGCGTGCCCCGCCGGCCAATAAGCTTTGAGATAAGCATTTTCCTGGGGCCCACTGCCCCTCCTCCCTTCCCCTCGTCGCGCCACGTTGCCGAAAAGCGCATTCACGGGCCCCACACCCCCTCTTTTACCCGATTCACCCTCACAGGCACCCACGGTCCCTGACATGCGGGCCCGCCCCAGCGCGCCGGGTCCGCAGTTTTATAGAGGAAAGCGCTCGGAGCTCACAGGCACACTGTTCCCATTTTGCTGAGCGCTCGCTTAACTGTCTGACTGCTACTAGTGGAGCAGGTGTTCGCCGCGCGACGCGAGGTTGCGGTAGCGAGGTGTTCGACGGAATGACGAACGCCGGGGCGGCGACGGCCGCGGCGCTGGGGGTGCGCACGGCCCGCGCGTGCGACGGCTGCATGCGGCGGCGGGCGCGGTGGCACTGCGCGGCGGACGACGCCTTCCTGTGCCAGGCCTGCGACTCCTCCGTCCACTCGGCCAACCCGCTCGCGCGGCGCCACCACCGCGTGCGCCTCCCTCGGCGTCCTCCACGCCGGCTTCGTCGCCTCCCGCGCCGCCGACGCCGCCGAGCCCGCGTGGCTGCATGGGCTCAAGCGCCGGCCGCGCACGCCCCGGTCGAAGCCCGGGAGCGGCAAGCACGATGCGTCCGCCGCCGCGACGATGGCCTCGGCCGCGTCGGCGGTCCCCGACCTCGAGGCGGAGGACTCCGGCATTGTGGGCGACAACGACGTGGAGGACGACGACGAGGACCTGCCGTACCGCGTCCCGGTCTTCGACCCCATGCTCGCCGAGCTCTACAACCCCGTGCCCGACGAGGGGGAGCCGCTCGAGCAGAAGCCGGCCTGCCTCGTGTCGCTTGCGGAGCCGTCACCGGAGTTCGCCTCCGGCTCAGCGGAGGCGGACGGTCTCTCCGCGTTCGACGTGCCAGACATGGAGCTTGCCAGCTTCGCCGCGGACATGGAGAGCCTGCTCATGGGAGTCGACGACGGGTTCAACGACCTGGGGTTCTTGGACGACGAGAAGCCTCAAGTGAACTTGGACTTGAACACCATGGCGGCGCCGGCGCCGGAACGAGAGGACAGTGAAAAGAAACGGCCGGAGATGATACTTAAGCTCGACTACGAGGGGGTCATCTCCACGTGGACCCGTGACGGCGGTTCGCCATGGTTCCATGGCGAGCGCCCTCACCTCGATCACGGCGAGTCCTGGCCGGACATTCCGGTAAGCTAGCCCTACGGTTTAACCATGGGGTCTAGGCGTCTCTGCTATTTCTACCTTGTCGTCTTAGCTGGATCATATCATGGTTGACCGGTCGCCTGCCATGCATCCTGTCCGTGCAGGCGGGGAGCAGGGGAGGTCTCGGCGCGGCAGTGACGGCGGTGACGGGTGGGGAACGGGAGGCGCGGGTGTCGCGGTACCGGGAGAAGCGGCGGACGCGGCTATTCGCCAAGAAGATCCGGTACGAGGTGCGCAAGCTCAACGCCGAGAAGCGGCCGCGGATGAAGGGCCGGTTCGTGAAACGCACCGCGCTGCCGCTGTCAAGGCCGCCGCCTCCGGCGCCGCGGGCACTGCCGCACCATGCGCAGGTGCCCCACGGCGCGCACGGGCGCTTCTGTTTTTGAGAGCGCTCGGCTCGATCGGACGCGCCGATCGAGCACGCGTACCTACGTGCATGGATCGATGCATGGATGCATCTGCATGCATCCTCGCGGCTTGCATGATCTAATGAGTAAATATACTTCACGTAGCTTGTTCTTTCTTACTCTACGTACTTTTACTTGCGGGTGTAGTGTTAGTTTTTAGCACAATTAATCCTTGTGAATTAGTACGCCCCCACTACGTATCTTACCACTGAAGTATGCGCTTGTATTTATGCAGAATTTCATGTGCAAATTAAGTAGCTAAAAATTTGTATGGCTAGGGTTGCGTACTTTCTTCCTTTTTGTAAGAAAGGTTATACTAATTATAAAAGGCTGTAGATTTGATCTCAAAACACATATAGGAGTTTATGCATGTAAAGGTCTGAATGTAACACTAAAGGTAAAATTTATTACCCAGCTTGCCAGCAAGCCAGACGTTCCAAGTTCAGAGAACGCTGGGGACGCTAGCTTACAGAAATAACCACCCGCAACAGCAGCACCAAGCTAGGAAAGAGATTGCACGCAGCGCAGGCAACTCGCGGCTACAAAAGTTTAAAACCAACAAAAACTACTTCCAGGCACAACACAAAACCAACAAACGTAAATCAAGCTCGACGCCGCTTCAGGGAGGTTTTAACTTTGGCTTCAAACGCTTGATGAAACGCCGCAGAGCTTCCCATAGATGAACATCACCTTCCGCTCCTCTGGATCCTTTAGGAGGATAGACCATTTCTGCATCAAAAAGAGAACCCTAAATATTAGCGATACATGATCTTTCAAGATCTTCGTGAGTACCCTATCGTTTCTTGACTTCCAGAGCCCCCCAACAAATAACTGAAAAGCCAAACAATAACTCTCAAAATTTGGGCTGAATGTGCATATTTTAAATCATGTTGCCCGGACACCAAGGTGTCCCATTTGTAATCCCCTCTTTTGAGCCAATTCTCAGAAAAGTCTCGGATTGAAGAAGGAACCCTCTCCCAATTAAGAACATCTCTCATCACACCCCACACAAAATGAGCCACTGGACAGTGAAATATCATATGCTCTGCAGATTCTATCTCCCCACATAGGTGACAGTTTACATCACCCGGCCATTGCTTTTTCACCAATTGTTCTGGCGATTGGATCTTGTCTTGGAATAGTTGCCACATAAAGATTTTGAATTTCAAAGGTAACTTGGCTCTCCACAGATATTGCATCTAGGGATTACAATTTCGCCTGAAATTTCGCAAAAATCGTTGAAATTTGGTTTTTTCGGTCCATCCTGAAAAAAAAATCGGTCAAAAAAATTGGCCCTTTATGAAAATTTTGGTCTAACCCACCAACACTATGACCGAGCACAGGGAAAACGAGCAGCCCAATCCACCAACCCCCCAACTCTCCATGACTGAGCAGCCGAGCCAATCCCCATCTCTCTGAGCCAACCCACCAACTCTCCATCCACTCAATCCGTGAGGGCGGCGCATGGAAGGCGACGACGGCTGGCGTTTAAGGCGGCAATGGTCGAGGGCCCGTTGTTGGCGCTCTCGATGTGGTTGGAGGCTGACGCCTATTGTAATCTTTACGACTGCTCCCAGGACTTTACCGATAGGTTACAACCGCTTACGACGGCTTCCGACCGGTTACAAGCGGCTACGACTGCTTCTGATCGCCTCCCTTTGCCGTTTGACCATGTTGTCGCCTCTCCAATCACTCCGATTGCTTCGCCTTCGTGGTCGTAAACCTTCTGCTAAGGTTTCGACCGCTCTTCTCTGCCATTGCGCTGCTCTTCCTTCGACCGCGTTCGAATTACCGTGATCGCAACTCTCTACGATCACGCAATGATGCAGGCGATCACTGTTCACCGTGGTCGAAATACCCTTTCTACCACATTCACTTCCTTACAACATGATCGGAGTCCCTTCCGACCACGTTCAAGTCTTCACAGCGCAGTCGTAGCCTCTTTCGACCACTTACACCGTGGTCGAAAGCACCTCCGAGTTCTCACAACGTGGTCGAAGCCTTCACAACGTGGTCGAAGCCTTCCGACCACTCACAACATGGTTGAAGCCTCTTTTGACCACGTTCAGCGTCTGCACAACATGGTCGAAGCCTTCCGACCATGTTCAACTCCACAACATGGTCGAAGCCTTCCGACCACGTTCAACTCTTCCGACCACGTTGAGCTCTTCTTTGCCGTGGTCGAACGCCCTCCTTTGCCATGGTCGAACGCCTTCCGACCACATTCAATTCTTTACAACGTGGTCGTAACTCCTTCCGACCACGTTCGATCACCTCTGCTGTGGTCGTATCGCCCTTCGACCACGTCTACTTCTGGTTTGCTATGGTCGTGACGCCTTCCGACCACGTTCAAACCTTCTTTGCCGTGGTCGTAAATCCTTCCAACCACGTTTGCCGTGGTCATAAGTTGATTTCGACCACGTCTTGCCAGATCACAATGAAGTCGATACTCGATAGTTTTTCCTCCTCTTCTCTTTATTTCTTTTCCTCTTTTTTCGGCGTACATCTGATTACATGATTCCTCCCTTTTTATACCCGGATCTACGACTTCTACTCGTGTTGCGACTACGAATACAAACTCGATTCCGATTCTGATTACAACTCGGTTTTGACTTCGATTTTCGACTGCGATCACAACTTGACTTCGATAATGACCAAAACTTAAACATAATTTCTAAACAAGATTATTTCCAACATTCTCTCCCTAATCTTGTTTAGTACTTCAATCATGCCAATCTTCCTCCTTAGTCTCGTTGACCTTCTCCTGCTACTGCTTCTTCCTTGACTGGGCTTCTTGGGCTGGAGCACCTGCTCCTATAGCCTTTTCCCTGGTCATTTTCCTCCTGCAGCCCTTGCTTACACTTCCTCCACCAGCAATTGCTTTCACTGTCGTGTGGTCTTGCTTTCGACCATCGTCCTTCACGCCGTGCTTCCTCCCGCCACCTTGGGATCCATCTCCGACTTGCTTCTCTTGTTCGCATGAGAGCTCCTCCCAAGCTTCTGCTTGCCACGACTTTGCCTGCTTCATGCGGTCGGTGTCGACCACTCAGTGCATTGCTGCTTCGACCTCCCTTTTCACCAGTTGTGCCTGCTACGACTACTCCTTGCTTCCCTCCATCTGCATGCGCGCATCCGGAGATGACTGCCCGCGAGTGAGCACCTCCTGTGCCGCTTGCTACAATTTTTTCTGCTGTGTGTGGTCGGTACCGACCACCCGTGCCGATCCTTCGGTCCTCGGTTGCGCTCGTTATATGTGGTCGGTGTCAACCATCTGACCCGATACTTCGACTGCTCATGCCAACTCTTCGCTCTTCTCTGTCTGCAGGCGGTCGTCCGAAGTCGGCTGCACGCTTATGCTCACCTCCTTCGCCACCTATTACGACCATCGCATGCCTGCTGCATGTTTTTCCAGAGCTCGTTACAACCACGTGCTCTTTTCTGTTGTCTGCTGCCCCGACTTGCTTCTCAGCCGTCTTGTTCATTACGACTTCAGGCTTGCCTCCGACTGCCCGTTGATGAGGTCCTCCATGCCCTGGCCACCAGGACACGGCCGTGGCCGGTGGGGCGCAGCGGGAGGAGAGCAAGGTGAGCTTGTCGGCGAGGAGGAGATCCGGGTGGCGGCCACCAGGTCGCAGAGCTCGTTGAGCGCCTCCATGGGGTTCCGCGGCGGCAATGCGGTCAGAGCAGGAGGAGGGCGATGGGCACGAGTCGGAAGCGGAGGCGACATGTTTTTCGAACGCGAGAGTAAATCGAGGAGCCGAGGCGGAAGGGGCAGGGGTAATTTAATTTGGGAGGCTTTCGTTAGTTTCTTCTGGTTGACTCCGCTCGGCGGAATGTTGGGGCCGGGCAGGAGACAGGTAGGGGAGGCGCGACAACGCTGTGTTCTTTTACATTTAGCTTTATAATTTTTGTCATTGTAGTTATTAGTTTTTAAATAGTATATTTAAAAAAAATAAGATCTATAAATTAATTGTAGCAGAATATATCAAATTTATCTATATCGATTAAAATCACACGATAATATCACTTCCTATACTATCTTTTACGAATAGTCAGAATTTAAAATTTTAAATCAAAAGCCAACGTTGATGCACGAGTGCGAAGGGGCCAGGCCTATGATGCGAGCTCGGCTTGGCGTACGACGTTGTCTTGTCCGTTGTCCCGGGCAGATGGGAGGAGTTGTGGGATCCTGCGGCGATTTGGACGCGGCCGGGCCGTGATACCGCTGTTGTCTACAGAGAGTGGTGCTGAACGTGTACGATTACGAGCCCTTCTTTTATTTTGACCTAGACGTTCGATAAGCCTGCTTCGTGCTCGGAGATCGCATTGCTCCCGTGACAAAAGAGAACGTTTTTTCCATCCATAAGAACGTTTTATTTTATTTGGTTTTGCAATCATTTTTATCTTTTAATTTCTCACAACAATCACTATTTATAAACTAATAAGCAGTAACTAAAAACGAAAAGTGACGGTCCAAAAGAATAAACCCGATATCCATCGGGTCGGTTCGGAGTCGATTTTGAAGATATGACAACGCTAAATTCTTGGTGATGATGATGCTATCTTTGGATGGATTTTACACCATCTTACCGGTCACTACTTTATACTCTTCAGGTTACATTATTTCAAATTTATGTTTTCCAATTATTTTTTCAGATACATTGTAAGCTATAAACATTGAAAGATCAACCACGTAAACACAACAATGGCTATAACTGCAGTAAGTTTGTAGCATTTTTGTTGGCGGTAGCCATCATTCACTGATGAAGCGAAAATATTGAGCACAGCCTTCACAAAGAAAAATAATAATATATTGTTTTCTTTTGTATGGTTACTGTATTGGATTCAAGAAATGGCAAATAAAAAAAGACCAAGATCTACGGCTTCTTGGCTTGCAACGATGTTTATCCTACAGAAAAACTTACGAACAGGAGATGGGATTGCACTCTATTCTGTACCAAAAATTGAGAGGTGATCAGTCGAGCACCGAATAGCTCAGTAGGAAAAGGGAAAAGAAGACGAGAGAGAAACGCCTCGTCAGCCATCTCACTTGCTTTGCTTTGCCACACTTTATCAGTTATCTACATTAAACCATCCGATGATTGGTTGTGAATGACGCTTTGCTATTGTACTTCTTCCCGAAAATCAATTCTCTTCTTGCGGCCAAACCCACATCTACAGAAGTACTCAGGGACTGCCCCTCGTCCCCAGCAACCCAAGGATGCTCAGCCACAGTCTGCAGGGTGATGCGATCTACTGGATCTGCAAAGGAACCACGTGTGGAAACAGAAAGAACGTCAATTAATAGAGCACATCTGGCACCGAGAGTCCAATATATCAATATCATAGGATGACAGAACATTTTTTTTTAAAAAAAGAACCTTTGCAGAGAAGCCTTTCCAACAAATCAGCAAGTTGGGGGTTCATGTCACCAGGTATTTGCAATGGATCATTGACAATCTATTCGGCGGCAATGGCTTTTATGAGTTTTATGAAACAGTTAAAATAAAAGGAAAGGGAAGTAAGATATTTTTGCACCTTATCGTAAGTTTCCTGCAAGGTATCTCCTAGGAATGGATAGTGCCCAGAGATCATACAATATAGAGTAACACCAACTGCCCATGTATCAGCTGCTCTACCGTGGTAGGCTGATCCTGCAATGAAGTAGATAGAAAAGGGTTCATCATAAGCAAGCCTGTACCAATGGCCAAAGAATATTTAGTAATTTTAACCAATGACAGAAGAATCAGGATCGCTGCATTTTCATTCATTGGCACTACATTCATAACCCATGCTTTGGTTGCTTGCATTTGCATTATTTAGTTTCCATCATATTCTGAATCCAAAATGCATACTGCTTGTGGTGGCCTCATTTTGTGTGCCTATTGGGTGTTTTGGGTGCTGTGGGTTCATTTATCTGCAATTCTGTAATCATTTAGCTGTGGAAAATCTAAAGTACCATGCTATGCAATAACGAATGTTGTACTTCATACAGATAATTTAATGGTTGAATGATTGTACATGCCGCATTTACAACTCAAATATCAGAGGCAGGTAGTTGTACCTTGACAGCACTCTGGTGCAGTGAAAACAGGAGTACCTGGAGATCTCCAAAGCATATCATCATCATCCTGCAATACAATCATGTAAGTACCACTTTATCAGTAAAGCACCAAGCCATGAGAGTCGACAATCCTGAGGAATTTTCCTCAAAAACACAGGCATGTTACACACATTTCTACATCGACATTCAAATGATCAAATCAGCCCCATTTATCAAATAAAGTTGTAGACCTACTAAGAATAGTTCCATAAGAAAAACATGGAATCATCAAAGTTCATTGTCTACTCGAGTAACCTTCAAAATTCTCAGGAAGGCAGGTGGTGAAGAGTGAAGACTATCTTTTTCACGTGTTGTGAAGACTATCTTTTTCACGTGTTTCGATTAATACAAGCCTGGCTTTAGAAACTCTGAATCCCAATATTATACTTTGTTAGGACAGACCGACAGAGCTATTTTTTTTATCAGAGCAAGGGCAATTTAGCAACAAAAACCATAAAGTAGGGACTCATCTCTTTTTGGCTTTTTCCTGACAGGGAGAACAAAATCCACTAAAATACATAAAGTCACAAGATACAGAAACTTACTTCAAAAACCTGGCTAACACTGAAATCCCCTATCTTGACATTGCCAGTACTTGTGACCAAGAGATTGTCTGGTTTAATATCACCATGAATAATATTCTGTGTATGAAGATAAAGAAAATTAAGTGTTTCTTGGAAGCACACAACACAGTGCAAAGTGTATAACATAGAGAAATGAGCAACTAGAAGCACATGCATATCTACCTGTAAACTGTGACAACATGTAAGTGTGTGCAAATGGGGGAATGAGACATCAATAAGGACCTACTTAATAAACAATAAATTGTGACGTGTTATGATATTACTTTTGTACATAACCTGTAACCACGATCCACTATGCACCTATGTCATGCATAAACTAAATTAGAATTACTTGATGAAGATTTCCCACGACAAAAAATTGGATACACTGTCTGGAGCTTTATCAAGGACCATGTCATATTTATAGCTGAATTCATATAAGAATTCGATTTCCAAAACAAGGAAACGATGGCGAAAAATCAGGAATGTGGGCATAAGCCCCATGCGTCCATAAACTAGACGAAAACAATTTTCCACTTCTACCTTTAAATAGGGCATAAGCTTTTCTCTAAGAAATAATTCAAATAGCAGGCCATTTAGCTGCCCTTAAAATTATGAAAGCTTGCTCAAGCTTAACCCTTCCTAAGCAGGCCTCAAGCGCCTTGTTATTAAGTCGCGCGACTAGTCGCGACTAATCGTCGATTAGTCGACTAGTCGGCACACAGGCACCGACTAGTGCCATCGACTCGACTAGTTGCGCTAGTCGGTCGACTTGCCGACTAGTCGGCGACTAGCCGCGACTAGCCGCGACTAGTCAGCCAGCGCGAGTCGAACGTCTAATTGGATCTTGCTCTGATCCTCATCCGTTTGACGCTTTGTTCTTCCACTTACTCCCATCTTCTTCCTTTATTTTGCTGCTCTGTTTCAGATCTTGATTCTAGTTTTTTTTCTGTTTTAGACTCAATTTCGATGCTTTCTTCTAGAGCAAGATCCGAGTATTCTTCCACTGTGAGCCTGGGTAGCAGTAGCAAGTAGTAGTGGTGATAGAAGACAGTTAGTAGTAGAAGCAACAAGCAAGTAGTAGTGGTGATAGAAGACAGTTAGTAGTAGAAACAACAAGCAAGTAGTAGTAGATTAGTCGACGACTAGTCGGGATTAGTCACGACTAATCTCCAAGTCGGTAGCATCACGACTCGACTCGACTTTACGACTTAATAACCTTGCTCAAGCGTACTCATTAATGTGCAATAGTTAGTACTCGGTAGCTTGCACAAATCTGTGATCCTTCCAAAAATATGAAGCGAGCGCAGATTACAAACCCAAGCTAAATGTTTGCGAATGCAATCAGGTGCCTCAAAGACAGAAAGACTCAGTAATTAGCTAAAGCAAGATGAGCAATTGCAAATATTAGAGCTTCAGTGGGCAAGCATAGGTTAAAATTATAGCAGAAAATCTGATTGCTGGGATAATTTGTACAGTGGATCTGAGTTTGCTGCTCAACTTGGATGCCAACATAACCAAGTTTAGTGGAGAGGGCAAATACGTGAAAGTTAAAATAGGTTGCTTGCATTAATCTGAGGGATACACAATTAGAGCTGCTCAAATCTGTTTTTCAAAAATCCTATTAATATGATTAGATTGCTAATAAAATAGACACTAGTAAATTGTTTTTAACATGACATAGCTTGATTTATATACCATCAGTGTTTATAAATCGTAGAACCTGACATGCCACAGCATTCAGCATGATGAACCAGTTCTTGGTGAAAGGAAAAATTGAAATCTTACATGAGAGTGAAGATACATAAGACCAGAGATTATCTCTCGCAAGTAATTTCTGGAAGTAGCTTCTCCTAGACCATTATCACAGACCATTTTTCCTTCAACAAACTCAAGAACTGGCAACGCCAACGGAAAAGTGTAAATTACAATCATATAAAATATCAACAAAAAAATACCAACCCAGACAAAAAATGCCATGTTAGAATGATAAAGTAAAACAATAAAACGATGAGAGAGTCATTAAATACCCATGTAGAATTTATCTATGTTTGGGTCATCAATCACCTCAACGAGATTTACTATATTGGGATGATCCAACATTTTCATGATGGATACCTGTCACCAATAAAAAAAAGGAAGATATTAGATAATTTAGACATTAAATAATGCAGTTGATTATCGTGTAAAATCAGGAAATGTGGCATGCTGAATCTATGCACAATTTGTGCTAATTTGGCTAGCGCTACTACCCAAAACATTATGCTTCTGCATTTTGACAAAAAAAAACCATTGATTTCTAATATTCATTGAACCATTAGTCCACTTATATAGTAATGAATAATGATATACATCATTTAATCCCTTACAGAATCTCAAGGGTTTGACATGACTCTAAAAGGAAATGAAACTACGATGCAACTTCTTGGCGGTAGTTAGCACTCTGGAAATTTGTATAACGAACATCTGATGCCAGTAAAATTGAAATGAAACAAAAAAAAAATAGAAATGAGGAGGTAATTTTGAAATAATATTCGGTATTATGCTCACATGAATCCATTTCTCCTGAGAGGCTTAAAGGGCTTCTATTGCATATAGAATGTGCAATTAATTGCTTGTCAGTAGCCAGGAAAAATGGTTTCATGGTGTGCTCACCACAAGAGAATCCCTCATCTATGTCATTAGTCACCTTTTTATCAGATAATTGCATTCTTGACCCATGAGGGATGCATTCTCCATATACTTAGGAGCAGTGCACCTCCCAATTAGTTTTTCTTCTATAGCCATAAACAGTAGGTGCCCATAAAACAAGATTCTCCAGTAAGCGAGCAATTTCACTCCAATCAATCCAATCAAATAATTGCAAAAACTGAGTTCTTTTATCGTATCCATGTACCGAACAGAACATGATCAATGAGCATGCTCAACTTGGTTAGCTTATGTGTGATAGATCCTATAAAGTTAGTATCTTCAAACCGCACACAACTACTTTCCCAGAGAACTTAAGTTACACAAGCATGACAAAACAGCAAAATGAAAGTATTACAAATAATAAACTGACAAAGTTACTCACTTCCCGAAGAACATCTGTCATTGCGGTTTCTGACCGTACAACACGTACTTTCATCATGTAAGATTTATTCAATACCTGAAATAAAAGGGCAAAGGCTACAATTCCATCAGTTAGACATCAGCACTGTGCACCCAGCACACATAGAAGTGTTAAAATAATGGCACTGAACAAAGAAATAAAGTGCTGGACTTAACAGATGTTTAATAATTATTTCTGACGTAAGCAGTTTTCATAACTAGCAGCTGAATGGTACAACATATTACAAAGGCATAAGGAAAAAATCAATAACTACCAGAAAGAAATAGTACATCATGAGATTCAACAAGCAAATGTAATCAAGAAACCCTGCTTATTATGAAAGTGGTTTATAAAAAAGGCATTTATATGCCCAACACGAGAGTAGCAGAAAGCATTACCTTCACTGCATATAGCTTCCCATCTTTCATGTTTCGATATAAAACCTTTTTCAGCAGCCAAAAGATAAAGGATTTAGCCATCTACCATGGAAAATTAATTATTAAAACACACTTAAGATATCTTACCACTTTGCCATAGCTTCCAGAACCAATCTTGCCCAGGTGGACATATTGATTGACCATCTTGTTACCATTTTCGTCCTAAACATGCCAAAAGGAAAGAAAAAAGCTAATTTAGTGTTCAACTGTTCAATTCAAAAGGTAAATGCTCTCATAAAGTCCATGGCAAGGTTATTAAGGCGGTAAGGCGAGGCGAGGCGACTCACCCCCCTCACACCTTTTAAGCGGTAAGGCGTGAGGCGAGGCGACGCCTTACACACATCGTAAGGCGAAGAAAACGGAGCTTTGGGGTCTAAATTAGAAAAAAATTAAAGAGGGATAAGGACTTAATTGTAATTTCATAGAAGTCTGAAGGCTAAATTGCAAAAATACTAACTTCTCTTCAAAGAGGGAGGACTTAATTGCAATTCCATGGAAGTCTGAGGGCTAAATCGCAAAATTGAGCTCTGTTAAGACGCCGGTTAACCCTAGCCATAGCCGCCGCTGCAGATCATTCGATCCCGACATCTCTCTCGTTCCCTTTCTTCTCCCCCACATCTCCCCCACAGCGCCGGCGAGGTCGGCCATACCGCCGGCACCACTCCGCCGAGCCAAGACACCACCACGGCGACGGGATGGGTGGAGAGGATGTCGAGCCGAGACGCCGACGGGCGACGGGGATGACGCCGAGACCGGAGCGGGCAACGGCGAGATGGAGGCGCCGCCGAGACGGACGATGAGGATGATGCTGAGACGGAGCGGCCAGCGGCAAGATGGAGGCGTTGCCGTCTAGGGTTCCAGGTGTGTTCACCCTTCTCTCTCTGCTTCAGCCGCCGCCCGCTCGGATCTGTTCTCGTTTAGTCGCTCGGCCGCTCCGGTCCTGATGTAGTCGCTGGCGTTGGCTCTTTCCACCGCCTTAGAGATGCACGGCAAGGCGGGGCGACGCCTTGCCCCCTCCGACCGCCTTGTCGCTTAAGCGACGCCTAAGCGACGCCTTAATAACCATGGTCCATGGCATAGCTATCAGAACATTGTCAAGCTCTTGGATCACTGGTCAGAACAGTGGGTCACCAAATGAACATTGGATGTAGAATAATTAAATTTCACATATTTTACGTGTATGTTACAAAATATTTTTTAGCGGATCATACGTAACAAGATCCGTGTTCCTCATAACAAGTTGAACGTTGTTTTGCCGATACATAATATAATAAGGATAGATTAATTATCAATCGTTACAAAAGGGCAGATTAGTTATTCACCATTCCAAAAGGAAAAAAATTACACTGGCCATGATTGGTTAGTGGGGTTCAGCTAGTTGCTTTCCTGGCAGGAGGTCCCACGTTCTAATCCTAGCGGAGGAGCTAAAATTAGATCAGTTATCAATCATTCTAAAAGAATGGATTAGGGTTAATCATTCCAAAAGGAAACAAGGTAAATGATCATAGCTGGTTAGTGGGATTAGGCTTGTTGTTTTCCTTGCAGAAGATGCCAAATTAAAACCCTAGTGGTGGCGCTAAAATTTACTTTGTGCTTTGTGGAGTTAAGTTTAACTCAGTCCAACGTGACCAATTTTACTCAAAACCGGCCAGTTTTACCAAGTTTAATCCAGTTCAAGCGATTTAGATGAAGAAAATAAGCAATTATGTCATATATATTTAATAGTTAGATGAAGAAAATTGTTACCTTGAGCAACAATGATAGCTCTCCATCCATTTATGTTGCTTTAAATTTGGGGTGTCACATGTCCTAGATTTTAATAGCTAATCAAGCAAATTAAACATAAAAAATCTAGCCCATCCAGCCGATCCAACCGGCCCAAAACTCCTAACCCTACTTCTTCTTCCTCAACCGCCGCCGCTACTCCCTCTTCTCTCTCGATTGCGCCGGCCGATCTCCCCTCCCCTCGATCATGCTGGCCAAGCAAGCAGATCGGCCGTCGGCGAAGGGGAGGGGAGGCGGAGGAAGAACCTCACCTGGGAACGAATCCAGCGAGGCGGAGGAAGAAGCTCGGCCAAATCCAGCAAGGTGGACGGTGGACGAAGGTTCGGCGACGTGTGAGAATCACTGGAGGCCGAGGCTACCTAGCTATGTAAGTCTTTCGCAAGTCGCAACCCTAACTCTGCATTTTTATCTCGCATTCCCCTTCTTTATCTCGCCGAATACATGCTCCTAGGCGCTGCACCGCCGCCGCGAGCGCATGCCTGGCCACCGCGACGAACCCGCCTTTGATCGCCTCTGCCCGCCTTTGACCGCCTAGCCGCCTAGCCGCCTAGCCTCCCGCCGAGGGGCCAAGGTGCAGCGGTCGGTTGCCACCCAACGCCTAAGCGCCCCCTAAGCGGCCGCCCAGGCTGCCTTTTAGAACAGTGCGGCCGCCGTCGAACTGGAGAAATCGGTTGCCGCCAACCGTCCTTGCTTGCCATCTGGCCACCGCGTCTCCTGGCCCTGGTTCTCGTTGCCTTGTGTCCTTGCTAGCCAAATGAGGCTTAGTCCCGCCCTATTTGCATGTACTTTACTCAAAATTTCTCTCAATTCTTCCAATTTGTTTCAAAAATAAGGGCTAAACTTGTGAGTTGGAGTTTCGATGTGATGATTTTTGGTTTATTTTTGTCAAATTGTAGGATTAAGACTTAAGAGTTTCAATTTGGGTTTTTGGAATACCGGCCTAGTTCATTGCAAATCGGAGGCAAAATTATAGTGATTGTGATCCATGTGTTCATATTAAACCAAGCTTTGAATTTGACTTAGAGCATTTGATTACAATGTCAAGTAAATAAACTTCTACATGTATTTTTCTGTTACGTTGTTCTTAAACTGTTGAACATAGCACTATCTAATTGAGTTTTCAATTAAATGGTGGGTAAATTTATGCAACGGATTCTAAAAAGAAGGCACCAGATAATGCTACTAATGTTGGTAAGCATTTTGATCGTTATTTCTTTGTAATTATACATTGCCATCAATTATATTGAATTATTGATGCTAAAATTGTCAAACACATTATTATTTAGTACAATGTTGCTTGAAAATTATATATGTTGTTATCTATATGGTGAAGTGGTGAGTCCAGGTCATTTCTTGTTCTAATTCCGCCCCTGCTTAAGGACAAGAACTTTCTGCTAACTGGTGCAACTGGCTTTGGTCCCTCATCAAGAAGAGCGATTTAAGGCTCCATGTATAATCTAAAGATCACCAAACCAATAATTAACACAATCATGCGGTGATGAGTGAAAGCATATATCTCATTAATCCGCAGGGCAAAGGCAAACAGCAAATACAAAGAAAAACACAACACTTCTAGTTCCCACCGAGATAAACTTAAGCAAGGGCAAATGGTAAGAATATCTTGCAACTTTAAATGGGAAGTGCCTGTTGCCTTATAAGAATAAACCACAGCTTCTTAAGGAAAGTTAAACTGGCTCAGACATACAGCTTCTCTAAGTGTGGTCTAGCTTACAAGAGAAGTACAGGCTAGACAAGGCAACCTCAATAGATGGACACTCAACATGGAAACCAAGTAGAAAGATAGTGGTAAAATTGTAGTCTAAGAAGATGGTACCTCTGAGCGAAATACTTTTTTAGTTTCCTTAACTAGGCTTTCTCTACATGCAAAGCCATTTTGAGCTCTTGACAGTATAATATCTTCAGACTTCTTCCGTGGCGGCTCATCATCACTTTCATAAAGATAATCAGTATCATCTCTATCATAGAAGCTTCTATCAGGATCATCTCCATTATAGAAGCTTCCATCAAGTCCACCCCATTGTAAAAGCTTCTGTCAGGATCATCTCCAGTGTAGAAGCTTCCATCAGGATCTTCAGTAGATTGATGCCTCAACAAATCTCCAGATAAGATGCCATCAGAGTCCCGAGGTTGACCTACTTTCACACTGGGCTTCCTTAAAAAGCTAAAACAACCACAACAGCCTATGTCGGTTAGGTCTGCCATTCAGAACGAGTAGGCACCAGAAATCCTAGAAGAACAAAACAAGTAAAAGATAAAGAACAACCCATCAGTGTAGGAATTAGGAAAGCTGTCTAGCTCATGGGCTTCAGTACAAAACTATGGAATAGAACACAACAAAAATGGGAATCAAGCACCGAGCTCCTGTTGGTACTAATTCATTTTCTTGAGAATGACAAATTGGTTTTCACTAGAGATGAGCTAGCTACATGAAACGACAGTGGATGTCGGCATGCTCCCTGTTGGCCTTGAAGCTTCTAGCAATACATGAGCTTGCTGTGTAGCTGATAACATATGTTCTAATGATGTTTGAAAATAAGACCAGGTTGGCTGAAGACTCTAGTAGAAACAAGAATTGCCGACTTGATTCTCCTGCTTCCAATTGAGGTTTCTAGCACATGCAAGATTAGTGTTGAGTGATTGCCGACAGGATGTAGCAGTGTTGTTTGGATTGCTCCTGAGAAAAAAAATCAGTGCACGTAATGCTTAAGTCGGCAAGTCAAATGCTAGCTATAGAGTATTCCAGTGCTAGCAGCTGGCCAATGGATGTTAGCTGATAGAAATTTTCCATGTTAAGTCGGTTGTTCATGAGTTGGTTTTGATGCCTATGAAAAGCTTGTAACCCCCCATTGTAATAAGAGAGTGTGAGATGTATGCGTGCAAGTAAGGCATGAGCTTTTGTTAAAAAAAATATAGTTAGCTTCATATGTGTTTGTGTGTATGCAAGAGAGACCAATGAATACATAGTCTGAAGCTTTGAGCTAGTTATCCTCTGACCCATTCTTGCTTCTTTTGAGTGTTCCAAATCCCCAACAACTGGTATCAGAGCCCTAGGTTCGAGTCGGGCGTAGCGGAGTAGTGCATTCGTGTTGTTTTTCTGAGACGAGATTATGGCTTCGAGTTCGGGCGTCGGGAAGACGCAGTCGATGGTTCCCGTATTCTCAGGAAAGAATTACGATATGTGGAACATCAAGATGCGAACGCTACTACTATCACAAAGGTTGTGAAACATTGTGGAGAACGGCTACAAAAAGTATGCCGCTGAAGATGTTCTTACACCAGAGCAGAAGAAAACTCTGGCGGAGAACCAGATGATGGATGCCAAGACCTTGTTTCTGATTCAACAAGGTGTTGTGGAAAGTTTGTTTCTACGGATTATCGGTGCCAAGACCTCAAAAGAAGCTTGGGACAAGTTAAAGGAGTTTTAAGGTTCTGCAAAGGTTTTAGCTGTAAAGCAACAAACTTTGCTAAGGTAGTTTCAAAATCTGCAGATGAAGGAGCCTGAGAAGATTAAGGATTACTTCTCGAGGGTCATCAAGGTGATAAATCAGATGTGCACCTACGGTAAAGATATTTCTGATCAAAAGATTGCTGAGAAAATTTTGATTAGTTTACCAGAAAAGTTTGAATATATTGTTGCTGCAATTGAGAAGTCGAAGGACTTGGCAACTCTTACTATGCAACAACTAATGAGTTCGTTGGAATCTCATGAAGAGAGAAAACTACAAAGGGAAGGAAGCTCAGTTGAAAGTGTCTTCCAATCAAAGTTGAGTTTCAAATCTTACAATTTGAGAAATAGTGGGGATTATCAAAGAAGCGGTAATCGAAGGCAACATATGCACGAGCAGTCGATCCAAGATAAACTAGAGGAAGGTATGACTAGTTCTAAATTTTGGTGTGATATTTGCAGAAAATCCAGTCACACTACATATAGGTGCTAGAAGAAGATGACATACAATAAATGCAAAAGGCAAGGTCACATTGCCAGATTTTGTAGATCCCGAGATGACAATCGGGTAAATTTCTCAGAAGAGAAGGAAGATGCAGAAGAGTGTGTTTATTCTTACCATACCGTGCAAGACGAGAAAGAAGATACTTGAATTGTGGACAGTGGTTGCACAAACCATATGTCTTCCAATCGAAGTATATTTCAAGGTGTGGACTCGTCGCATCAGACGAAGATACCCATGGGCAATGGTTATTTAGCCCAAGCTGAAGGAAAGGGCAGTATTCTTGTCCACATGGAAGGTCGTCAGAAGTTTGTTCGTGATGTGCTGTTGGTACTAGATTTGAGACATAGTTTGCTAAATGTTGGGCAACTACTAGAACATGGGTACGTAGTTCATTTCGAAGATTTTTCTGGCAAGATAATTGACCGAAAAAATGGAGATCGCCTTATTGCAAAACCAGATATGGATAAGAACAGGAATTTTCCGTTGAAGATGAGTTATCCAACTCAATTGGCTTTACAAAGCGAGGTTGTTGATAACTCCAGTATGCCGAAGATGGTTATGTCGGTAGGCCAACCACATATTGCAATCACAGCAGTTGAGCCACAAGAGCGAGGTTCCAACTCAAATTTTAGTTTAGGATCGAGTTCTCGCCTGAGTGCTAGCGAACGATTGACTATGCCAAAGTCAGCCTCAAGACATGTTAGGAGCATGGCGGAGATTTACAAGTCACGCAATTTGTCAACAGTTGAAGAAATTATAAAGCAAAAGGATTCGGTAAAAGTCAGTAAGGACAAGATCCAAAAGGTTGAGAAGAAAAAAGATTGGAAGTTGATAAATAAATCGGAGATAAGAAAAGGAATTGCAAACAAGAAAATTTACAGAATGATGAGTACACGTTCATTTGACGAGAAGAATAGAACAAGACGTGTAACTGAAACAGTTGGAGATAAAATTTCAGCTAGAAGATATTTTCGTAAAGGTTTTGTTTAGTGAAGTTTACTGTGGAGAAAGATTTCGCAAGGAAATAAATTAAAGGGGGAGTTTGTTAGAGATTAATTTATTTCCTTGAAGCTGAGATATTTTGACTAAAGACTAGTTGAAACATGTTATTGAGTTGGATGTCGGCATTGGCAATTGAAGCTTCTAGCAAACACATGAGCTAGATATGAAGTCACCGGTAAAGAAAGCCAAGATCATTTTGAATAGGTGATAACTCAAAGAGTCAAGTCGGCAAGATAGCTGGCCACGAGTGCTCAAGCTTTCCATGTACTAATAGCTTGCTTTATCAAGTTGATTGCTTAAGTCGGTGTGACGAGTCTGGAGATATCTAGCATAAGTGTTGTGCCTTGTAGGAAGCTGACGTTTACTTGGAAGGCAGTTGTATTAAGTCGGTTTCTTCTAGCTGTGTTACTAGTACTACTGAGTTGTTAGGCGGTTTGTAGCTTATAAATAGCCATGTCTATTGTTAGATGGATGTAAGCCATAGCTTCAAATGTGTGTGTAAGTCTGATAGCTCTCCTTCTCAGGAGAAGTATATAGCTTCTAATATATGTGTGTGTAAGTGCTGATCAATAGAGAAAAGTGTTGCTGGTTTTTAAGGTATTCTCTGTTCCTTGCTTCTTTTGAATGTGAATTTCCCAACAGCTCCTTCTCTACTACTCTTCTTTAGGATAATCTGACTGTCATCTCACCGACAGACTACACTGATAGGAAAGAATAGACCATTACGGATACGAAAAGTGAAAACTGCAAATACAATCTCCACACAGCAACTCGACCACGAAAACTCCCCCACAAGGAAATTCTCTTGATCTCAAATTTCGCTGCAGCTAAACTTGATCGTGGAAAGTGGTACACACAGAGCCCGGGATTTCACCTCCCCACACAGACTAATACCAAAATGGCAGCACTCAAGCAGCAGCACGACTAGGCCAGTATCTACCTTCTACCCCACATGGGACTCAAATCCTATAAGCAATTTCCACCTCCAGCAATCCCACCCAGATCTCCGCCAAAACCATCTCGACGCCCGATCGATTCTAGGGCAGCGAAATTCTCGAATCACACAGCCCGTGCTCCGTCAGCAAACAACGCCTGCCCTACCCTACCCTACCCTGCCGAATCCAGCACCCACGGAGTAGGAATCAAGACGATGGGGGTAGATCGAGCGAACGAACCTGGGTGCGGCCGGCCGGAATGCCGTGGTTGGCGGTGCTCCTGCGGGGGCCTGGCGTCTGCGTCGCGTATGTTTTCTCGTTGCGGTTTTGGGCAAAGGCGAGCGAGCCGCTGCTGCACACGACACGCACGCACGCACGCGAGGTGTCGCTGTTCTCGTTTTCGGCACGGTCGCTTTCGGTTTCGGCTTTCGACGGTTTGGCCGGCGGGCGGGGCGATTTTGGCTGTGCGCTATAACAAAAAGAAAAATCATATAGATAACATAAATAATACCATGATACTATAAAATTATGGTTATTGTGATATAGGTCCTGTTTGTTTCCACCTAAGATTATTATCAGGGCCGTGCCGTGAAATTTGGAGGCCCTGTACAAAGCTCTAAGTAACGGCACGTCCCTAGATGAATGGACATTGGACGAGCCGGCTGGCCGGCGCTCGGCGGAGACGAGACGAACACGAACCGCGAAGTCACGAATACAAGAGAGAATCTACGCCGTGGGGCCTCGGGGCTCGGAGCCGAGAATCTGGCGCCACGCGACGCGAAGTCGTCGCGGAGACGCCAAGACGCGGACTCGAGCTAGGCTCTGGGGCTAGGGGTGAAAACGGATCGGATAGTTTCCGTCAGATCCGGACGGATACGGATACGGATTGTGTCGGATCGGATTTTTTTGGATAGTTCTCGGATCGGATACGGATACGAATTTTTTTTATCGGATACGGATACGAATACAGTAAACCTAGTATCCATCGAATACGGATACGGATACAGATGATTCGGATAATACGAAACCGGATATCCGGATTTTAGCCCAAGATATCTAAACCGGATACGGATATGATCTGAGAAGCCTAGTATTCTTATGCTTATTTAAATTGCTATCATGGAGGACTTGGTGGATGAAATGGAGGAATGAAATGTTCTTATGCTTGTTCAAATTGCTATTATGTCATCATGTGTATTCCATGAATTGCACGTTGTTGCTACTTATGTAGTTATGTTTTGATCGACTATTGGGTATATTTATTATGGATAAAAAGACTATGCTTATTTAGATTTCATGAATATTTTGACAAAATGAACTATTTATGTATTTTTGTTAATTTTGGATGTATAGTTTAAGGGGTTTTCATGTTCGATAAATATTCAGTATCAGTATTTGTTTCGATTCGTATTTGATCCGTATCTGTATTCGATATTATTCGTATTTGTATTCGTATTCGAGTTATCCGTATTCGTATCCGTATTCAAAAAAATATGAAAATTCGTTTTCACCCCTATCTGGCGCTCTGGCTTCACACGAATACATGGGTCTTCTCCTGCTGGGCTGATTTTTTGAGGCCCTAGAAATTGGGGGCCTCAGATAGTCAAGACTGACCGCACCCCGTGTAAGAACTGATACGATTATTATAATCTAGCTTATAAATCATAAGTGGAAACAAACAGTCCAAATTATAAGGTAGCTTATTATAATCTAATAGCTCAGATTATTGTAATCTAATAAGCTCAAAAAAAGGAGCTTATTTCAGCTTATAGATCACCTTTTATCTAAATGACCATAAAATTTCAGAAAAATTACCCACATTTACCATTCATTAACTCCCCAATCTTTAAACATTATAAGCTCAAGGGCATTGTAGTCTTTAAACATTCGAATACAACAATTCATAACTCTGATAATCCAGACTGCCACCTGACAGCTTATTTCCCACCAGCTTATTATAAGCTAGCTTATATAATCTGCACCTATAAGCTAGATTATAATAATCTTAAGTGGAAACAAACAGGGCCATAGACATTAGTACCTAAAAAGTGTGTTATCTTTTACATTCTCACTATTTTCCACAGACTTAGATTATGATATACGTGCTTTGAAGCATATGCTTAATAAATAATACTAAATTGTTTAAAATCCATGTTAGCTATCAATGGGAATCAAGACCGCAAAAAGTTGACCCCATGGCTGTCAACATGACAACCGCAATGAAAATCCGATATTTATTAGTTCTTACTCCAAAGAAAGGCTGCATGATTCGGTGCGACAAAAACTTGAGCTAAAACAACGTAACAATAACATAAGTATGAGAACTGTTCTAAGACTAATTATAAATGCACCTTCGTATTTGTTTCACACACAACATGATGTGGATACAGACATACTTAGCATTTTTCAGTTAAATATATTATTTGACTAGAATGAATTATTGAGTCGTATTAAATATTGCCAGGTGAGCTCTAATTTTATTGGTCTTTAATTATTATAATTGGAGATATAAAGCTATCACTATTTTATTTAATTATATATAGACCCTTACTTGATCTGTACAAGTCTAACGTAAAGATGTATTTAAAATGTCTCGTCAATACTAAAACATCGTCCATCTTTTTATGTGTACAAGATGATGAGGACACCCCGATTGGATTGATTGCATGAGCATAAGCTAAAAGGATTAATCAACATGCGAACTCACTTCTAGTTGAATTTGGTTTTTAGTTTATATGAGAACTGGTTACTATCTAATACTAGTATTTTAATTATTCTTAGGTTTATTTGTGAGGGGATTTTAGGATTTGAGAAAATGATTTATTGTCTAGAAGTTTGTGTCGAGCAGAGAACAGAAACCTCAAAAGAAGACAACGCATGTATGGGAAAGAAATAAAGGGTTGTGATGGTTCGGTGCTGCTATGACACCCCAACCGTCACTGGACAGAAGACCGTTGTTCCAAACAATAATTCCCTGCGTGGATGTGATGTGATCGACATCATCAAGGCACAGGTTGAGGGGACTCAACGACAGCAAGCCTACATACTGCAACATTGACCTTGGTGATCTCTCAAAGTACTTCGCAAACAAAGGACTATGATTGCACTTTCATAGCTACCACATAACCTATTATTATAGTAGAAAAGATCATCGTAGACAATTTAAAAATATCATCACAGACGGTTTCGTGAGCCATCTGAGGTTATAGGTCAGTAATGACATGAGGTCATCACCAATGGTTTTCGAACCATCTGTGATACGTACTATCACGGACGATTATTAACTCATAACCGTCTATAATAGTGATTGTGATATTCTTTTGTATTTCTAAATCTATTTCTGTTTGTTGGCTAGCCTCAGAAAATGCTACCTATACCCTCTGAAACAAGCAAAAACACAACAAATATATGTATACATCTAATTCACATTCATTTCATAAACAAGAGCATTCATTTCACAAATCAATTAACTGAAACAAAATAAATTAACTATCCATAAACAAATACACACATGTACAATTAAGCTCAATGTTATCCCAATCAAATTCATTCTACATTGTAGAACTCCCCATCTTTGTTTATGACCTGAGACATCAAGAAGTACGCACACTGTCTTCGAATTTGTTAGAGCTCGGCCTTTCCAACACAGTTGTTGCGATGGATACAACCTGTCGGTAGAAAAATCAATGTTGTGCATACATATAAATTGATATGTATGAAATCATTATTGCAAGATTGACAAACCTGAGGATCATTGGGATGTACCAATTTGCATACTGCGCATACTCTTCAGGAAGAAAGAAGGAATGAAACAGAGGGAAGTTGGATGCATACATTCTGTTTGACGTGAGGACTAGAAGTTAATGATTCATACATGAGAGGAAGAATGGATAATTTGCTCCATCTTATATTGAAATAGCAAGTGATATCTAATTGACATGTGAATCTAGGCCCCGCATGTCAGTGAAATATCACAGAGTATTTTATCAAGTGATAAAGAAAGATAGATAAATTATCAAAATTCCTAAAATGAGAAGCTGCAAGCTATGCATGCGCAAGGATCAAGAAAGAGAGGAGGCGTGCTGACTTTGTGTTGCGTGAAGAAAGGAAAGGATAAGTTTAGTAGCACCATTAGTTGTATCTTCGATTCTTTTTGTTGAGTCCGAGCTTGATGCTAATTTGGCCTAAGGCCCTATATATCTTGTACGCACTATTGCAAACAGGGAGACCACTATTATTCATATAATAGATTGATTTTGCTCTTGTTTCTTTAAGCATGGACGAATCAGCCCCATGAGATGAATTGGAAGTTTTTCGCTGATCGAGATCGTTAACCTTTTCGTTAGGAATTAGGAGTATGATAGGGCTTCACTTAGTGGTTGTGAAGTCCGGTGCGTATGTTTTCGTGAATTAAAGAGTGTTCGTTCTTGTGTTGGCAACGGGGATCACTATGATTCGAGAGATTGCACGTGAGTATCTTGATCCTATATCAGAAAGATCGGGCGACCCCATATCACAACATCAGGTGTATATCCATCTCCTGAACATATAAACAAAAATTATAAGATGAAATGTGTTCCTCAAAAAGGGATCCAAGGAATTACCTCCATGTGCAGCAACAAATTAACTAATAACTCGGTAATCCTTGGGCAGCATGCTTTAGGCATGAACCTGCAAAAGAAAAGAAGAAGATCCAAACCCGTGCATATATTATTATGCCTTGAATCTGCTTGCTTGTGACCAAACAAGCGAAGATTCAAATAGCACAGCAAAATAACACCAAATCTGAACAATTAAAAGTTTCATTCAAAGGCGGTAACAACAAAATAACACCAAATCTGAACAATGATCAATGTTCTGTTGTTGTTGTTGTTGACAGTGCCTAGCAGAGGAGGTAACAGTAAACTTGTCAAGAAGAAAGATATACTAAGCTGGTACACAAAGATGTATAGAACTACCAAAATAGTAAAGTTCAGTTAATACTCAAAACAAAGTGTCGGGAAACAAAATTCAGGCATCAAGCTCTATTGATTCCAGAATCCAGCAAGCAACCCAAGAAATGCTACGATTTGAATTTAATTACCATAGTGGTAGCATACTTCTTTGATTGAGGAGACAACATCTCCCTAGAGTTTTACCACTCAATATCTGATGAGCGACATATGCAGAGGCCAAAGAAAAAAATTAAGCATTACATTTCAAGCAAAGCAATTTTGACTACCCTTCAAATTGTGCATGGAATTGTAAGTTGCACGTGACCATTATATAACAAAAGCTAATTGGTGAGGACAAGAAAACTCACATGGTAGCTAGAACTTAAAGGTCATCCTCCCTCCAAGATAAAGTACATTGGAGTACCAACTATCCTTCAAGAAATCCATGTATCAGACATGTATTCCAGATTTTGAGACTCGCAAACTAAAAATAATTTAGATAAAATTTATAGTTCTCAAAGAGGAGAAATAATTGCAAAGAGAAGTATATATGTGCAAAGTATCGATACACATTAGAGAAATCATTATAACCGGATTGTAAAAATTATGAAGGAAAGAACCATATAACAAAAAAACTGAAGCATATATGTGGCTTTCTCACCTCTGGTGTTGAATAAGCTATTGTCCTTCGCTGCAGCCGTTGCTCACCACCGTCGCTATGCATAAGCTGCTTCCCCATGGGGGAAATCATTAGCGCATCAGAGAAGAGAGAGACGAAAGATCGCGCATGTGTGTCTTGTAGATTGCGCCAACAAGGGAAATCCTTATGCTATCATTATGTGTCTTCTTGATCGTGCTCAGGGGAAATCCTTACGTTGTCATTGTGCGTCTTCTGGATCGTGCCAACAGGGAAAATCCTTACGCTGTCATTGCCTTGTAGCGCTTGGCATCTGCCTTTAGATCACGCATGTGCATATTCTGGATCACGCCGACGTGTGCCTGCTCCCCAATGCATGACAACACGAAACCATAGTGAGCCTACCAATCTAACCAGAGCATAATACCCAAAAAACTGCAGCAATGCGATAAAAAAGTGGTGTATTGTGTATAGCATCATTAGTTCACGCACATGGAGGTCCTTCCATTGCTCAATATCGCAGATTAGCATCGATGACACCATGGCTTCTGCAACAAAAACCAAACAATCACAAAACCAGCAAAAGGATCAGCACAATCCCATCTAGCTTCGCACGAAATCAAAATTAGGGCTGGCAAAAAAGCTCGTTAAGGCTCGAATCAAAATTACTTCGATTACAATAGTTAATGGGTTTAAAATTAAAATGAGTCTATTTCGAATGAAAAAATGTTAACGAGACTCAGCTCGATAATGACTCGTTAGCTCAAATTTAAAATAACAACTTAAATGATAAATAAAATGATTTTATGTTAAACTATGTCAATTTCAAAAGAAGCTCAATAATAGCTCGTTAAATTCGATAGCCAGCCCTAATCAGAATCAAACGATCGAATCGCTAGACACCAGATCAAGCCTTGCAGCAAACCAATGGGACTAGCGAATGAATCGAAGAAACAATCGGTAGAGATTAGATGAAATTGCAATAGGGCAAGGAAAATTGGGGGTTTCACGGTAGAAATTATACTTGGAGAGTGGCGATCGTTGGATGAGGAAGTGGATCTGCACTTAACTCCCTATGAGGAAGTGGATATGCACTTAACGCCAAGGAGGTATCGAAATGGCCACTAGCGCTGACTGGTACATGGTTGTTGACGTGGCCTATCACTAGCCAGATCCAGTCACCGCCTCCAAATCCGATCGGATCGGACACTGGCGACGAGCAGGTGGAGGCGTGGAGGAGTACATCGGCTAGGAGGTGGCAGTGGCGTGTGGGTAGGACGATGAGGACGAGGCACAGGGGAGGAGTAGGATGCAGCGACGGGATGAGTGAATAGCAAGTAGCCTAAGAAAGCACCATGTGCGGGATGGAAGGAGGAGTGGGGGAGTATGCCAGTGAGGTGGTGATGGCAGTGGCGTGTGGAGAGAAGGATGAGGAGGCAGGGCAAGGCAGGTTTAGGATGTGGGAGTGATGATAGGATTTGTTAGGGATTTTAGTTTGGGGAAGATGGGAGACGCGGAGAGGGAAGCAGAAGCCGTGTGGCTTACGGCAGGTATACGTGTCGGCGTGAATTGTTGTGTGAGGAGGTGAGAATGCACCACTCATTAACTTTTTTTAAGTAGTAGAGATTAGTACAAGAAGATTGCTATGGGTGGCTGCAGCAAAGTGGAGATCGCATCACTCGGAGGAAGACTGCATTCTGATTTGACGTGATAATCACGACCACGCAATTATAGAATGGGTCGTTGAAACAAAAAAATTGTTAAACAAGAAATCGTTCTTACAATATTTTTATTCTAAAATTACCTATTAATGTAGCTTAATGTGCACTTACTCTTAGAGCGAATGATAACATTTTGTCCTGCTAGTCTGCTACCGCGCCACTTTTTTCACGAGTGCAACTATTTTCACAAATTATAGACCATGTTTTTTTAGCTTTTAGTTTCTTCGAAAGTCAAAACAAATGAAACGGATTTTGAAGCGGATTCTTCAAACGACTTCTCAAATCTAAAATCATGTGTATCGTCTATATAAGTATCTCTACCGTCTACTGCTGTTTTGAAAAATACAGATAAAACCATTAATCGTAACCAGCATACTCAAAAGAAAAGCTGCTTCCCATTTATGACGCCTTGCTCTTTGCCACACCCGAAATTGTCTCTTTGCGACATCCAAGGTCGTGTGAAAGAAAGTAGAACCCACTGGGTGGTGGTACATGATAATATTTTCAATGACATCGAAAAAAAGAATATTTTCAATGACCCCATATGTCAAGCGCTTAAGCATGTCGATGTCATGTTGGAGATTTTTTAAAAAAACATGCCATGTTGGATCGAAGGTTGCCTGGACAGACAAAGCAGTGGTTATGAACAAGGAGATTGAGTCGCTTAACTAAGCGACAATAATTTGAGCTAAAGCAGTGGGCCGTACCTCACGGCGCTTTTATTAGATAGTACTAAAGAACCAAAAGTTCTCACAGACCGGTATCTCTATCTCTACTACTTAAAAGAAAGAGTTAGAAGTGGTGATTCATCTATCTCTCCTTCTCACTCCTCACCTCCTCCATACAACAAAATTGAGCTGACAGGTGGGCCACACTTGCCTCACGCTCTCCCTAATCCCCTCGCCGCAAGATCCTCCTGAGCTTGTGCATCGTCATGGCCGTTGCAAGCGTTCTTACTTCTCTCAATAGAAAATGTATTGCGAATGGATCTTTGCATGTTCCCATCTAGCGCTACCGCCCACCTTTCCAACTATATCTCCTTCCATCACCTTTGATGGATAACACCAGTCTAAGCTGTGCTCATGGTACCAACACTTCCTTCGTTATTTTCATTCATGTGGGCAAGGTAAGACAACAGCGTTACTCACGTATCGGTAGCTGCGGTGGCCCGTAGTTCCAGCGCTAGTGAGCATATCAAATTACGGTAGCAAAAATCTGAACAAGAGGAAGGCATGTGAAAGCACAGATCCACCGCAGCACTGGTTTGAGACGTTGCAATCGATGATGTTGCACTCAAAAATAGTAGCCACCGTTGTAGATCTATATCTGCATGAAATGGTGCTACTTGAACCACACGTCGTGCGGAGTACATGAGGAAGCAGATCAGGGAAGCTTGGCGGTTGTTAAGTTGGGGTCGAGGTTGACATAGAGGTCGTCGTGGGGGTCACCGGAGAGCGAGAGGGAGAAGCAACGTCTGAGGTTGGTGTAGAGGCGAGTAGGCAGTCGGCAACAACAATGCCCACAAACTCATGGTCGCCGAAGTTGGACAAGAAGCAGTACCAATGAAGGGGTGGCAGCCGAAGCCAACGAAGGATGGATGCAGCATTGGGTGGTAATTTTCAGTGGGGAGTGGATGCACTGGTGGCCAGGCAGCATCAAGGATGGTCGATTTGTTGATGGTGTATAGGAGAAGGCGATGGTAAATGGTAATTTGGTGGAGGCATATAGCGACAGTAATTGTTGGTGGCCATCGACGATGTCTGCCTTGGACATCGTCGGCGCGCCAAAGGAGATGAAATGAGCAGCATGGGTGAATAGGTAAAATGGTGAAAGATCAAGCTCCATTTAAGTTGGTTTTGGTGTTAATGATAAATACTATTATGGAGTTTTACAAATACTATTATAATATTTTGGTGATAATGATAAATGTATATATGAGACTAATATGTTTATTTAAGGTTATTTATGCTTAGTCTCATTTAAATGAAAACATGAAATCATTGAGAAATGTATTAGTATATCTTTCTTTTAATCTTGCTACATTTCTCATATCCAAATATGGGATTAAATGATAAATCTTTCATTGGACAAATATATTTGTGCAAGTATATTATTGCTTAGTCTCATTTGGATGGAAAGGTAAATTCAAATAGGTATGCATTCGAAATCACACTTTCTCATATACTAATGCATTCTTTAGATCCAAAATATAGATTGAACTCCTCAATTGGTCCAAAATGAATATGTGCATATGTCTTCATTATATACACTTGTATGCACACATCTAGGGGGAGCCCTCTCTATGTTTTGGAGTTTTATGAGTATTGATCCATACTTCTTTTAATATGCATATTTATGATCTTTACTTTAAAATAAATCCGTTGAGTATATATAGATTGTGTAGTTTATATATACTCATGTGTAATCGGATTGTCATCTAACTTCTTCATTATGTGTTAATGGTTGGATGATCAATGACAACCGGATAAGTAAGCTTTGTTTAAAGCTTAGCTTAGAGTATATAATTGTTGTGTACAAGTTGTATACTCGCAAATCAATATTTTTATCTCATTATTTGTTGAGATTGTCATGAATTATCAAAAGGGGAAGATTGTTGAATCTAGTCCCTCCATTATGTGTTAATGGTAAAGTTTGGTAATTTATAACAATTATTTTGTGGACTAACATTTTTTCATCAGTTGGATAAATATGTTAGGATCCACAAATGAGGATGACTTAGGATGACTTCATGTGTTGAAGATCATCAAGTCAAGATTTGAGAAGAAGATGGCTTCATGTGTTGAAGGCTATCAAGAAGAAAATGCATCATGAGTTGATGCATGTCAAGAGAAGATGATCATGTGTTGATCATCATGTCAAGTGAAGACCATCATGTGTTGATGGAGTTGATGAAAGAAGATGCATCGTGAGTTGATGCATATCAAGACGACGACTCAAGGCAAAAGGTATGACTAGTTAGGACTAAGGATGTGTTCCTAGTCTTTTACCGGTCATGATGTTTGGTTGGAAAATCGGATTGCTAGTATAGGTTGTCGTACTATTAAGAGGGGTCATGTCTAGTAGTTTGAGTCTCATCATGTGTTGATAGCTCAACCTCACCTCGTATAGCTCATCTTGGCATGAGGCTTGCATTTGCGAATGTGTTTTGCAAATGGTTGAAGCCTATGTGTTGAATCCTAGTAACATAGGACTATGCATGCAAATGTGTTTTGCAAGTACTTAAAGTCCATGTTTTCATTCTTTGTGATATGAGGTTTATATTTGTAAATATGTTTTGCAAATGGTTGAAGCTCATATATAATCCTTGTGGCATGTGACTTAGGTTTGCGAATAGTTTTGCAAATATGAGAAATCTAGGTATCAATTTCTTGTATCATGATTTCAAAAGTATGCAAATGTGTTTTGCAACTTGTTGGCAATCATGTTTGATCCTTGTATGCATGATATTATAGTTTGCAAATGAGTTTTGCAAAATCTGTAGAGATATCTGCACTTCTCAGGAAAATCAGAACTACCGGCCCTGTGAGCGGTACTACCGGACATGGCGGCCAGACCGGCTTTGTAGAAGCGGTCAGACCGACCTGATCAGTCATGCCCAGACCGAATGGGTAGTCTGACCGTGGAGTGATCAGGCTGGAGTATACTCGGCGGTCTGACCAGAGTATACCCGTCGGTCAGACCGGTCTGCCCACGACGGTCAGACCGGCTTGGACCCGGCGGTCCGACCAGCACGATGGTAGCGGTCTGACCGACTCACAGAACTACCGTTCCTTCGCGCGGAACCTTTTTTCCACAGAGCGACTTTATTGATTTTTCTGAGAAGCGGTCTGACCGATCCTGTGTGGGCGATCTGACCAGACCTGGCGGTCTGATCGGTCCTGTGTGGGCGGTCTGACCGGTTTTCCAGTGTAACGGCTAGTTTTTGTAGCCATTGGGAGGGCGAAAGTACATGCCATATGTTGGCGGTAGTTCCGGCCCTCAGGCTGATTTTTGCCCTCTCTCTTCTCTAACTATTAGTTTTTGAGAGAGGTGTATAAATACCTCCTCAAGGGCTGTTGAGTGAAGGATGCTGATGCTATTCTTGTATTCCTTGAGTTAGTGTGAGGTTCTCCACTCAATTATGCATGTGTTGCACTTTGTGAGAGAGGAGAAGGGATCTAGAGTGCATGTGTTGCATTTATAGGTGGACTTAGTGTCCAATTGAGTTTGTGCATTCGTTGCACGTGGTGAGAGTGAAGCAAGGGGCTTGACATGTTTCTCTTGGAGTTTGATGACTCCTAGACGACGTTGGAGGTGTCGTGTACGGTGATCTTCCCATGAATGTTGTGAGAAGACCCAGCAAAGTTGTGAAGGTTGAAGTTCGCCTACCCGAAGCGGGAAAGAGCTACACTAGTGGATTTGAGGTGGAAGATTTAATTCGTGGAGCCGGTCCAATTCGTTTGGGCTAACCTCAACGTGGACTAGGGGAAATCGGCAAGTCTCCGAACACTATGGTAAAAAAAGACCGTGTCTATTGTGGTTTGTTTTTCTTATGCTCAATTCAAGCAATTTACATATATAGAATTAATTTGATTGCTTATCAACCTAGAATTGCAAACCTCGACATAGCCTAGTATTGTTGGTGCACTTAGGCGAACTTGTTTGATTTAGGCGCTATTTATGCTAAATCAATTTGATTTAAGTTTCTGCATTGTTTACTTGGTTTAGGCAAATAGAAAAGGTCATGAATTATTAATAATTAATTAGAAGAATTTTCAGACCGTCTATTTACCCCCCTCTAGTCGGTCTCCTTGATCTTACAAAGGGGCTCAAGCAAACATCAGCAGTATGGTGGTATGGGAAGAAAGCAGCGGTGGCTAGGGTTTTGGCCTGTTTGCCTTCTTTGGCATTTTTGTTAATGGACCCGTGAAGTTCTTTATTATTTCATAGTAGTTCTTGCACCAATTGTCTTCTTTTGAATTGGCCCTTAGAAAATCTATGCTAAATGAGAAAGGATCCTATGTCGTGTCATAGATATCTGCATGTAGTAGTCCTTGCACGCCATATTATCCTTTTACCTTTGTTTTAATTTCCCAATTTATTCTCATAGCAGGAGTTATATTTCATGCTTTTAATCAAACGAAATGTTTTAATAGTTGGATGGAGGAGGTAACACGAAGGAAATGTTAATCATATCTATATAAAGAAAAAATCACTTCCATTTATTTTTAGGCTGTGTGTAGAATATGTGATATGATTCTTTTATTCTGTAGCAACGGACATGTATTTAACTAGTTACTTAAAAGAGCAAGTTGATGAGAGCTGAGTGATACGTTTTCTTCACCACACACACACGTGTATATTTAGTGGGAAAACATGTCCCTATGCTCCATGAGGTACCGGATAAATCCAAAATTTATCCAGCTCTAGACCTAGCATGTGTTTCACTAGAGCGCACATGCGTGTGTGCATGTAGTGTGAGTGTGGTGTGTGTGAGTGTGCGTTCTCCGCTGTAATATCAAAAAAAAACTACTAAATATTTTTAGTACTTATCACAACAACCCTGTCCCCTCCCTCCCATAAATCCTTTTCCATGAGTGTCCACCATCCCCTCATATCTCTTAGCTTTTCAGTCGCAAACAGCGAATAAGGTTACAATAGACATACATGTCACTAGGTCAGCTTGTTCATCACCGTTGAGTAAGACGCCAATATGATCCAAATTTGGCCACATGCGACATAAGAATGTTGATGCTTGGTCGAGAGCATGGTGTAAGCCAGCAGCGGAGTCTAGAGCGGAGTTCAACCAGGCGTTATAGCGGAGCTCAGAGCGTAGCGCAAGTCAGGTCAATCGACATTAGCTTGACGTGTTGGCTCATATAATTTTTTGGGCACTGTTCATATTAGCTTCTAAAAGCAGCTTTTCTACAATAAATAGCTTTTCTATAGTACCTAGCTTTCAAACGGGATGTCTTTTTAAGACGGGGTCTACTAGTCGATTGTAGTACACACCGTAGTGACTTCATTTATATCAGTCAAAATCGTACACGAGTTTCTCTCTCTCCGTATGGTTTTTTACAAACTATTACTATTTGTAAGATAAAGTCAAAAGCCATCAATAAAAGCCAATATAAACGGACCCATTATCCATAACAACGCATATGTATTAAACTAGTAAGAGAGAATGCATTGCAGTAGGGAGACTCTGAAGCATTCTCTTTTCATAAAATACACACCTTAAGTGGCTATTTTGCGTACGAAAATATTGTGAAACCGCGTGGAAGTGCAACTAGGAGCATCTGCTTCTTGAGCACGACCTAGAACAACATTGTGGGAGATGCATAATATGTGTTGTGGTCAATCCTAGTTCTATCTATAGTGGTCAATTCATTTTGAGGCAGTTCGCTGAGTAAATTCATGATATCATTATCCTCAATAATGTTAGGATGATGTTTTATGGGAACTGGGATGTGATACACTACTTACCGGGAGAGCTTGAATGCTGGCTCTACAATGAATGTTCTAAGCAAATTGGGGACCTTGTTTGCAACCCATGCGTTAATCCACTGCTAGCTGTACTGCTTTTAAGATCAGCATAATTCTCTGGGGAAAATTTTCTTCGTGATTTATTGGCTTAGATTTTTAAAAAGCAGAGAAGCTTATTCAAGCTGTCCTTGGTTCCTGGTGGCTGCATCAGACTAGACCACTAGATCACGATGGGCAGCTCGCACGATCCATCTGAAACCCAGTCCTGTCTTTTTAGTCTGCAACGGGTAGCTTTTAACTATAGGGGCTATTCTTTGCGGTTTCTCAAATCAGTTTTTGACTTTTGCTATAGTATCTAATTTTCAAACGGATTATTTTTTTTAAACGAGATCTATAAGTTAATTATAGTACACATTAAAAACTCAACATCTGTATCAGTCAAAATCACAAGCGAGTATCTCTCTCCATAATCTATCACGAATAGTCTGAAGTTCAAAAATTTCAGTGCAAAACCAAAAGCCATAGCCATAAACCAAAAAAAACAAGCCCCATAGCTGATACAAACAACGCACACGATTTTAAGTTCAAGAAACCGTATAAAGAATCTATTTCAAAAAATCATTATATATGTTTTAACTTTCAAAGAAATCAAGAGCCTAAAAGAACATACAAATACATGCCATCCGTGAAAGACCGCACTTGCTCCATGACTACAAGAAGCCAGCATTCACCTCTCAGGCCTCAGCGGCAGTGCTTTCACATGAAGTTTTCACAAGATGCTCTTGCTGACCTACTAACCAACTGACCCAATCATCAGGAATGATTTAGGGGAGACAGAAATAACTAATGAATAGTAACATAGCCACCATATAACAGAACGAGGGCCTATTTATAGCCTTTTGGATTTAACTAATGAATAGTAATAGCTTGTAGATAAGCTTATAGAAAGAAACACCAGCATGCGATTATTTACCGATATAAATAAAATTGTTATAATATATACTACAATTGACTAGTAGATCCCGTTTTAAAAAGACAATATATTTAAAAGTTAGTTAGGTATTATAGAAAAACTATTTACCATAGTAAAATAGGTTTTAAAAGCCAATATGAATAGGGACTGAATCTAACACCTCGACTCTAAAAAGAATTCCAAAAAGTGGAAGAAAACATTGATACATCCAATTTCCAGGCATAGCTTGCATGAGTTTGATCAAAAGTCCTTAAGCATATAGCAAGTGTAACAGCAGCCTCAAGGCAAACAAAAATCAAGGGAGGAAATGAAACATAAAAAGAGGAAAAACTCGATAAAACCATGTATTATACTTATTCCTTACAATCAGTAAACTTCCTGGTAAAATATAAGATAGAAACCTTAGAACTTACGAGACTAGAAAGAATACAGGGGAGCTCTAACTAGCACCGCTTATCTCAACTGTGTAGGGGAGCAGAGGAGACCTGAAGCATCGGCTCCGACCACGGCAAGCTCGCATATGGTACAAAGCTGCCCTTCGATGGAAGGAACAAACCGGGATCCACAGTACGGGCAGGAAACATCCTTTTGGCCACGGTAGATAGGAACATATGTAGCGCCGCAGACAACAAATGGATTCCTGTAGTCGTAGTTCAGCTCACAACTATCTTTCTTGCCATTGCACTGTTGCTGCACCTGTCGAGCCTTCTTTGCTTGCACTTCGTTAGGGTTGTTCTCAAGAAGCAGCCTTGCAAAGTGCTCTGCAGTAGCAAAATTCTTCTGCTTGTAACATAGAGCCATAGCATTTGCGAGCACAAGCCTCATATGAACCCTCTGAAGCTTGCAGTTAGTGAAGTAAGCCGCCAATTCCTGCTGACGGTTGACATCATCTTTCAATTCCTTTCTCTTAAGTTCCATCCTCAGACCAAGAACATATTCCCTCACTATCTCGATCAACTCCTTCACTTCATCAACTTCTCTCCGTGAGTCCACTACAATAACAGGGATGGTATGTAAGATGTTAAGGAACTGCCTCTGCGCTTCCGGGAACTTTCCCTCAGTTGTGGCTTTGTAGGCAGCCTTGAGTCTGTCTTCCATTTGTGAGAAGGTGAAAACAAGTGCAGGAGGGCCCCTCACATTAGGACTTGCAGACTCATTCCAACCTTTCTCAACAGCAACCGATATAACAGGAGCAGTTGCAAGGGCACCAAGATATGAATGACTGCCCATGTGCAGATCGAGAAACAAGGGCTTCAGGGGAGCAAAGTTCTTGATACCCAATTGGCGGCTAAGCAACCTCATTGCAGTGTCGAAGTTCCCTGCTGCTGCATGCTCTCCAGCAAGAGAAGACTTCTGGGTCCAAATTTGGCTGACAGGCATGCCTGGTGTAGGAGCAACAAACACACTGGAGCGGGCATTGCCAACAGCTTTTGGGGTCTCTGTTTCAGGCGGTAGTTCCAGATCTTCAAGGTCCCAGCCACCTTCCTCGCCATCCTCCTGATTTGCTTCACCCTCCTCAGCATCAAAACCATCGCCACCATTTGCAATCACATCACTTGCATCAACAATTTCCAAGTCCTCATCACCCCAGTCAGCACCAGCAGCTTCATCATCTTCCTCAAGTTCTGCCCTCCCAGTAGCATCCAGTCCACCCTCAAAAATACCACGCATCACCCTCAGCAATGGCCAATCACCACTGGCTGAGATAGGTGCAGGTGGAATCAAAAGTGAGTGAGATTTTCCTTCAGGTAGAGAAGGAACATTTTCACCCAATTCAGCAGAAAGCCTATCAGCAATTTCAGTGAGTCCATGAGTGGCAGCAGTAACATAGGCAAGAGGTAGCTGTCCAGCATTTTCCAGGATCTCAACTCGTTTCCTAGCATCCCCAAGATACAATGCATTGTGGAACTGTCCCATCAAATTATTATTCTGTCCAGCAATTTTGCACATGAAGCCAACCTTGTCCATGTAACCAGTAATAAGATATAGAAAAGCAAGCCTCTCGAAATTCTTTGTCCGTTGGTATGCGTATTCCACAATACCAACATTTCCCTGCCTCAAAGCCTCAATTCCCAACCTGTACCAGTGATCTTTGTCATCAATCTCTTTTGCAGAAGCAACTGCAATTTGGATGTTACCACTTTCAAGAGCCAGATTAAATCTGGTCTTCTCATCTTTCACAAAGTGAAGAGCAACTTCTGGAAACCCTTTCTGTTGTAAATAAGAAATCACAGACTGCCCACACAGCTGGGAGTTCTTAATCATACTCATAACATGATCATAGCGTTTCCTGAGAAGGGCGAGCTTGAAAATGTATTCAGAAGCATCAACTGTCACCAGCTTGTTATTTCCATCACGATCTAGACAGAAAATGCTGTTCCCAACAACCCTTGTTATGTAAATAGGAACGTCAAGGGTTTTTATGATCCCACTATCTCCATTGGGAAGACAGTACTTGATATGGTTCAATGTAGTGTAAATGAACACACCGTTCTCATCCCAGGCACCACTCTTTACACGGATGGTTTCGTGCAGTGTACAGCGATGGACAAGCTTCTTACTAGCTATAACTACCGCATGCTTGCTCAGCAGTGCAACAGATTCCATATCGCTGGACCAAACTACATACTTAACAGCAGGTGCCTGGAGTTCACCAAGAACTAGCCTTTGCTGTAGATCAAAGACGGTCACTCGGTCTTCGGCTTTGCACAGCAAGTTCCCAGTCCCAGCATAATAGATTGCATCAGTCGCAATAGGAAGAGGGCTTTTCTTCACAATTTCATTCTTAAGATTCTTCACCAAAACTTGATTGCTACTCCTCTCAAGGACTGCAAACCTGTTGCGTGCCACAAAAACAGCCGAACCACCAGCTCCCTTCTTTGCCTCTTGCAAATAATCAGCTCTGCCAGCGGAGTCCTTAGGAACTATGTAGAGTTCATATGAGCCCCCATCCACATCAGAGCAAATCAAGACAGCATTTTCGGTTGGACTATAGGATAGTGTCCTGGGTGATTGGTTCAAGCTGACTGACCCAGGTCTTCTTATTGGAGCCACCTGAACATCCTTCTCGGTGGAGTATTCAAAGAACCGGAGAAACCGGTCCTTCACATAAAACACGGTATCACCACTCACACAGAAAGCTGGGCGTTCCCTCTCCAATTTAAACACAATCATGCCGCTGTCATGACCAGCAGCAAGAAGATTCATTTCGGGGTGAGCAGCAAGAATCCAGAAACGGTCATGCTCCCGCCTAAATGTCTGAATACCAGTTCGCTTTGTAGCATCCCAAATGCGAATGCTCTTGTCTTCTGAGTTGGACACAATGATGTCTTGCTTCGCATGGAACATCACACATGAAACATTATTCATGTGGCCCCTCAAAGTATCAACTTCCCAAGCCTTGGTGTCTGTCCATAAATAGCACATTCAGATTATTTTACTTCAACAATCGGAATGCATATTCCCTTTTATATGTTTAGATCTACCAACATGCAGCAAAAATGAGTGCTATATCGACCTCCAATAGCCATTTTCCATGCAATCATTAAGATTTAAACCAAAAAAGTTGATTTAATAATTGTGAAACACGTTTATTGCATTTAGCTAGTTTTGTTCAGATCTACCAATAAGCAAAAAAGGAGTGCTATATTGGACCTCCAATGGGCATTTTACAAGCAATCATTAACATTTAAACCAAGCACAGTAATTTAATCTTTACTACTTAATAAGTTTGAGTTGGTGGTAGTCGGTCCGTTCTCTCCCACCCCTCCTCACAAAAAAGCTACGCTGACATGTGGGCCTCTCACCCCTCACAAAAAAAATCTAGGCTACTTATTCCTTCAACTCTTTATAATCGTCCGATCTTACCACGAAGAATCTAGACCGTTCCTTGCTACTCACGCAGCCAGCCTCACAAAGCACGACCACGTTCCTTCGAAAACCAACCGCACAACTGCACGTTTCTTCTCTTCCCCACACCACGATCCCCGACCTATCCTCGCCTTCCATCGCCGCCTCCTGCTCCCATGACCCCTCCCGCACCCTCTCATGCCCTTTCTCCCCGTCGCCACGGCCGCCTCCGCGCCCACCTCCCATTCCCTCCTCTTCCGCCTTCCTTGAGCTTCAGCTCGTCCTCGGCTAAGCGCAACATTGCTGCCCAATTGATGGTACAGGATTCCCCTGGCATCCTTCTCCCCCATCTTCTTGCTCATGTTTTCTTCAAACTATCCTCCGCTCCATTCTCACCATCAACGCAGCCGCACATTTTCTCCGTACATGTTTATTCCCTTTTGTTTCTACTCTGACATTTCTTCCCGATATTATTGTGGTTTTTCGCGTTATCTATTTTTCTTCTTTTCTTGGATCTGATTTGTCTACTAGGGTCCTTCTTTGATGCTATCAATTGAATTCATCAGATTTGTTTGGATTGGAGTACACGTCCAAGAGGGAGGTGCACTAATTTGGTATCTGTCCTTCCGGTCCTATTGTGCTTCAGCCTTTAGTTCTCATTCCCAAATTTATGAAATTAGTTAGTTTTGACGAGCATTCTTGCGTTTAATTTGTACGTTGAGTCCATCTTTTGTGGTACTGCTGCAATAAATGATCTATGCACACAAACTGTTTGTTGAAATTCTGCTCCCAGGCATTTTATTTTTGAATACAGGTTTTGAGTGTGTTGGATTGGGGATCACAACCTTACTCACAAGCTTGAGTTGTGGTGCTGGTTAGCCTCCATCGGCAGCGGCAGTGGCTTCACCTCTAACATGGTGACAGCAGCAACATCAAGACCGGTGCCACAACGATGAGTTTCTCGACTGTGTCCTCAGGTGGCCTCTTTCCCGTAAAAAAGTTGTTCCTCTCAGATTATTCGTCTTCTTTTTCTTGTTGTTTCGTATATCGGTAATAGAGTTGTACGGGTATATTTTTTTTGTTGATAAACTGGAGCTCCAGTTTGTATTCGCTTTCTTGAAACACAAGCCTAACTGATTTTTTTGTGAAGTAATACCATGAAGTTGAATGAGATGGATTCCTAAATACTTTTTAGCTATGGTAAGCGATAGTCTATTTCGTGCAGGTTATGGTGCTATGCTTTAGGCACAAATCTATTTCATGTGGATGTAGATTCACCATGCAGACTATAGAAATCTACTTAGCATATATTTGACTCTTATAGTTCTTGTAGTACATTTAACTGGGATATTCTGCTCTCATGTTTTGACAATGTCAAATTGTCGACACAGCGTAAGCTGGCACATCCTGATTTTCTTACAAATTTGGCAAAAGAATCGAACGATCAGTTGTCTAATATTACGTACATAAGTGCTGACTGGATGAGTGCCATGCTGCCGTCAGTTGTCTAATATTACGTACATATATATAGCACCGAAGAAAAGTATTATTTACTGTATGGCTTAGTATTCTGTTGTGTAAAGTTTATTGTTCTGTTGTATGTTCTGATTTGTGAGATTATTGCATCAATGGTATTATTTCTTCCCTCTCAAACTGCCTTGATGAGTGATTATTGAACTAGCAGTTAGCTTTCCAGATGTAAAGAAAAGGTTGACTACAATAATATGCTATTTTAGTGTTAATTTTATGGTTTCGTAGCAATGCACGGGTATAGTACTAGTAATTACAAAACATGCTTCTTGCATTCAGTTAGTTTTGATGACAAGTTACTTCATGTTATTTTAGACATATTGCGGAGTATGTTATGGACTGATTTTAGGAGAGGGTAGCTGGGGTAGGAATTGAAGAATTAGCAATAGATAGATGGGAAATAGCAGGAAGACAGAGGGTAAACAACCGGATGCACTCTTATATAGATGGCGTCCAACTCCTAACAACCAAGCTAACCAAATAGTAAAGATAAGATAGAATCCTAACAAAAGGTAACTAATCTTAACAAGGAAACTAATGATAAGAGGATCAACTAGCCTAATCCTGATCGGCGAGCCTTCTATGCGCCATGCATGGCCCATGGCCATGACATTTCTCCCCTCCTTGGAAGACAGCTCATCCTCGAGCTGTACTTCAGGGTCAGCCAGCATGCAGCAGCTGGTACATCCTTTCATACGCCTAGGCCAAGCTCATGGCCATCTGGAGGTCCTGCGGATTCTTCAAATCCACATCAATGTGGATGAGGTATGACAGCTTCGCCATGAACAGTTGCACTTCTTGTTGTGCAGTAAGGGCATCCACGCGACAGAGCAGTGCCACGAATTTCTCCTGGAACTCCTTCGCCAGTCCCATCATGCGTAGGTCAGCGAGCTCTCCCGGGTTGCTTCGTATTGGAGGTCCGAAGCGAAGATGCACGTGATCCTTGAAGCGCATCCAGGTTAGCACACCTTCATCGCGTTCCAGCCGGTAGTACCATTGTTGGGCCACCCCTATCATGTGGTACGACGCCAGCCAAACCTTCTCCTCCATGGTGCGCTGGCCACGGAAAAATTGTTCGTAGCGATTCAGCGAGCCCAGAAGGTCCTCCTTCCCATCATAGGTAGGGAACTTGAGCTTGTAGTAGCGTAGCGCCCTTGCGGCCTCGGTGGTGGCCGCGGCCGTGGTGGCAGTGGAAGCAGTAAAGATGACGAGGGCGGCAGGCCGATGACCTTGCCCCCAGCATTCTCTATTGGTGCTGCCTCCAAGGATGGTGGCTGCGCCAGCTTGGGCAGCAGCCCTGTCGACGCATTTCCAACGAAGTTGACCGGTTTCTTCTAGCAACAGCCCTGTCGACGCATTTCCACCGAAGTTGAGGACCGGCTTCTTCTCCAAAACGGTGATCCTCACCTCCTACAATGTTAGCTTGGTAGCCACATCAGCGTCCTCTAAGGTAGTGAGGCGCATGCCCTGCGCCTTCACCTGGTCAGTCACCTTAGTGCACATGGTGGTCACCTTATGCTCCCAGGTAGCTATGTGCTGCTCATGGTTGGCAGCAGCTTGCTACTGTATGTCCGCCACGGTTGCGTTCGTGTCGTCGATCTGCTTGGCCATCGACTCTAGTTGGCTGGTCATGGCCTTCATCTGTGCCACAAGTTGCACCATGGTCATCGAGTTTGTGCCGTCAGAAGCCATGGTAGCAAGTGCCAAGATCAACCGCTCTGATACCAAGTTGTTATAGACTGATTTAAAGAGAAGGTAGCTGGGTAGGAATTGAAGAATCAGCAATAGATAGATGGGGATTAGCAAGAAGACAGAGGGAGATAGAGCCCTACGGCAGGGAGAACAAAGAAGAGACATGAGGAAGATACTTTGATTAATCCTTGCTTAACTCAATAAACAACCGGATGCTCTCTTATATAGATGGCATCCAACTCCTAACAACCAAGCAAACCCAATAGTAACGATAAGATAGAATCCTAACAAAAGGTAACTAATCTTAACAAGAAGGAAACTAATGATAAGAGGATCAACTAGCCTAATTCTGATATGCTAGCCTTCCATGCGCCATGCATGGCCCATGGCCGTGACAGTAAGTGATATAAAGTAATTCTGTAAACGTAAGATGAACCAATGTTATTAAGGCGGTAAGGCGAAGTGAGGCGACCCACCCCCCTCACACCTTTTAAGCGGTAAGGCATGAGGTGAGGCGACGCCTTACACACATCGTAAGGCGAAGAAAATAAAGTTCTGAAGGAGTAAATCGGAAGAAATCCAAAGAGGGAGAAGGACCTAATTGCAATTTTGTAGAACTCTAGAGAGTAAATTGCAAAAATACCAAACATACCCATCCCTTTTAACCCTAGCGTCGACACAAGACACTCACTGTCGTACCGTCGCTACATCGAAGCAGCATGCCAGAGCGACGAGCTCCCTCTCATCTCTCGCTCACTCACTCTGACTCTCTGCCCGCGCCGCTCCCTCTCCTGGGAATCCGCCTCCCCGGTCCCTCCCTTCTCCCGCCTCCCCTCGGTGGTTCTGCGCCTCCACCTCCTCCCCTCGATGGCTCCGCTCCCTCTTCCTGCCGCCACTCTCCACGGCCCCCAAGCGGCAACCGCGGAAGAGGCGGCGAAGACTTGTCACCCCGGCGGGAGGCGGCACAGCGGAGACCGAGTCTGGCGAGCCACGGAGGCGATGGATCTGGCGGCGGCGACGGCGGATCCGGCTGCGGCGACGGCGGAGGGAATGGATCCGACGGCGGCGATGGCGGATCTGGCTGCGGCGACAACAGAGGCAGTGGATCCGACAGCGGTGACGGCAGATCCAGCTGCGGCGACGACGGATACGGCAAGGCGGGGGCGACGCCTTGCCTCCTGGGAGCACCTTACCGCTTAAGCGACGCCTTGATAAGCTTGAGATGAATTAAACATAATGAAAAGCAATAATGATAAAATCACACACATTGTTTTGTAACTGTCATATGAAAGAATGAAGCCATACAAACATAAATATGCAAGTTGTTATTCTTGTTCAGCTATGCAAAAGGTTTATTAAAAAAAAGTTCAGGAAGTAATTGCAGTGTTACCGTTCATTCTCCACAGCTTCACTTGGCGGTCATCTGCCCCAGAAACAATCAATGGCAATGTGGGGTGAAATGAGGCCCAGTTGACCCCACGGTCATGTCCTTCCAACACATATTTCACAACCGCATCAACACCTCCAAACAGATCTGTGTTCATCTGGGTGAGACGCAGGATGTCATCCGCAGGTGACACCGTCTTCTTCCTCAGAGCACCAATATCCCAGACGCGAACAGTCTGATCCAGCGATGCTGACACAACCAGGTCCTCCTTGGGGTGGAAAGATGCGCACATGACATAGTGGTTATGCCCAGTCAGCACAGCCACACAGGTTCGTGACTGCCAGTTCCAGATTCGGATTGTCTGGTCATCACTAGCACTTACGATCCATGGGTACTCATGGTGGAATTGCACGGTACGAATATAGTCAAGATGCCCATGAAGCGTGAAGAGGCAGCGATGTGTCTTGTAATTCCATACCTTAATCTTGTAATCATCACCTGCATGCATCACAGGAAATATCATCTTAGAAGAAATCATAAGTTCAATTTTTCAAGTCCCAACCCTATGACTCACTGTTTAGCCAGCAATACTAATAGATGCACCAGTGTGCCCTAGTGTCATCAGTCTCACGATTCCATCATTGTTTGGTGCATGCGAATGAGAATGTATTGGCTCATTTCACCTCCTATTCTACCTCTTGTTTCAACGGATTCCAAAATCCATGGTGATTCCAGTCACGAGTGAAAACGAAACAGCATCTGAAGGCTTCGAACTAATAATTTATCAAACAGCTCATCATAAGCCGAGATCATAAAGCAAACGCCAGATCTGACCAACCCATCCTACCAACCAGGATTCTCTAACCACCACCACTCCACATCAGACGCGATCTAATCTAAGAAAACTTACAAACATGTCTAGTCTAGGTATCCGCTATAACACCATCGACGGATCACGCAGACATCTAACGGATCGAAACTTGCGCTCACATCTCCAATCCAAGGAAGAATCAGGTCAAACGCGCAACACACCGCAACAACCACGCCCGCGAATGGCAAATCACACATCAAACGATCGAGCCGGGCGAGATCTAGCAGATATACCTCCGGAGACGAAGAGGGGCTGGGTGGCGTGGAAGTGGACGCCGCGGACGGGGCCATCGTGCTCGTCGAAGCGGTCGAGGAGGGTGCCCATGCGGTAGTCCCACATCTGGATCACCCCGCTGTGGAGGCTCGTCAGGATCCATGGCCGCCGCGGGTGAAAGGTCAGGCCCTTCACCCGGTTGCTCTTCGTCTCGAACTTGGTCAGCATCTTCCCCGCCCCGACTCGTCGTCCACGGCGGCGAATCCCGAGCCCCTGGCCCTAGCAGCGGAGGGGATCGAAGGAGAGGGGGTGGTGGATCTGAGGAGGGGGAGGGGAGAGAGAGAGAATGGCGATGGGTGGAGAGGAGGAAGGTGTTTTAGATCTCGGGGAAGGGGGGTCTGGGTTTCGGACGCGGTGGTGGGGTAGTGCGAGGCGCATAGGCCGTTGGATGTTGGGGCGCGGCGATCTGGTCCGTTGGAACGGTGCGCCGGGTTGTCAGTGGGGCGCTCGCTTGCTGTAATGCCGAGGGTGGTTTTTTAATGGCTTATAGGTGGATTTTTTGAGTTAGTAGCTTATGGTTTGAATATTTAAATTTTAATTATTTGTGAAAGACAGTATATAGAGAAAAATAATTATATATGATTTTGACCGGTACAGCTAAACTCAGTACATTTTTTACTACAATTTTTCTATTGACCCCGCTTTGTAAAAACACAACGTTTAAAAATTAGTTACTGTAGATAGTACAAGTATAAGGCACAAATAAGCTAAAACAAATTTAGCCATAGTTTCTCTCGAACAAACAAACGTGACAACTTTTTTTATTGTCTTTTTTAAATGATTTATCGGAATAATCTTTTTGAAACGATTTATCGATATATTAACGTTCGATTCATTCACATAAGTGCTCGCTCTAGGATCAAAAATCATTAGACGTAGCCAAAAAAACCCCACCTAAATTAAACTGTAACTTTGAGTAAGAAAGCACGGTGTGCCGCCATGTTGGTGAGAGAGAAAATATTCTTAATGTGTAGTTTTGATTTGAGTGTGTTTGTAAGGTACTTGATTGAAAACCCTTCTCTAGCCAACTCCTCTCTTTTGCAATAGAAGAAGGCTAAATTGTTGCTCATTGACACAAGATGTTTTTTCTAACTAGTATATCTTTCCAATGTTACTCAGCAATTTGTTACTTTGATGATAGAGGTGTTGGGCTTATCCATATTATCCCAAGAGATGTTTATTAGACAATGGAACGCCTCCTTAATTCTTAGAGAACTAGAAGGACACCGTGCACGCTGCAGTGGAAAATTTTAGAAATCAATTTTGTTGACTGTATCTATTGAACAAATTAAAGCGAAACATGGTAGAGCCTAAAAATGTTGGAAGACAATGCAAATGAGGTACATCTATAGCACTCAATTTTCATCTAAAGGGCGTGAACAATAGGAATGATATGGCTACATGAGGAAAGAGATAAACAGCATCGATTGTAGTTAATGAGAATTACTTGTTTAATCTATATAGATGTGTACTTTTCTCATGGTTGCCAGGTAAAGCTAAATGAGCATATACAAAAAAAAATGCAAATTGATAAGAATCAAGATGTGAACGTGCAAAAAAAATTAATTTCATGAAAGTACACACAAAAACATTTTTGATACAATTGTCCATCTGGTTTGTCTTAAAACAATATACACCCTAGCTCAACCCGAATTAATGGAAATATGGTTCACTTGACATTTAAGATTTAATTTCATTGTATATTCCTACTCAATAGTGTGTCAATTTCTACCTTTTCAAAATCATACAGGAAGACTTAGAAACAATTTAAGGAAATTAAAACTAGCCATTAATAACACCTTATGGAAAATAGGGTTGAGTCCCGATGACCTTGGACGGCTGCCCGGGCTCCCCGGTGAGCAGCCTTGTTGAGTTCCATTGAACTCAAGCCAACCTCCTGCCGCACGGTGGCCGGCTTTACTTGGGCTCCTGCACTGCGGCCGGCTCTGCTCGAGCTCCCGTCGTCGGCTGGCTCCGCCACTAGTAGGGTTGGCTTATTGGCTACACTCACATGCCACCTGGTTGGTTACGGTGTATGCTCACGGAAAGAGAGCTCGCTAGTCAGAGCCTTGACTCTTGCAGAATTATTGTGTGTGGCGAGTAGGGAGTCTCATAAATTGGACAGGTAGAGTGCACACCTCCGTAAAAACCAAGTATTTGGTGTCTCGGAAAGGTGTATTGGCCTCGAATCATTTTAATTAACAGAAATTTGGATCATATAGATTATCTAAAATATGAAACAGGCAAATTGTTGCTCTCCAAGCATTTGCAGGAAACTCATCCCGTACATGCCTGTATCCACCGTTCGACTGCGCAACAAGTGCATGTAGATCATCAAGTCGTTGTGCGCGATGTCCGTTGGCTAGAACACGAGGGTGTGTGGCGGACGTCAAACTCAGCGACGACATGACAGCTTTGATCACTCCTCTCCAACAGGGTTCGTCGGCCACCGACCATGGAGTCCGCGAGGCCGGCGGCTCGGTGGTGGGTGACGAAGGTAGAGCATGGTGACAGCATGGCCGAGAGTCGAGTTATGTTTTGGTGGACGAGGCTGGTGATTGAGTTGTGTTTGGATGGCAATCGATGAGTGCATCATGGGGGTAGAGGGGTATGCCAAAGGTGAAACAAAGAGACGCTCGTATTGATTTTTGCTGATGGTTTTTACTGAAAATAAATAGTAGTAACTAAAAAAATGATTTTTAGGGACATACGGTGGAAAAAGTGAGAGAGATGTATCCGTGTAATGGGAGCGAGAGTAGTGAGATGTGTGATGCACCTATAACCCCCTTACCTTATCTCTAGATCAAGACGGTAGCGAGAGGAGTGGAGAAACCGCTTCAAAAAGCGGGATGTTCATATTGGCTTTTCTAAGCAGAAGCCAATACGAACAATGCATGTGTCCATAAGGATGGGTTCTCGCGATGCTAGAAATTGTCAACTCAAAGCAGGAGGTGAATGCACACCATTCGGGGCAAAGTGTTGTATGGATAGTTTATCCCTTTTTCTTCTTTTTTAGACAGACATTTATCCCTTCCAGTACCAGTGAACGGATCTCACAGTACTCAGGGGTATTCGTATTGGTTTTTATTGATGGCTTTTGACTGTGACTTGTGACTTCTGATTGAAAATGAATAATAATGGCTGAAAGAAGTGGCTTTTAAAAGGAAGGGGCGAGTGGTGAAAAAAGTGAGAGAAAGATGTGTGTGTGTGTGACGGGAGCAAGAGGAGTGGGGTGCATGATGCATCCGTGACCCCCTGCCTTATCCCGAAGCGAGACGGTAGTGAAAGGAGTGAAGAAGCAGCTTCGAGAAGTCAGGTGTTCGTATTAGCTTTTGATTTTTTCTAAGAAGAAGCCAGAAATAGAAACCAATACAACATGACCTCAATCAGATAGCTTGAGAAGAATGATATTGACGAGGACATCACTTCCATGCATACAACCAATAAATCCGAACCTATGCACTTACAAGGTCCAATCACAAGAGCTCGTGCACGTCAATTGAATTATCATGTATCTTTGTTTCTAAGAGTGCATTTATTTCTAATAAGAATATACTGCTACCTAATGCATGTGATGTTATTTTAATCAGAAACTTAGGAGCTGATCATGAAGAAAAACATGTGCAAATCAATTCGGCCTCCAAAGACAATACCGACTTCAAACGAGCATAACTTTCACATACGGACTTCGTTTGAGGTCCACGAGTACTTGATGAAAATATTATCTCGTCCTCTTTCCAACGGATCTAGCCTTACCCCCAAATTCCTTCTGAATGCAACGCAATCTGCAAAACAGTCCGCTGCTATCTTTGATTCTGAACCGGGCTAGTGCTGTGTCACCTCCACTTGGGCCCATGGGCCTTGTAACTTTAGGGGCGTGTGCCCATCCCCTTGGCCAACACCCTTTGGCCGTCATCCTCATATAGTCTCATGTGCGCTACACTTTAGGGTTTAGTTTTCGTTTGCTTTGTTTCTCCATTGTGAAAATTGTTGTTCTTCGCTTGTGTCGACTAGACCAACTATAAAGAACATTTGCGGAATCCCATATTTTAAACTCAATCATATATTTGCAATTTAGATTACTTGTTACTTTGTTCTTGCTTGTTCTTCGATTACTTCCAGGAATTGATCCTCGTGATTAGGTTAATCGGGTCTTTGGCACGATTGATAACGACTTGGTGATTAGTTCAACGATTGCTTGGTTTGTATGTGTCGCGTTCGTAGCCTGGATCGTGAGAGTTGATTATCGCCTAATCGGAATTCTCCTTCTCATCGAAAGATCGGGGACAACATCAGTTCATCAGATATGGTATCATGTCTTCTCTCAATAAGTTAGGGAATCCAAATTCAATAGGCGAGTACTGACCAGAAGAAGTGTTCAGAACATACGAGAGGAGGTGTACCTTTTGCTTTCTAGCTAAAAAACAGTTGCAGTTGCTGGCTGTAGCTTTTCCTAAAAGGTCATTTGGCAATCTAACTTTTTGTTTAGGCTGGCTAGCTACTTCATTTGTGGATGAACGTTGAAATGCCTTAAGTAACCTTGATGGTAAACGAAACAGGCGGCGACTTTTATGCGCTGGCATTTGGTGGGTAATTCTTACCAACTTTTCAGTTGTAATGTCCTAACTTCAACCCACCAAAAGACAGTAAAGCATCACTCCCTCGGTTTTTAGCTTTCAGTTCATTCTCCTAAAAATTGTTTTCAAGCTAGCATGTTTAGGGGCTCCTAGCTTTTTGGAAGCAAAAACCAACTTTAAGCCGCCCCCCCCCCCAAATAAGGCCATATGCTATTCCATCTCTTATGCACTTTCCTCTCTAGAGTTTAGACAGTCCAATTCTATGGCATGCCCTTGGCCAACCCCAAACCCATGAACTTGATCCCTAAACCCCACTGGAGTTTCGTCGGAGATGGGGACAGAGGTGGGTGGCACACCAATTGTGTAGGACCCAGATTTTACAATCCAGAATCCTCTGTGATTCCACCGTACTATTCTCTAGATCAGTAGATAGTGCTCACAGATACAGTACTGGATATCAAAATACATATCATGCAGAAGCATAAATATAATAATAAACTTACCCATGGGCCGATCAGGCCGAGATCATTAAATTGTAGCAGTGGAAAAACGAAGCAATAGATGGGACCCTCAGGACGTGTCCACAGGCAGCCAACTGGGGGTTCGCGACCTAGTTCTTGACATCTTCATCTTCCTCGCCATCGTGACAAGAGTATTGCTTAAGCACAGCGATCTGACTCCTGGGTCTGGATTAATTGTGAGAGCGAGGGCAAGCATAAACCATCGTGCTCCGCGAGCCAATACACATGATGCAAATAGATAATATGCATGGCTTATCAATGGAAGGCTTGGGCTATTTTATTTGCCATAAATTACATTTAAAATATAACACATAGAAATTTCTTGAGACATAACAGTTTGAACTAAAACATAATGTATGAAAGAATGAGATAATAATAGCGATCCAGATTCCATCCACCTTTACATGGTTTTTGCACTATATGCTAACCTTTCAGCGTTATAACCGCTTACCTTATCACTGAGGCGACTCCTAGGGTAACACAAAACAGGGATTTCCACTGCTCTCCACTTTTCCAATTCCACTCATAAAGTTTTTGAAATAGATCTATATCTAGTTAAGTTTCCATGTCCGTCCTTGACCGTAGGCACAGCTATTCGAATAGTTTTGACTATGCAGAGTTTGTACACTTTCACCACAAGAGACAATCCGCTCATTGCTCCACACGATTCCTTAGTCATGTGGTTGAGTAGACCATCACAGTAACTTTTTAAAATATCTAGCCTCCTTTGTCATCTCACCCTATGGGCTGCTCCCACTTGCGGTGGGTCCCATACGTTGCACGGGATGTTCACCACGGTTACTAGCGCTATTCGGGCTCCACTCCCCACAACGCTAGTACGACTGGAAAACTTCACCCTCCACTCGGTGTCTTTTTAGGCCTCCCCTTGCCCTTGCATATCATCTCCTACCCACTACCAGTGAGATGAGTTTGGTGGTTTCGATAAATTTACTTAGCCAAGTTGTATTTTACAGACTTGTGGTTGTACGGTTTTACACAGGATATCATGACAAGATTCAGTCCTTAGAATTACCTGGGCGGTTCTACCACATTCCATAATCCTTGCTTCCTTTACACCACATACCAGCCCCCATACCATCAGCCCAGATATTTAAGCAAATTGGGGATTTTAGGAGCATAAAATAATCATGTCAAAATATACCAGTCATTTCCACCATGACTTCCCAAATCAGTTTCTCATGATTAAAAATGATGCTTGGGGCATTCTGGTGCCCTGGAGTATCTAAGCAGTACTAAGCATAACGTATCATTACGGACTTATTTTTGAAAGCTAACCATTATAATTTTCACTAAGGTAGCAAGGCTCACATATTCAAATATTCCAAAAGAGGTGTAATACTAATCAAGTAGAGCAATGGGCATATAACTAGAATCTTAAATCAAACATATATTTGTATATAAAATAACAGCATGCAATTTAATAATTTAAACAAAAGTAATTTGCAGAAAATGTAGGTTCAACATAATCAAAGTATTGACTCGTCTTAATCACCGGTGTCTTGGTCTTGACTATCGAGGTTGGCTTCGACTTCTTCCTCCTGGGCTTCGTATGCTATTTTTACGTGCGCGAAAATTTAGATAAAAATCAGCAAACCAAATAAACACTCGCAAGAAAATTCAAATTACTCCAAAATTCATGATTTCAGTTCCATTAGATAGATTCTGATTTTTGGATAAATTTAGAAATGTGTTTCACTCAAATTGGGTGTTAGAATTAATTAATTATAATTTTTTGAAGTGTAAACATAAGCCAATGATATACAACATATCCTCTAATTTAATTTGAGTGTTATAGTCTAAATGTTAGTGGCTTAATATTCAAATCATTTAATAATCGAAAAAGGATCCTCATAATTGATAGGGCATAGAGATGATGATTATGGTTTAAACCATGCAATGGTTAATTCTATAATATTTACTTGATATGCAATGGTTTATGATTTATTCTTTAGACCATCCTCATTTGCTAAGTCATCATTCCATGTGAGCATAAACCAAAACAAGATTTTTACTCAATTTCTTAACATACCTTTAATTAATAGTTAAGCATTAAAACAAATATTCAAATTACATTAGTCACTAACACATGATGATTGATCCGTGATTAAACATTTAATAAGCTTACTTATATCCTAATCAATTTTAGTATTATTTATGGATTAATCTCACATTTTTCTTGATTTTTCTTTACTGAAATTGCTAACAAAAATAACCAAAACCTAATATCAAAATGCCGCGGGAGGGGGGAATCGAACGCAGGTCACTGGGCTGAGGGCGCCCGGTTAGCCAGCTGAGCAAGCAGTATTTTCTAACTTACCGAAGAGAGAAGAAAGAGAAGAGCCGAAGGTTCAGGCGCCTGGAATAGAGGAGCTCGAGGCGACGTACGGCCGGTGGAGTTGCCGGCGAGGGGCGGTCGGAGAGGAAGTTGCGGTGGAAAAAATGGGATGCTGGCGCTGAGGAGAAGTCGAAGGTAGCACTGGTGGGGTTGAGGATCTTCGAGGCGGGCCGGCGGCGTACGGGCAAAGAGGAGCTCGGTTGAGTGTGGGGATGGCTTCGCCTAGCTCTGGGGAAGCTTTGGGAGGAGGGATTGAGCTAGCTCGGCTTGAATTGGTGGCGTGCTCGTCGGCCGTCCGTGGGGAAGAAGCAGGCGTCGACGAGCAAGGAGGGCTTGGGGAGTCGATTGCTCGCAGAGGGAGGGAGAGTGAAGTGTGGGGAGAACCGTGGGGGCTTCGGTGGCTTTTATAGGCGACCGGGTGGGGTTGGCAGCGGTACACTCGCTTGGTCACGTCGGGCGGCGGCGGTGGCAGGCGGCGATGGCAGGTGGCGGTGCTGCCGCGGGATTCCGGGAAGACTCGAGCGTGACTTCACAACGCATGAACTGCAGCTTTGCGCTGCGCACACTGGGCGGCAGGTAATTGGCGCCGCGTGGCCGAGCGATGCGACAGAGCGAGGGAGAAACTGTGGGCGGTGGCGCCGCACCGTGGGCAGGGTGGCGAAACTAGGGGTGGTGTGCAAGCGCGCCGTTCAGGCAATGGGACAGCTCGGGGGAAGCCAGGGGCGAGCTACGAGGATGGCTGGCGACGGCAGGTGCATGAGCGCCACGGGGAGAAAGCGGGCACGGAGCAGGGAGGAGTCGGGGAGGAGGGAGAAGAAGGGGAAAAAGAAAGAGGAGGGGGTTTGGGCCACGTGGTCGGCAGGAAAGGAGGCCGGGCCCGCGGCAGTGTAAGGGAGTGGGGGTGGGAAAGAAAAGGAAAGGAGAGAGAAAAAGGGATGGGGCCCACATGGAAGAGAGAGGGGAAAAGGAAATGGAAAAGAAAAGGGAAAATGAAAGCTCAAGCATTACTTTAAAATTTGGATTTTTAATTTAAATTTTTACTTCACATTTAAGATTATTGCTTTCAATTTTTTCATGACATTTGAAATTTAGAATTTAAATTTTCAGCTATTTAGATGCGAGTTTTAAAAACTCCTTAGCCTTTTCTTCTCTTTTACCTAAGTAATTTGATTTTAGATTTTTATTTCTATTATTTAATATTTAAATGTTAATTTGTGTGTAGATCCTTGGATTTTCTATTTCTCTTATTGACACCATCATCTTTTTTAAACTTGGATATTAATTCTCAATATATTAATTTGCATGCCACCCTAAAACTCAAAAGATTTCAAATAAATATTCAAAATAAATTCAAATGCCAACAAAATGTAGGAAAAGATTTTAAAATTCCATATTTTTGGAATAACCAAATTTTGAGATATTACAAATTGTGACGGATCCAAATTGAGAAATTTGATTGATTTCCTTATAAAATGTCAATTGACGAATAGAAATCTGTAAACATTTGAACACAATCGTGAAAACGACAGAAACATTGAAGAAGACACACAATAACTTATCAATGTAGCCAAGCCGAGAATTCCTAACAAACTCCATTATTTTCAAGGCAGCTAGGACTGAAGCCCTTTACTCAAGTAAGGCTAGCAATCTTGAGCTAGCATGACTACACGAGTGAGGAAGAAAACAATACAGGTGGGGTTTTGGACTTATGGCTGGCTTTATATAGTAAATAGCTTTTAAACGGAATGTTTTTTCAAGATAAGATTTATAAATTGATTATAATAGATATTGTCCGACTTTTCAAACGCTAGCTGTTCCGCGCATCTTGTCCTTTGCAACTGTGATTCTAAGGTGGTGATCATTTGGGCTTATTTTTGGTGGCTTATGGCTGAAAAGCACTGTAGCTGGTTGAAAAAACATTGCAGCTGACAGAGGCTTATTTAACATAATTAAATTTAAAAAAAATTAAAAAATATAAAAAATATGTTAGCCCATCACAGACAACGCAAACGAATACGGGAAAAAAAGAACGGGCAAAAAAGCTCAAAAAAGCCAAAAGTTCAGAAAAAGACGAATTTATAAATAGTAAAAAATAAGTCAGAAGTCAGAAGTTGAAGCCGAAACGATCACAGCCTAAGTTTAAGAGCGAATCATGATTCGATTCTTGGTTTGTAGCATTTTTTGTATTTGATTTTTGTGACTGATGCAGAATGGCTCTTTTTTTTATGCAGAGATTGAAGGGAAAGAAACTCGGTACACGATCACCGATGAGGTAAGGTTCGCGGTTCTCTCTCCGTAGCTTCCATACTCTTTGATGTTTTTTCTCCTGCTGCCACCTGAAACGTCTATTTCACCAGCGGCCAGACTGACACCAATGCTCTCTTATGCCTTGTCTCTAAAGCTACAATGCAAACCAAGTAGCCAACATAATATGATCCTAGACGAAATACTTCGTCTAGATAAATGATGTGGGTAGTGTGATTACTGAAACTGCTTGACATTGCCCTAGTTAAACTGTACTGTTGTGTTTCATGAGAGAATACTAACCCTGCTAAGCTATTGATTTTTTTTTTGAAGAGCAGACTCAAATAGCAAAATCCTCAAGCTTTTGGAATATATGAATTAGCTGTATTAATGGAATAGTATGAACTGTACATAAATTCTCGTATAGCAGCTGAAGTAAGAGCTAGTGATTTCCTTGCTTGGCATGTGTAAGCTACCCTGATCAAGTAATTCTATCAGATTTTGTTATACAAATCATAATAAGCCTTAGCAGTTCGCAGTAGTTACTACATGAATTTTTTTTATGTGTAGGGACTACAGATAGTGGCGGATCCAGGATCAAAATCTAGGGGAGGCTAATAGGACTTCTTGACCGCTTCTTCGAATGTTGAGTTGACGACCTACGGTAGCTCATTGTCTTGTCGATAAGAGATAGAAAAACGCTATTGTGGCTATTACGGGCTATCTTAGAAACTATGATATACGTCATATTTTGCCGAAGGAGGGCGGCAGTGCTAACTCCATGGTGTGGAGGAGAAAACGGCAGCCATCACATGGTCCAGATAGAACTAAGCTGTGACCATCTGGAACAAGACGTTGGCTAGTAATTTAAACTAATTTTTGGTAAACATACCTTAAAATAGAAAATTATTTATTGTATAATATAATTGCAAAATTATTTTTAGAAATATTACCTTTTCACCTAACAAATTATCCTTAGTATTGCCATATAACCATTATTTAAATCTGTATTTGCTTTATTATGCACAACTCTGAGCTAGTATGAAATAATTGCACATACGCCCACGACCCATTACATAATCCATGTCAATAACTACTAGTATTGATTTGCAACATACGAAATGTCTCAACCATTGGGATTTTTTTTTTATTTTCGAAGGTCAACTATCGTCCATCGATATTTGAGTATTGAGCTTGGCTGAGTCTCTGAAATTAGCGGCCAGTACTCGAAGCTCGTGCTCAACCCTTGTAGAGTTGTAGACTTGTAGACACAAGAGGGAGAGAGGCTCCACGCCAAGAGCTAAGATGTCGTTGTGGCTTGTAATCACCGCTACAAATACAATCTTCTTCATCATACAAAGGCTTTTTAAGCCCGACAAGGTCATTCATATGTCTAGTTGGAGCTGTGGGGTGGAGGAGGTACACATGACTGGTCAGCGGTAGGGGGCTGGCGTCTGATCTGACCCATTGCTGGGTCCGCCCCTGACTACAGATACTTGCCTTTTTTGTGAATTGTAAAATTTCTTGAATGTGATTCTTTTCCCAAGCAATAAGGACATTATCAGATATCGAAGAAGATTACTGTGGCCATTAATGTGTTGACAGGATATTAGAAGGGAGTTAAAGATTGAGCCGTTTGTGATCATTGAATCAGCACCAAAGGAAGATGAAGTTGTGCAAATAGCCACAGTAAGTTAACTTTTTTCGCAGAATGTAATCTAACAATTATTATTTTTTGATATTTTGAGCACTTCACAAATATTGTTTTGCTTTAGGTAAATGAAACCTGCCCAAAATGCTGCAATCCTAAACTTGAATATTACACCAAGCAGGTTAGGGTCATTCTTTTCTAACATGGCTTATGACTTTTGGTGAAATTTTGAATTTTACTGCATTTACGATCTGATTACGGAGAGATAGATACTCACTTACGATTTTGGCAGGTACAAATGTTGGGCTTTTAACATGTAGATCGTTTAACCTGTAGACCCCATCTTGAGAAAATACTTCGTTTAAAAGTTAGGTACTGTAGTAAAAGCCAAAAGCCGCCGACTTCGGAGGAAAAGAACATGCCCTGATCCTTCAGCATCTGCTGATCGATTAGTTTTTGATTTTTTTTTTCTCCTAGTTCTGAATCTTCACTACCTTCTGCACATGTAATTACAGCTACGGTCAGCGGACGAGGGACAGACCGTCTTCTACGAGTGCCCAGAATGCAGGCACAAGTTCGCGGTCAACACCTAAGCAAGATCTTTCCAACCACTTCGCGAATACGTTCGAAAAATGCCCTCGCTTTGGCTCGACAAGTGATGTTGAAATAGTTGCAGCGTTTTTGCCCATATTCTACGAATGTTACCTGGGATGTGCTAATCCATGCTCTGCGCCTCGCTCTTTTAGACGGAACCTGTCTGTAATGGGGCTAGCTAGCTCATATCCCAACTAGTATGTATTTTATTTGAATGTGCCCGTAACCAAAGTATTAAGTGTTCCTGCTGTCTAAAGGTGTTTGACCTGAAAGCTGCATTTGGTTTATGCTATAGTAAATAGATTTTAAATGGTGTGTTTTTTAATGCGGGTTAATGGAAATATTATAGTAAAAAGTATACTGAGTTCAGCTGTATCGGTCAAAATTATATATGACTATTTTTCTTTATATACTGTCTCTCGTGAACAATCGTAATTTAAAATTTTAAGTCATAAATTATAAGTCACAGCTTAAACAAAAATCGTACGTATTGGCTATTAGCTGATATAAGCAATATAAGTAACTTTGTGTGAGTTTGGCTATAAAAATAAGAAAGGCGTCGAAAAGGGTCGTAGCTTGGGATGTACGCTGTCAGCACTACGGTTCGAGGCACGCTATGTTTCCTAGTTATAACTACTAGAAGCATGGGCGCGGCGCCACGCCGCGCCAGCCACCGCATGTAAAAAAATAAAAGAGACGGTAATTCGTGGTGAGTTTTTAAGAAAAACGGGGGCAAAAACGTAATTTCAGAGAAGGCAAAGGATGAATTTTTTAAAAAAAACGGGGGTAAAAACGTAATTTCAGAGAAGGCAAAGGGGACATTCGAAAAAAAGAGGACCCGTTAGAAAAAACCGGGGGGCAAAAACGAATTTTCGAAAAAGCAAAGGGTTTTGAAAAATCGAGGACCAGACGTAAAAAGCGGACCGTGCGCAATTTCGAAACCGCTGGGGCCATCCTGCAAAATAGAGGGGCCAAAAAAAATTCCAAGAACCTTTTTGAGAACCAAGAACCTATATGTAATTTCGAGAAAAGTAGAAGGAAATGACCGCCTTACCAGATGAATATTCCCCGCCACGCGGCGCTGTGGGGGGGGATGGACGCGCCGGGGCCGTGAATCCCGGGCATAAGAAGGATTATTCCATGGAACTCAGGCAAATTTCACCGAGTATCAGCTTTACTGTGCCTGCTTCTAGATTAATGCATTTCTAGGCGGCAAAATTTATGTAATAACACCAGCCCAACTCTACTCTACATTATAATATTTGTCGACAGTTGAAATCGATGGATAGACGACGAGGACAGAATGAGAAATCACAGATTGGTAGATCTCGAGCTCCCTAATTCGGTGAAAATATACTTCATGCATGGAGCAACGAACCAAGCTGATACTAGTTATTAAAAAAAAATAGGCTGATAGTAAACACAAGAAAATTAGAGCATTGCCATTTGACCATATTTATTGTTATAAATACTGTGCATATATTCAAGAGGTCCAATGGACAATATATAGAGAGAGTACGAGTTTTTTGTACGGATAAACCTTTTTTTATTCGAAAATACAGAAATATACCCGTGAGAAATTTTTTTACAAAAATAGGCTGCAGTCGCCCAATGGGAGCGCGATTGATACGTTTCACCCAACCGGGAAGCGACATTTGGCCAATATGGGAACCGTTGGGCGAATCATTTCTGTCGCCTGATCGTTAAGCGACTCAATAGGAGAGGAAGAAAAGGAGGGGAAGAAAAGGAGGGGAAGAATAGGAGGGGAAGAATAGGAGGAGAGGAGGCCAAGGTAGGAGGAGGTGACGGAGGAAGGAGTGGAAGCTATTCCATCCATTTGGATCAGGTATTTATTTTGGTTATGTTGTATGTTATATGAAATGTTGGTTTTTGTAGTATAGAAATTTGTGCATAATTTATAGTATATGAAGTTTAGTATTGTGTGATATTATTTGATATTTCGTAAAATTGAAACATATATGCAGCCAACATCATCAATGGCAACTACATTGAGAGTGTATGTTGGCGAAGATGTTAAAGTTGCTCGTCATGAAGCCGATGCGGTACATGGAGGACAGTTACAACCATCAAGCCATAGATATGCAAATGGGCAAGCCGATGAAGGAGAGTACAATGAGGACATCGTGCAGCAGATGGACTCTGATGACCAGAGGGCATGGGATGAAGAGGAAACTGTAGAGAACGACGAAGAGAACAATTCCGATGAGGATGAAGTTCCTATCCCCAGGAATGGAACCGGTTTAATGCGGAGGGTGTTTCCGCACATAATGAGCATGAATCACCATGGGAGTATCATGAGACAGAGGTTCGGTTACATGCTATGTTTGCTGACAAGGAAGCGCTGCAAGATGCCATCAAGCTTTGGGCCCTTTCAATGCAGCAGACATTTCGCGTCGTCAAATCAAGCCAGAAGCAGTACACTGTGAAGTGCGACCAGCCTCATTATTCTTGGAGGGTGCACGCACGTAGACCGAAATATGAGACTCACTGGATTGTGTCCAAGGTTGAGCCGCACTCCTGCATTCTAAACACTGTCTTGGCGAGGCATCGTAACCTGACGTCCGGATTTATAGCCAATTTGAGGTATGGGGAGATAGTGGAGAAGAAAGACATGGCAGCCACGTATATTGTGGTAGCTATCGAAAATAAATTTAAGTACAAGATTAGCTACGCGAAGGCGTGGCGTGCCAAGCAAAAGGCGTTCGAAAAATGTTTTGGCACTTTCGAGGCGGCGTACGACAACCTTCATCGTATGCTTAACGTCTTGAAGGAAAGGAACCTGGGCACATACATCGATGTGTACGACAAGCCGTCCATAAGTCCACCAGGATATGCGGTGTTGCAGAGAGCATTGTTTGCATTCGGTGCTAGCATCGAAGCATTCAGGCACATGCTGCCAGTGATCTCTGTTGATGGAACCTTCTTGACAGGGAAATACAAGAGGCAGATCCTGACGACCATAGGCGTTGACGATAACAATCAAATATTGCCGCTGGCCATTGCATTTGTGGAGAGTGAGAATTATGAGAGCTAGTTGTGGTTTCTCAGATATGTGAGGGCTGGAGTTGTACGCACTCGTCGTGGTGTGTGCGTAATCCATGATCGGCATGCTGGTATCATAAAGGCTATAAGAAAACTTCAGGAAGACCCCGAGGAGCCCTTTCCTTGGCCGGACATGAAGAACCGGTGGTGCAGTCGTCACTTAGGGGCAAACTTTTTCAAGCAATTCCCGAAACAATCTTTGATGAAGCTATTCAAGAGGCTGGCTAGGCAGAACCAGCAGAGGAAATTCGATGCTTTGTGGGGGTTGTTGGATGAGCACACCAAGAAGAACGTCGAAGAGAGGAGCAAGGGCCCGGTCACTCTTGGGCAAGACAACCGCAATGCTTGCCAGCAATCGATGAGCCTAACCCAAGTGGTTCAAGAAGGAGGAGCTCACGAAACATCAAGTGTTTCTCGCAGTGAATCGAGGGGGGACCATTGGAGAAGTGGTCGCTGTTACACGACATGGATGGCGTAAGGTACGGAATAATGACAACTAACCTTGCCGAGGCGTACAACTGGGTTCTCAGGGGTCTCCGTTCGCAGCCCCTTGTCGCCATCGTGGAAGGTGTTCTTCACAGCACAATCTGCTACTCCAGGGAGAGGCACGCGAGTGCCGCACTTCATGCAGCCAATCCCGAAGCCCTTTATTCGTCAAAAATTACGGCGTACATGGAAACGAAGGCACAAAAAGGTCAATTGCACACAGTGCAGGTCATGGGCAACATGGAATGTTTCACCACAAAAGAGAACATACTTCTTTTTTCGATTTGCACGGTTCTCTGCCTACAATATCATGGGACCCCAACCGTGCTATTTATACCAAACGAGAGAACTTACTGCAGTGAGCAAACCAAAAAAGAGGCCACATTTGCTCAGTGAGATGACAAAAAAAGGCCAGCTTTGCTCAGTGACATGACAAAAGAGGCCAGCTTTGCTCAGTGACATGACAAAAGAGGCCGCCTTTGCTCAATGACATGACAAAGAGGCCGACTTTATGCGATGACATGACAAAGAGGCCGACTTTGCGATGACATGACAAAAGAGGTCGACTTTTGCAAATGACATGACAAAATAGGCCAGCTTTGCTCAGTGAGAAAATGGACCCTATAAATTGGTATGCATTCTATTTCGCAGGCCACACTGCACTTCCAAACCTCACACTACACCACGCTTCCTTCACCCCACCGGGATGGACAAAAAATCAGAAGAAGCAATGTGACAAGATGGTCAAGGAATGGGAGGAGGCCCGTGACCTAGCACGATCAGCTGCAGCCCGCGATGAGAAAATAAGGGCTATTGCGGCCCGGGTAGAACAAGCCCAGCGTGCTAAAGGGTCAGCTCCCCGAAATGAGCGGCCGCGTAGCAACAACCCCATCCCGAACTGGACCACCGAGCGTTCGCCGCAACTTCCTCCTGAGGGGGAGATACCCCCTTTGTTGATGCGGGGACACTTGCAAGTTCTTCAAGTCTAAGCAGCATATCAGCCTAGGTATGCGTTACTAGGGTTACGCAACTACTCTAGTGACTACCCCGACTGACGTTTTGACACCGCAACCTATCGGCAGCTGGTAACGACGACATGCACCATTTTCCCCTACCTTTTCTCCTTCGCAGCACGCACTAACAATCTCTCCTCTGTATTTATAGTCACCGAAGCCCCTATGTGGCTACCGCAAATAGATCGATCTTGAGATCCACCCTGCGGACCAATGGACTCTCGACTTCGAGGAGTGGAATGTCTCACGGGAGCACGAGTTGCTGGAGGAGGAGCGCCGCAAGAACGAGCACACCCTGCGTATACAACGCGAGACGCAAGCTCATCTCGAACCGTGCACGCGTAGGGAGCGGGAGGCTCGCGAGAGGGAGCGCGAAAGAAAGAGGGAAATGGCGGCTAAGACAAAAGAGGCCGCGGAGGATTTCAACGTCGAGATGGCAAGGAAGGGAAAGTGGCCTCGGTCCACACAGTAGGTCGTACGAGCAGTTGGGTAGGTTAGTCGCACATCATGCTATATGTTATGCATGTAATAAAAATATACGCGACATGTTACTCCCAACTGTATTATAAAGTTTATTTCTATTCAGATAAGCTTATTATCTCGTCTTTCGCATTGAATGATTCAGATAGCAAGTCATTTTACAATATTAGCATATCGGTTCTCTCCGTACACTAATTCCCGGTAAAATCAAAATATCACTTACCACTGTATGTATCGATCGTTCTACAGTCATTCGTTCTTAAAAAAATTTCTAAATAATTTTTACGCACCTACAACATACAGTGAACATAAACCTTTATTATAACTACACCAGATTTTTTACCAGTTTAAAACTAAAAAATTGACAAACTCTAAAAACTCATGGATAATCGCCTCCCTATTAGGCGACTCCATTACAGTCGCCCACCCATTAGGCGACTTCACTCCAGTCGCTCAATTGAAAAGCGACTCATTGCAGTAGCCCGGGAGTACAACGATTAGCTCAAGCCGCCCCTCCATTAGGCGACGAGAGTCTATTTTTGTAAAAAAAAATTCCCGCGGGTAAATTTCTGTATTTTCGAATAAAAAAAGGTTTATCTGTACAAAAAATGCGAGAGAGTACAAGGGGATATTACAAGGAAGTATGCCATATGCGGATAAGGAAAGCGATGCATATAAGGAAAGGAATGATACAATTCATATTCTATCTCTAATACCCTTAACACCCCTCTCAAATAAAAGGCATATGCAATAACATTGCATTTGATAAAAGGTTAACACTAAAACAAGAAAAATCCGAAGTCGAGTCTTCATAATGTCATCGTTGCTGCAACTTTTGAATAAACTGTCAAATCAAACCGAAGAGGAATATATAGAAGCATGGCGGCGCAGATCGAAGCCCAAGACAACGGCGACGCAGTGCACAAGACGCAGAAAACGTGCGGCGGCTAGAGAAGTGGCGGCATCATAATGACTTCTACGATCTGCACGCGGCTCAGAGAGTAGAGCGGTGGTTGCTGCTATGCAAAAGAAAATTCCTATACTTCTATGACTGACAATAAATTTGTGGATTCGCATGGCTTGGACGAACTAAAAAAATTAGAAACTACAAACTTGAATGGACGCAACGAAAGATTCACCAGAAAAAAAACTCGAAGGCTGACTCAAAAGAACATAGATATACCACGGCCTTTGGATTGCACGACTTTGCATATTCCATCGGGCGCCACTCACTCCCTCCGTCCCTCCCATCTCTCTCCCTCGCTCATTAAAACAGCGGCGTGGTCGCAGAGCGCAGCGAGCAAAGCGACGGCCAGTGAGGAAGAGCCGCCGCCGCCAGATCCGACGAAGACGAGCCGATGGGATCCAGGCGAAGTGGTCGTCGACGAGCAAAGAGGCATCGGCTCGGGAAGAGCAGCGGCAGCCCGAAGAGGGTGCGGGAGAGGCTAGGCCGGCGTCGACCCGCCAAAGTCGAGAGAACCGAGCGGCGGCGGCCCAAGAAGAGGACGACGGCAGCGGCTCGAGCAATGACGACCGAATCCGGAGGTCTTGGCGGCTGTAGCACCGAGGAGGAGGAGCCCAGGCGATGGAGAGCGACAAATCCAGCCAGAGGCAGCTGGATCCAGGCCGAGCGGCGCAGCGGCGGATGGATCCGGTGTGAACACAATCGGATCCAGGCGGGGCGAGGCCAGATCCGCGCAATGAGCCTAAATCCACGCTAGGATGGAGCGGTGTTGGAGCAGAGAAGGCTGGCGTGCGCGGGAGATGGGCCAGATCCGAGCTCGGCGGTGGCAAAGACGCCGGATTCGGCCATCTTCGGACTTGGCGACGTTAAAGGTGACCAGATTCGGGCGCGAGCGACGGTGGATCCGACCGCCTTCGGGCGGGACAACGAGGATCCGCAAGACGACAACCAAGAAGACGCAAGCTGTGGCGGCAACCCAGATCTTGGACGATAGGGACGCAGGTAACAATAGCGGCCAGATCTAGAAGAGGTGAGTGACAACAGCGATCCAAGAGATGGTCGCCACAGCAACTCACTGGGATCCATGCGCGGTGAGATCCAATGGCGGTCCAGCAATGACCCAACGAGATCCAATGGCGACGGCCAGCAAACACGAGCATCAAGACAGCCGAGGACGACGATGGCCAGAGACAAGGAGGCAACAGGTTGGCGCAGCCCAACGAGGTGGCCACCCCCGGGAGCGGAGATCGATCCTCTCAGGGGTAGCAACAACAGAAGTAGATCAAGGTTAAGATTTTAACCTAAGCTCTAATACCATATTATGAATATTGTATATACATTAAAGAGGCCCAATGGACAATATATATAGGGAGTACAAAAGGATATTACAGAAGAATATGCCATATGCGGATAAAGAAAGCGAGGCATATAAAGAAAGGAATAATATAATTCCTATTCTATCTCTAATACCTTAACATTTATAAACAGTGAATGTCTGCCAGCTTAATGAACTCCATTCCCAATTATAGGCCATAATGACAAATTTCTGAGACCATCTACATCTTCAAGGGTTGCAATCTGAATACAGAAGCCTTGACCAATCTTGGGCACCCAAGGCCGACGATGGGACACAAGAAAAGGAAAACAAAAAACAGCGCTCCTAGGTGACTCATGCCGATTTACGGTCAAGGGTGTTTCACTGATGATGACATGGCAATTGTTTGAAAACAAGGTAACCGCAAAACTGTACTCAGCTCCCGAGATGTAGGAACAACCTCAATAAGAAGAGCCCATGCCTCTCTTTCATCTGCAAAATTGATAATAACAATGAGATGAAACAGCAATACACATGAGATTTTAACTGCACATAGAACAACTAGTATACTTACATGTACAAGATCTACATCGCGCGAGCACCTTGTAAACTGTTTGGTTACTTCAAATGAATCAACCCCGATATAACTGACTGCTATGTTTCAGATTTGGTTGGCGGATCATCCTTCAATCCTTTGGTGAGCAAATCGTAATTGATGGATGCAAGTTGTGATAGATTCTGCGGTGAAAAGAAGTTAGAAGAATGATGTGCGGAATATAGGCACAAAAGGGCTAATAATAAAAGTTTTTGAATGTTCTTTTACGGACTGATATTGTCTTTGAAACCAGATGGTTGCAAACACTGACAGGTACAAATAGTATTTGCATTGTTGGATCACTAGAGATTAATAACTTGGGTCATCTGTGTACATTTAATCATTTAATGTCCAAATCAATTTTCTAGTTTTGATAGAACTTAACTTCTAGGTGCTATTGTCCTATGAAAAATCTACTGTGTTACCGTGAAATAATTGTGCCACACTCAATTGGATAATCGAACTAACGTTTAAGCAACATGTCCTTAAGGATATCAAAGTTGACTAGCTGTGATGACTATGATTCATAGTAACTATAGCGTTCAATATATGGCTCTCAGATTACTGTGATTGGACTCTTAAGTCTTAACAGTAATTACGATGTTAAAAAGCTGATATTTTCTGATATATAAATAGGAAATGTAGAGAACGGTGGATATACTAAGGCATCCCCAAAGTGAAAAAGACATGCCTAACACAAATCACTTCAAAGGGGAAAAAGGTTACTCCATGAAAGAAAAATAAATGGCCTGTGAAAGCTATAGGCTTACCTTGAATGAGAAATTGCTGAAAGAATAATTGGCATTTGAGCCAGATTCAAACTCAGTAAGGCCACCACACTCGTCCCCCTAATCCACACAATTTTTATAATAGTTTAGCAAAGCAACTGAAGGACATAAAGGTAGATCAACTATTCACAATGACAATGCAGTATTCTTTTAGTTTTCTTTTCCTCTACTTCCTACAACTACTGAAAATGATTAGACATATTCTTTTCGATGATCAACTGACACGAAAATGATTCATACCATGTCATCTTGGCGATTGCTCACACAACTACTGTTGCCACTAAGGCTTCCATTATCACTGGAATCCTCAAACTCGTAGGCTTCATATACGTTTTCATCCGACGGATTCCAAGAATAACGGCTGGTGAAGTAGATTGTATCAAATGCACTATCTGAGGAGGGAACAAAGGCAGCCTGCAAATGATTTTTGTGTTATCCCCGGTATGCCTATGCAAAAGACATGCAATTCGTGTTTGAAGAGTAAAAGTAATCATTGACCCTATCTCACCTTCTGCCTAGCAAGGCTATCCCAGCTAATGTCCTTAAAAAATGGATGTTGTTTAACCTAAAGGAAATAGGATTACCAACATCAATCTTATAAAACATTTGAATAAAGTACCCCCCAAAAAAAGTTTCATGAAGGAAGGTTTCTAGCACCCACAAAATACCTCAGAGGCACCATTTGCTCCTAGCCGTTGATGAGGATCTTCTGTCAATAATCTGGAGGAAGTTGTCGTAAGACCACATTTGTTTTACTTAAACCATATCCGCAAATAACTTGCCCAAAGATTTAGAAATTGAGCATGAAGTAGTTAAGTAGCTTTGTAATTGAAATTTGGACTGTTAATGGCATGCCTATACTTAAACATGTATAGAGATTCCAAATACATATTCTAGTGAACAATTATACCTTTGAGCAAATAAAATGACTGCAGTTGTAAACCACAGAACACAACTAAATGAATATAGCACATAGGGCACTATGCTACTATTATCATATACATCAAAACTGCAAAACTATAAGCACTGACCTATGTCACTTCAAACAAATAAAGCAAATGTCAAGCTATCCAGCAAGCAGCTACAACAATTTAGAGCAAGGGGAAGAGTACGAAAGTACCCCTGTCTAGTTTGACCTGAAATCCCAATTGACCCCAATGGTCATTTGGATTATTTGGGACCTGCATAATACAACTAACAGTCTGACGTTCATTCTCAAAATGCAATTGATAAAGTTGATCAGAAGCAGCTTATGTGATCTAATAGTAATAGTTGAAATAAGGGAGGTCATATTTCAGCTTTTCTGTGAAGGCATAGTAATGAATAATAATGGATCATACACACTGGTTGTAGTCTAGGGAATTTCATGCTTGACATTGCATGTCAACAAGATGCAGTACAAACATGAAAAAATATTATATAATTAGCACCTTAACTCCCAATATGCTATAAAATATGTGCAACTTAGCATAATCATTTACCAAATTAACATTGGAACAACCAGAAGCGATAACATGCAATCTTGTAAGGCTGTAACATGATTAATTGAGTACTCAAATGGTTTGAAACATTTCTTACTTGTCAATTAGATCTTGCGCTTCAAAACTCATCTCTTCCGGGACATGTGGCCAAGGTATTTTGCGATTCAGAATATTGTCAAAAATTGTCTACAGAAACAAGTACAATAAGAATGTCAAGTTACACCGCTACATTTCCAGATAACAGAAACTAACATTGAGTTCTAGCAATAGTCTGACTCTGATCGTGAAAACTTGCTCCAATAACCAATATTTTATACTAAATATATGGACAAATACAACTGATTTCTAGCAAAGATCTAATTAGGTCCTGGCTGATTTCTGAGTTGTGTAAGCTAATAGTCTGATGCTATGAACATGTTAAAAATTACAGTAAATATTAAACAAAACAGTGCATATTATGAAACATTAACTATGTACAAAATCCATATCCCCAACCAACAAAAGGATTTGAATACAAAATAGAGGCACATGGTCTACTTTGATTTATTGAAAATTGTCTATGCAAGTATGGATGCAGAGTTTTGAATGTTTAAGGGCCTCTTCATATTGGCCTCTGCTTCTGATCATATGAATACCCAGCTTCCCGAAGAGACTTCTCCACTGCTCTAGCTCCCGTCTTGATCCGAGGATAAGGCAAGGAGTCATGACGTATCATGCACCCCACTCCTATCGCTCCCATCTTATACATGTATCCTTTCTTCACTTTCCTCACCGCTCGCCCCCTCCTTCTAAAATCCACTTCTTTCAGCCACTACTATTTTTTTTTAGCCAAATGCTATCAGCCGCAACCAATATAAACAGGTCCTAAATAACTTCATTCAACATCAGATAGATGGCAAAAGATTATTCAGTAAATATAAAGTATGATACCTGGGGGTGCTCTGCATTGAATGGAGGTATTCCAACAATTAGCTCAAAAAGAATGACACCTACAGACCACCAATCAGCACTAGCACCTGGGAAGATAATATACACAACAATGAAGTAATTAATACCAAACAGGTAGTCGAAATGAGAAGACAATACAGAGGCTAAAAGGCAGGTTTGTTTAGCATTTTACCATGTCCTGTCCCCAAAAGGATTTCCGGTGCTAAATAATCAGGGGTTCCAACAGCAGAACGCTTTTGTCTCCGCGCTCGGTGATCCATTTGCTCAAATTCACTCATCTGAGGTTCATCATCTCCATACAATGAAGCCCCACTAACAGCGGGACCAGATAGATCATCTGTGCTGTTTATCAGACCAACCTTGGACAACCCAAAATCTGTCAACTGAAGACAATTAAGATTAATAAGTAGCACAAATAGAAGACATACTAATAAAAACAACCATGTTAGATCAAGAACCAAAACAATATTTTCTATTCCATAAAAATGTTGAAGGAAAAAGGGCCATGAAATTATTGCCTTATTGCTGTAACAACTGTAGGCTAAAAGATATGGGAACTCAAACAAATTTGTGTAGCTATTATCAATTCATCGATGTATGGGATCACTCAATTCAAAACAAGTCAACGGAGCTGAAATCAACTTACATATGACTTTTGTGGAAACTACAACATAGTACTGCTCTCTTCAATGGCAAAAAATCTCAAAAGTTTCTGAGCATTACCTAATACCAATCAAGCTCTAAGCCTCTAAAGTCTAAACTACAAAAAAAAAAGAGAGAGGATATGACAGCATTCCAAACTTGCTAGACGTGAATCATGAAATCCAAAAGTGATTCTCCTCAATAGTCATGTAGGTTAGCTAGTTATTTCATCTCATCACAAATCTAGTATGTCATTGTGATAGTTGCTATGAACAGTTGTTTCATTATCTATTTTTGTTTGCTTGAACCAAATATAGCAATACATCTCCCAGTATCCAGACAATAAAAATAAGAACTTATGTTTGAAAGGCATGCGAAATGAATTTTAGTTTGTCCCTTATCTAATGTGAAACAAAAAATAAGCAAATATGGAGAGAAAGGTTAACGACCATGCGAATGCATCAATACCTTTATATGTCCATCATGAGCTATCAATAAGTTGTCAGGTTTTAGATCTCTATGGACTATCTGCATAGAGTGCAAATATTCCAAGGCTAGCACCTGCAGGATAAAATGATTATAAAACACCAGGGGGGAAATGAAAAGGATAGAAAAAAAACTAGTTAGTACAGGAAACTTACAACTTCTGCAAGATATACACGAGCAACATCTTCATCCAAGCACCCTAAATTTCTCAATAATGAATACAGGTCCCCTCCATTTAGGTACTCCATGACCAGATACAAATTTTCCCGAGATGTAAAAGAATAGAAGAAACGAACCTTACAAAAGCATAACCATTTTAGAATCAAATTATAATAATCCAAATTAAGAGTCGGATTTGTGAGTTCACTCACCACAAAAGGATTCCTGACCGTGATCAATATATCACGTTCAGCCAATATACTCTCGACAGCATTTTTTCGAATCATATCTGCCTTCCTAAGTACCTGTTTAACACATAAGGCAATTTGTTAAATCATACGAGTGCCAAAAAGATTACAATATATGCCATGAAATGAAAGAAAGACAGGTGTATTGCTGCAAGTGTCAAAATTTTCTACTATATTATACATGAATCTAAGCTGAGAAATGTTTAGTAGTCAGATTAGTCCCATGCTTTTGCTTTTTTTTTTTTTTGTGGTGTGTGACCATGCAATGTTGTCCTATCAAAATTACAATACAGTTACCTTGTGGTGTCTGACCATGCAATGTTGTCCTATCAAAAATCTAGTTTAACAGCTAACAAATAGCAGATGCCAAACATGAAGAGGTGCAAAGATGGAGTCCAGACTGAGAAATAACAATAATTCTACATCACTTATTTCTTTTTTTTTTCAACTTACCAAGGTGGGAGCAAATAAAGAGGCAAAAATGAGTAGATGCCCATGTTATATATTGATCACAAAAACGTCCTTTCTTTCAGTAGATTCGTGTAGGGTTGCTAATTATTTGACCATGTTATGCTGGTATATTTGTATTTTTTGACTGGCACGAGTCCTTGATCATAAATTTCAACAAGGCCAGTTTTACCAAGAGAATTAATTAGAGAATTGCAGCTCAGTTCCTATAAGAGGAATGAATTTCAGCAGGGTGCTTTCCATGATAATATTTATGGGTTTCAAAATATATCTATGTAGAAATCTGGAGAATAATTGTGCGTTGCCCCTCAGGACCCTCATACCCCTTATTTTACTGCTAAGACTTGCAATCTGACTCTAACAAACGAGACCCTTCATTAGACTATGGACTCCGACTCTTACTGGACCCTAACACTAACCAACACTCCACACACCCCCACAAGATTAAAAGACCCTCACTAGGACCTCAACCTTTATAGAAACCACCGCCAGCGCCATGGCCAATGTCCCAATTCCACCACCAAGACCTCCACCTTTACCAAAGCTTGCCTCCTGTTGATGCTATGACCTACGCCACCTCCAAGACGTCGCCCTTGCCATACCAACCACCAATGTTGTGTTTGTTAAGGATATAAGGGTATTTATGGTATTTCCTAGTTTCTAGGGTTTAGTCTTGTGTGTCCTACGTACTCTATATATAGCACTTTGGGCTAAGATCAATGCAACTAACCTTTATGCATCATCCTTCCACGCATCTAATATGGTATCTGAGCCTAGGTTCAAACCCTAGGATATGTTCTTCCGCTGCCGCTGCACCCGGGAGGAGCGATCTCCATTCCTGGGGTTGGCCACCTCCTAGTCGTGGCCTCGAGCTCTCCTGGTCTAGGTCAGCCAAGATTCGTGGTTGTCGGTCGGATTCGCCGCCGCCGGCTGGCCATCGGTCCCATCATCGATCCCCATCAGATCCAAGCCATCGGCTCATCGCCTTGTCGCCATGCCGAAGACGAGGACTCTTCGGGCCACCGCCACCTCTCCTATGGCCGCTGTCTTGCTCGTCGTCATGGTCTGCACATGGCAGCCGGCCTCATCATCATCGGTCCCCATCAGATCCGAGCCGCCGGTTGGTGGCGTCCTATTCGAGCTCGATGGCAATGGGGACTCTCTGCTCATGCCGCTTCGCCTCCGTCGCCAATCTCCTTCGTTGCGCTCGGATCCTCATCGCCTTGCCTCCGGTGGTTCTGCACCAGATCCGACGTCTTCGACTCACCAGCCGCCGACGGTCTCATCGAGCGTGACGATGAGTGTGGAGAGCATGGCGGAGACGGAGCCATCGTGGAGGGAGTACAAAGAGAAGCCGAGGCGCTCCATGAGGCCAGACTGCCGCGAGCCCATCCCACCGCCGTCGACATCTTGTACCAGCTCCCTATGTGCACGAACCGCTTCTGCAGGTTCAATGCCGACGACGACCGCCCGCCATCCTCGCCGCCGCTCTCCTCTCGGATGCTCAGCTCATCGAAGTTTTAAGGCCGCTTCTCTTTGAGCTGCTGCCCCGAGTTTTAAGGCCGTTGCGCTTTCTTTCCATGCCGCCGTCGTCTTGAACTTCGATCTGCGCCACCATGCTTTATGGGCTGCTGCACAACCCCAGATGGAGATCTTCTAGCCTCGACATAATTTTTAAGAGATGCACGCTATGACATCTTCAAGACTTGGATTTTAGATTTTCCCTATTTTAGTGTCAACCCTTTCAAATGCAATGCTATTGCATACACCTTGCATTTGAGGATGATGTTAAGGATATAAGGGTATTTGTGGTATTTCCTAGTTTCTAGGTTTAGTCTTGTGTGTCCTATGTATTCTATATATAACCCTTTGGGCTAAGATCAATACAACTAACTTTTATGCGTCATCCTTCCACGCATCTAACAGTGTCCTCCACCTTTACCACCACGGGTCACCACTGCGACCAGCAATGTTCAAGAAGGCGCTAGGCGGGCGGCAAGGTGGGGCCTAGGCGGCCGAATTAAAAAGTAAGACAGCAGGCTAAAGATAAGCTATCATGCATAAAATTGAGGATAGCAGGCCGTCATATATACAATGTTGTATAATTAACAATATTGTGCCCGTTTTCCTAACTAATATATGCAATCCTATTCCAACCTACAGTTGTGTAGATGAGAGAATAGTGGCCAAAGGTTTATGCATCATGTATGTAGTCAAATGAATAATCAACAGTCCAGATCACCTCATCCAGCCCATATAAAAACCACAGCCCACTCTAACCCTAACTCATCCGGTCACCCTCACTCCCAGCCGCCGCCGCCACCACCGTCCCTTCCCTCCCCACTTCCCACGCTCGGCGCCTCGGCCACCGGTCCCTCCCCTCTCCTGTCAGTCTCCTCGTCGTCCTTGGCTTCTCGCCACTCACCTGCGTGCCTGCTCAGGATCTTGCCTCCACCGCCGCCGGCAGAAGAGAGGACGACGGGGATGTAGTAGATTGGCGAGGGGAGGGGAGGCGGAGGGGAGAACACACCTATGCTGTGTTGCGGGCGGCCAAATTCAGCGAGGTGAAGGGTGAATGGTGGCATCGGCAGCTCGACGACGCGTGGGAACTTCCAGAGGCAGAGGCGACACGAGGACGCGAGGTAAACGTTCCCCCCTTTATCTCGCCGCTTTCGCCTGCCTAGATCTCCTTGGCGTTCGCCTAGCCGCCGCACCGCCGCCTTGGACACCTACCTGGCCACTGCACCGAGCCCACCTCCTCTGCCCTGGACCGACTTCTTCCCGCCTAGCCGCCCAACAGCCCACCGAGGGACCAAGGCGTGGTGGCCGCCCACCGCCTACGCGCCGCCTTGGTGGGTGCCCATGCCGATTTCTGGAACACTGGCGACCAGCACCCAATTTGAGCCTACTAGCTTCAATACCTCATGCACCATAACCACCACTGTAAACAAAGCCACCACATCCACCACTCACCACCACAAGCACCTCCTACACCGTACCAACACCAACTCCAACGCCGAGCACCACCACTGAGTCCGCCACCAATGCCACCATGGGCATGACCACCAATGCCACCACCTTAACAGTCAGTCTTCTCTCCCTTGTTTTCATCACCTCCACATATAAACACCACCCACACCTTTTATCCTGTCTCACCCTCAAAAAGCTCAAATCCTGAGTTTGCCGGTACGATTCTGCGTGTACCTAGCTAGACCTTGGAAACCTCTTTGGTACACTTTCATGTGCACCTAGCAAGAACCCCTCAATTAGGTCATGGGTAGGCATCCGTCTTAGCCTTTACCACAGTTCCTGTCCACCTCAGGCCCGAAGCATCTCGCTGCACAGCATATAACTCTTCTTCCAAGTTCCCTCTCTTCCTTCACTTCCTTCTGAACAACAAAAAGAGCAGAGCAGTGGCACCACCCGGTGTAGCAAAATTCCCTCTTCTTTCTTCTCACAATAGATGCGGCACGGCAACAACTCAATCCCTTGCAGTGCGGCACTAGATCGATCGACAGTTGCTGCCATACGACCGCCAGTCCAGGCAGAGATGGCCCGCCAGGCCTCGTGTCTGCAACCTGTCCGCAAGGGGCACGGCGACAGCGGCATGGAGACGACAAGGACGACGGTGAATTAAGGTTAGGGTTAGATTTGGGGATTTGGCTTTGATACCATGTAGAAATTTGGAGAATAATTATGTGTTGTTCCTTAGGACCCCCACACCCTCTATTTATTGTGCTAACTGATAAGGATTACAATCCAACTCTTCATTAGACTATGGACTCCGATACTTACTGGACCCCTAATACTAAATCAACAACAATCCATAAATCTACAAGACCTTGAGGCCCGTTCTAAAGTTTCAATACAATCCTGTGACACTACGGCAAGGTTTAAAATTGATTATTGTTTTCACATCAAAACCATTTTCCTTTTTTTGAATGCCAATATACGGGTTTACATGTAACAACTGATATGGACTATAATTTTCAGTTTTTGGTCAGCAATGCAACACCCTTGCAGGTATGACCATAAAATTCTTCTCAAGACAGACATATATGGGTGCATAAGAGAATAAAAAAGATCTGATAACAAATACCTTTATAGCAAAGAGGTCTCCTGTAGTTCTTTTCTTGGCCAGGAAAACACGTCCAAATGCTCCACGGCTGATAGGTTTTATGGTTTCAAAGTCATCAATTGAAGTACGATCCTTGACAGGATGAACAGGACTTGCTCGTAAGCTACGGACAACATCATCTTCTTCATCCATTATGGTACTTGCTGAATCAACCTTGTCCATATCAACCGAATCACAAAGTTGCAGGTACTTTTCCCTACAGGATTATGCAAAACAGAAAGCAGAATTAATTAGAGAATAAGAAATGGAAAATAACATTATTCTCTTAAAAAACAGCCAAAATAAAGTGACATGCAAGAATTATTTTTAGACGCTGTTATTTGGTAAGAGTGTCAATTGAAAAAGAAGGCAAGTTCGCACTGAACTCAGCGGACTCTCACCGGTGGAGTTTTTCTATACGTGTGCCAAATGTCTGCACTGTGAGGGCCTCATGCTTCCTACGATTGACAATTTCTTGCAGATCTTCTATGCATGTAACCAATTGGGATAGTGCACTTTCTTCATCCAGAGGAGTATTTGCGATGCATCGTGCAATATCAGCAAGTTCAACAATCTGCACATATTGAAGGAAGCTGTTTTAGCAAACAACTTGGAAGTTAATAGTTGACATTGAAGAAATTTCCAATAAAAAATGGTTAACACCCCTTGCATTACAATATAAATCATTTTCTACAGGCAAACAAAACATTCGCTAATTGGAATACAAAAATGATAACCCTTTCAAGTTTCAATTACCACCAACTACAAAATCAACAGTTTACTCTTAATGTTATATCCTCATTTATTTTCAACAGTTAATATTTAGTCGTTACACGAAGAAATTAAATTCTCATCAACAACAGCAAATAGAACGACATCATCAGTGGATTTTATCATGGTCACTAGCTTTGCATATCACACCAGTATAAACATAGATACAGGCAACTTTTCTATAGTCAGGTAATTTAGTGGCTGACATGTTTCTAGCGAAATGATCTGCTATTTTTTTGAGGGAAATATGATCTGCTATTAAATGTAAAAAAGAGATAGATAAGCAGAATTATCGAAATTATATGCATAGCATACCTGTGGAAGATCATTGCTCTCATTAATTGCATTTCTACCAGCTAAAAGCATGTCTATATGATTTGATCTTGGGGTCGTTAATGGAGATCTAGGGGTCATACTCCCTGCTGATGATGTAGCCATCCCATGATCAGATTTCGGCCCAAAACGAGTCTTACATGTCATTGAAGGGTGATTTTTTATGTCATCCAACGAAATAGTGTTATCAGCCTCTTGGAGATAGTCAAGCATATCAGCAGAGCCTCTTCTAGACCAATCAAAGAGTTTTGGAGAGGGACCATCAGATTCTTCATTGATGCTTGAATTTGAAACTTTTGCAACATCCGGGCTGCCGGCAGCATTTGGAAGATCTTTCTGTGAATAAGAATCTACCATCTTTTCTAGTGTTTCTGCCACTCTGATTAGACGTTCATCAACACTTACACCTTTTTGATCACACCTGTCAGCAATTGCACAGGTGGTTGAATGATTTTCTACGTAATGTGTAGGGACATATTCTTCACATATGCGACACATTATTGAACCCTCTTCAGAAATATTTGGCTGGTCAGACCAGTGTCCCCATGATGTTTTGCGTTGATGTTTGGGAGGAAGCGATTGATGTGATATAGATTCTACTGGACTGGTTAATTCAACGCTGCTACTAACTTTAGAGAGTGCCTCTGTTTTCTTATTAGGCGATTCCTCTTTAATAGGGGTAGATTCTTTTGGGGGCTTTGTAACAAGTGATGGAAGGGGTTTCCAGGAAGATATTCGTTGTCTGGTTGGAGACTCAAACTCTTTCTTAACATCTGTATCAAGGGGCGAAAGAAGCTTAACAGGCTTTATCTCCTGGCTTCTTCTCCATTTCAAATTATGCTGCTCTTGACTGTATGATTTTCTTGCCTCGCTTTTACTGGTTCTGGTTGTTGTGTCATCTGCACCTGGTTGAGCTAAAATCTGCCTGTCAGCAGATTGTATAATCTTATCACGCTGATCAATAACAACTTCATCCTCTGCAAAGCCACTCTCCTTGTGAAACTGGAGCAGTCTTGTACATCTTGTAAGGATAAAAAGCATCCGAGTGTACAATTTCTTGAGCGCACCCATTGGGAGCTCCTGACGATGATCATCCAAATCTTGCACTATACCTTCACATTGAAGCCACAATTCCCCAGGTGTCATTACACAACAGCTACGTGCAAGTATTAGCAAATCCTCCAGAGTTTCTTTCCACTCAGGGTGAGAGTCTGCGTACTTTTCCATTACACTAACCAAGTCTCCCGCAAATATAGCCAAGTCTGAATTTACCTCTTCCTTTGCCTTCTCAAATCTCACCTGAATAACTTTTAACACCTCCTGTATATACAACAGAAGACAAGATTATCATAACTGGATAGATAAAAAAAATACTAGATCAGGCCCAAAACAAAATAAAGGAATAAAATACAGATACACCATTGACCATCATCTTGCACAGAACATGGATTGATGTTACCTTCAAGTTGTAAATGCCCCGAGGTTTCAAGAAAGGGAATGGTAGGACCCCTTTGGAGTTCAACTCATGCGAAAAACTTTTTATATCTGCAGGGACTCTCTTCCTTGGTGCACTTGTAGCCTGCATAATGGCCTTAAAGCGTGGAGACTCGGATTCCTTTGGTGTTTCACAGGTATCATATGCACACTGTGGATTAAGATGACGATGCAGATAGGGGTGTAAGCAAAAGAGTGAAAGATGGTTTAGTCATTGTTTACTTATATGTAAGGTGTGAAAAATCATAAACAAGTATCATTACCAAAGTCTCTGGTATGTGTGTTGGAGTCCTCAAATCTCCAGAATGGTTCCACAATGCATTAGATTTAGCTGTGTATGAGATGGATTAGACACCCACAAGATAGCTATGGTTCTCAAGACAAAAAGGGCACCAGAATAGGGGGAAAATACAAGGCAAAATGTAAACATTCACAAGAAGAATAAAGAGAACAAGTTGCCACAAAAGAAAGCCACCACGTAATTGCATGGATATTTTCATACCGGAACACACAAACATGACATCAAGTTACAGAAGAAGAACTTGATTCTAATTTGTAGAAACAGATTCTGCAATTATTAGATATTGTTCTCTAGGCACACCAATGGGGTTAAAGTAGAATGTGCTGCGGGAAAGCCTACACGTGATGCATTTTCATATGCAATGTGTAGAAACTATAGAACCAAAGCCCATAGAATAATAATCATCCAGTTATGGCAATAGAAGATACATATTTCTAGTAAAACACTCAATCACGAACTACCATTCAGTATGCTGCAAACTCCGAATGGTTTGCTTTTATGAAGCACTATTGAAGCGAATTGACTGATACAGCTCTGATACGCATTGACAAGTCTCAAGGAAGTGCTAGTGTGAGCTGTGTCTAACACGTGTCAGATGAACACCCCACTCAAGCCAAACATCCAATGATTGTGTATATAAAATTAAAAGGGCACACGGTTAACTTATCTTCAATTACAATCTCGTTAGAAATACCTTATGTTCAAGGCTTCAAGCACTAAAACAAGATCAATAACTAACTCGGCTTACATTCTCTTCATCTTGCCAGTTTGGCAACCCCTCCTTACTTTAAATGGTTAGAATATTCCTTCCATTAGCACCAGTGTTTCAAGTTTGGTATCCGGATACCGTGCAGCAAGTTGAATCATGCACTCCCATCTCCTGACAACTAAACACCTCTAAGGCGAAATTATCAAGTCTTTACTGTTTTTTCGGAAACTGTTAAACTTATTAAGCACTAAAGGGTGGATGAGTAGCTAAAGCTTGATCTGCCCTTCACTGCCTATGCAAGAGCTCACCACTGCGAAGTTCTAACCCCTACCTTCCACAAATCAGTAGAGAGGCCGGCTAACAGGATTGCAAAACCCTAAACAGAACATGTAAAAAAAGACATGCCAGGATTACACCTTTTACAGAGCTCTTTCCTTCTGCTCCCACGCGCGTCCCGACCGCACTCCGCACAGGCTGCTCGGCCGCCTTCCCCTTCCCCCGGCTACTACTGCCACCACTGCTCGAATCCGGCCACGAGCTCAAGCCCTTCCTCCCGACGCCTCCGGCCGGGGCGGCCGATGGCTCCGCCTGCGCCTGCCCGCGCGAGAGGTTGCTGCTCCCGAGCGCGGCGGCGATGCGCTGCCCCTCCTGCGGCAGCGGCCCGGATCTCGTCTTGATCCGGTTCAGCCCCAGTGAGGACGCCAGGATCGGAGACAGCGCCGCCGCCGACGCGCCGCTGCCGACCGCATCCCTAAGCTGCGCCGCCGCGCCCTTCCTTCCATCGCCGGACGGGCTCGACGATGCCGAGGACGCGGCGGCGGCCGCCGCGGAGCCGAATAGCTTGTCGCGCTTCTTGGGGGTCTCGGATTTGGGCTTCTTCTTGTCGGATCTGGAGGAGGAGGAGGACGCCGGCGAGGCCGCTGAAGCGGCGGAGGCCGGCGCGGAGGTGGGCGTGCGGGGGCTGTTGCTGCCGTCGGGGCTGGAGGACTCGGACGACTTGTGCCGCGACGAGAAGAAGCGGCCCTTGAAGACCATCGCGTCGCCTCGCCGGGAGGGAGGGAGGGGTTCGGTCGAACAGGTGGTGGGGGCGAAACGAGACGAGACTGCGAGAGCGAGCGAGCGAGCGAGGGCAGAGCGTGCGAGCGGGGACAGTGCGGAGGAAATGCAGGGAGAGGGAGGTCCGCCCGGGTCGTGCTGGGCCTAGGGTGCCAAGAACAAAACTAGACTTACGGGCTAGCTTGACTCACTGAAGACTCGGTTCGTGATATAAGCTGAGTCGAGTCAGGGTTTTAATTCGATCAGCTAACGAGCTGAGACTGACGGTATGTTCTTTACGGTTTGTAAAGTGGTTTTTAATTTTTACTATAGTATCTAATTTTTAATTAGAGTATTTTTAAGATGATATATATAAGTTAATTGTAGCATACGTTAAAAGTCTAACATCTATATCAACTAAAATCGCAAGCGAGTATCTCTCTTCGTAATCTCTATAGCAAATAGACAAAATTCAAAAATTTCAGTCAAAAGCCATAAGCCGCAGCTAAAAAGAACAGGTCCTGAGTCAGCTCGTGAACCGTTCGCTGGTTTGGCAGGCTTGGTGAGCCTAATTACTCCAGTCCAGTTCAACGATTCTCGTCTAGTCGTTAGCGATGTGTCCAAGTACAATGAGGCAATGACTCCCGTCTCATTCATTCGTCTCATCTGATTCCCCTTCTCAACCCTAGAAAGAGGCAACGCATATCGCACTGGCACCGCATCTCCCTATCGTCGCCCGCCTCTACCACCGCCTCCCCTTCTCCTCATCATCCGCCTCTGAACCCTTTCTCATTGCCTTCCCAGTGCGTGTAGGCCTCCTCTTCGCCGTCCGCGTTGGCTTCTTCCTAGCCGTTCCTCTCGACCTCTCCTCGACGTCTAGTGCATGGAGCGGCAGGCACATGCCAGTATAGAGTCAAAGAACCACCAAGAGAGGAGGTCCTCCGCCTCCCCCTCCACGTCAACCCCAGTAGTGAACCGCCTCGTTAACCCTGTCCACGGCCACCTTGCAGTGCCAAACCAGCTTCGACCCCGACAGCCTCGGTAAATCGCTAAAGCATTTGTTATCTCACGGTTCACATTAAGCATCTCACTAGTTGTTACTAATGTTAGAGTCGGCCCAATTTGCCTTGCAGACATCTCGCATCTTTAGATGTTAACAAGTTTATGTGATGAAGATTTTTAGGCAGTGGTCTCGTGTAATGAGAGATATAACATGAAACATTATTTGATCATGGTCTAACTACTGAAGTTACCTACTATGAAGCTACCTATCCTTGTCATTATGCAATTGCCTGATGCTCTGTTTTACTACATAGAGGCAACCATCTATCCTCTTCAGAACATACCTTAATTTCATGGAAATCAGTTCGATAGCGTTAAAGACCCTTCATATGAAAGAATTTGTCAGTTAGCTATGTTTGAGTACTGAGAGAAAGATATTGTTATCGATGTTTTGATTAAGCTGACATGTAGTGATTACATGTTAGCCTTACAAGTATGACTCCTAATAAACAGGTACATGATAGTTTGAAGGGAATGTAAATGAACATGTTGTGAATAACTTCTACCCCATTTGTTTGGCATGTTTTAAGAGGTTATGAGCAACAATGTTTTAGTATGGTTAGTTGTGCTCTATGCAGTATAATTACCTCTTTTATCATTAGGAAATGCGTTAAATCATCATCTTTTCAGTGTAATTTCAAATAAGTACATTCTCTATTCTTTTTTAAAATGAAGTTACTGATTTTTTTACGGTCCTGAGACGTGATTTTGACTATTATTGATTTTTTATAGTTGTCGGTGAGGAGTTGGAGCAGCATGTCTCCTTGGACACACCTGATTTCTCAAGTGACATTCAAGGATCACATGTTTCGTTAGATTTTGCAAGCGATAATGAGGTAGTAGTCATGGTAGAAGATCATGGTGCCAAGTCTCCAAGTTCGAACAGAAGGACGAAAAGGCAAAAGGGCATTGTAGTGTGTCTTTCCAAGAAGAGCAGAAGAAAATGTTTAGATTATTGGAAACTTTTTAAGGTGATGAATATCCCATCTAAGAAGGAGAAAGGGGTAACTGATACGAAGGCAAAGTGTTAGTTTGTCACGAATTATTTTCTTACAATCTAGGGGGAGCAACTTCACATTTGAAAAGGCATATTCCATAGTATGCCCTCTATTTGAACAACGTGAGAAGGAAAAAGGCTCAAGGTACACTCAACTATGGTCCCAGGGGATCAAGTTTATCTCTTGTCGTTACTCCTACTGAATATGATCATGAGGAAATCTGTAGATCACTTCCTATATGATAATTGTCCATGAGTACCCATTTAAGATAGTAGGGTACATTTGGCTTAATATGTTAATGAAATATTTGAATGCATCATACCAGTTTATTGGTAGCAAGGCTATAAGAGCTGAATGCATGAAGGTTTACTAAATAGAACAAAGAAAACCTTAAGAAGAGTCTTAAAGGTGTGGACAACATAAGTTTAATTTGTGATTTGTGGACTTTGAATCGAAACCTTTGCTATATGAGTTTGGTCGCGTATTGCATTGATGCTAATTGGGCTATGCAATGTCGTGTGTTGAACTTTGTTGAGTTGGATCCTCCACATATCGGGAATATGATAGCTCAAGCTATGTTTGAATGCATAACTGCATGGAAACTATAAGACAATGTTATAACAATTACTCTTGATAATGCTACCTCAAATGATGTTGCCGCTAGGAATTTGATGGCCAAGTTCATTGCGAGGGGATTAGAAAACTTTGTTCCTACATATTTATCATATTTGTTGTTGTTGTTCTATATAGTGAATTTTGTAGTGAATGATGGCATGGCACTATTGGAATCTTTGATAAGCAAACTTAGGGAGCCTATCAAGTATATGAAGAAGTCTCCATCCCGCATGTACAATTTTTTAGAAATTTGTAGATCCATTGCTTTCGAAATTGAAAAGGCTTAAGTTTGGATGTATCAACAAGGTGGAGTTCAACATATACAATGTTATCCGTTTGCATTGCCTATAAGGATGCATTAACGTTCTATGTTGATTCTGATGCAAATTACATGTGGCAGCCTTCGAACGAAGAATAGACATTATATAGCAAAATGCAGCCAATATTGAAGGCATTGGCTGAAGTAACTGCTACATTTCTAGGTTCTCTATACCCCACAACTAATGTTTTCTGTCTTTATATAGTGAATGTTAAGATTGCATCGAGGGCTGCAAGTACTTCTAGTGATCAACACGTGAAGTGTATGGGTACAACAATATTAGAGAAGTTCTACAAGTATTGGGCTGAAAAAAATAATATTATGGTTATTGATACTATTCTTGATTCTAGGTTTAAGATGAGGTTTTTTAGTTGGTGCTTTACACAGATGTTTGACTCCTCAAAAGCAAATAGTGAGGAGACTAAAATCCGTACCAAGTTGTTTGAACTGTATGCCACACATGAGATGCAGCATTGGCACAACAAAGCTGCCAACAACAGGGCCAAGTCCTCTTCAACCATAGATATTAGTAGCTCATTAGCCTTAGTTTCAAGTGAGTTTCAGACATTTTTGCAATCTAGTTCTACAGAACCATCTAAATCAGAATTACTCATCTATCTAGATGAACCGAATCATCTGTTAGTAGACACGAGTTTTAAATTGCTAGATTGGTGGAGATTGATACTCATAGGTTCCCGGCTGTGTCCAAGATGGCAAAGAAATTCTTGACTGTACCTGCCAGCACCGTATTTTTGGAGTCAACCTTTAGTGTTGGCAGTAGAGTTATTGATGATTATCATAGTACGCTGCACCCAATTCTGGTTGAGGTACTAGTATGTGGTCCTAGTTGGATACAAGGTTCTCAAAATGACATGACACTACCAATGTTTGTGGTATGTTTTCCCATACTAACTCATTTAATTGTCCTTGTGCATATCCTCTTTGTTACTATTGAGTCTAACTCAATTTTCTTTTGCAGGAACAAGATGATGAGGACGATGTTGAATCCGTACCATTTCTTGAGGGTGTGGTGGCTAGCAACTAGGGCTTAAGGTGCAATCTTTTGACTCTTTGTATGTCTGTCTATCGTTTCATTACTGTCATTTCATTGAAAAGTGAGTATTTAGACGATTCAAATATATATGCTATTTCTGTTTAGTCTCCATGCTAATCTATATATTTATCCATTTGGTTGATGTGTCCCATGTATAATATCCGTAGGATCTGATCACTTTCCTACACCTTTTTACTGTAAATGTACATATTATGATACCAACTAATTTCTCTGATCTTATGTTTTTCATTCCTGTGTAGATTTTTTAATGAATCATGCCACATTCGCAGTTAGTACTTTTGGTTTGTTTAAAATTTGCGTTTCAGTTGATCCAAATATTTTAACTCCAAACGAGTTTGCAACATAGAAGTAAAGTTCACATGTTTCCCATCCATTTCCTTTAAAGTTGTTGAAATTATCTCAGAAATGTTAAGTGAGTTCCCATTTTGGACTTGAATTTTCAGTGTTCCTCTTGTAGGAAGAGACAATTCTCTTAGCTTTTAGAAACTAGGAAATATCCAACCTCTGTACATGCCAGAAGATAGCTAAAATTTGCAATATTTTAGTAAATTAACAATCAGGCCCTACATTCTATTTTATTTGAACAATGAAATGGTATCATATGGTCCTAGGCTCCTAGCACTAATTGAATGGCCTTAAATCTTCATACCTTCTGAGAGATTCCAGGCATGGTTGACTTTAATGCTCTTAGCGATATCATGTATGTCACTGCTCATCTACCATGGTGGATCCAAGCCTTCCAAGGCGAGCTAGCCCTAGAAGAAGGCTCAAAGGAAGCAACTGAAGTTACAGATTGTTGGTGGATCCACTCCCCTATTATCGTCATTTCAAATCATTTTACATGCTACTTTAATGTTATGAATGTTCTAGACTCTAGAGTATTGTTCATATATATTATGCATCTGGTTTTCATTCTTCTCCCTCTTCTATTTATAGCCAGATGCTCGTTTGTTTATAGCAAGACAACATTGATTTCAAGACTTCTATTTGCTAGCAACTTTGAAATCAAGACCTTTTGTGTTTCTTGATGTATGCATGGCATTATGGCACTCTCAAGGAGAATATGCTTTCTGTGATGTATGATGCATGTAGTGACCTTTTGCTTCCTATGATTTCTAGACATAATGCTTCCGATATATATATATATATATATATATATATATAGGAAAATTACATAAGGCACTACATCAAGAACTGTCCGATACACATGTATGATTGATAATTTTTTTGAGTTTGGGTATGAAAATGTTTTATACCCTTGATATATTTATGGTAAGTAAGTTTTGAACTCAGTTCAAACTAGTTTGAACTACTTTTGAGTTCAATGCGACTACAATGAGTATGTAGCATAAAAATAGTTTAAACTAGTTAAACTGAAGTTGAATTTAATTTTTTTCGGAGTTTGACATCTCAAATATACTTTTTAGGGGTATATGAAGATACCCACATCAAACGTTGAGAATCTCAAAGCAAATCAACGGGTATTGATATGGGTGCCTAGGCACCTGCGTGCATGAAACACTCATCCTATATATATATATATATATAAATTCAAAATATCCTTTATTTAATAACATTTTCATTCTTTTAATTAAATTAATTTTAAGAAAAACACCTTTTTTAAAAGCTGAAAATAGGCAAATAAAATCTTCAGAATTCAAACAACCAAATAACACTGATTTTTATTTTAAATTAAATTAATTTTTATTTTAAATTAAATTAATTTTTTACTATTATTTTTTAAATAAAAACCTGGGTTGTGACAACTAGTCCGACCAGCCTTGTGTCTGTGGTCGGATCGGCCTTAGGCTGAAGGGTGTTGATTTTGTTCGCTTTGGTCTCTAGCTTGTTTTGTAAAGTATTGTTGGTGCAATCTGAATTTGATGACTTTTATAGCCACTTAAGTGATAATTTTGAATAATATTGGAGAAAAAGTTTGAATAACTATTCACCCACTGATTGGTGGTGTCGGTCCTACACAATGGTTCTAAAAGTTTCAGCACTTCATATTAGGAGAAGCTAATGAATTGTTATCTTCAGAGGGCAGAAAGGCATCTGAGTAGGTTGTGTTGGAGAGATCCATGTGCGTTTAATTCATGGAAGTTGATGGTTCAAAATGAACTTTTATTAGCAAATTCCTCTGGTTCCATTAATTTGATTTAGTCAATATATATTGCAAGATATTCGTCTTCCATACCACGTCGTTTATGTACAGCTAACTGAGCTCAATGATCTTGCAGAGACGTTGAAAGAAGAGCAAACATAGTAAGCTCACCCTTTTTGTTTTTCTTGTTGCAGATCTTTGGATGCTGATGAAGCTCATGCACAATGTGTGCCTTTAACTGAAGGTGCTCTGTCTATTCCCGGGAAGTCAGCTGAAGATATCTTTTTAGATGTTACAAATGCTATGCGGTCAGCTCCTTCCTAAATATAATTCCTGCTACGATACGGGTGGGTTCTTTCGCACATATGCTTTGGTTTTTGTTACTACAGTAACTAGCTTTTAAATTGTGTTTTTTTAGACTACAGGTATATTGTAGTAAACACCAAGATTGAAAATATTGGTACCAAAGCGAATCCCACCGAGGGACCAGTAACACCGGTAACGGTAACCGGTCGGTTACCGAAAACTCGGAGAAAAACCAAGCAAAATTCATCAAACAAAATTCAAATTTTGTTCGGTTTAACAACCGGTAACCAGCTGGTAACTGTCAAAAAAGGGGAAAACCGGTGGAAAAACCAGTAGAAACCGGTTTTGGGTAATTAGAAATAGGAATAATGCAAATATTAATTAGAAAGTATACCCAATGATGCAGGTTCACCCATTGGTAAATAGTTTTTGTATTGGCTTGATTTTCATAATGTAAGTAAGATGAGAAAAAATGTCTGAGAAAGAATGAGAATCATCACCAAAAGGTAATAGGTCATCTCGATGTACATAAGTCGGAATAGACTTTGAGCTATCATGGGATTTATTGGAAAAAGAGTCTTGAGACTGAGAATGATCTCAAACTAGCATGTACTACCTAGCCTGGATGTCCTACAAACCGTGGGGACATTCTAGGACAATAGTTCATACATTTTTAGTTTGTACAATACTTAATCTACCACAACAATACCTAAATCAATCTAGGAAGTGTATTATACAGTCACAAATACAAATTTACATTTGATAAATTTCGGTCAGTATTTTCGCTACCGATACCTACTAGTTTTTCCGGTTACTAGCAGTTACCGGCTGCCAGTTTTTTGAACCCTAGTAGATAATGTACTGAGTTCAACTATACTGACTAAAATCGCATACCATTATTTTCTCTGTGTATCGTCTCTCACGAACAGTTAAAATTCAAAACCTATAAACTAAAAGTCATAAACCACAGTTCAAAACCTAAGTTGTTCATGCCAGTTAACTTGCTACGCGTTCTTTTAAATCTTTGTGTCCTACTTCAAGGTTTGGTCGGTCTTCGTTCCTTGTCAATGTGTGTCGTGCGGTCCCTTTTCTGGCCTTATCTACAAAGAGCAGCTTATGTTATATTTCTACACCATATATCATCTGCTTGGAGCACCTCAACCTCATGGATGCTGCCTATTTCCACTCTATAGTTGAAGTCATTGGACTGTGGGTCTATTCTTTTCCTTCGAAACTGGTGATTTTTAGTTTTTACTATAATACCTAATTTTTAAACGGAGTATTTTCTCAAGACGGAGTTTACAAGTTAAACGATGTACACGTTAAAAACCTAACATCTGTACCATCTAAAATCGCAAGTGGGTATCTCTCTGTATAATCTATACCGTAAACAACCAAAATTCAAAAATTTCACTCAAAAGTCATAAGCTACAGTCATCGCCAAACAGGCCTGTATTGCCCCATGTGTATGTGTGGTTTAGCTGAAGATGGTCGCCTCATAAATCTTGCCCTTCTTAATGATTGTCGTTTCACTGATGTGGGACAACTTGTCTATCAAACAAATTACACATTTGTGGTCGTTACTTTGAAAGAACTCGAGTTATGAATTCGAACACCCTCTTTTGTTTCTTCTAACTACACTGAAATGGTTGAATGGTTTTAAACGTTCCATGGCACGCAAACGGCGCCTTATGAACACGAATCTATTGTCATTGCCATGTTCTTGTAGGCTCTAGTAACTAGTGAGACGATTTACAAATTTCTGTGTCACAACCATGTTTCTTGTGGTTGTATACTGTTGCCCTTTTGCTTGGTTCAAACTTCAATCAAGCAGAATATAATTATGGAGCAAACAAACTGATGTTATACTTACGTCCCGCTCATTTCGGTTTGAGTTTCTGGTTTATTTTTTATTTTTCATAAATTTCATCTTTTTCCTGAAATTTTGAGTTTTTTTGAGCTTTTTTACCGGTTTTTTTCCGTATTTGTTTGCGTTGTCCATGATGATCTAACATATTTTTTCTATATTTATTTTTTTAAATTTAATTACGCGAAATAAGCCGCCTTCAGCTACAGTGTAATTTTAGCTAGCTATAGTACAATTTTAATCATAAGTCACTATTTTTCAGCCCAACCGAGCGGGTCCTTAATATATCTCTTTATGCTAATGCTATCAGGGCAAACTTTTCTATGAGTAATAGGAGCTTGCCGGTGACCACTACTGGTATGAGTAATAGGAGCTTGCCGGTAACCTCAGTTTGTTTGCTCCATAATTAAGTTCTGCTTGATTGAAGTTTGAACCAAGCAGTTAGACTTCGGGAACTACGAAATAGCACATCAACCTCCATAATTTCATTACAAAAATGTAAATACTTGTTGAACGTCTCTTTTCAAAAGAGAATTTGAATGAAATTTAGTTCATTTGGTTACGGGTTGTGTATGCATGGAAGTAAATGCACAAAATATTTATTGTGGTGGTAATATGCAAGTATAACAAAGTTGAAAATTGTTGCATCAAAGCTTTTATATTTTGATTTTTAATATGGTCACAGAAGAACAGAGGCATGCCATGGCGCGCCCTAGCATCTAGTTCGGGTTAAACTTCTTTTTTTCATTGTTTGTTTGAATTTTTTTGCTAGCACCTGCTAATGAGAAGTTTGGGTATCATCGTTCTGCAGCTCAACATTTTGCCACTTTCTTATGCCCCACGGTGAATTTTCTGTTACCACAAAAATTCATATTTACAGAGTTACAGCAAGCGTGGGTGATGGGTAAACTGGTAAAGTAACCTCTCCCACACCACACAAAACAGAGCCGTTACCCGTTGCGTTCAAATTTCACATATCGTTGGGCCACCGGTTTTACCCTTGCTCGGAAGCAACCACGCCGAAGCCAATCCCTTCGAACCCGCGCGACCAAGGAAGCCGCCGCCGCCGCCGCCGCCATGGGAAGGCTCGGCGACAAATCCGACTACGAGAGCCTCCGCGACGCTCGCATCTCTGAGAACATGGTATGCGCAAGCATCTATCTCCGAAATTTCCTCCAGATGAGAGATTCTCGCAGCCGCCACCGATTCTTGGAACCCGGCGAGTCGTCGTGCAGGCCCGGATGGAGATGCTCGGCTTGCGCCGCTGCGCAGGGGAGCTCAGCGCCATCACCTCCGCCTCCGCCGCCTGCCGCCGCGCCGGAAGCGCCACCCCCAGGAAGACCCCAAACCGGGGGTCCTCACCCCGCTCCGCCGCTCCGGCCGCCTGATCTCCGTCGCCTCCGCGGCACCGATCGCCTCTTCTCCGGGTCCCCGCTGCTCGGCCCGGCTGAACGGGCAGTCCATGGAACACAAGGCGCTGCCTCCCAAAGGTTGGCCCCTTCTTGTATTCCCTTCTTTTCCATGGTCCCGGTTGGTATTGTACGAGGTGGGAAACGAGTTGATTTTGTTGTCCCGTAGGAGTTTTGAGCAAGGCTGCGGCGGCGGTGGCGGAGGAGGAGGAAGAGAAGAAGGCGGTGTTGGTGATCGACAAGGAGAGGTTGCAGGTGCTGCAGGAGAGGCGGTGCGACAGCAAGGGGAGAGGGGCGTGTACGACCCCGTTCTTGGGATTTGCTGCCATTTCTGCAGGTAGATTCATGTATCACTGATTAGTTCTCCTAATTGTGTTCTTGAGCAAGAACGTACGGAATCAGTGTCTTTGTGTGGCTTGTTAAGAAAAATTGTTGCATGATCGAAGGCAGAAGAAATTGTGCGGGAGGAGGACTGCAAGCGCTGCGGCGAAGGAGACTTCGACCAGCCATGCCTAGGTAGTAAAAGAAGAAGTAAAAATCGCCTTTTCTCTCAAATTCTGTGCAGCTAGTCCAATGGTAGACAGTTTTGGTCAATCTTTCACAGGGAAGACGGAGTGCTCCTCTTGCCATTCTTCGAATGGGATACTCTGCCGTGCTTGCCTGAAGGTCAGGTACGGCGAAGGTAAGCTAAACGCCGCCAAGAAACGCCATTGTTAGTCGTACATAATATGGGGAAGACTACTGATTTCGAGCCGTGATATCAGAGATGGAAGAGGTCAGGAATAACAAGAATTGGATGTGCCCTCACTGCATTGAGGAGAAGGGTATCAAGAAATTCTGGATATGCAACAGGTGAGAACTTCCAATCTTGCTCTTTGATTCTAGGACCAGTGAACTGAAATGGCACCTCCTCGGAAAAATAAAGAATTGAAATGGCCCTGCCAGAATATGTAGAATTTTCCCAAAATGCAACCTTGCATTGGAAGAGTGTATGCTCACTTGCTCCTTTTGTCATAAAACAATGCAGCTCCATATGCTTGAAGAAGAGGAAGATAGCACCAACTGGGATTGCCATATATGACGGTAATTCTGGTTCTACATCGTGTTCTTGACAAGTGATTCTGATACATATTGTTCTTGCTGATCCTAACCATAGTTGGACCTCTTTTTTCACTTCATTTGGCATTGTAACAGCACGGGAGCAAGGGTACGAGTCGGTTGCGCACCTTCTCATGGATAGGCTGAAGTGCCGAGCATTCTGACGACGACTGGCTGGAGTGTCCCACATGCTCACTTCTTTAGTGATTCTTCTGGTGATGATGGCTGCTATTGCACTGGAAGGCCCTTTTGTTTTATCGACAGTTTAAATGGTAGACATCTTAGGAGGAAAACTGGTGAAGCTAGCAAACCTTTGTGTCTGATGTTCTCAGATAGTCACACTGATCATCTTGACGGCAACTCGACTATTTATTTGTCAAAGCATTTTGCTGAAGACTGAACGAAGGATTATATGTTGCCCATGTAATGTTTTCTGGGTTAGAAAGTAAACCGGAATCCAATGTGGAGGGCCGACCATAAGTATGTCTTCTGGTTGCTACTGATTGCTAAGTTCATGACTTGATGTAAATTATGATCTACTATATCAGAGGTAGTCGAATGATATATGTGATAGGGTAGGGGTAGCACAAATTGAAGAGAAGTTTGCCAATATCGCTTAAGATGGTTTGGGCATCCGCAATGAAGGCCTTCTGAGACATCAGTATGTAATGAAATTTTAAGATGTACCGAAAACATAAGAAGAGATAAAGGTCGACCAAGGCTGACGTTGGAGGAAACAGTTAAAAGAAACTTGAGGGATTGAAATGTATCCAAAAAATTAGCTTTGCATAGGAGCGTATGGAAGTTAATGATCCATATACCAGAACCATGACAAAAGACAAAGGTTTATAGCTGTGTTTTAAGCTCTTGGTTCAGATGGCAGAATATATAGCTTAGAGTTTTAGCCTTGTAAGTTTTATTACAAGGTTCCCGTTTCTTTGACCTTAAGGAGATTTCATTTCTAGTCTATCATAACTTGTTTGGGATAAAAGACATTATTGTTGTTGTTATATCTAAGGTAGATAGACTGTTTGGTATATCTGTACAAGAGCATCTCTAGTTTTAAAAAAATGTTTCAAAAAAAAGTATAAGAGCATCTCCAGTTTTTTAAAAAATAAAGGGCATCATGCAAGAGGTTTTGAAGAAGCTGGTTAACAATCAGCACTTTACCCTCCTTGAATTATGTGGTTTGTCTATAATCTATACATTATACCTGAATAGACTATAAGATTATACCTGGAGAGTGTGTTATCTAGCAACATAAGTTGGTAGTCTCCGACTTTCGTTTTAGATTACGGGTTCGACAAGGTAAGGCCGCCAGAGTAACGAGGACGAAGTGGTGGAAGCTCAAAGGAGATATCAAACAGGTGTTTAAGGAGAGGGTGGTCGTGGAAGGGACGTGAGAAGTGGGAGAAGCAAATAGCGAAGTGAATAGTATGTGGACAGAGATGACAACTCATATTAGGAAGGTGGCTACGGAGGTGCTTGGAGTGACCCAAGGGACAAGAGGAGAACCAAAAGACACATGATGGTGGAATGAGGAAGTGCAAAAGGCTATTGAGGAGAAGAAGATATGCTACAAGCACATGCATCATGATAGGAGCGATGACAATAACAACAACAAAACATTTTGTCCCAAACAAGTTGGGGTAGGATAGGAATGAAACCTTCTCAAAATCAAAGAGATGAGAGCCTTGAAATAAAACCTACAATGTTAAAACCCTAAGCAGTACAACCTGCTATCTGAGTCGAGAGGCTAAAACATTGTCCCTAACTTTCTTATGGTTCCGGTACGTAGATCGCTAACTTCCATGCGTTCCTATCCAAAGCTAATTCTTTAGATACATTCCAATCCCTCAAGTCTCTTTTAATTGCTTCCTCCCACGTCAGTCTTGGTCGACCTCTGCCTCTTCTTACGTTTTCAGTACGTCTTAAAATTCCACTACGTACTGGTGCCTCAGGAGGCTTTCGTTGGAGATGTCCAAACCATCTCAAGAGATGTTGGACAAGCTTCTCTTCAATTGGTGCTACCCCTATCCTATCACATATATCATCATTGCGGATGCGATCCCACCTTGTGTGACCATAGATCCACCGTAGCATCCTCATCTCCGCTACACTCATTTTCTGTATATGTTATCGTTTAGTCACCCAACATTCTACTCCATATAGCATCACGGGTCTGATCGCCATTCTATAGAACTTATCCTTTAATTTTTTGAGGGACTTTTTTATCACACATGACACTAGATGCTTGGCGCCATTTCACCCACCCCGCTCTTATCTTGTGGCTCACGTCTTTATCAATCTCACCGTCCTACTACAGCATCGATCCCAAATAACGAAATGTGTCCTTCTTAGGCACTACTTGTCCATCCAATCTAACATCTCCATCATCTGCCCTAGCACCACTGAAATCACACCTCATATACTCAGTTTTAGTCCTACTAAGTCTAAAACCCTTCAATTTTAAGGTTTTCCTCCACAACTCGAGCTTCCTATCAGCACCTATCCTACTCTCATCAACCAGCACCACATCATCAGCGAAAAGTATACACCAAGGGATATCTCCTTGTATGTCACGTGTAACCTCGTCCATCACTAGGGTAAAAATGTATGGGCTCAACGTTGACCCTTGGTGTAGTACTATCTTAATAGGAAAGTCATTAGTAACACTACCACACGTTCTGACATTAGTCACAATATTTCGTACATGTCCTTAATTAGGGTAATATATTTTGTTGGGACTATTTTCTTTTAAAGCGCCCACCACATGATCTTTCTAAACACTTTGTCATAGGCTTTCTCTAAGTCAATAAATATCATGTGAATGTCTTTCTTTTGCTCCCTATACCTCTCCATCAACTGTCGTAGCAAGAAAAACGCCTCCGTGGTCGACCTCCCAGGCATAAAACCAAATTAGTTTGTCATCACGCTAGTCACTTTTCTTAAATGACGCTCAATCACTCGTTCCCAGAGCTTCATTTTGTGGCTCGTGATAAGAGCAATGACAACGTACAAAGATACAAAGCAGCAAAAAAGAATACAAAGAAACTGGTGAGTGAGGCACAAGGCAAGACATATTCAGAAATTAAGTACAATCGAGGGAGAGAAGGTTGTCTACAAGATGGCTAAACTTCGAGAAAGGAAGACGAGAAATTTCATCCAAGCTAAATGCATCAAAGACAACACTAATAGACTTTTGGTGAATGACGAGGAGATCAATGATAGGTGGAGAGATTATTTTGACAAGTTCAATCACGATAATGATGATAGTATGATTGAACTGGATGATAGTTTTGACGACACCGATAGACAGTTTGTTCGAAGAATCCAAGAGTCAGAAGTAAGAGAGGGCTTAAAAATGATGAAAGTGTGTAAGGCGTTGGGGCCTGATAACATCCCTATTGAGGTATGGAATCCATGGTTGAAACAACAATTGACGACCATGGGTAGGTTCCTGGGCCACGAGGATTCCATTTTTGGGCTCGGGAGCGGCTGGAAGTCAGGCGAGCGTCAGCGGTGAGGTCTCCTCTTCTCAGAACTTTTGAATGGCACAGGGGTTAACGGCGGGTTAAGAGGACAATAGCACTAGTGTTTGGGCATCTCTGGGAGTAGGGGAGGCTTAGGGAAGTGACGGCTCATGTTGGGATCACAGAGTTGGGCTGTCCATGGTGGTGGCCTTTGGTCGGACGGCAACGCTAGTTGCTAGGGTAATAGGGGGCTCGGGAAGCTGGGGCTTTGCTTCGGGTGTGTTACTAAGGGCGTGAAGAAGCTGCAGGCGAAAGCAATTGAAATGAAATGGACTGAATAGCAAGAATTGAAGATTGGCTTACTTTGGGGTCTTTCGACGATCGTTGGCGATGCTCCAGTCGAGGGCTCAATTTGGAGCATGTGGCTCACCTTGGGCACTGGTGGTTCCAAATGGAGGTGCTCCGGGGTTTAAATAGGGTGAGAATGGCGGTTTGGCATAGGGGCTGGGCTAAGGCGGTGGCAGCGCGTGGCAGGGGTCAGAAAGGTACAGGAGGGCACCGTGTGGCTGGCAGGGGAAAGGTACAGGCTGCCTCGGGCACGGCATTACGCGGTAAAAAGGTGACTGGTGTGTCAGGCCCAATGTACACTGATGACATATATATGCGCTCCTGGACGGGAACCATTATTGGTTCGCCCAATGTACGCTGTAAAAATACCTATTAGTAGATATTAACTGCATTTGCTTCAGTATGCTTAAACCACATTTATTTTGTCTTGCAGACTGTTCATGAGGGACAAATCTATCATTTGAAGCTATTATGTGATACAGTTGTTGAGTGTGTGGGTTTTAGGCTGGTCCATATGGCCCAGGCCATGAACATGTAAATAGTGTATTGAACACTCGGTAAAAAAATAACATACACAAAAAATCTACATGGTATCAGAGCCGGTACCTTAGGCGGTGACGGCGGCGTCGCTCGGCTACGCGCTGCTCGGACTATGGCCACTGGGAGGGAGTGGAAGAAGTCGACGAAGAGGAGCCGGCGGCTGGAGGGGCTACTGAGCTGCTGCCGCTGGCCAGGGAGCCGGCGGAGAAGAGGTACGGTGGTGGGATTTGGGGGTAGCCTCGATCCTCTTCTCGTCGGCATCTGGGAGCTCTCGGAGTTGAGGAGCCCGGCGTCCTGGAGGTGCTAAAGGCGCGTATCGAGAGCCAGTGGACGAGCTCGGTGGCAGCGAGGCAGTAGCAAAGCTGGCGAGGGCGGAAGTGGAGCCAGTGGGATCGACGGAGTTGGGAGCATAGGAGTCGGTGACGTCGGTGTATTCAAGGCCCTGTTCGGAGGTGTTCGGTGGGATCTTCGTGGACGAGAAGGCGGAGCGAGTGGAGAACATCTTCCTCGAGTTCCTCAAGCAGCAGGAGGCGTCTTTGAGGTGGAGGAGCTGGTAGTGACTTCGGCTTTGAGGTGGAGGATTTCGGCTGGGAGGTGAAGGATTTAGTGGATTTTTTAGTTCTCCATCACTTCTGAGGCTAGTGCCTCCACTGTTGTGCTGATTTCTTCATCTCGAGGTGCATTGCAATTCCCTTGCTACTATTTTCTCTAATACATATAAGGAGGTGAGTCCTTAGGGTAGAAATCGCGGGAAAATGGGAGAGAGTCAAGGACTGTAGCAGGTGCTTGACAAGTTGGCACAACTTCTCACAGAGAAGATGGGTGGGACATCGTTCTCAAGCAGTGCAATTGTTCCTCATGCTGAAATGGTCCAGAAAATAGAATTGATGCCAAATGATGTTAAGTTGGAGGGTGTAAGAAATTATTTGAGTTGGTCACGGAGGGCATTGTTGATCCTGAGGACAAAAGGGCTAGAGAGTTTTATCAAAGGAGAATCAACAGAGCTGGCGGACAAGATGGGTACAGAATGGCGAACTTGGAGTGCTACCAACTCACTAGTGGTGGCATGGCTATTGAGTTCGGTGTCTCCAACTATTGCTGCAACTATTGAAACCATCTCATATGCGGATGAGGTATGGAAAACTTTGTCAAAACTGTACTCAGGAAAAGGGAATGTAATGTTGATGGTTGAGACACAGAAGAGAGTTAGTGATCTGAGACAGGGGGAGAGCTCTATGATGGTGTATGTTGCTAAGCTATAATGATTGTGAGCTGATCTAGATCACTACGATCCTCTTGAGTTACCTCATGTAGACTGCATATTCACTGTTAAGAAGTGGATTAAATACATGCGAGTGATTGAATTTCTGAAAGGGCTAAATCCAAGATTTGATGGAAGGTGAGCTGCTATTTTTCACTAGCCTACTCTTCCTACACTGGAGGAAGCAATTGCTGCTATTGCACAAGAAGAGACTAGATTAAAGGTGATGACAAGCACAACATTGCCAGTTGTTCATCCTGTTTTCAGTAACTGAAATAAGAGATTTTTTCAATTGTGGTGAGACGGGTCACCTGAGCAGTAACTGTCCCCATCCCTGCAAGCGTAATCGGGGTAAAGATTGAGTCTATGTTAAGGGTGGACAGAAAGGAGGTGGAAGCAAGGGAGACAAGAGTTGCTACAAGACGAACTTTGCAATGACTGGAGAAGAGTCACCTGAACTTGCGGATGTCTCAATTGCAGAGCTAGAGGAGTTGAGGCAGCTAAAGAAGAAAATTAAAATTTTAGGAAGCAAAGATGAAAGGACTGCGATTGTATCCAGCGTTTCCGCTAATCTGGATCACTTCAATCCAGGTAAATGGATTATAGATTCAGGTACATCAACACATGTTACGAGTATGTTAAATGAATTTAAATCATAAACTCCATGTTAAATGATTTAAATCATATACTCCACTCTCACCCACAAACATAGAAACTATCCAAATGGCTAATGGAACATCCCAACCCATTAAAGGTGTCGATGTTGTCCAATGCAATCCCTCTATTACACTATCATCAATTTTGCATGCTCCCTCCTTTCTAGTCAATTTGATCTCAGTAAGTTTGTTGATTGATCATTTGGATTGCTGGGTTATATTTGATCAAGAAATTTTTCTTGTTCAGGAGAGACAGAATGGCAAAAAGCTTGGAACTGACATTAGGAGTAATGGGTTGTGGTACCTGGATTCAAGGGGAGAAGACGTTGGGCTATGCATTGCTTTGGTGGCAACGTCAAGTGAAGAGGAGGCTAGGGTGATGCTTATGCATTGTTGGCTGGGTCATATATCTTTTGAAACTATGAGTAAAGTATTTCCTGATGTAATAGACAAATAGACAGGAGTAAGCTAATGTGTGATGCATGTGAGTTTGGAAAGCACATTAGATCCTCATATGTGAGCAAGGGACTCCGAAATGTATCTCCCTTTGTTCTTGTGCATTATGATGTATAGACATCACCTATTGTCTCTATTAGTGGCGTGAAATATTTTGTGACCTTTATTGACTGCCACACTCGTATGACTTGGATTTCTCTTATGAGACACAAAACAAAGGTGTTCAAGTGTTTCCAAGATTTCTATGCGTATGTCAAGAATCAATTCAATGACCATGTCTAGATTATAAGAATAGATAATGGAACAGAGTATGCGAATGAGGAGTTTGATACTTTCTTATCAGCTGAAGGAATTTTACATCAAACCTCCTGTCTAGATACACCCCCCTAGAATGGATTGGCTGAAAGGAAAAATCGTCATCTCTTGGAGGTAGCCTAATCACTCATGTATACTATGAATATGGCTAAATTTCTTTGGAGTGAAACAGTTATGACTGCAACATATCTCATTAATCATATGCCATCAAGGGTATTTGGAATGAAGACTCCGTGTGAGATGTTGAAAGAGAAGAATGAGTTCATCATCCCTCCAAAAGTATTTAGATGCACATGCTTCGTTCAAGATCGTAGAGCCTCAGTAGGGAAGCTAGATCCTCGGGCTGTTAAGTGTATCTTCCTGGGATACTCTTCTAGATAGAAGGGATATAAGTGTTAGAGTCCCTCTGAACGATGCACGTTTGTGAGTATGGATGTGACTTTCAGGGAGTCAGAGACCTTCTATGGGAGAGAACAGATTTGAGTTCTATGTTTGACCTCGACTCTCCTAGCATGGGTGATGCTAGTCGAGAGGGGGAGCTTGAAGCTTTACAGATTGAGGAAGGTGAGCAATCGAGGGTTGTGGTTGGTTCAATTCCATGTCCTATGGGGGAGATAGGTGGAGAATGGTTAATGAGCAAGAAAATCTAATGATGTATTCAAGGAGGAAGCAACAGGTTCCAGCAGTTGTTGAAGGTACTGATGATAGGTGGAGAAGGGTAAATGATGAAGAAAATCTGAGAGTGTATTCAAAAGGCAGCAACATGTTCTGACGGCTATTAAAGGTGCTGACTTATCTAATGATGAGCCATGCGCTACAAATGACTCCATGGATCTGCCTATTGCCTTGAGGAAGGAGCCACAAGTTGGGGCAGGGAAACCTCCTTTAAGGCATGGTTTCGAGCATGATGTAACGAACTATGTGTCATATGAATCTTTATCATCGGAGTACAAAGCCTTTATTGCTTCAATACAGTCTGTGGTAGTCTCAACTGATTGGAGAGCCGCGAAACAAGATCCCAAGTGGCACAAGGCCATATTGGAAGAATTGACAACTCTAGAGAAGAATAAGACTTGGGAGCTTGTACCTCTCCCAATGGAGAAGAATGTGGTTAATTGTAAGTGGGTTTGCACAGTGAAGCAAGACCCAAGTGGGAAGATTGAAAGATACAAGGCTAGGCTAGTTACAAAAGGCTATAGTCATTCTATGGAATGGACTATGATGAGACCTTTGCGCCGGTGGCAAAAATAAGTACAGTGAGAATGCTGATATCCTGTGCAGCAAATCGTAATTGGACTTTATATCAACTTGATATGAAGAATGCATTCTTACATGGTGATCTTCGGGAAGAGGTTTATATAGAGATTCCACCTGGTTGTAGTACACCTCAGACTAAAGGGAAAGTTTGTAGATTGAGGAAGTTATTGTATGGGCTTAAACAATCTCCAAGAGCATGGTTTGATCGATTCCGTTGTGCTATGTGTAGTATGGGGCTACAGGCAGTGTAACAGGGATCACATGGTGTTCTATCGTCACTTAGGTGGTCACACCACAATCCTTGTAGTATATGTGGATTGCATCATCATTACAGGACATGATACTGTCGAAATGTCGCAACTGAAGCAGAGACTGAGCAAGGAGTTTGAGGTTAAGGATCTAGGCCAGCTGAGATACTTCCCGGGCATTGAGATCGCGAGGTCCCCCAAAGGGACAGTTTTCTCATAGAGGAAGTATGTCTTGGATCTTCTCAGTGATACAGGAATGCTTGGATGCCAAGCTGATATGACCCCAATTTATCAAGACCATGAGATGTGTGCTCAGTCAGGAGATCCAGTTGACAAGGAGAGCTACCGAGGCTTGTTGGTCGTCTTATTTACTTGTGTCACACAAGACCCGATATTTCCTATGCAGTGAGTGTTGTAATCCACTATATGCATGATCCTAGGAGTAGGTATCTAGAAGTAGCTCATCAAATGTTACGATATTTAAAGGAAAGTCCTGGAAAAGGTCTATGGTTCAAAAGAAATTATCACCTTGATGTTGATGGCTATTGTGATGCTGATTGTGCCAACTACCTTGGTGATAGGATATCAATATCGGGGTATTGTGTCTTTTGTGGGGGGAAATTTGGTATCTTGGAGGAGCAAGAAGCAATCGGTGGTGTCCCGATCAATAGCTGAGGCAGAATATAGATCTATGATAATGTGCTTATGTGAACTATTGTGGTTGAGAAGTTTTTTATCGGAGTTGAGGTTACTAACAAGTGGACCGTTAAAGCTTTTGTGTGACAACAAGTCGGCAATCAACATTGCAAATAATCCAGTTCAGCACGACCGAACAAAACACATAGAGATAGATCGGTTCTTCATTAAGGAGAGACTTGATGATGGTACCTTGAAGTTGAGTTATGTAACCTCCGGGGAACAACTAACCGATTGTCTAACAAAGGGATTGAAAACTAATGAGTGTTTATCAACATGTGATAAGATGGGGATGATAGATATCTATCACCCATCTTAAGAGGAGTATTGAGTGTACGGGCTTTAGGTTGGCCCATATGGCTCAGACCATGAGCATATAAACAGTGTATTGAACACTCAATGAAAAAACAACATACACAAAAAAAACCTACACAGATTATCCGGATAAACCACCTACTGTTTGATTCGATTCCAGATTTGAATCAATATGACGTGTGATTCAAGAAACTGGAATGGTACTTGTGCAACTTTTCCCCCCATTTTTGCTGTAGTTGACGAATGATGTTTGGCTTAGTACTTATAACGAGCTACTTTTTCTGGGTTGAACCAAGCCTATTTCCTATGCTTGGAAGCTGGCGAAGTGAGCATGCAATGGAGGACATCCTGACCAGCTTAAGGTCTCGCACTCCTCCGTTTGGGCTTCTGATTTCTAGTTTAATTTTTACTATTTCTAAATTTTATTTTTTTTACTTTTTAGTTTTTTTAGCTTTTTCTTAGTTTTTTTTCGTATTCGTTTCATTGTCCGTGATAGACTAACATATTTTTTTCTATTTTTAATTTTGTTTAAATTTAGTTACGTCAAATAAGCTATTATAAACTATAGTGTAATTTTAGCTAGATATAATATAATTTTAATCATAAATCAACTTATTTTAGTCTAGCCCAACGACACCTAAAAAAGAAGATGTCAGCTCCTCAGAATCGCAGGCTCTACCAGCCACATGAAGGTATTTTCCTTTTCATTGCTTCAGTAGCTGAGATGTGGAGAATGTTATTATACTCCAGCTACTTGGAGGAATTGATCTTGAAAATCCGAAATCCTTGCCAAGAGTAACTTGTCTAGCCAGAACCCAATGCCCTCCTGCGAAGTGATTCCAGCAAATGTCCACTGCGTGAAGTTTTTAATGGCCAGCAGCTGACGCAGTTTCCATTGCATGCCTTTGCAAGAAGCAGCCACATGCTAGAATTCCCATCATTAATCTTCTTTATTACGGGCTGTAGTAAGTATAGTTTAGTTATGAAAAGAAGTAGGCTCAAGCTACATAAGAAGCTACATATTAGCTTCATAAATCTTGCATGTTGGTGAATGTTCTCTGTTTATCACTTGTGATCCTAAACCTACTAGGATTTTCTGCAGGTAACGAAGACCAAAGAGTAGTGCAGAAAGGGCTGGCGCTTTGCTGTGTCATTATATAAGAGGCTGGAGCAACCTCTTACCTTCCTTAATCATTCCCCGTCACTAATTTTGGCCGTCTTCCCCAGGTCATTGCCGCCACATCGAGCTCGTCGCACTGCCCCGAGTCTTCGTCGTCAGCTCCCCTCAGCCATTCCCTGTCCTCACCATCTGCTTTGGTGAGTTATCCTCACCCTGTATATATGCTCATGACGCACTCAATTTCTTGAGGAAGTCACGATCTTATTTTCATCATAGTAGCAACGTCGATGCTGCCACTGTGGTCGTGCTGCTGACATAAATCGCCTCTCGGTGTTCTCTTGCCACCCATGATATCGTCATACCCGTAGCGTTCCACTTTTGCGCTCACCTAACGCAGTTGCTGCTTCCCTTGCCGACGCCAAGCTCGGCTAGGAGCTCCCATGGCTGCCGCCCAGCCCACCTCTGTTTCTTCCTCTCATTTCCTGCACAGAGCACGGAGAGAGACTTCTGTGTAGGGTGGAAATTCCCATCATGGGGGCGAGGGCCCGCGGGGAATATCCCCATGGGAGGCGGGGGCGGAGGCAATCTCCCCCCATAGGGGAACAGGGCGGGGCCTCGCTACGTTAGCGGGGTTGGGACGGAGGTCGTCCTCCCTCGTGGGGCTCACGGGGACCTGGTAAATATAAAAAATCCTTTTCAAATAATATATTATAGTTTTTAAAAATGAGATATTATATTCTTTTTGTGTATATTTAACTAAAACCTAAATCTATATGTTAGAATGTATATTTTTGAAAAAAGTATGTTAATAATTATAAATAAATTCATATTATTATTTTTTAAAAATATTTAACTCATACTCTATCCTCATAGGGATCACCATGGGGTTAGGTCCTCGCGGGGACCAGGGACGGGAGGTATCTCCCCGGTAGGCTTAACAGGCGGGGCAAGGGCATGCTAGCGGGGGGGCTGGGTGGGGCCGTGGGGTCTCCCTGGGACCCCGCCTTGTTGCCACCCCTACTCCTGTGCACTGCCAAATAAGGCCCATGTTTGTTAAGTAGTGATAAGTATGGATTAATTAGTAGCTAATTACATGTTAGTATCTTACTAGCGTGTGGTCCCGTAGGTATCAACAACTTAATTTAATCTTAATTGAATATCCAAGCCATGACAACTGGGCCCTACACAATTAATCCTAGTGAGATCATTGCCGATCCGGCGCATCGTATATCAATAGAAGATTATACCAACAAAATTAGAGATCAAGTTAGAAGATTATGCTCAAACGATGGTTCAAACCAAAAAAGATAGAACTTTCTCAATGATGTATCGCCTTATCAAGTTAATACTGATCATTCCAGTGACAACGACATCATGATTTCATGTATCAATTTAAGTTAGTCTTTTGAGCCGATCCTCTATTTTTAGTGCTAGCTTCGCCACTGCTAAGGATGTGCATTGCAATGTACTGTATTAAACTGAGTAGCGTCAAATGCCGAAGCGAGAAACCCAGGAAATCCTGTAATTTGGCGGGTACTACAATAAGATCCAAACCGTGCTGCCGTCACAATAAGATCCAAACCGTGCTGCCGTCACAATAAGATGGTGATAACTTCGTTAATTTGTCTGCAGACTGGTGTAACCCTTTACCCTTCGTTCAGTAAGATTGTGAACCCTGTGTCTGCTGTTTCAGAAAGGCATCTTTAGCATCTATTGCTTGTCTGTTACAGTCTGGATTATTAGGTAATCTATTTGAGCCTGGGATTTTCTTCAGGAACCTTACTGTATGATGCTGAAGGTGCTGTGCTTTTTATTCCTTTTACCCTCTGAGAAGGGACACCAGCCAAGTCAGAAAAGATAGTGGACAGCAGAAGTACACATGCTGGTTGACGAATATCACCTTCAGAATCATGGGCTAGTCAGCTAGTGGAGCTGCCCTGCTCAACGTGAATTATATAAGTCATGGTTTTTTGACTTTCTTTTTACTATAGCGACTGAGATGTAATACAGCGGCTGTTAATTTTTTTAAGTAATTAAATTTAAAAATAAAAAATAATATATTTTTACGAACAATACAAATAAATAAAGAGAAAGCAAAAAACCCTAAAATAAACCAAAAACCAAAAAACAAAATTAAAAAATCAGAAATCAGAAACTTAAACCGTTTAGAGCGGACTTAACACTACATGCTATACCCATTTGTTCTAAAACTATGGGTGCGGACAGCATACAAGACCAATTTGTCCTCAAACAATGGATGTGTTTTCGGTCAAATCTATTATATAATAAAGAGTCGATGGCAGGTGCTTTATAACTACTAAGAAAATGATAAATAAGCTAGAAATTCTCAAAAAAAAAAGAGAAAAATTTTGGGTCCTTAAGTTGGTGGACCCCAATTATAAGCATAAAATACTATCATTGGATGTTATTAAAAAAAGAGATAAATATTTTTGAAGTTCCCACAAGAAAATAAAATATCTATCCCTCAATCTGGTGAATCCTAATTAAAGTTAAGACATAGTGGCCATTGGTTCTTACTACTTGAAGATATAAATTATTTGTAATTAAAAAAGAGACGATAATTCTTGTATACGGCTAAGCTGCATCGTGAAAAAAAAGCAAAAAACATTCGCACGCAAGAAAAGAAAAAGAAAACACACGCAAGAAAAAAAAAGAAATGATGAAATCTAAACACCTAGAGTCCTAACTCGTCTACTATTAGCAATATTCTAAGTAATTAAAGAGAAAGATAATATAGTCCTTGTGGCAAAGCTATATCGTGCAAAAAAAAACAAAGAAAAAACACCAAGAAAAAAAAAGAAAGGTTGGAATCTAAGCACCTCCTATCATATACAATTGGCATAGTAGGGAAGAGAGATGATAGGCCTCCTCTTTTTTAGTTTCTAAAATTACTTTTCAGTTTTTCTATAATAACTAGGTTTTAAACAAAATATTTTTTTAAAACATGGTTTACAAGTTGGTTGTAATACACACTATAACGATTTTATTTATATTGGCTAAAATTGTACACGAATTTCTATTACTCCGTACTATCTCTCACGAACAATCCAAACTTATAAGCCGCAGTCAAAAGACATATACCGAAGTCAAAAAACACAGACCTGATAAAGGTTATACATCCTAATCATATTCATCTACTATAGTCACACGGTGCAAAAGAAATTCTACACCCCCTAAAAAAGTACTACACTTATTTTGGTCGAGATAAACTATAATGATGCAAATCAAAAGCCTGTTAGGATCTTTCAGAAAACCTGTTTAGTACGTAGGAATCTCATAATTCAATTCCAGCTAGAACCGGGAAAAAGTTAATGTATTCCAAACAGGGGCTAATAAATCTATTGGACAGTAAGATTAGATCGAGACCCGAGAGAGGTCTATAGTTTCAAAATTCCCACGTTTCAAACTAATGAAGGTCACGATAACTCATAAAATAGGGGAAGATCATATAAATGTTCTGTTAAACGATGAAAATTAATGTTTGATACAATAACAGAAAAAGAAAATATCCTAGAAATTCTATCTTTAATCAAGAAAAAATAGAAGAATCTACGCCACTTATTTTGGTGATGCCAGATTTTATTAGTGTAGATTAATATGATATAAATACCACAATGGTTGTAGTTATACAACATATAACTATATTTCAAATATTAGTGTTAGACTTGTATAACAAAAATAATTGTATCTTCGAATATAAACACAAGTATTGCAGTATCCGCGATTACGCATGCAATTGGGCTAGATCAAACAAATTTCAGTAAAACATACTCAAGAAGATTTGGTATACTGGAGATAACTTCTTATAAACTTATTCCAAGACCTAATTCTTATTTAAGCAAGTAGGTCGTCTCATGTCGATTTATTAGAGATTCTTGAAATTTCAGCCTGAGAAACTTCTCTCATCAAGAAAAGATGGAAAGAAGCAAAGGACAGGCCATTCAAAAGGCGTCCCGACAGGCAAGAGAACATGCCGCTGCGTGTACCCATACGTGGTCACATGGGCTTGATCAACTGTATTAGGCCAAGGTATGATTTAGACATAGCAATGCACGAATAGTAAATAAGTTATGCTAGTCTGGCTCGACCAGACGTGTCATATTTGGGTTAGTGTCTCGGTACGGCACGTACAATAACTCTTTTGTGGCAGTACAGTAAAATTGTTTGCGGTTAGCAGTAAAATTATTTGTGTTAGACTTACTTAACTCTTCTGAGTACGGACGGGTGACTTGGCAGTAAAATTACTTATGACTGGCAGTAAAAATACTTACGACTCAGCGATTAACAGTAAAATTACTTGTGACTGATAGTGAAAATATTTATGATTTAATGACTGTCAGTAAAATTACTTGCGACTGACAGTAAAATTACTTATGACTGGCAATAAAATCAATAAGCCATCGGTAGCCCGTTTGGCTAAGCGTGTCCGGGCCGACCTGACACAGTCTGATCCCTCTTCCTGCTGTGCCTAAGTTGAAGGGTAGGCACGTGAAACGGCAAAATACGACACTGTAACTTATTTAGACCAGATGTGCTTGGTTTAATTAGATCATGTCCTGTTCAAATCCGTATAGCACCATACCGAGCGGCCCATTTGATTAGATCTGCGTCTGCCAAAGCCTACACCGCAAGAGAAAGAAGCAAAGAAAGCGAGATGCTCCCCACCGCTGCTTCCTCATCACCTCATCCGCGCTGCGATTTGCAAAGCTGGCAACACACCCTATCATATCGAATCACGGTCGCTGTCGTCGTCTTCGCTTCTCTCACCGACCAACACCTTCGCTCCGTCCCCGGTGAGGTGTCTATCACACATCGGCAATACCAAGTTGCCGACACAGCAACAGCAAGTGGCCAACCTACTCCATGCTTCATGCCTTAAGTAGGGTTCGTTCACATTAGTGAAGTAAATCACAGGATTCATAATACGAGGGCGTTTTCAGTCAAGAACTCTCTTGGAACGTACAATACGAATTCATGAACTGAGCCATCAGAACAGCACCAGGGGATGGAATGATGAATAATCATCATCTGTTCAATTGAGAAGGTAGAGGCTAGCTTCCCATGATCTGATATCTCTCCAAATAACATGAGTTGCTGTCATCTCATTACAACCGGTGTTCTTGCTTGATGCAGCTTCCCTCACAATAAAAGCTATGTCTTGCATATTGCCATATGAGTACCAATCCAGGAGGGACCATTGACTTTTTCAGTAAACAGTGAGAAGTCTGGGCCGCACAAGTACTGAAAATGAGTGCTAGGACTAGGAGTACTAACTCCAACAACTTCAGAGTAATTGACAAAAGCTCTCCAGTCTCCAACTCTCGCTAGTAGCTTTCCATCCTTTTTTCAGAAGGTAGCAGTAAACTAACAACAGTGACCTTCACCTTTGCGAAACCAATCCCATTAGTTACCACCTCTCGTGGACCGTCTACTACTATTTTTCCACACAAGAGCTGCACATTTATTGTTTTTCAGAGGGCATCCACACAACGTGAGATGCCTATACCGTGTTAAGAATTGGTCTCGTTCTTTTCGATTTTTCAATTGGCTTTTGATTTTAACTTCTTTTAGCGATCACTATTTATTAGATTAATAAGTCATAGTTAAAAAAATATAAACCGTAACCAAAAGAACAAACTATTGTTACATCCTTCTGCTTTTCCCCTCCAATGCTACATGCCCTCTCTCTAGGATGGTTCGTCACATATTAAAAAAATTGAAACACTCTCCTCCAATATCCTCTCACCCCTCCCATGTCAGCCTCCTTTTTCTCACGCATTGCTCCCCACTTAGTGCCAACCAGTCCTATCGTCCCCGATTCACGTCGGAGGTGGAGGAGGGGGCGACAATCCTGAGGCGGCCGTAGTGGCTTCGTGGTGGTAGTGGCCGAGGGAGCATCGATGTGGCGGTGGCAGTGCACGGGAGGCCTCGATCTGGCAGTGGCATGGCGGTGGCGTGGGATCCGGCTTCCTTGCCATCGACCTCAGATAGCTTCCTCGCCATCCTTGACCTCAGCAAGCGGACTCCTCCCCACTCCACGACGGCCTCCTCTGGTGGTGATGACAACCTCCTCGTCCTTGTCCAAGATGGTGGCAACGGTGTGCGTGGCTTTGTCATCCTCGTCCAAGATTTGGCGGCGGTGGGCTTCCTCATCCTTGACCTCAACCGACGTCGGCGCTCCTACATGAGGCGGCGACGCGTCGTCCTGATGTGTAGCGATGGGTTCCAGCAGCCGGCCTCTAGAGCCATACCAGTGCCACTATTGCCCGGCGCGCTAATTGGTTGGGCCATTTGAATTTGTTTCCCCTTGGTGTCGATACCTCTCTTGGGAGCGGTACAAGCTTGGTACTAATACCAAGTTTTGCCCCAACATGCAGCACCGGTACCAACGCCATCTCTCTTGTCTTGGTAGCAGCGAAAATAGCACATCTTTAGGCTCCGTTTATATTGGTTTCTAAAAAATATTTTTCTAAAGTAAATTATTTTTCTATAGTATTTAGCTTTCAAATGAAATATATTTTCAATATGGAGTCTACTAATTGATTGTAGTACACACTGTAGTGATTTTATTTATATTGATTAAAATCACATGCGAGTGTCTCTCTATAAATTTCTCTATAAATTATTATTATTTATAAAATAAAATTAAAAGTCAATATAAACGCGCCTTTAGACTTAGACACAGGCTAGAAGTGCCGGCGTGCTGGAGAAAAAGGTAGACGTCACTCTCAGCTTGGCCTACGAGCGTCGCTCTTGGGCGGCAACATCCTCGCAGTTTGATGGCCCGTGGACAGGAAGACACATGTACTGATGTACATGTCCAGAACCCAGCCATCGCATTCCTAATTTCCTACCATCTCTCACGATCGGATGCTTTTCTTGACATGTTTTTCTTTTCTTCACTTTTGGTCAATCTGAAGCTTCTGAGTTCCAACGTAACTGTGACCCGGATATAGCTAACATGATGGTATGTTTTTGTGGTTACGGTGGATGATTTTTATTTATGTTTTTTAATACGATAGTGGATGGTAAAGATGCTGTTGTGGATGATGCACATGATTTTAAGTCTAGAAAGCTATTTGTAAAATCCGTTTAAAAAAACATCTAATTTATTTTAATTTTTAGAAAAACCAAAAGCTAAAAGTCGAAAATCAAACAAGGCCAATGTGTACACGGATTGAGGCTACCAACAACTAACAAATGGACGTCATGCTGAACTTGTGAGGCTGCGACACCAACTCCAAGCAGCCCCAGAGTCGCACTTCCAGAATTTGAGACTCGAAACTTTAGGGAAGTCCAACATGAAAACCGCCGGTGTGGCTCGTACAAATTCACCCAGCTGTGGCCTGTATAAAATATGCCCCTACGTACCAATGCAAGTAAATGATGGTTTAACCAAGGTTTATTAACTCTAAAGAACAGTTTAGTTTGTTGCCATACTTGGTTATAAAGGTCTATATGTGACTCTAAAGAACTGTTTATTGTGTTGCCATACTTTGCAATAAAGATCCAGATATGTATCAAAAATTTATACCGGAAACCATTCACCTCGCTTCGTGTAGTCCATGACAAACCGGTGTAGAGTCCATTTGGTTTGGTGCAAATGATTTCTGGAGGAAACGTACACATCGTAAATAAACTAAGAGAACACAGAAGAATTTCTAAATTTCTCTGTTCTCTTATTTGCACCCTTTTTCTTCTTGCTTCTGTTCTTACAAAACTGGCTACAAGTCTTCTCAATATATAGGCTAATAATCTCCTCCTAGCATACGTATACGAACTTTAAGTTGAAGTTGCACAAGAAGATGAACTCTACTACGTCTTGAACTCGAAGTCAAAACTATTTCTAACAATCTGCTCCTTAATCTTGACTTGACATACTCTAGTTTTAATCTAAATGCATTATGAACTACTAACCATACCTCCACATAAAGCGTTCTACATGCAAGCCACATGTAAGAACTCAACTCAACTGGTACGGGTTCATCCAGATATAAAGATTCTAAAACATTGAGGCAGTCGGTTTCAACTACGACTTACTAAACTCATACTTAACACAGAACGGTGACACATCTTCTCGACGTTCTGATTTTTTTTCACCTTACTTGAGTTTGAACGGCGACACATCTTCTCAACGTCCCTGACTCAACTCATCATCAGAGTACTGTTGATTCATCATCGTTGAGCGCTTCAGCAAGAAACGTTTTCTTCATTGCTACAGAAACGTGTTCTGTTGCTTGACCGACGGATGCGCCACACGGATGAGCTACTGAAACGTGATGACGCGCGGAGCGGATGTCTCGGGAGCGCTGGGCGAGACGAGCGCAAAACGGAATCGTCGAGACGATTTTTTTAACGACTCGTTCTCGCCTAGGCTCTAATACCATTTGTTAACTTTGTTCAGGAGAAAACACATACATCGCAAATAAACTGAGAGAATACAGGGGAATTTTTAAATTTCTCTATTCTCTTATTTGCTCCCCTTTTTTTGCTTCTGTTATTACAAAACTAGCTACAAGCCTTCTCAATATATAGGTTAATAGTCTTCTACTAGTATACGTATACGGACTTCAAGTTAGATATAATTTCAACTTGAGTTATATATGAGACGAACTCTACTACATCTTAAACTCAAAGTCAAGATTACTTCTAATAATTTCCATACCGGTCAATACAAATGAATTGCTTTGTTTCCGCAAAATTCCAGCGTGAGTTTGTGCCAGACGGAACCCGGCGTGCTTACGCACAAACTAGATAGGCCCTTGCTCCACAGGCATCTGACAGTTTCAAGTTACAAGTTGCATCTCGATGTGACGACGCTCGCCTACCAGCTCCTCGATCTACTGTTCCGCTCCAGCATCTTCACGAGAATCATTACGCCCAGTCAAATCGAGGACCTTTCAGAGAACACACGCTGACATGTACGAACAACGAACCCATCTCAAATTCCCTGTAAAAATCTCACCAACAGAGCAAACCAGCCATCGCATGCTCCGTCCTCTCAAATCACACGAGAGAATTCGGAATCATCTCGGCGCGCATGGTTCATCGCGGAACAGACACAATAGGGACCACGAAGAAGGCGACGATGTACTCAGAGCCGGGTTTTTTTCTCTGCGGTTTATTTTTAGGTTTAGTACAAACGTTTATGTCAAAGAATTGAATAATAATAATTTATTTTAAAAGATTATTCTAATAAACTGCTCTGAAACATGACGAAAAAACTATTCTATTTATTTATTTAAGATAAATTATAAATCATAAGTTAAAAAACTCGAGCAAAGCCTCAGGGACCTGGGGTGGCTGCAAATTTGAGTCCTCGTTTGTAACGTGGAAACCTTTTCTATTTAAGTTGAACTGTTTTCTTGTAAAATTTATTTGAAATTCGTGGTCCTGAAGGCTCGTCCGGCTCCTGGACTGGAGACGGCGAGTGGTACAGCCATGCTGCTCCTGCCTGCTATGCTACATTGCTACGTTCGGCCGGTCCCGATCCGATCGCATGAGCCGATTTGGTGCGTGTGCGCGCGCGTCGTGGTGGTGGCCTGGCCGGTGGGGGGCCCGCGGAGAAGAGACTCATGTGATGCGCCGTCGTCGTTTACCTGGGATTTTTGGGGTTGGAGGGCTCGCTCCACGGCTCCACCACGGTGTACAGGGCAAAAAAAAAAAAAAAACGTAGGTGGCATACAGTTAGGCCAGGAAAATTAGCTCGTGGCTTGTAGTTCGGCTCGAGCTCATAAAATTTTAAGCTAAACCTCCTTCGCGACTCATAAAAAAATCGAGCCGAGCTAGAGCCACTAGTGAGCCGGCTCGCGAGCTGGCTATGCCTCGTGTGTGCAGTACAGCGGCCCACAATCAAGGACTCAGGAGTGGACCGTGCGGTGTGGCCGTCCGATCTTCAAAGGATCACCTGATCGCCTTGGAGACGTTCGGACCGCTCTGAACGTTCTTTCATTCCGAGCCGTTCGATCGGTTTTGGATGGTCGATGGCGACGATGACATTCGGACCAGACCGAATGATCCCACCATTGGATTGACTGGAGACGTTTGTAGCCGTTCGATTGATTTGGAGGTGCGGTTGCGGATGAGTCGATCCCCTAACCTAACCCTAACCCTTCGGCCACCACGCCCAGATTCCTATTCCCAAATTCCCGATCTGCGTTTGGCCGATTCTCTTCCACCGCATCGCCCGCCACGCCGCTTGCCCCTCCCACCGTGCGGCCCACCCCAACCATCGCGTCGCCTGCCCCTCCCACCTTGCCGCCGCGCCCCGTCCTCCCCTGGCCACGTGCACTCCCCGTTGGCCCGTCCTCCCCTGGGCTCTGGCCCCATGCCTGTGCTAGCACTGTATCTTCAGAATCAACTTTTAGTGCTGAAGGTATATACTAGATGACTACCAGAGTTCTCTACGTCCGGTTATAGTTTAGTATTTGGTGTATGCGTCTAGTTAGATAAGAGGTGCATATGATGACATGAGACCTATATTTATGGTAGGTTCTTCTATACTACACTCTTCATGGATTTTTTATCAGCTTACGTCATAGCTAACTCGAATATCATGCCTCTTTTCAGGAAGAAGATGATGAGGATGACGTTGAGACCATACGTTTTCCTCAGTGTCGTAGAGAGCAACTAGTGAGTGGTACTACTTCCACTTCTATATCTAATTTCCATGGCATCCCAGTGTGTTTGTGTATCTTAATTGTTAGATGTTCCTGTATATCTTCTGTCCTTGTTTTCCACATTCTGACAAACATTTTAGAAATCTTCATGCATACTACTGTTGAATGCAGAGGACAGGACAGGAGGCGTCCAGATGTTCACATCACATGGCTTGCTACCTGTTGTTGTTGAATGCCGCTAGATGATGAATTTCGAAGTGTCCAATGCCGGTTTCTGTTCCAATAAGTATAATACCTAACTTCTACTTTCAATGTTGTTTATCAATTATTATCTTGTCTTCTTTCTCTTTCTTTGTCAGTATTAAAACCATACAAATTAAAATAAGCCAAACTCTGTATTGAATTGTGCAGTTTCTGTGTTGAATTGTGCGGCTCACGAGCCAGCTTGAGCTAGCTCGAGCCAAGAAACGAGCTAAGCTAAGCCGGGCTTTTAACTCGTTTCTTAAACGAGCCGAGCCTGGCTCGAGCCGGCTCGGTTCGGCTCGTTTCCACCCCTACCTACAGTTGAACACCGGGTTAGTTCCGTGCACGACACGAAAACATGTTCTTTTTAGATATTGCTGATGGTTTTTGCTTTAGAGTAAATGTTTATGAATGCCAATAAATCACTTCGAAAAATTTATCTTAATAAATTACTTTGAAAATATAACCAAAAAACATTTCCATTTTTTATTTAGAAAAATTATAATTCATAAATTGTAAGTTGAATAGAAGGGCACCAAGCAAGTACGCTTCCGGTGCTGTGGTGTCTACAGAATCGGGCTTGTTTGTTGAGTATTTCGATCTACAGATATGGATAGAAATGGATCGGATACGATCGAATAGTCTTAAATACGAATATGAATCTATATTTTTAAAACGAATATGAATTCGAATATTCTCAAATATGGATACGGTTATTCTCGAATACGAATACGAATATTTTCGAATACAGATTTTGCTTACCACATTCGCGTTTTTTTGAATATCGGATAAAATGGATTCCTAGCAGTTTTACCGATTTTTCATCGGTTTTGACCGGTTACTGGTTTTAAACCGTCTAAATTCATCTGAGTTTTTCCAAGGTTCTAGAAACGGATCGAATACGAATCGAATAGTCTCGAATACGAATATATATACGAATATTCTCAAATACAAATGCGAATACAAATATTCTCAAATACGAATACGAGTATTTTCGAATACGAATACAAATTTTTTCAAATACGAATTTTGCTTACCATATTCATGTTTCTCGGATACAAATATCAGATAAAACAGATTATTCGTTATTGTTTCCCACCCTTATCTACATATACCTAAAAATAGTTCGAGTACTCCGTACCACGGACACTTGGGAATTGGGATCATCCAGACACCAATCCTCGGTGATACAGAACTACAACAATCTGTTGCATTTTTCGGCTTTTACAAAATAATGTCGATGTTTACATACAGCTTCATAACACAAATTCAGGATGTGTACTGTGTACCATTGCTTTGGGTTATGAACAATGGAGTTACTGAGCATGACGGTAGTAGCCAAGCCACCCATTTCGAATTCTCAAGCGGCACGCTCCTTCTCATTGGCCCACCATACGTACCATGGCATCTATTAATGAACGAGAGATAATGATCAGCAACAGGCACATTACTATTCGCATCAATCAATTCAATTCAATTTCCCGGGTCCAGCTCCAAGCCTCCAATTCAGAACAGTCACGCCGAAAACAAAAGCCGTGCCACCCGATCAAGAGCACGTAGCTTTCAAGAACTGGAGCCATCAATCAGATGCCACCACAGGAGATGCAGTTCACAGATCACCAAACACAATCAAATCGGTCAAGCTAACCGGCAACCAAACCCGAGGGCAAACTCATGAATCATTTCGGCAAGAAATTCCGAGCACCAGATGGGATTGAATAATTACATGGATAGCCGAAACAAGGCAGCAGCTACAAGCTAAAACCAAACCTAATCAGCTACTAGAATAAGCAGAGCAATTAAGCAATCACACACTTGGGGGCACTGATCCCTAAACACCACAAATTACCTTCCACAGCACAGGAGAGTGTCGAGCATCCTGTGCTATCAATGACATTTAGGTTAACACCGATGCTAAATTCAATATGCTAGAAAGAAAGATGAAAACGGTCTACTCAACCGAAGATAGGTTTCATCAAATCTATGAATCGAATGCGGGCTTCAGCAGTTAGCCAATTCCTCTCTCAAGTCATTCAAGATTTAAGGAGCGAAATGGTTCAGCCCCTGGATTGATTCAGCCTTGGAAGATCAATCATCGCCTTCTTCCAGATTTGAGGCCATCTGCTGCTGATCTTTTCCCTCAGCTCTTTCGCTTGACCTCTTGATCTCCTCGATCTGCACAACAACATGCGACATTGATGGCCGGGCATCTGGGACTTGTGCAACGCAGTCTATAGCAAGCTGTAGAAGCTGAACCATCTGTTCCTCGACATTCTGATATCTCAGGAGCTCCATATCAAACACCTCTGCAGTCCAATCTGACCGGACAACAGACTGCACCCACCTGGGCAAGTCCACACCCTCCTCGTTAAGAGCAGCCTGACTGGGGGCCTTGCCTGTGAGCAGCTCAAGCAAGAGAACACCAAAGCTGTACACATCAGACTTCTGTGATACCCTCCGGGGATCAGTAACCTCCGGAGCACGGTATCCAGTGGCACGAGATGGTGCGGATGATGGACCAACCAGAGCAGCAAGGCCATTGTCTGATACACGTGCTTGATGCGACTTGGCCAGGAGGACATTGGATGACTTGATGTTACCGTGGGAAGATGACGAGCTCGTTGAGTGGATGTACTCAACGCCTCGAGCTGCAGCAAGGGCAATGCTTGATCTTGTCTCCCAGTTAAGCGGAGTACGGCCAGAACCTCTGTTCCCTGTTTAACAAACATAATTAAGATGGGGTGAGAGACAAAAGAGTCTTAGGTGCCTGCATCTTGATTGTCAAGTGTCACAAGTAAGATAAGAACACCATTCATGAATGTAGCCATCCCCACCAACGCAAGACTTTAAGAGATTTTGTCTTCGACGATCAATGCAAAGTATACTAGCCAAGCAGAGAGCGAACCACACATGAAGGAATATAGGAGTATATGAAAAATACAAGATGACCAATTATGCGGTAGAGAATTAACCCAGGATGGCTAAGTAGTCAGGATGGCTAAGTAGTCAATTATTTTGAATTTTCTGAAATTACAAGCCAATTTGAAACCCTTAACAAGAAAGGGAGAAAATTCGCTGCAACTACAAGTATTCTCATCACGAACATTCGCACTCAAACCACACGAAGCAAAAGTGCAAGAGTAAATCAGGGTGAAAGCCGGATATGATTTTAATAACAGACCCAATAAATAATCACCCAAAATTCATGTACTTTGGATGTCAAGAAAATAAAAAAGACCTGAATCAAAACTGAGTTTGACTTGGTCTCCTTAGAAAAGACAACATCTAGAGTAATCTAAAAGCAGCAGATGAATATTCAAGCCAAGAAACGAAGTCATAGCCACATAACAACGGCAATGCTAACATGTGCGTGGAAATCAAACACTACTCTACCATCACCACCCATGAACAATGCAAAACAATGGAGCTCACAAGCACAACATATCAATAACAGTAATATCATGATAAGAGTATGACAATAAAGAACTGCAAGGAACTAAAAATGTGAAATTCTCACCGTGCAAGAGTGCGGAGAGACTTCCCATGGGCATGAAGTCGTACACAAGTAGCTTCTCATCTTTGCTGTAGTAATAGGCACGGAGCGGCACGATGAACTCATGCTGAAGCTCGCCAATGTCAGCAATGCGGTCACGGAACTCCGGCTCGGATAGAGTCACATCCTTGAGCCGCTTCACCGCCACGGTCGCCCCAGATTCAAGCAATGCCTTGTACGTCGTCCCAAACGCGCCTTTCCCAAGCACCTCAGCGGACGCGCGTAGCAGGTCCTCCAGGTCGAACGGTGCCACGGCGGCCGCTGACCCGAAGAAAACCAGCTTCTTCCCTGACGTCGACTGACCAACGGGGACATGAGGATGGCCCACGGTGGCCACCGGCGCTACGGCCGCGACGCTGGTCATCTCGGGAGGTTTCCGGCCGCCGGTGACAACGGCAGACGTTGGAGATGGAGTAGGCATCTCCAGAGACCTCGTATTGGTGCGCCCCGACCTGCGACAGAGGCAAATGAGAAGGAACAGGAGAAGCGCGGCTCCCAAGGCGGAGCCTACGGCGATTCCGGCAATGGCGCCGCCAGAGAGCTTCTTGCTCTTCTTGCCACTTTCTCCTCCATTTCCGCCTTTGCCGCTGTTCCCGCCGTTGGTCGCCGGCGTCGGCGACGACGGCTGCCCCGCCGGAGCAGGGGAAGGCGAGGCCTCACCAGGGCAAGGCCCCAAGGGCCCACCGCACAACCCGTCCCCAGGAACGCCGAACGCGGCTTGGACCGGAGCGCGGCCGGGATGGATCCATTCAACTGGTTAAACGACACATTGAACTGCTGCAGCTGCGGCAGGTTAAGGTCCGGAATCTGGCCGACGAAGCGGTTGTTCTCGAGGAGCAGAACCTTGAGGCGAGTGAGGTTGCCGAGCGCCGGCGGGATGGTCCCCGAGAGGTCGTTCCCGCCGAGCGCGAGGCGGACGAGCCCCGGAGCGCGAGAATCGCCCGCGGGAACTCCCCCGCAAGCCCGTTCCCGTTGAGGAAGACGTTGCGGAGCGCGCCCGCGGAGGCGAGGTCGTCCGGGAGCGCGCCGGTGAGCCCGTTGAGTCGGAGGCTGAGCGTGTGGAGCGCCGTGAGGTTTCCCAGCGTCCCTGCCGGCACATCCCCTGCCAGCGCCGCCCCAGGCAGCCTCAGCACAGCCACGCGGCCGCCCTCGCAGGTGACCCCCGTCCACGAGCACACGCCCCCGAGGTCGGTGCCGTTCCACGCCAGGCGCCGCCCCACGGCGTCGCGGAAAGCCACCAGCGCCCGCGCGTCGCCCGCCAGGTCGTCGGCCCCCACCCGCGCCGCGAAGAGGAGCGAGAGCGCGAGGGAGAGGCGGGCCATCGGCGGCCACGGCGGCGGCGGCGACCGCATCGCGGCGGCGTGAGATACGGAGGGGTGGGTACTGTGGTGTTTCGCTTTGGGTTTGGGGGGCCTAAGGTGAGGTGACGTTGTGCGTGTGCGGACGGTGGCGTTGGGGGGTGGCGGAAAAAACCCTAAAACCGGTCATTTTGCCTAACTAGCAGAACTACCTATACAATTACATGGCTAATATTACGATATATGTGTCTTTGATGCATAACTCTACTATTTATAATTAAAATATAATTGTATTTGTTATAAAACTTCTGATATCTATATATAATTAATCTGTATCGATATAGTCTGGCCTTATTAAAATAAGTGGTGTAGAACTTTTCTTTTTCTCTTAATTAATGTGAGAATTTGTAGAATTTTTTTAGAATGATTGTAAAAAATTTGTCCTTAAAACGAATAAGGTGCATTGAATCACACCCATTGTTTTTGTTTATATAGATAGGTGGTAAGAGGTGGAAATAGGATCGGATATAAAATAAGATAAATCTATCCATTAATTCCTCGATTCAACGACTTTGTTTATCTTTATTCATTTTCCAATCTCATTTCCATCTCCCATAAAAACTTTCGTGGGGATTTTGCAAAATGCGGCTCAAGGAGTTGGGATATTTTAGGGTCGAGATTTCTTCGTAGTGGTTGGGGCGTTGAGGTTTGGTGGGCGACTGCATGCGCGGCCCACAAGCCAGGTTAGCCAACCACTCAGATTTACTCTGGCTGGAGCAAGCATGTTAGTATCTGTTTTTCTTTTGTCTACCTGTGTGCTATTTTAGGAACTACGTGTTATTGGTCCTATTTTTTTTTGCTGAAGCTTATAGCGTTTGGTTGTAACTTGTGGCTTTTGAGTTATTCGTGTGAGAGATTACAGAGTAACAGAAACCCACGTGTAGTTTTTGCCGATATAAATGAAGTTGGTACAGTATGTACCATAATTAACTAGCATACTCTATCTTGAAAAGATACTCCGTTTAAAAGTTAGTTACTGTAGAAAAGTCAAAAATCAGCTTTTAGATGTGGAAAAGAATAGGCTCATTGTTTGTTTTTGTTTAAGAGGGTGTTTGTGTTGATTTTTGTTGATAGCTTTTAACTGTCACTTATGACTAAAAATAAATAATAATAGCTGAAAGAAGCGACTTTTAGAAGGAGAGAAGGAACGGTAGAAAAAGTGATAGAAATGCGTGTGCGTGACGAGAGTGAGAGGAGTAGGTGTGTGATATATCTGTGACCTATTACCTTATCTCTGGAATGAGACAGTGACGAGAGGAGTGGAGAAGCCGCTTCAAAAGGCTAGATATTTATATTAATTTTTAATTTTTCTAAGCAGAAACTAATATAAACATGGTCTAAAAACAACGTAGCTATATTTTGAACTCTATGCTGGTTTTTGCTGTGTATTGTTTCGACGAAATTGCATTCCCGTGTTGAACATAGGCTATTACTCTTCGCTCAAAACCCCTTCGATTACGTAGCCTTCGCACACCGAGCTTTCGTCTCCGGTACGAAACAAGATTCCATGGCCGGCCGGTAGGCAAGAACCGTTCTCGTACTGCACCAACGGATTACGAATGTCTTTTCCAGACACAGCATCTACTAAACCTAGTGATGGTCGGATCATCACGCACCCTCCTTATCGTCAAACACTTGCCGCACGCTGTGCTTTGTTAGATGTGGGTGAGTGAATGATTTATCTCCATCTGGCACGTGTCCCCGTATCCTTCACCGCATGGCCGCGCGTTGGGCTGGTCAACATGCTCCGTTTCCATAAAACAAACCTCGTCGACGTCTTCTAACAGCTGTGGTTAACACTTCTAATTACGCGCATTAGGATAGATAGACGGTGTGGTAGAATATGGTTTGGCAAATTTTGGATGGTGCTCTGCTCGCGTCAATGATCAGTCCTATCCAATTCTAGTGGACATTTTTTCTTGCGAGGGATTCTAGTGGATATTGGCTGTATTTTCTCTGAGATTTACTGTTTCAACTCGAAAATCATTTTCTTCTTGTTAGTAAGACTCGCTACCCGTAATGCGTAATGCGTTTGACACTGCTTCGTCGAAACCTGAAAGGTGATCAATTCTGTTGTTAACAAAACGGCGAAAAGTTCGTTCCTTTTCTAGAGGACCGAACGGCGAAGTTTCGTGCTGAGAGAACAGGGCGGAAGTGAAAAGGCACCGACAAGAAGGCCCAGTTCCGGGTCATGCTCTCCGCAATGGGCCGGCCGTTACAACCGAAGTACGAGTACTTTTTTTTTCTTTTGAACTTACTGAAATACGAGTACTTTTTTTTGAGAGGGAAATACGTTGAGCACGAGAGAGTAAAAATCAGAGCCTTTCGATCTCGGGGGAGTGCGCATAGTAGTTTACCGTGATGGACCACACCTGCGCGCCGGCGACCCCACGCCGCCGTGCCGCGGGGCCCATCTTGCGACGGTCGGGCCGGACGAGCCGCCTCGGGCCGCGAGCCAGCTTCCGCTCCCGCGCATCCACTCCTCGCGCGGAAAAGGCTAATCAATTCGTGGTCTCGCAGCCGGCGGCGTCTCGGAATCCGCGCAGGAATTCATTGGCGGCTCATCGCAAACACAACAGGTGGTCGGTACGATACCAGCGCGGTCCAAGTCCAACCCGGTGACCGGCCAGTCTTTTCGGGCCGCGTACGGGGAACAGAAACACTTTTACCAGGGCACGTTTACGTTGGCTAACCTTTGCGAGAGCCGAGAAGGCAGATGCCCCTTGTAAAACGGGACAGGGGAGTAAATAGTAATAATTAAAATCAATGATTTTTAGAAGAAAAAAAATACGAGCGGTAAGAAAAAGGAAGAGAAAGATATATACATAGTATAAAAGCGAGAGAATTGAGGTGTGTGATGCTCTCGTGACCTTTTATTTTATCTTCGGAACGAGACGAAAGTGAAAGAATAGAGAAGTTGTTTCGAAAAACCAAGTGTTCGTATTAATTTTTAGTTTCTCTAGATAAAAACTAGAAACATTAGAAATATAAGTCGATGGGCCTGTTACGTTTCTCGAATGGTACTCCTCTGTCTGGTTGCTGGTGTTTGACACATAATAATTGGTAGGGTGAAACAAAATGATGTTACGTACTTCGTTTTTAGTCGGCTTTACACAAACAAAGAACTTACACGCCGCCTGTTTAACGACAGACCGATTAGGCCATTGTATTAGACTGGGCTAGATGTTGTTTGAAATTTTGCATTAGACATGATCGTGTTAATGCGGATTACTAGTATCCTGCCCATGTCAGCCCATTGCTTCCCCGGTACCTATCAATCTCAATTTACCAAAAAATTAATTCATAATAATTGAAAGAGGAAGAAGAATATTCTCTTTGAAATTAATTTAATAAAAGGTTAGAGATTAACAAGTGGGCACTATATATTTTTGGGATTTTTGGAATAAATGACATTCTAGAAAAATATTATTTGGCTGACATATGGGCCATGGCTCATGGACCAGGTGCATGGTCTGGGTTTGGATCTACGATAGACCGGGTGCATGGCACAATCCTCTGATAGGTGGGGTCAACGCGTCGGTGCCTTGGCGCAGGTGCATCTAATCCACAAAGATTTGAATCTGGGGTTCAACTCGATGTGCCACATGGGTTCCACGCGAGTTAACGGGGCAAGAAGGTGGGGCGATGTGGCACACAGTCACGGTGACGAGGACGTTGATGCTTTAGCGCTGGTTCACGACGGAGAGCTCCGTGCGAGCTATAGCAGTGGTGTCATTGGCGCGGTTATGTGGTTTTGGTGCTAGAACGCAGGCGACGGCAAGCAAGAACAGGAGGTCGACAACGGCGGTCCAATGATGTGCTCGAGCGGCGGCATCATCTCGATCGTCAGTGAAGGGACGCGATGGCTTGCTAAAGAAACAAAACAGAGGGCGAGATGGATTTGGATCGTCACCGGTGATGGAGATTGAGCTCGACGAATATAGCAGCGGTGGCTCTCCTTCGAGCTCCGAATCCGGTGGCTCAGCGACAAGATTGAAGGCGGCGCCTTAGGGCTTCGGAAGAGGATATCTCGAGGATCAAATTTTGGGGCTTGGTCGAGTCTTTTATACATGAAAGAGGCGGAGTCCCGCACGACAATGGCGGCGACGCGTGAATGAGGCTCGGTCGTGCACAGTGAGGAAGAAGAAGGTGTACAGGACTCTCCAATAGGTAGGGCCTAGGTGGATGTGGGAGAAAGGTGGGGCAGCTGTGGGAGCAACACATGGCGAGGGGAGTTAGCGGGCTGGCATGGGAAAAAACTAGGCCGTGGAGTGGAGGAATGGGCCAAGGTGGAGGGAAAGGCTAGGACGAGAAGCGGATTGGGCAGAAAGGAATAGGAGACGGGTCTAAAAGAAAGAGAAATCGGCCCATTAGAATTTCTGGGGATTTCTGATTTTTTGAAATTGGGATTTTGAAATTGGGATTAATTCAATTGATCTCTAATAAATAGTAAATAAACTCTAAAAATCCAAAAAAAAATGCAGTAAAATTACTTGCAACACAAGGAACTCAAATAAAATAGGTTTTGAATCAATTAAAGTTTATTTTAGTCACATTAAATCTTTCTAATTTCTAAAATTTCAAATTAAGCTTTAATTAATCCAAAAAATCCAAATAGTTAAATCTCAACCCCGAGATTCTGACTCACTAAAGGAATAGGTTTGTAAACTCTGCTCTGATATCCTTCTCGCTCCCAGATAGCTTCTTCTTGTATGATTGCTCCATTGAACCTTGCAAAAATAAATGACTTTACTCCTAATCACATGTTCGGACACTTCCAAAATTCTGATAGATTGCTCCTTGTAAGTGAGATCCTCTTGAAGACCTATGGCTTCCACTGGTATAGGTCTTTCTAGCACATGCAAACGCTTCTTCAACTGAGACACATGGAAGACATCATATATTCCACTGAAAAGCGAAAGCAACCCTAACTGATAAGCAACCTCTCCTTTATGCTTCAAAATCTTGAACGGTCCAATATATCTTGGAGCAAACTTTTCTTTCATCTGAAACCTTTTGACTCCTTTAAATAGGGTAATCCTGAGACACACATAATTATCTGGCTCAAAACTCAAATCCTGAAGACGATTATCTGCATAACTTTTCTGTTTAGACTAGGCTATTCTCAATAGTTTCCGAATCAAGTGAACTTTGTCATTAGCTTTTTTCAAACATCCTGGCCCAAAGACTTGACTCTCTCTAGTCTTTTTCCAATTAAGAGGGGTTCTGCACTTTCTTTCATACAAAACTTCAAATGGTGATGTTTGCAAACTAAACTGATAGTTATTATGCTAGGAAATCTGTACAAAAGGCAAACATCTGTTTTACTTAATTACATAGTCTAGCACACAAACTCTCAACATGTCCTCAAGAATCTAATTCACGCGCTCAGTCTGTCCATTAGTATGAGGATGATATGCCGTACTAAAATTCAAATGAGTACTCATTGCTTCATGAAAACTCTCCCAAAATTGAGACGTAAACTGCGATACATGATATGACACTATCTTCTTAAAGCACAAGTTGGCAATTTGGATATCAAGGATATCAAAACCAATATGAGAAAAGGTAAAGCCTCAGGTTTAGCTAAAAATCATTCTTCAACCAACTTAAAACTAAGTTTCCAAAATTTCTCATATAAAGCTGGTTGACTTTCTTTAATCATCATGGTATTGCAATAACTCTTTCTGCTCAAGACATTTGCTACCACATTGGCCTTGCCTAGTGATAGTGGATTCCAACATTATAATTTTTTATTAATTCCAACTATCTACTCTGCCTTAAATTAAGATTAGTTTGAGTGAAGATATACTTTAAACTCTTATGGTCCGTATAAATCTCACAATGGTTACCCATGAGATAATGGTGCTAAATTTTCAAAGCATGCACAATACCTGCTAACTTAAAGTCATGCATAGGATAATTCTTTTCATGAGGTCTCAATTGATGCGAAGCATAAGCTACTACTTTTCTGTCTTGCATCAACACATATCCTAATCCTTTACACGAAGCATCATAATAAATATCAAAATTCATGTTAATAACTAACAAAACTAACACTGATGCAGTGGTCAAACATTCTTTTAGTTTCTGAACATTTGAACCGGGCAACAACATTGATGATTACATTGATGATTACATTGTTGCATCAACATTTGAACCGGGCAAACCAACGTATGAAACTGCAGGCGGACCGGAACCGATCAGAAAGAACCTTTGATGTTGGTGATTGGGTATATATTAAGGTGCAACCTTATGTGCAATTATCAATGGCTCGCCAGTCTTCCCACAAGCTATCCCTCAGGTACTTCGGTCCTTTTCTCATATTGCAGAAAGTGGGTAATGTGGCCTACAAGCTTAAACTCCCTCTAGATTGCCGCATTCATCCAGTGTTACACGTCTCAAAACTGAAGAAAGCCCTCCAACGTAGAGAAACTATGTTGCCAGAATAGCCCAGGGTCAAGGATGATGCTCAGATGCTTCTTCAAGTGCTGGACCATTGGCTCTACATGCAAGGTGCAATCACTTCTTCTCAAGTGCTTATTCAATGGTTTGGGACTCCTCCTGAGATGGCGACATGGGAGAACTTTGCTGAGCTCAAGAACCGTTTTCCCAAGGCACTAGCTTGGGGACAAGCCTGTTTTGAAGAAGGAGGGAATGTTACGATGCGGCAGGCAGGGGAGGAATGTGTTGAGCAGAAAGAGATAGGGATACACGCCAGGCAAAGGAGTCGGCACGTAGAAGACCTAACAGCCGGTTTCCAAATGGCATTTGGGTCAAGTGCGAGGCTAGGGCCCAGCCCATGTAATACGGTAGGTTTGGGGTCTGCCAGGTTAGGAGGGGTATATGGAGGTGGCACTAAGCCGAGAGAAATCCATTGATGTAAACACTATTGATCTATGCAATCTACACCCCCAATCCCTGTTCCTCTCTTCCCAGTCTGTGTTCTTCCTCCCACTCTCCATTTCCCCTGTCCAAATTCTTGAATCCTTCAGGCTCGTAACACCAATACGTGTCAAGCATTGGCATATTAGCATCTAGACAGTCTCCTTATCATTTCAAAAAAAGAAGAAGAAAGTGTCGATCATTTTTTCACTTGATTTTTCAGAACTTGATGTATTTCCTAGGCATCAGATAGTCACTTCATCACCACTCATATTCACATTTGCATGTTTAGAGCATGTGCCCATGCGAAAAGAGGTTTTGTGAGTTCGATTTTGTATGTGTCTAGGGTATGTTACATGAATTGAGATGTGACATGGATGGCACAACTATTGAAAGAGCACGAAAAACATTCCAATATGCCCGATTTCGACACTTCTGCGCTACCTCCAGGTGGTCGAGCTGTTCTATTCCACTCGGTCCAGCACTTGCCTCGATGGTAGAGCCTAGTTGGCCCATCGGTGTCACGCAACACCGGATCTAAAAAATAAGGAGCAACACTCTTAACCCATGTGTTCATCCTCTAGTCCAAAGTCTGGGCACCCAGTTCTTTCATTCATTCCTAAGTGCCTGGCTGCCAGTAGTAGCCCACAAGGATCCTTCTACTGTCCCTTGGCCCATGAGAGCGCGCTTGGCCCATTGCCCTAGTGGGAGGAACACAACACAATAGGCCGAGCCAACACAACCCATGAGTGACATCACATGAGGTGTCCTTGGTTCGCTGCCTTGTAGCACATGAGAAACATAAGGCTCTGATCAATTGGATAAATCACAAACCCAACAGAATCGCCTCGACTCCTCACTATTCTGTTCGTCTCGTGCAGTCGCAAGCAGGAGACGCGTGATGCGCTGCACGATCACACCCAGCCAGGCGGAGCCACCGGTAGCACGTCCCCGAGGAACGAGAGAAATTGAACATCGCTGGCCACTCCCACCTGCCATTTCGCCGCGATGCCGCTTGGACTCCCCTTTTGCCTCATGCCCTCGCTGTCCGAAGGACCCAATCACCCAACTCATAAATCGGCACATGGTATTTACTTTGCTCTAAATTTATCTAAATTCTTCCGGTTTGTCTCAAGCATAGGGACTAAATGCGTAAGGAATTTAATGTCATGAATGTTGGTTGATTTTTATCGAATTGTAAGGTTAAGACTTAGGATTTCAGTTTGGATTTAAGTAATTTTGTTCTCCTTTTTATATGCAATTGAGGTCGGATGATGGATTTTGCTGATGCCGACCATCTTTTGTTCTTGATTTCACCCTTAATTTCTTAACACTACAGTTAGCCAATACTATTAGTAGGTTTCTTCATTTTGGTATGCATTTTAATCGCTACTGCTTTACCATCGTATATTATCATCGGCTATGTTGAATTGTTGATGCTAAAAATTACCAGACACATTACTATTTAGTATAATATTATCTAGAAATTATATATGTTGTTATATGTATGGTAAAACAGTAAACCTCGATCATTTTTGTCCTAGTTCCGCCCATGCTTGCCTCTCAGTTTCACGGCATAGCATGGCCAGTTAACAGATGCCAAAACCAACATGATATATTCATGTATCATAGCTACAACCAGCTATGAGAATGACGCCAACTGTAGGATAGCCTAGCGGTGTGGCACCTGTCTCTTTGGTTAATGACCAGAGTTTGATTTCTACCAACCTCTAAGTAGGTTATTTGTGAAGAAAATAGTGGTGTAGCACCTTGTTTCTCTGGCTGATGACTAGAGTTCGATTCTCACCAATTTCAGGTTAGGTGACGATGTGGTCCTGGGTTCGGTGGGAGGAGGATAAGGGCTGCAGATCTCCCTCGTCGCTCTCAGGGACTTGTTCCCTGCGAGCAAGAGGCTCTGATCAGCGCTAGACTTTTGGTAATTTTCTTTTATTGCCTTTCCTCACCAATAGCTGGTTACCTTTATAAACTAGGTGCCTTCTTAACAATGGAAACTAATATAAAGATATCATACTAATAAACTCTTCTAAATATAAAAATAGACTTCCTAATAATAACTACTCACTTATCGCTTTTCTTATGAGAAGATCACAGCGTTGCCGAAATTTGCTGCTGTTGCCAAATTGCCGTTGTTGCCGCTTCATTATTATTCATTGTCGATCTTCTTGTTGCCGAACTTCTTTGTTGGTCTTTACCGAGAGCTTGTACACTTTACCCACAAATGCATCCACAATAGGTGGGTTATTTATGTAGATTTTCCACTAGTATTTCTCAAGATTTGAATCTGTGAGTTGTGAGCCTTAAAATGACTGCACTGTGCGGTTATTCCTGTCAGAATCCCCGGCAAGCTTTGCCGGCAAGGACTCGAGCTGGAAGAGACAAACTCAGGGCCTGTTTGTTTTGGATTCTAGACAAGCTAGCTACTTCTAGTAGCCAAAAGCTCCACCAAACAGTCCAGCTTTTAGGCTAGCTTCGAGAATCAAAATCGGTAAAGCACAATTGTACTAGAATCCGAGTCGCAATAGATGAGCTTCCAGATTCTACCACTAAAATACCACTAGAATTTGAAACTAATTACCCCAAATGCCACCGTGATAACCCCGTCCCCCACGCCCCTCGATTTCCCTCCCCGAGTGCTGCGTCGCTCCTCCCCCCCGCCGCCTCCCGTGTCGTTCCTCCCCGCCGCCCACCCCGCCCCCTCCCCCCGCCCGCCTCTCTCCTCCTCCCCCGCCGCCCCCCGGATCCGCCGCCCCCGGATCCACCGCCCCTTCCTCCCCACGCCTCTCCTCCCGGTAGTCGGCCATTCTCAGTCCTCCGTGCCCCCCTCCTACCCTCCTTCCTCACGCCTCTCCCTCCTCGCCACCACCTCGGCCCCCCCCCGCCCCGCCTCTCCTCCCTCTCCCCGCCGCCTACCCGGATCCGCCACCCCGGATGGTAGATGAGTATGTGGATATTGGTGATGAGATGCCGACGGTGAATTACTTGTGCTCTACTCAATGGAAGGGTGTTTTTTTGTGTGATCCACCGTTGCTTTGCCATGAGTACTAGTAATGGGTTAGAAGGAATGAAACAATTGCATTGCTGTTGTGCTGAATGAGATGAAGTCTATGTAGAACATTGCACTGCACAGGACTCTTCGGTTTGTCGAATTCTGGGAGTGGGTTTCAGCTGGGATTTGATGGAATTTACTTATTGAGTTGCGATATGAGGCGTTCTATGAGTCGTGGAAGTTGGAAATGTTCTTGAGAGGAGACTCGGTGGGTAGTCGCTCCATTGTCGATCTATACAAGCTCGTGATTTTATATCAATCTTGTGGAAGTTGGAAGTTGGAGATGTTCCTTAGATATATTCGAATTATTATATCAATGCCATGTCTTGTATTTACAATTTTTGCTTTTTGTTCATTACCATGTCTTGTATTTACACAAAACTGAATATGAATTTTTGTCGTCATGATACCATTGTTTATAACTATTGACACAAAACTGAAGCATATTTTGTGAAACATCTTGTATGTATGTATGGAACTAGATGGAGAAAGGGAAGACAAAATCAGCCTTGAATGCCACTGGTTACAAAAATCTACAAGAAAAATTCAATGCAAAATCAACTTCCCAAACATCGGTTGCATCACCGGTATCCGGACAAAATCACAGGAGAAGAATCCTCCAATAGCTTGTGACAAGTCAAATTTTGGTGGAATTTGGAAAATGCTAAAAGGATTTCATCTTGCATATAATTTATAATGTAACAATTACAGTGTTTTAAAAACATTTAAGTATTGTTAATAAATTACAGTGTTTCGTGAATATTTTCCCAGCTATTTTCCCATATATTAATATTTAAAATTATGATTTGGAATCAAATTTATTGTCATGAAATTTTAATATTAGTTTTTGAATGTTTAAACTAAGTACTATAAATTTACAGCATATATATCTCTTCTATCAATACATAATCAGGACATCAACTCACCTAAGGGCATTTCAGTCAATACATCTATCAAGATACCAATTGCATGACTAGAATCGAGGATGCCAAACAGGCTAGCTACTCGGATCAGTGCTACTCGGACTAGCCAGCTACTCAGAATCTCCAGCTAGCTACTCAGACTAGCTAGCTACTCAGAATCTAAAGCTCCCCCAAACAGGCCCTCAAACGCGAACACACGCGATCACTTGGAACACGAGAGAGATTTTTGTGCTGCTGTGAAGATGCAGCGTTTTCTGGTCTTTCTTTTCCTTTTATAAAGCAAATAATGAAACAATGCAAATGCAAACTGAAAACTGAACCATTAGCCATTACGACCACTACCATGCAAAACGGAAAACTAAAGCACTTCAATGCGTCATGACTCAGAACATCCACTACGCGCATGCAAAAACTGACGGCCACTACGCGCATGCATGCAGAAACTGAAAACTGAAACATTAAAACTAAAAACTGAAACATTAAACCAAACAACTAAATGCATGCGTACAAGATTTAACATCCAACAATTCCCACATTTAAAAAACTACGAGAATGACCATATTACAGGAATTATTATTGTTATTATTCGAAGTTTCTGACAGTGTCTCATTGCTGCAATGCAGCTCACACACGAGTATCACAAAATAGTGATACAGATTCCTTAAAACTCCGCAGAAGATCAACCCGTCTTGCCATCGGAGTGACTCGGCTGCCAGAGAATGGTGGTCTCCGCGATCATGGAGGTGACGACGTAGGGATCCATGTTGGACGCCGGCCTCCGGTCCTCGAAGTAACCTGAAAGAAACCAAAAAACATTCAGAAAGCAAACAGCACAGCGAGCAAGATTCCATCAATGATGGTCACTCTCCCTCACCTTTGCCTTCCTTCTCGGTGTCACGGCCGACCCGCACCGACGCGCCACGGTTCGCGACGCCCTGAGAACGCCATCGGAAGCACAAAAAAGGTCATTTGGTTGTCTTGTCGAGAAGGAAGAGAAGAACCGAAGAACGCAGTGTGATCTGAAAGGATGCGAATCACATGGACTTCTTGCCGGTCTAGCTTACCCATATGAAGGTGTTGATGTCTGCGGTCTCATGGCGGCCAGTGAGGCGCCGCTCGTTGCCTTCCCCGTACGCGGCGATGTGCTCCTTGTGCCGCATGCCGAGCTTCTTGATCGCCTTCTTGATGACCTCGTATCCCCCATCGCTCCTCATCGACTTGGTACTGAATCGTAGCACAAGGTTATATTAGATGATCATGCGTTCGTTCCTACGGCTGCAAGTAGTATTTGCGCAATCTTTTTTTACTACCTGTAGTTAGCGTGAGCACCAGCACCGTTCCAGTCTCCCTACAGCCACATACATACAGAATTACAGATGGCGTATATAAGACCAGCTGGCCAATGCAGTGACATATCAAATCGAACGATTTGGTAAAAGAAAACTGTTCACCGGAATTGGTTTGGGGTCGAAGGAGACGACGATACCAGCAATCTCAGTGATCCTCTATCAGACACAGGTTTAAAAAAAAGTCTTATTATCAAAAAAAAAAATGATCGCATATTATGTGTGTCTCATTTGATATGACAAGAAGGCAGTTTTACCTCAAGAATGTACCGAGCCACCCAGAGTTGGTCGCCGGCCGAGATGCCAACGGCAGGGCCAACTTGGAACTCCCACTGTTCATGCGGCAATCCATGAACAATCGATGAAATATCGTCGAAAAGGGGGCATCGAAATAACAGTGATCTTGCTCTGTTACCTGTCCTGGCATGACCTCTCCGTTGATCCCACTGATGTTGATACCGGCATAGAGGCAGGCCTTGTAGTGCGCATCGACGACATCGCGCCCGTAAGATTTATCTGCTCCCGCGGCGCAGTAGTAAGGTCCCTGTTACACCATTTCACTGCTCATAAGTTTACTGAACCTAGCAAGTCTGGCCTGCTCTGTCATTAGAACAATTTTGAGGTAGCTAATAATACCAAGCCATACATACTGCAGAGAATGTCAGGAAGTAGTATGCTAAGATTTAGCAGTTGAAAGTAAGTTTTTTTCTCTCTTAGTATTTGCGCTGAGTCTCTTTTACTGTACGTAACAAAGAAAAGAAGAAACTTTGTCAAGATTGCTGCAATATGCAGCATGTCTAGTTACCTGAGGGCCAGGGTAGCCCCCTAGTGGCCAGCCAAGAGGCCAGTTGGTGTCCTTCTGAAGAAGAGTGTACTCTTGCTCAATCCCATACCTGAATTTGGTGCAACATAAGAAGTGGTGTATGATTGGAACAAAAAAGTTGTGCACAAAAATAGTCCATTGATTTTTACTAAGATACTGACCATGGTTCTTCAGCCTTGACATCAGGATGACTAAATATCTTCGCCGCATTGTATCGCTTGTTGGTCGGAATTGGCTCTCCAGTAGGTGCATAGCAGTCGCACATAACCTGTACAGAATTACAGAGCTCAAAATTAGGTATTCATGAACAAAATTCTTGTCAAAAACCTAGCATATATGAATTAAAGAAAGGAGCCTCTCTTACCATAATGTTCTTCCCCTTCCTGAACGGGTCCCTGAAGATGGCTTGAGGACTTGATATAAAACGTGAAGGTAAATCAGTTGAACTTCAAGGCATACACACATGAAGGTACAATCAAAGAGTGCACTCAAGATCATACCAAAGGATGACTTCACTGTCATCACCCGTAGCTTGGCCGGTGCTGGAGCCGTCAAAATTCCACTTTGGAAGCTTGCTTGGGTCATCAACAGGTCCAGACAATGTCTGATTAAAGGCATTCACAGGAACTGTCAGGCACTTGCAAAGCTATCACAGTTCAGAAGGGCACTTGCAAAGTTCTCCCCAGAATAAGATATCAAGATAAGGATCTAGAGTTATCAGGGTGCAAAGAGGGCGTACTCTGGCTTTGCTCCTCACATCCATCCCAGTACCACCAATCCTGAATCATACAAGGTGTAATTGGAAGCAGATTAGTAAAGCGTTAAAGTAACATGCTGAGTTATGCTGAGGTATAGCAAAGTAAGAAGTCCTTGATTGACATGGAAAAACAAGAAGCGGCTTTTTTTCCCCTCAAAGAAACACAACTAAATAAAACAAGATTCCAACAACCAGCACAAGGAGGATGAAATTAAAACATCAGAAGAAGAAGAAAGAAGCAATCTTACCATACGTACTCGGCGATGATCTTCTCGGTGCTGTCTGACAGGTCGAGGTTGAGGAGATCAGGGAGCAGAGACATGGTGATGACGATGACTTCTTCTTCTTCTTCCCTGGAGGAAGCTTGGCAGAGCAGAGCAAGCAGAGGGAGAGGCTCTAATGGCAGCCTCTCTCTTGGAGATGCACAAGGAGGGTGATTTGTGTCACAGTAGCAGGCTGGCTGCCCCTCTATATAAGTAGCGGTGAGGCATTGAGAAGCGGCTTGTTTTTTTCCTGCTAAGCCGTTCGTTTTTTACTTTTGTTACAGTACCTAATTTTTAAATGAAGTATTTTCTTAAGACGAGATCTATAAGTTAGCGATCTATACGTTAAAAACCTAACATCTGTACCAGTCAAAATCACAAATAAGTATCTGTCTCTCCGTAATCTGTACCGTAAACAACCAAAATTCAAAAATTTCAGTCAAAATCTATAAGCCGCAGCAGCACCCAAATAGGCCCTTAGACTAGACTAAAGAGTACTAGCGTGTTTTGGGGTTAGAAGCACTCAGATTTTAGGACGTTAGATCTTTATTCAACGGATCCCTCATATCCCTCCCCCTCCAAAAAACGAATCTAGGGCGTTGGATCTTCATCTAACGGATCCCCCATACCCCACCCTCTCCAAAAAAAATGTAAGCGCTCCAAATCTAGGACGTTGGATAGAGATCCAACGCCCAAAAAAATCCGAGTGCTCCCAACCCAAAAAACACTCGAGTATTTCCTAGACACCTCCTAAGCTATTTTAACCCTTTGCCGCAATTTTTTCCACATTTGGTCCCCTTCCACTGAATTTTCTAATTTGGCCCCCTTCTTGACCACAACAATAGTGGTAGGCGATGTGTGTTATTTGCTGCAGTCCAGTACTACCATACGTAGCAATCACCGCACAAACGCAGCATGTTCAGAAGGCCCACCAGTACCACCATACATAGCAATCACCGCACCAATGCAGCATGTTTGGAAGGCCCACCAGTACCATCGTATATAGCAATCACCGCACCAACGCAGCATGTTCAGAAAGCCCACCGCGGCAAGAGAGGTACTACAGTACCTGAGCGTGGAAGCGAGTTGCTACAGTCCCCAATGCGGAAGCAAGGTGCTGCGGTACCCCCATTTCGAGAGAAGAAAGAAGAAAAGAAAACAGAGAAGGAGATACGAAGACTTAGAGGTCGTTTTCAATCCAATTTAGACGTAATTAGGGTGGGCATTAGGAGATTTGGTAGTTATAAAAGGTGTAGATCAGTGGAGAACTTTAAAAAAGGTAAGTTTCATTTGCATGCAAGCTGTGTAATTAATTTTTTATTACAGTTTAATTACTTGAATGTTTATTTCATGGTGAATAGTTTGCTATGTTAGAGAGATAATTAAGAGATTTGTTAGTTGAAACATGTGTAGATCAAGTGGAGAGCTTCAACAAGATGTAAGTTTTATTTGCATGCAAGTTGTGTATTTATGTTGTGATTAGGGTTTAATTAGTAAAAGGTTGCGCTTTGTTGGTGTAGATGGCTTTTTTATTACTTGTTAGTCTTGGTAGTGATGTGTCATTGTTTAATTATTTTTGGATTAATGATAAGACAAGGTAATTAGGGAGAAATTAGTTAGAGACTTCAGCATATTTATCTTGTAGTTACTAGCATGGTAGAAAAGAAACTTGTGTATGAGATGATACATTTTAGTTTAAAGGTAGGGACCATAATAATAATTTTGATGGTAGAAAAGAAGCATGGTAGTGATGTGTCATTGTTTAGTTTTATTTACCTCTGTTGAAATGTGGTGGTTCTGTCATGTGTTGAATGGAACGATACTTGTTGTAGTAGAGTAATATAATGTGAGTAAATTTATTAGCGAATAATTGCATATTTACTATTGCAAACTGGCATCTGTAATGACCCTTTATGTTTTAAATGGATTTTGTTTGCAATTGTGATGGGTACGTAATGTCGGATATTGAAGATTTGTTTATGTCCTTTGGAGATGGTGTCATACACAATGGAACGTATGGGGTTGACCTATCAAATTGCGAATGGAAGGTGATCCATGCACTGGGTCTGAAGGGCATGGGTCTGGACGAGCTCCGTCGGTGAATACAGAGCACATTTGATAAGGAGATTGCAAGGAAGAAGCTTGTCATCGAGGTGGTAAATGCCACCATGGTGGAAGGATCATCAATGTATGTCTGGGAGCTTATCACAGTGAAACGCAACACCATATGCGGACAATACATGGCAACTACAAGCAATCAGAATGCGGCAATATACAGGAGACTGATGGTGTATGTGCAATTTGTAGAAAAGGGCGAATCATCAAGCAGGTGTGAGGCCGGTGAGAGTGGCATTGGAAGTGAAGTGTTTGGATGGTGGTGGCGCAATGGAACCTGGTGCTAGGGATGATGAACATCTGAGTAGGCTTGCGTAGAATTTTCAGCCTAATGAATGAGTAGGTCAATGGTGGGTTGCCCATGTTAACTGCCATGAATATTTGGAGGGACTACCGGAAGCAGTGCAATTTGATGATGAGCCAAACGTAGACACATATAGTAGCAATGGAGATGAGGCATGTGAAGATATTGTTGGGGATGGTCAAGTTGGTGGGATTGTGTTGACCGACGTTGAGTATATGTCTTCTAGATTAGATGATCTTGTAGTGGCTTCCCTTGTTGTGCCACAGAGGGTGGGCCAGAATGGGTGTTTAATTAGGATACTCTGCTAAGACAATGCTTCCCAAACAAGAGTGTCGTTCAAAAGCCATAACCTGGCATGCCATGAATATAAGTCGCATGTACATGGTGTATAGGTCGAACTAGGGCACGTACATTGTGAAGTGTATGGAACATGGATGTCTTGGCAAGGTTTGTGTGTAGAAATTCAAAGGCACGGCCATGAACTTAGGGTCACGGTAGTGAAGAATCATAGTTGTAAGCTTAATGAGCTGCTACACAAGCACAGGAATGTCACTTCGTCCTATGGCTAGCCTTATTAGTCATTTGGTCATTGCGGACATGACAGTTCTGTCTAAGCTGTTGTTGGCAGATGTGGTGAACATAGTGAGCTACCTAGTCAGTTACAAGAAAGTGTGGTGGGGCAAGAGGAAGGTAATAGAGAAAATGTATGGCATATACAAGGAGGCAATGTATGGCATGTACAAGGAGGCCTATGACTTTGACCCAAGAATGCTTACTCAGATTGCTGAAGCCAACCCTGAAACATACGTAAACCAAATGGACAGACCTCACACCACGAAAGGATCGAATTGCTTCATCGTGGACCATGTATTTTGGGCATTTCACTAGTCTATTGAGGATTCAAGTATTGTCATCCAGTGTTGATGATGGATGGCACGTTCTTGTATGGGAAGTATAAGGCAACCATACTAATAGCGGTTACTGCCGGCGTGAATGACTAGTAACTTCCTGTGGCCTTCATGATTGTGGGGAAGAAGAACAAATAAAACAGGCTGTGGTTTCTAACTAACATGAAGCAAGTAGTTATTCAAGACTAGCCAAATATCTGCCTCATCACCAACCACAGTGCTGGGTTGCTATCGGCATTGAGCACGATGCAAAATGAGACACTAAAAGACCATGCGAGAACAATTTGTGATGAATAATTGGCATATTTGTTGAGTTGAATTTTAGTTTTGCAAAAAGAACATCAAATTTTTGTGCTCCTGGCAGTGAGGTGGTCTGACCGATCTCTGGTGGTCGACTATTGTCGGGCGATCGACCGCTCTGTGGCTCGTCCGATCGGTAGGGTTGAATTGGGTGAAAATGAGGTAGCCAGTCTGACCAGCATGGGGTGTGCGATCAGACCGACCTAGGATGCTTTTGTGCAATTTGGAATCCCTGGACCAAACACTTGTGAGACATTGTTTAGGGATGAGCTTACACTAGGTTTTACTAGAAATAGAGCTGTGAGGCAAAACTAGATAGAGATATACCAAAAAGTCCAAAGAGAGGTGTTTTGAGGACTTAGCCAAACGCTAGGGAGATCTGACCAGCACGATGGTGGCCATCAGACCGCAGTAAATGGAATTTCTGGATTTTGGGTGAATTTGGGTGACTTGATCTTAGGATGATCTAGGTTCTATGGTCGTGGTTGTATTGCATTGCATGATGCATTGGTTCGACTAACGTAAGTCAAGTGCATAGAACTTGAGCTCGATATGGTTACTTGGTTTTTGGATGTACAGGTGACTCGAAGGACATAGCGGTCAATGGCAATGGACTAGGACTAGGCGGGGGACCTGAGGTCCAGAGTAGTCATGTAAGTCCGGGTGAGGCTATATGGCTCAAGCAGAGCACTAAGAAGATAAGAATTCTAGCAAGGCGAGTTGGTGCATATGGTGTGCCAAGTGACGAGCCAATTGATCATCCATATGGTTGCAAGCTAATTGGATGTAAGTGGGTGTTCAAGAAAAAGATTATGCCTGATGGTACTATTAAAAAGTAAAGCCACGATTTGTGGCCAAGAGTTATACTCAAAAGGAAGGTGAAGATTTCTTTGATACTTATTCACCCATTGCTATCCTTGGCTGCTTTACATGGTCCTATTGTCCATCAAATGGATGTTAATACAACTTTCCTTAATGGAGAGCTACATAAGGAAATCCTCATGGAACAGCCTGATGGTTTTGTGGTAACTAATCAAGAGGGCAAGGTTTGCAAGTTACTGAAATCTTTGTATGGTCTTAAGCAAGCACCTAAGAAATGGTCTGAGAAGTTCGATACAACTTTTACATCTACGAGCTTTGCAGTAAACAAAGCCGATAAATGTGTGTACTACTACTATGGTGGGGTGAAGGAGTTATATTGTGCCTATATGTTGATGACATACTTATCTTTAGAACAAATCTTAACGTGGTTAACGAGGTAAAGTTCGTTTTGTCCCAAAGTTTTGACATGAAAGATCTGCGAGAAGTTTATGTAATTCTAAACATCAAGCTGATCAAGGGTGAGGATGAGATTACACTTTTGTAATCCCATTATTTGGAAAAGGTCTTGAGCCATTTTGGCTATATGGATAGTAAGTCTTCTCCAACATCTTATTATCCTAGTCTAATACTTCGAAAGAATCAAAGACTAGGAAAGGATCAACTGAGATATTCTTAGATTATTGGTTCAATCATGTACTTAGCTAGTGCTAGCCGGCCTAACACCTCATTTGCTATAAGCAAATTAAGCTGGTTTACCTCTAATATGGGAGATGATCATTGGTGTGCACTCGAGAGGGTTATGTGCTACTTGAGAGGTACGATGAGTTATGGAATTCATTATACTATATACCCTGGCGTAATCGAAGGGTATAGTGATTCCAATTGGATATCTGATGCTGATGAGATTAGGCTACGAGTGGATATATTTTCACTCTAGGCGGTGCTACTATCTCATGGAGGTCAACCTGGAAGCAGAACTCACAGCATTGGACACAGCTACAATTGAAGCAGAATGGTTGTGTGGACTTATCGATGGTTGAAAAATCGATTCCGGTTATTCTGATGTACTGTGATAATCAAACGGTTCTCATTAAAGTGAACAGTGCAAAGAATAACATGAAGTCCTCTAGGCATGTGAAAAGATGATTGAAATCTGTCAGGAAATTGAGAAACTCTGGAGTAATAGATGTGGACTATATCCCTACAGCTAATAATTTGGCAGATCCCTTTACGAAGGGTTTATCACGAATTGTGATAAATCATGCATCAAAGGAGATTGGAATGAGACCTATGTGATTTACACTACAGTGGCAACCTAATCTATGTAATCAGAGATCCCGTGAAGTAGAACCCGGGAAAAACAAACTGTTTAGTTAACTGAAGGAGAGTATATTCTATAATCCACTCCACTAGAAGATGCCATGCTCTCAAATCCATATGGTAGGATGACTTTGTCTTAACGTGTTTTGTTGCTCTAAATACCAAAGATGTTGTCCTACAGAGTATTATTGAAAGCACACACCTATGTAAGCATGACTGATAGTCACAATTTGTGAGAAGTAGGTACTCTCTAAGAAGCTCATGAAGAGACATCGGAGTATGACTTATACGCTCCACCTGAGGGGTAGCCTATTGGTAGCCTAGTATCAGTCCAAGCTTTAAGCGAAACTCATTACGCAAAACTAGCAATTCAAGGTCTAGTCCATTGTGTAGTTGTGAATGAATGTAGCTTGAAGCTCTAGGCAGATGTTAAACCCTAACAGATCTCCACTAAAAATTTAATATATTAACAGTGCTATGGAACAACAGGCAAACGTTATGAGCCTCTGGGATCTAGCGGGGGATTGTTGGAATAATGGGCCTTGACCCATTCTTTTATCAATAATTCCAAGAAAAATCCCAAATGCCTACTCATATATGGTGGCATGTGGGATATTTTAGTACCATATTGCTAGCCAAAGTGGGGAGACACCACCTTATAAGGTGGAGCATGTCTAGCCTTGGTGAAGCAAGAGAAAGAAAGACTACACAAGCACGCTCGCTTGCCTCGCTACGCCACGCCAGGTTATGCAGTCGCGCGACGTGCGTGTGAATGGTGCGGCTATTTTGGGTTCGACTGTGGGTCTAGACGTAGCTTTTTTTTTGTAGTTTTGTTTTTGCCACACACTTGTATCAGGATGGAAGGAAACATTTAAAACGCTCTAATCATGTGGCATTAATTACAATTAATGCACCTTTCATTTTTGAAAAATGCGACTGAAGGTTTCCTTCCTTCTGAAGTCTATAAGAGGCTCTTCATATTCTCTCGGAAGAATTGCAAGTGTGAGCTAAGTTCCTTTGCCTTTGCGTTGTTACCGTCTACTCCGTCCCTTCGTTGGCGTGCATCGGTCGTAAGAAGAGCAGGCCTCTGAAGCCATCGTCCTTGCGACCCTATACGGGAGAGGGCGAATCAAGTTTTTAGGAAGCAACTCGCACGACTGCTCACCATTCTCTACAGCGACTACTTCTTCATCTTCTCGGCAATGGTCCCTTCTTCTTCGCAACGTCCTTTGGTTCGCTTCGGTAACATCTAGTAGCCCATAGTTTTCTTTAATTGTCATTATAAATATATATGTTTCTGTGTTCGTAATACTAATTATATTACTAGTTCATGCTTATGATAGACATATGTGTACGATCTGACTTATGTTTTTACTCATGTTTAGTATTTATGTTGTTCTTGTAGTTAGGGGTGCAAACGGAGCGGATAATTTCCATCCGTCCGATCGACTGAAGGCATTCGGAACGGATACGGAAGGGATAGATGGATATCCGGCACTATCCGTCTCCAACTCCAAGGAAAAAATATAGAATAGGATACAGGATAAGTGATATCCGTTCGTATATATCCGTATGTCAAATGATACGAGGAAGTCTGTTGTGACTTCACCTAGGAATAAAATAACATATAGGCAGATTATCACATCTAAACAAGCGGGAGTACTAAGTGTTCTTCCTTTAACATCTTAGTAATTAATCTCTCTATGTTCGCTCTAATTGTACATACTGTCCAATGTCATATGCAAAGAAGCAGATAATTCTCGTCCGACCGACCACCCGAAAGATTATGGAACGGATACGGAATGGAGAAATAGATATCCGACATTATCTGTGTCCGACTCCGACTCTGAGGAAAAAATATGGAATATGATACATGATAAATGATATCCGTCCGTATCCGTTCCGATTGCACCTCTACTTGTAGTCGTGATTTATTTGTAGAATTATTTAATCACTAAAGTACTAAATATTGTAACAGTCAATATGTTTGAAGGCAAGTATGGTCAAATAGCCTCGTAATGTTCTAGGGGCAAATTAGAGTATGGTCCCGATGCATTCAACGTTTGCCTTAGAACAGTACTGTGACGCTAATGTTTTGTCTTGAAATATATTTTTAAGTCAAACAATTATCGTTAGTCTCAGAAAGGCTGCCTTAATATATTTTTTTGTAGCGGGATTTGCTACACTTATTGACGCTCTTAAGATAATCAAGTGTATATACATTGGTTCAAGTGAAACCAAATTGCCAATATTGTTCGAGCATATATTGCCTGTGCTGCAATTATGGCATAAGTTACAGATGATGTGATTATGCATGCGTAGCATTTTGTCGGTGCTGCTTTAGGTACCACACACGCAAATAAGGGCCTGTTTGGCTGGACACAAGTTAGACGGTTTTTGATTTTTGTTATAGTACCTAACTTTTAAACGGAGTATTTTTTCAAGACGGGGTTTACAAATTAAACGTAGTACACGTTAAAACCCTAATATCTGTATCAGCTAAAATCGTAAGTAAGTATCGGTCTCTCCGTAATCTGCACAAGTAAATGTACCAAAATTCAAAATTTCATCAAAACTATAAACCAGCAAAAAAAAAAACACCACATAAGCGGGCTGACGGGGCATCTGAATGCAGAATGACGAAAGCCACAACAAACAAAAAAAAGGATAGATAGGCCGTCGTTTAAATCAAAGATACGTCCTTTCTTAGTTTATGACTTCTTTCCAAATAAGCAGGCTGACGCGGCATCTGAATGCAGAATGACGAAAGCCACAACAAACAAAAAAAAGGATAGATAGGCCCTCCTTTAAATCAAAGATACAATGGTCACGCCTATATCCTTTCTTAGTTTAGGACTTCTTTTCAACAAATAAATGAGATATTTTTTTGTAATTTTTTAAAACTTCTCATTAAAACAGTCTTTTTAAAAATATTTATTAAAATATTTAATTTATATAAATATTTATATTAAAACTAAAAGCTATTAGCTGTATAGCACTGCATGTGTGAGAAGCTAGAAGCGATTCGACAGATAGCCAACTTTGCTTCTCTTTTCCCTTTGTCCTTTTGCCTCCAGAGCTTGTCCGAATACCACGCACCTGCAGGTCTGCACCGAGAGACACCAAAAAGATTCAGAGAAAGAGGCCAACGCCGTCCATCAGCGGCATGAGTCATCGTTTCGTTTCTTCCGTGCATGCTGAGAAAAGTATGCATGTACTCCGACTGAATCACTGAACACGATGGATTGACCGAGACCGGAGATCAATCATGGGGACGCAACTGTAGATTTTTAATAGAAAACGAACTCACTGTGAATTCGAAACGTGGCTGTGATTAGAGGTGGAAAAAGTTTGTTAGTAGGACTTGTTAGCTCGGTTTAAATTTACCTAAATTATATCTATTAATTAGTTAAGCATTAAAATAAATTGATTTTAAATAAATTTGAATTTTATTTTAGCTCAGCTCATTAATTCGCTTCTAAAAATACTTTCTAACTATATATAAAATAATATTAAATTAAATTATAGCGATTTCAAAAAATAAAACCAATAAAACAGAACTTAGACTTGATATCACCACTAGTTGTGATGCACCCGACAACCGGGGGCGGCTGGTAAACCATGAAGTGTAGGGCGATGTATTTTAGGTTGTTTGTTTCACTTAAACTTCTGGTTTCTAATTTATTTTATATTATTTATAAATTTATCTTTTTCTATACTTTTTGCTTTTTTATCTTTTTAGCTGGTTCTTTTTTCTTATATTTGTTTGTATTATACGTGATAGGCTAACATGTTTTTCTATTTTAATTTTTTTAAATTTAATTATGTTAAATAAGCATCCGTCATCTATAGTATTATTTTAGTTAGTTACAATATTTTTTAGCCATAAATCATCTAAAAAAACTCGTTTGAACAGGGTCATGGTCATGATCCGGTGAGTTGGTGACACCACACGGAGTCTAGGAAGCCAAATGCAGGTTCGATACTAGCTTGTGAGCAACGTGGCGCTGAATCTCTGCAAGTATTCCCTGGCATATCAAGTACGTACGATTTTTGCTGTTTGAAGCATGCAGACGTGGTGCTGGAACTGGGAGCACACGCGTGTGGGAGTTCACGAGGGCATCTTCGATGGTGAGATAGTCTTGCAAGGAAACAAATTCTCTTGGGAGGCCTTAAAGCTACACCTTTTTGGGCTCTGCTCAGATTTTGACATCTAGCAATACACATATCTCAAAGCAATTTTAGTTTCTTTATCCGTTCATATTAACTTTTACTTAATAACTTTTGACTTCAGTTGATGAATAGTGGTGTCTGATAAATAATACTACATTATACAAGAAAGACGGTGTAACGAAAATCACTACAATATTCGTACCACCATATGACTTATGAAATTATGATATAATAAAATATAAAATATGTTACAATATGTGAAAGCGAAAAATAGTAACTTATAAATAGTAGTGGCTGATAAAAATATCTTATAAAAACTAGGGTGTTTGTATTGACTTCTGCTTCTAAAAGCAGAAACAGAAGTCAATATAAACAGGTCCTAAAAGTGAATTCCCCTTCCTTCTCCCGCCGGTTCCTCTATCGTCCCCTCCTCACCTTACTGCCATGACTGCCCATCAAAAAGTAATCCATGATCACCACCCCATTGTTGCGCTTGTCCCAGACGTGGGCGCTCCGCCTCCTCGCGTCCCATGGTAGCGATGCACCTGACGAACTCATGCCACTCCCCACCGTAGGGCAATACCACATCTCTTGTCGGCAACCCGCCTCCTACGCCTACCACATCTCCTTCAGCGTAGTTGGCATGGACTACACCGTATCCATCGTCGTCGACACAACTTCCACCTACTCCTGCCACCTCACCCTCGGCCGCGGTGTTAGTGGGAGCAGAGGAGCTCGAGGTGGCTAGCCGCGTCAGACGAGAGGAGGAGGCAGTGTGGAGGACGTCGAGATCGAGGAAGAAGGTGGCGAGGTGGAGACCCCTAGCAGTGCCCACGCGCGGTCGGCAGAGGTGGCGGAGGGCTCGCATTGAAACTACGGTGACGGTACAACAATAGTGCGGCCGAAAAGATGAATTATGGTAGGAGAAAGATTGCTTTATGATTTATACTTCTACCACATGGTAAAATCTTAGATAGAGCCCTAAGGCAAAGGGGTCAAGGCCTCTCCTACAGAATTTTCTTCCGTCTTGGAATGGAAGTCCATGGGATCTTGCAAACCTGCTCTGATCTATTTGGAGCCACGAAAGATTGACCTGAACTAAACGACTGGTTAAATTGGACAGTGGATGTTACGTTACGTTTACGTGATCGAACACATCCTTTCTTTCTTTTCTTAGAAGGTCGAACACATCCTTTGTGGCGCACGTAGAAGGATGCTCTTTCGTACGGACGACGCCTGAATTGTCTAGGCTGTGGGCTTGAGTTTTTCCAGTACAAAAAACTACATACTGCGCTTGGTCCATAAGGACCTCGAACTGGGTTGGCCCATTGGGTAGTTAGTTATCCACGTAAGCTTTAAGAAGCCTACGCACCAGCCCACAGGCGTTTTCCGTAGAGCAGGAGCACAAATCGCAGCTCACTACGCTGGCTACAATCAGCCCACCATGAGGTCCGACGAACGAGCCATCGGCAGCGCTACTATGGCAAGGCGATCGGTGCCTTGCACCATTACGATTTACGAGACCGCGAACGCGTACGCTCGACGCGGGTCGTTGAACTGCTTTGGCGTCTGCCCGCGCGGCCGCTTCACTCGATCGCAGCACCAAACTCACGTCGTGCCGGTACGCTCCGCGCGGCGGCCGCGGCAGGAGTGGGAGGAAAACCCACCAAGAAGAGCCCCCTCGGTAGGGGACAAACCCCGCAAAAGCGCGGCCACTCACGAGACCACTGAGAAGCGTTGCAGCGGCGGAGTCGGCGGGAAAAACGCCCGCGCGCGCCCATCCGGCGCCTCTCCACGGCCGCCACGCCGCTCTCGGACCTCACCGATACGCTCCTCGCCATCCGCCTCGCGAACCACCTTCTCACCATGTCGCACCTCCCGCCCACACTCCTGCCCATCGCGCTGCTCCCCGTCCGCCTCTACATCCTCCACCACCCGGCGCTCCCGCCGGCCTCCAACACAGGGGCGGAGATAGGCCTCAGGCCGATTAGGTCCAGAGAAAATAGCAGTGTAAATTTTTAATAAATATATTCAAAAAAAGGTATTGCTCAGTACATAGGTTCGAGGCTTTTCGACTAGCCCAAAACTATTCCCGACTAACCCGACACCATATCCAACCGGCAACTAGCCCAGCAGAGCGAAGCGGCCTGCGGCCCAATGAGCGAAGCGGTAGCGGCCGACCAACCCTAAGCCGTGACTCGCCGCCCGCCCCCACCGCATCCTCTCCCCTGCCCCGTGTGCCGCGCCGCCCCGCCTCCTCTCTGCCGCCCCACCTCCTCTCCGTCGCGGCACCATCCCCTGCCCGCCGGATCTCCGCCATGCATCGCCCGCCCCGCCTCCTCTCTCGCCGAGTCCGTCGGCCGCCGCGACGCCGCCTCGCCTCCTCGCCGGATCTCCGTCGCGACACCACCCCACGCCTCCTCTTCGCCGTGACGCAGCCCCGCCCGCCCATGGCGCGCGGCACTCCCGCCTCCTCTCGCCGAGTCCGCTAGCCGCGACGTTACCCTCGCCTCCTCGTGGATCTCCCCCCGCCTCCTCTTCGCCGTGATGCCGCCCCGCTCGACGCATTCCATCGCCACCGTCCGTCTGTCTTGCTAGTGGTATGTTACATTCTTGTTTTGGCTATATTTTATCTATTTTGTCGTATCGTTCAGCATGGAATTCAAATTTTATTTCGATTATGTATTTGTGCTGTACTTTTGTTATACCTCAGTATTGATAGTATTTGATATTAGTTATAGACTTATATCTTCCTTAGTTTTGGGCCCGAGGCTCTGGGAAATCATGGCTTAGCCACTGCTCCAAGAGATGCGGGGGAGCGGTGGGATGAGGACAAATGTCGTGGTGTACAATACGCTTCTGGATGGGCTATTCAAAGCAGAGAAGCTTGATGAGGCTTGTTGTTTTTTTGAGACAATAGTGGCATATGGGATCTAATGCTCGGCGAACACACACAACACCGTGATCGATGGGCTGTTCAAGAACGGGAGGGTGGAAGCAATGTGTCGTCCGTTTTATGAGCTAAGGAGAAAAGGTCAACTGTTGGATGGGATTGCATATAGCATTATGGTGAGAGAGTTATGGTAGGAGGGGAAGGGGGACCAAGTTGTGGAAGCAATAGAGTTGGTAAAGGAGATAGATGAGCGTGGCTTAGTTGTTGACTTGGTCACCATAACGACATTGTTGATAGGTTTTAACAAGAGTAGATGGTGGGATTTGGAAGAGCATATAGTGAAGTTCATAACAAGATTAGAGATAGCTCTGCGTTGTCAGATGCCATCGATGGAAGTCAAACATGATGGCTACCTTGAGAGGACCACATGATAGAGGGAAAAATGAAGCATCAATTTTTCCCTTTGATGGTAATATGGATGACACGCTATTATGTTGCATGTCTATTATATGACATTGTGAGATTGTGATATCTTATGAGTAAAACTGGTCAACTCGGTAGACTATAACATATAGAATTTCGGATACGTCGTGCGTCCGATCAATGGAGTGGTGTTTACCGGGTGAATCTAATAACATAGCATAAGTAAGATTGGAATTATTTAAGATGACAAGTAAGATTGTTAAACCCATTTTCTCTTAAAAAAATGATGTTTGGTATTTCGAATTTAAAGATATCTACCAACAAATATGCATTCTTACTTGTAATAATAAAACATTTGTTCCTTATTCTATTGACATCTTGTCAAGTAGTTAAGTAGATATTCTTGTGTTGCTTGCCGAGTATGGTTGTACTCGTACTTGCTTAATTATGAAGGAGCTTGGAAGGAAACCAAGAAACCTTTTAAGGGAAACTTCGATGACTTCCTAAAAGGTGACAATTACTGATTTTAGGTCTCGGCTCTGCTCAGGCGTGTCTGTGGTTTCTTTGGTATAAAAAGAAAGGAAAAAATCATCTAATATACAATATACGACTACGCTCACGTGTGTATGTGGTTTCCTTTATAGATATTTTTTTTGTTGCTGCATCTATGTCATCTGGAGAAATTATGAGGTCATGTACAGACAACTTAGAGACAACACATTGTATGGTTTATCTTTTTCCTATAAATAGTCATGTGTCCGTGTGTTGCAACGGAATTTATTGGATGTATAAATAATCATGTTGTAGAAGAGGGTTGCTTTGATCGGTTGATAAGTGGAGAGTAGTGAAAAGTCAAAGGAGTAGGGCGGTTGGAGGAGAACAAACGTACTACCACCAACTCGTTCTTTTATAGTAGTAATGATAATGATAGTAGTGATGATTGGTGACGGTCGTTGTCTGTCATGAAATGACCATCACATTGGGCCTTAATTGAGCTGCAATGGAAATCCAAATGTATATGTTAGACTATGATACACTAATACGTGGTATTGGTATGGTGATACGGCGTCTCAGATCAAATTACTATTTTGGGAATAAAATTAGAGAAACATTTTGTTGTCAAAAGGCCTAAAAAAAGAAGAAGAATAATGTATAAAACTTTTTTCTAGTGTAAACTGAGGTGTCTATCTTGGTTTGCCAATTGATATGAAAGAGTTAACCATATAAAATTGGCAGATATTGGATAAAATGAAGTATAAAGTGGTAGGATGGGTTCTTGCAAGGGGAAAGAACAATATCTTAAAGTATTAGATGTGATCGATGCTTATCTCATCTGTGTTATTGATGCCTATCTCATTTGTGTTTTCTTTCTATTAACTTTTCTCATATAAAGGTCTGAATTGTGTAAAAAAAAAGAGGGGACAAAATTTTAGCTTGGTTTCCTGGCAATGTAATAAGTTTAGTGCTCCTAGTATTTGCAGGAATGATGCAACTGGTTGAGTTCAAATATGGTTTTGACTTTGGCCAGTTTTAAGGCAGACGCCAAAGGTTCATTACAATCTGGCAGATAGCATAAATTGAAAGGTCATCTGGCTGAGGAGGTAATCAAATTGGTCTACAGAAACATCAACATAACTAATTCACGCTTCGAGTTCCCTCTGTCTGCTCCTAAGCATGCTAATTTTCATAAAAAGTTAAAATGGTATCTCAACACCTCTAGACATCGCATAGATTTGTATTAACGTATGGTTGTTCCGTAGCCAATTTTATCAATATGATTAAATGAGCAAAGCTTGCTTGGTGAATGAAATAGGAGATGACATACGAATCAAATTGCCCCACCGCATCATCTTATGTAACATTTAATGATCATCAATCTAAGACACACAATGCAATGATAGATGAAAGAATACAGCGAATGAAGAAAAAGGGAAAGAATGCAAGATCATCTGACGGCGCATTACCTCAAAACACCTGCTGCACATCCAGAACCGGAGCTCCACTCCTAGTAGCGAGATCCCATAGGCAAATCTTCGTATCACATGAGCCGCTCAACAGCCACCCTTCTTTCATGGGGCTCCACGCCAGCCCATAGCCCACCCGTCATGCCCCCTGAGCACGACATCGGCACCACTCTTCTCGTCATTGTTGCAGAGGTGGTACACGTGCACCTCATCCACACAAGTCTTGGTGGCCATCGTATACAGCCACTACGACATGCATATGGTGCGGTTGACCTCGCCCTGGTGCGGCAGCGAGCGGTAGATGGAAACGGATGGGGTTAGGATAGCACTGCCCGCCGTGGCGGCAGCTGCGGTGAGACAGGATTGGAGCAAGAGGACGACATCCGCAAGCATGAGGTGGTTGGGGGACTTGTCTAAGGTGTGGGTACCGAGGACGAGCCGGTGGGATCGTGTGGAGGATTCTGGGGGAGGACTAGAGCTAGAGCAGCGACGATAGTGTCGCCTAGGGGAAGGAATGGGGGACGTGGTGGGAAGCAAAGCGGAGGGGACACTTAGTTTTTGCCAAAGGGGTTGCTGGCTAGGGCTACCTGTCAATGCCAAATTTATGTGAGATGGTGGTTGGATGGCAGATGAATCACAGGTGGATGAACCACCACCAACAACTCCTTTTAAGTAGTAGAGATGATACAAAGAGTACTACAGACAACAAATGTCTATATTGTTGTACATGCGTAATTGATAATTTAGAGTGATATGTCACTACTATGAAAGTGCACTAATTGTATTGTATAATGAACTTACGAGTTTATATGTGCCAACTACCGAAGCTTGGCCCGCATTGAATTTGAACTCAAGTCGATCTTGAGCAATCAACATGACATAGCAATGTATAATGTAATTCCCCTAAAAACATTGTACATCATAATTAGGGCACTTTGGGTGCGACATGAAATCAAATAAAAATGCGAGAAAATCTTGAGCACAACTGCACAATGTGACTCAAGCTTCTCTTGCATCCCTAGTCTAGTAATCCAACGGCATGTACGAGTGAAGGAGACGGTGGGAAGGGCGAGCTAGCGCAACGGCTAGGCGGCGGCACTCGCGCAAGGGAGAAGAGAGGGAGAGGGAGGAGGAAGAAGGGGAAAAGGGCCTATCTGGCAGTGAGGTAGAGGAGGGAGGAGAGAGAGGAGAGTGGGGCCAGGAGGCCGGGTGGCCGAGGGGAGCAAATCCAGTTGTCGCGCATAGGGGAAGGCGTGACGTAGGAAGATGGTGCCGAGTGGCTGTAGGGAAGGATAGGAGTTGACCACGTGGCAGCCCAGGAGAGGAAAGAGATTTTAAAAAATCATTTTTGAATTTTAGAACTCCAAAAATATATAAAGGCCTAGAAAATAGCATAAAATTCCAAATAAATCCCAAAAAATTCTAGAATTTACAAGGAACTGAATAAAAAAATAAAATTAACTTAAATTAAAGGAAGGAAGAAAGTTCATAAAAAAATCTAATTAAATTAAATTAAAATTTTGGGATGTCACAAACCTACACCCCTTAAGAAAATCTTGGCCTCGAGATTTGGATAGGCTAGCAAAAGAGGTGGGGATGGTTAGTCTTCAGGTCGTCCTCCTATTCCAGGTGGTTTCATCCACTGAATGGTTATTCCATTGCACCTCGTAGAAATGGATGATCTTTCTCCTGGTCTAACATTTTGCTATCTCAAAGATCTTGATTGGCTACTCCCTGTAGGTGAGATCCTCTTGAAGATCAAGGGTCTCGAGTGTTGCCTGCTCTGTAGGTACACGAAGATACTTCTTTAATTGGGATACATAGAAGACGTCGTGTACTCTGGCCATAGTTGGTGGCAAATCCAAATGGTATGTGACTTCTCCTCTATGGCTCAAGATCTTGAATGGTCCCACGAACCTCAGTGCAAGCTTTCCCTTGGTTTGAAACCTCTTAACTCCTCTAAATGGGGATACCCTGGGGCAAATAAAGTTACCCACTTCGAAGGTCAACTCTCGGTGACGATTGTCAGGATAGCTCTTCTGTCGGGACCGGGCTATCTTTAATCTATCCTTGATGTTCCTAACTTTATCTTCAGAGTTTTGGAGCAGATTAGATCTGGGGTCTTGAGACTCTTCTGGTCGATCCCACAATAGCGGTGTTCTACACTTCCTTCTGTACAGGACCTCAAAAGGGGCCATTTGGAGACTAGCTTGGTTTTATTGTTGTAGAAGAACTTAGTATCGGATAGGGCACGATCCAACTATCTTCAAAATCTAACGCACAAGCTCTCAACATGTCCTATAACACTTGGTTGACTCACTCAATCTGACCATCGATCTGAGGGTAGTAAGTGGTGCTGAAGTTGAGCTTACTCCATAACTCTTCATGAAGCTTCTACCATAACTAGGAGGTAAACTAACTTCCTCGATCTGACACGATTTTCTTGGGGACTCTATGTAGGCATACAATTCTGGACATGTATAGCTCTGCTAATTTGCCTCCAGAATAGTTAGTCTTGATTGGTATGAAGTGAGTTACCTTAGTCAGATGACCTATCACTACCCATAAAGAATCATAACCAGACTGTATTCTGGGAAGTCTGGTTATAAAGTCCATGCCAATTTCTTCCCACTTCCAATCAAGAATTGGTAAAGGCTTCAAAAGTCTAGCGGATCTCTAATGTTCTACCTTGACCTTTTGACAAGTGTCGCAGGCATCAATATACTCGGCGATTTCTCTCTTCATACTAACCCACCGATATCTTTCTCTAAGGTCCTGGTACGACTTGGGTGGATAGAGTGTGGGGTGTCATGGGCTTCTCGCAGGATTATATCCTTGATCTCTTTGTTATTGGGTACATATATATGATTTTTGAACCAAATAGTTACATACTCATCCTCACTAAAACCGGTGGCTTTTCCTCTTCTCATGTTCTTCTTTATCTCTTGGATGTCCTCATCCACCTCCTAAGCTTCTTGGATCTGATCAAGCAAAGTGGACTGAATCTCCAAAGTTAAAAGGGTACTCTAGTCCATTGGATTCAGGCTAGGACAGGCAACTCCTTTCTAAAGTTATGTCTGAACCTCTTCTGCCAAAGTGAAATTTGCATAGGTTTTTTTACTCAATGCACCTGCTACAACATTGACCTTGCCTAGATGGTAATGGATCCCAAGGTTATAATCCCTGATCAGCTCTAACCATCTTCACTGCCTTAGATTAAGCTCTGCTTGATTAAAGATATACTTCAAGCTCTTAGATCCGTGTAAACTTTACAACGATTACCTATAAGATAGTGCCACTAGATTTTCAGGGCATGAACCATTATGGCTAACTCCAAGTCATGAGTGGGGTAGTTGCACTCACGCGGTCTCAATTGGCGTGATGCATAGACTACCACCTTGCTATATTGCATCAGAACACAATCAAGTCCTTGCCGTGAGGCATCACAGAATACCTCAAAATCCTTGCAGATATCTGGCAAAACAAGCACTAGGGCTGACACTAGCTTCTTGTTAAGAGTTTAGAAACTCTACTCATAAGTTTTTGTCCATTCAAACTTCTTCTCCTTCTTTAGGAGTTGGGTCATGGGCTTGGCTACCTCGGAGAATTCTTCTATGAAGCGTCGGTAATAACCGGCAAGTCCAAGAAAACTCCTGATTTCAGTCACTAATATAAGTTACTTCCAGTCCACTACAATTCCTTTGGCCACAAAATTCTCAAAAATTCTAGAATTTGTAAGGAACTCAATAAAAATAAAATCAACTTAATTTGACCACAAATAAATACAAGTTTCCATAGATCTTTTTTAGGCTAAAATAAATGGTAGAAAAAAGTCCAGAAAAAATCCAATAAAATTAAATTAAAATTTTGGGATGTCACAAATCTACCCCTAAGAAAATCTCGACCTCGAGATTTGGACGGGCTAGAAAAAGAGGTGGGGATGGTTGGTTTTCATGTTGTCCTCCCGTTCTCAGGTGGCTTCATCCACTGAATAGTAGCTCCATTGCACCTTACAGAGACAAATGGTCTTCCTCTTGGTCTGACGTTCTGCTATCTCAATGATCTTAATTGGTTGTTCCTTGTAGATGAGGTCCTCTTGAAGATCAAGGGTCTCGAGTGTTGCCTGCTCTATAGGTACTCGAAGACACTTCTTTAATTGGGATATATGAAAGACGTCGTGTACTCTGGCTATGGTTGGTGTCAACTCCAACTGTTACACAACTTCTCCTCTGCGTCTTAAGATGTTGAATGGTCCTACGAATCTCGGTGTAGGCTTCCCCTTGGTTTGACTCCTCCCTAGCTCGGCACCTCTCCTAGCCCTTGCCGCAATCGGGTGGCGTGGTCCCGCCGCTTGCCACGCCAAGTCAGCCTGTGTCATGCTCGCCAGCGGTGCCCGGTTGTTGCAATGGCCGGGTGGCGCGGTATGGGTGACGCGTCGGTCGCTAGTTCTTCCACGTTCAGCAAGGGGGTTAAATTTGTAATTGCGTGCCACATAGTGCTAATTTCGAAATTAACGTGGCATTATAAAGCCAAATAAAAAAATTCTATGAAGAGGGCCAGAAATATAAGAGTTCATATTGGTTTTTGATTTTGATTTATAAATAGTAACATCTTGTAGAGAAATTTATAGAGAGAGACTCGTGTGCGATTTTAATCGATATAAATAAAATTATTACAGTGTATACTACAATTGACTAATAGATCATATTTTAAAAAGACACTATGTTTAAAAGATAGGTATTATAGAAAAAATATTTCCGGTAAAAAAAAACAGAGCTAAATTTAGACGCAAGAAGTCTAGATCTAAAAAAAAAGGAGTGGCACATGAAATGGATTCTCGTGTTAAACATTCTCCGGCGCGCGCACGCCGAAACTGACGACCCGACCTCGCGGTGGACCCCATCCACCCGGCCACATGATATCCTACCTCTGTGACTCAATGACGCATTCGGCGAAACCATCCCCCTTCTCCAACTACACCCAAAAGCCAACCCAAATACCATGGCGGCCGCCGCCACCGCTGCCTCGATGGTCTCCTTCGCCGCCGCGCGCGGATGCAGGCCGCCCTCCCGCGTGGCCGCGTCCACCGCCGCGACGACGGCGGCCTCGTCCCCGGAGGCGGCGCCGGCGCCGTTGATGCGGGTGGTGCCCGAGTCGCTGCAACACGCGAGCGGGTCCCTCGTGGGCGCGCGGAAGCGCGGGGTGGCGGCGGATGGGGAGGGGGCTGGCGACGCGGACGGGCCCGGCGCGATGGAGTACCTGACGAGCGTGCTCTCGTCCAAGGTGTACGACGTCGCCATCGAGTCGCCGCTGCAGCTCGCCACGAAGCTCTCAGAGCGCCTCGGGGTCAGCCTCTGGATCAAGCGCGAGGACCTGCAGCCCGTAATCATCAACCTCGCAGCCCTCTCGTTATTTATTCTGCCATTTTTGTGTTGGGATTAATTTGTGTAGGATTGGATATGGCGAGGCAGAGGAGAGTGAATGAGTTCTTAAAATCTTTCCCTAGTATTAACAACTCAATGCAGCAGAAAACTCACGCCTACGAGCTATCCAAGGCTAAGAACCAAAGATCACAGAGATCTCCTGAGACCGCCGGCCTGGGTGGTTGGACCGCTGGGCCGGTCCGACCAAGTGTCACTGCTCGGATCGGTCATGGCGTGTTTGACCGCTCGATGAATCACAAGCTGAAAATCAGCACGGCACAAAAAAAAAAGCTAACTCTTAAACCACTTATCTAAATGGGACGAAACTTGGTACAAATTCTTCCTAGAATGTCAGGAACTTTTTCTAATTATGGATCGTGAAAATCAACATCAAAGTTCTAACCTTTATCTAAAATAAGGAAGGTTGCACCAAACCGGGCAAAAAAGAAAAATCTTGATCCTCGTGAGTCCTTGATGATCTAGATGACTTTGGATGTGTTCTCATATATCATAGTACAACACGAATTCAAGCCAAAATGCCCTCAACATCAAAACCCTAAATCACTCCTCTTAAGCAAAACCGAGCAATCAAAAGAACTTTCCATAGAAAGTATCTAGATGGTGTGATCTGTTCTCCAAGAGATATCTTCAACTCTTACACGTCCTTGGCACATAGAGAGATCAAGAGGAGATGAAATCCAACCAAGAAAACCAAGCGAATCAAAAGTATAAGGAGAAATCTAGGGCACAACTCGCTTGGACAAAGTTTGGATGTTCATTTCACTTGGAAATAAATGTTTGATAGCCACTCCCTCATGGAGAACAGAGCTCTAACCTTAGAGCATACATAAAGTTTACAACACAAGGAAACTCTAACTTCACTCTCTCCAACCCTAAGGGACCTGCAATCTCTCAACACACAAGGGTTTATATAGTAAAGGGCACCTCACCTACGACCAAACCCTAACAAACAGCAACTCTTAGTGGATACAACAAATTACAAATGGAGAAACCCGATAACCCACACACAAATGAGCTTTACACTTACACACACTTGCATACTTTTCAAATCGTAATCTCCACATAGTTCCAATAGCATGATAAGATGCTCCATCATCCAAAACGTGACCTAAACCATCTTAAGCCAACGTCGTTGTTTCGCAAACCACTTTTCCACTCGGTATCGGACAATTTTTTCAATTGCCACACATTGGCCTTCACGGTGCTTCTCCTCGAAGCAGCTACCACACGAAGTTTGTGATGCCGTGACTCACCGCCAAGATCGTACGCCTGCTCTGAGGTCCGTCACCATTTAAAACACTCAAGTTCAATGACACACACATGCATGCACTTGTCTCACATGATCTTTGTCTTTCTCCTGTGCTTCTCCGTTTGAGATGATGCTCCACCCGGACTTATGTGACACGCCATGGCCTTAGGACACCTCCCCTAGCATCGATCTTACTGTTCACGACAATAATCACCAATGTCCTTCACATCAAAGAACAAGCAACCGTTTCGAGCGTATGTGATATGCACTTAACTCTCATCCAAGGTTATTAAGTCGTAAAGTCGAGTCGAGTCGTGATGCTACCGACTTGGAGATTAGTCGTGACTAATCCCGACTAGTCGTCGACTAATCTACTACTACTTGCTTGTTGCTTCTACTACTAACTGCCTTCTATCACCACTACTACTTGCTTGTTGCTTCTACTACTAACTGCCTTCTATCACCACTACTACTTGCTATCGCTACCTGTGCTCGAGTGGAAGAATACTCGGATCTTGCTCTAGAAGAATGCATCGAAACTGAGTCTAAAACAGAAAATAAAAATAGGATCAAGCTCTGAAACATAGCAGCAAAATAAAGGAAGAAGATGGGAGTAAGTGGAAGAACAAAGCGTCAAACGGATGAAGATCAGAGCAAGATCCAATTAGACGTTCGACTCGCGCTGGCTGACTAGTCGCGGCTAGTCGGCAAGTCGACCGACTAGCGCAACTAGTCGAGTCGATGGCACTAGTCGGTGCCTGTGTGCCGACTTGTCGACTAATCGACGATTAGTCGCGACTAGTCGCGCGACTTAATAACAAGGCGAGTCTCATCAACAAAACTGATGCAAACATGCACCACTTGACACCTATGTCAAGATTCTCACAATGCATGGACTTTCGTCGTGACTAACACCTGCGTAGGCACACACCATGACTAACTCCTTGTATGGACTCCCGCCATAACTAACACAACCGAAATCAACTCAACGTACCCAAAACAACATTGGCCGATTTGACCACCAACCAACGGTCTGTCAAACCGCCACAACCGACTTAAGAACTCCCGGTAGTAGGGGACCAGTCAGACCGTGGCATCCATGCCAGTCTGACCATGGCACCCATGCCAGTCTGGCCGCCTGTCTCCCTTCGGTCAGACCACCTCCCAGGCCGGTCACACCTCTCACCAATCAGACCGCCTTTGTAGGCTAGTCAAACCACCTCTGCATAGTGGTCAAACCGCTGTCTGGGAAAACCAGAGATCAAAAGATACAAAATCAAACTCAAACTTCAACAATGAAGCACAAGCACAGTCAAGGTCTCACAATTTGTATTCTTGGATGCGGCTTTAGGCGGGTTTATGCGTTTATTTGCTGATGGTTGCAGAGAGTTTGGAATTGTCAATTGTGTAGTCCAATGGAACTTTTGATAACAGTGGGTCTTTTGGAGGTTTTACTTCGGAGATGCCATGTTGTGTTGTTCCAGAGGGTCTCGAATTGGATGTTTGGGTTCTTAGGGATTCTCTCGATTCTGGGATAGGTACTGGGATATTCTCTTTCTTTTTCCACCTTAGCTTTGACGCGTTATTGTCAAACTTTCTCAAGGATAATGGAGTTTTCAGGATTATCTTATGCTTTTGATTTTTTTTGTGTGTGGATTTTGCTAAAAAGGTTTGATTTCGAAAGCCTTTTCTTGGAGCTTATGAACAGATTATTTGGATGTTTTGTTTGCAGGGCCTTAAAATGGTTTCAATTCTATTTGGACTTGTGTTCCGATGTCATGTGCTGACATTTTGAGACGAATGGACTTTGTTCGATAGGGTATTTGTTTTCATTAGGGGTTGCTTGGTGCTTTTGGTGATGGAATATATAATTTTTTGAGGAATGTGAAGTCCTTAAGTTTAGGCACTTCGGTTTCTTTGAAATCTCTTCTGTTGTGAGCTTAATATGTTAGCGAGTTTGTGAACAGCTGCATGATTTAGGGCCTGTGAAAGTTTGCGTCCAATCTGATGCATCTGGTCTTCTAGTGTTATTCTCATTGATCTAACGGTATAGACTACGGAGAGATTTAAGGACTTTTATCTCTCTATACATATGTTTGATATATAGTATAGTTCATAATTTCCTCTTGCTTAATTGTTTTTAGTGCCAAAGTGCTTAATTTTAAGTTGACTGAAAAGTACAACTCTGTACCACTTTTTTCATTTTTTTTGTTATGTGTTGTTGACAATTTATATGGGTAGACAAATTTTGTTTGCTTCATGCATAGGTATTCTCATTCAAGTTGAGAGGTGCATATAATATGATGGCAAAGCTCTCCCACGAGCAGTTGGCAAGGGGAGTCATCTGCTCCTCTGCCGGAAACCATGCCCAGGGAGTTGCTCTTTCTGCCCAAAGACTGGGCTGTGATGCTGTTATCGTCATGCCTGTGACAACACCAGAAATCAAGGTTATTGAACTTTCGATGCCATTACCTTACATCTGTCCTTTCATATGATATATTTTACTTCATTCTCACCAACTAGTAAACCTATTACCTTAATCCAGTGGCGATCAGTGGAGAGATTAGGTGCAACAGTTGTTCTCAAGGGAGACTCATATGACGAAGCTCAATCATATGCAAAACTACGGTGTGAGCAGGAAGGCCGCACATTCATACCTCCTTTTGACCATCCTGATGTTATCACTGGACAAGGAACTATTGGCATGGAAATTGTTCGCCAATTGCAAGGCCCATTGCATGCAATATTTGTACCTGTGGGAGGTGGTGGATTAATTGCTGGAATTGCTGCTTATGTAAAACGGGTCCGCCCAGAGGTTATATTTCAAATTTTGGACTTGTTTTAATAAAATATCTTACACATAAAGACAAGTTTCTTTGTAAATGCCATCAAGGAGAATGGTCCTAATTTTAAATGCGTTTTGGATGTTGAATTGTTTAGTATACAATCACCTAATAGTAAACCTTCTCCAGATTGAACCCCGATACATCCTTTTCATTACATTGGGATACTTCAGTCCAGGTGTCATTTTCTTGTATGTTTTACAACAATTCTGGTACAGGTAAAAATAATTGGAGTGGAGCCCTCAGATGCAAATGCCATGGCATTGTCCTTGTGTCATGGTCAGAGGGTCATGTTAGAGCATGTTGGAGGGTTTGCTGATGGTGTAGCTGTCAAAGTTGTAGGGGAGGAAACATTTCGTTTGTGCCAAGAACTTGTAGATGGCATTGTCCTGGTCAGTCGAGATGCTATTTGTGCTTCAATAAAGGTGAGAGTTGTCAATTTATTTTGTGTCTTGTCAATTTATTATGTGTCTGCTTTTCCTTAATATATGAAATGGGTGTGTGATTGAACGCTGACCTATTTTCGTCAGCTCAACTCACTTAAAGCTCAGGATACAATGCTCAAGAAAAAGAAAAAAAATAATATCTACTTTCTTGCATAAATATTCTGTGGTCCAATGGTCTGGCAATATAATCTACCAATTGAAAACTTTTCTAAAGTTACATGTTTAAAGCACTCTCTAGTGGACATATTGTGCTGCAGTGACCTAGTTATCTAGCTTTCAGTTCTTGTTATGGGTATTGGTGTTTATCTAATGCAATTTCCTTAAATTACTATGCATAGGTAACCTGTTGATATTGCTGAAAGGATGCTAGAAATTTATGCATCAACACTTTGTTCTATTTCTATCGTACTACTCTTATGTTCTGCACTATGTATGCTGCATTGCTGCATACGTTCTGTCCCTAATATATTATTTGTGCTGAAAATATTTTTCTTCATGGGTGCAGGATATGTTTGAGGAGAAAAGAAGTATCCTTGAACCTTCCGGTGCCCTTGCCTTGGCAGGGGCTGAAGCTTACTGCAAATACTATGGTTTGAAAGGGGAAACTGTGGTTGCAATAACTAGTGGAGCAAATATGAACTTTGATCGACTTAGACTAGTAACTGAGCTTGCTGATGTTGGTAGAAAACGAGAAGCAGTATTAGCTACATTTTTGCCGGAGGAGCAGGGAAGCTTCAAAAGGTTTGCCGAACTGGTAAGTCTCGTGATATTTCTACCAATACAGAGTAGTTTATATTCCATTTCTTTTCTTGTGACTTCTCATTCTGCAGGTTGGTCGGATGAATATTACTGAATTCAAATACAGATATGATTCCAACACAAAAGATGCCCTTGTTCTTTACAGGTACGTGAGCTATAATATAATCAGTATTTGTGCTTGTTTACTGGCATATACTTTGTTGAGTATTTTGGCTGGACCTTTTATTTATGGATATTCATATGTAGAAAAGAATGGCCATTTTTTTACATTCTCCAAGTTAATCTATATGTTGGTTGTTTTGTATTGCAGTGTTGGCATCTACACTGATGACGAGCTTAGAGAAATGGTGGAACGAATGGAATCTTCAGAACTAAAGACTGTGAACCTTACTGACAATGATTTGGCAAAGGACCACCTAAGATACTTTGTAAGTTTCATTTTTCTGCCACACTCATAGCCATTAGCACATTATTTTGGCAAATAGATCAATGATTAGTTTTAGTTGCTTGCTAGTGATATTATGGTAATGGCAAGGTTACATGATGAATAATCCTCGGATATGCATCTCAGGTGCCTAGCAGGCTAGGATTATTTCGCAAACTGTTCTCAAGTAAAATAAGGTTTGAGTAAATTTGAGCTGAATGGATATAATCAGCAGCTCTCTTGTTTTCCTTCTAAGCATCCTTGATCATAACATTGCAAACTTCATTAAAGTCGTTTATTAATATGTGCACCTATTAACTTTGCTGTGTAACTTATTTCCATTATTACCCTTTTTGTCTTTTCTATCGCTGTGCTCATTCTGGAAATCGAGGTATAGTGTGTATCATGAGTAATTGAGTAGTAGGAACAAGTAGACAAGGCCATACTCCTAGACAAATATTTATATGTTGTTCATATATACTCAAGGGCGCTTGTTGCAACTTGCAACAGTTCAGTTGAAGTGTTGCTGTAGTTATAAGAAAATGTTTCAGTACATGAAAGTTGCAGAACAAAAGTTATATTGCAATATTTGTAATACAACTACTGCAACAATCAGTCTGAACTTGTGCAGTGTTACAAGCGTCCAACAGGTCAGATGTCGGATCCTTAGTTTTTCCATGTTACTGCAGATGTCGCTGAGGATTGAATTGCAGTTTTGGTATTAATTTGCAAATATAAATAATTACCTGCAGAAATATAGAGGGCGTATAAATGTTCGTGTTAATTTTGTAAACCTCAAAGAGTTGAATTAGCCAATCTGTTATTTTTAATTTCCTTTGGGCCATTTTGTATTCAAATATGCTGCTATCTTATCTGACCATTCCTTTCTATCGATTTGCAGATTGGTGGCAGGTCAGAAATAAAAGACGAACTTGTTTACCGGTTCATTTTCCCAGAAAGGCCTGGTGCTCTTATGAAATTTTTGGATGCATTAAGCCCACGCTGGAATATCAGCCTTTTCCATTACCGTTCACAGGTATGTGATTTGAGTTGTGTCAGTAGCGTTCTTGTGATAGTCGTCTTTTATGAAATTATCATCTTATTGCCAGCTACCTTGAAAGGTGGAAAATGAATAAAAAATAGCACTGCAAATGAATATGCAACGCCAAAGGTTTTCTAGGACTCATATGTTGGTCACATTAGTGTGGCCAAACAATGCAAAATTATCCTTTTCGGACCACTGAAAAGAGCTACAAATATATACACATTCAATGAGCTAATTCTCTTTTGCAGGGTGAAACCGGAGCAAATGTATTAGTTGGCATACAAGTGCCACCGGAAGACCTGGATGAATTCAGGAGTCGCGCTGAGAATCTTGGGTACGAGTACATGTCCGAGTCGAACAATGAGATATATCGGCTCCTCTTGCGTGACCCAAAGATCTGATGCCGCTGACTCATCGAATCCAACCAATGGTTAATCTCCCTCTCCCCCATAAATTGTTGAGGCTTACAAAGGAAATATTCCATCATACCTTGCTTCTTCTGTTGGAATAAAGCCGTACGTATCTATGTATGTAGAATTGTTAGTGTGCCGTTTGTTGACTTGTTAGAATATGTAGTGTATTTGTGTTGTGCTTATGGGCCTAAATTTCTCGGGTGTAAGGACAATTTACCAAGAATTCTCGGATAATAATAATTTTGTAGTCCAAGAATGTTAAGCTGCATTGTTCTTATAATTTGATGGCTCATTCTGGTCCTTTCTTACAGCAACAGTCCTCAAGTAAAGTAACAGATGCCTAATCAAAAGTAAATGTGTGTATTGGACCTTATTCGTGAAGACGTGAATCAACTCATCAAGTGATGAGATTGCAGTGGGACACTGCGACAGTTGGGTGGTATATTGGTGTTGGTTTTTCTCGGAGTTGCAATGAGTAGTTGGGTAGAGCGTGAGGTGGTTGGATGGTCCACTACTGTAGATTGTTACGCTTAAGTCAACACAGTATGGGGAGATGTAACAGTTCCAAACATTTTGTTAGACGTGCGAAAAAAAAATCTGAAAAAAGAAATGCATGTTTTATTGAAGACTACCAATTAGGGGTACAATTGAAGCGGATACGGATGGATATCGTTTATCCTATATTATATTTTATTTTTTTTCTCGGAGTCGGACATGAATAATGTTGGATATCTTTTCTCCGTTCTATAATCTTTCGGACGGTCGGTCGGATGAAAATTATCTGCTTCTTTGTACAAGACATTGGATAATATGATACAATTAGAGCGAACATAGGAAAATTAATTACTGAGATGTTGAAGAAAAAACACTAGTACTCTCGCTTGTTTAGATGTGACAATATACTTATATGTTATCTTGTTTCTAGGTGAAGTCACAACAGATTTTCTTATATCATTTGACATACAGATATATACGGACGGATATCACTTATCCCGTATTCTATTCTATATTTTTTCTCAAAGTCGGACATGGATAATACCGGATACCTATCTACTCTTTTCATATTTGTTTTATAAACCTTCGATCGATCATACAGACGAAAATTATCATTCCGTTTTTGCCCCTAATACCATGCATGTATACTAACTGGGTGTGCTTATCGAGCATCGTGGGTGAGACATCTACAGAAGGTCCAGGCCAGTTTCGCTCCAGCTTTGAGCTTGTTGGTTCAAAGCACGGGCTAGCTGGCCGAATGCACTTGGGCTCTAACAATTATCGAAGCTGGAGCATGGCAGAGCCGGAGCTGCATTTGTACTCGGACCTTGCAGCTGCCCAAGGCCAACTTCACCGGCCCTAGGAGGCTATATGCAAGGAAATTACCAAATGCCCTTCCGTTGTTGCCCATGTTTGGGGAAGCAAAAATGAGTGAAGCAAGGGGTGGATGGGGGCAGAACCGGAAAGCCCTGATGCTGAGGAGCTGAAGCCAAGCCCTAGGAGGCCCTTTCTTAAGGAAAGGTAAGCTCCACAAACACACTCTTGATTGCACGAAGGGGCGGAGCTTGCATGCAAATACAGAGGGAGGCCAATCTAACCACGAATGCTTAGATAACTTAAGAATAATGGGCTAGTTCAGTGTTATGCTAGCATTTAAGTGGTAAAATTGAATAGTGCGGTTTTGCCATCGTCTTCATCAAACCGATTCCCCTTTCTTAGTTTGTCTGCGCGATTTCTTTTTCCCCATAGCCACAACCAAGGCACAATTCTTTTTCTCTACACGATGCGATGGCGGAGAGTAAGGGTGGATCATTAATTTATCGGTATTCAGTTGAATACCTAAAATTTTTGATAAAAAGTTAATTATATACAAGGTGCAATATATATGTATACTAGTAATTGAGCTTAAATCATCGTATTTTCCTCTCGTGGGCCCAACTTGGCGCCGGACGGCCGAACCAACCGTGGCCTAGCACTCCAGCCGCCCAGGCCGAGTGGCCGAATGGCCCATTGGCCCAGTCCAGTGGCCAGCCCAAGGAGGACCTCTCACTCTCTCAGACCCTCTAGCTCCTCTCCGTGGTGGCGCACCGGCGCAGGTTGTAGGTTCATCCTCCCTTCGTCCCTCTCCCTCCGGCTTCCCGTCTTCGGTCTCCCCCGCGTGGCTCCTGCAGTCATGCTCATCCTAGTCCCAGATCCGGAGATCCCATGTGCGGTGGCGAGGCAGGTTGTTTTCTTGCTACTCCATATTATCTTGGGTTCTTGATTCGACCAATGTGTTCTTTTTTCTTGCTAGGGTGTGCTACCGTGCGATTTTTTAGGAGAGATGCTGCAATTATTTTTGGAAGAGATGCTGCAATTATTCACATTCGTGTCTGGATTAGAGTATTTCTGTGCATTTAAATTGATTTGGCAAAGAAGTAGAGAGGGTGCAGTGAGATGTTCTGATTTGTTCAGAGATGATCTGAATTGTATGGGACATGTTTAGTGAAGCTTTATCTTTTCCTTTTTTCTAGAATGTGATCTATTACACTAACTTCATCTCTTTTCTACTGAAATCTCTTTTAGGTACTTCAAAGACTTTATAAATTAGATGAGCTTAAGCTAAATGGGATTGATACTTCTGCTTTTCTATCTCCCGTGGATCTGACTTTGTGATCAATTGAGAGAAATCTCCAAATTGCTGCAGTTCTTGGAGGGCTCTCTATATCAACTGCATTTGAGCTTTCTCAACTCCAAGTTCTGTGAAACAAATCAAATTTTTGCAAAGAATTCAATTTCGTTTTGATTTTGCTTTCCTTGCCTCCTTAGCCAAATCTGCACTCATCGCAAAGCAAAACCGCTGTCATCGCTTCAACGGAGAAAAAAAAATCGCACAGCACTGTTCATTTCCCGACAAAACCGCCGCCGCTGCTGACTTTTTCCGTCGCCGCTCCTCCTCGCGCCTTCTCGCGCCAGTGCCCCCCTGCCAGCTCCTGCTTACTTGACGACGCCGTACCACCTCACCCTTATCGCACCTGCCTCGGTGTCAGCCTCTCCGGCCGACACCGCCGCCGTCTGCCCGTGGTCACGCTCCTTCCCGTGCCTTCCTCTCACAGCCGACCAGCAGCTCCTCTGACACCATTGACCGCCGCAACTTTAAGCCCAAGACAACTCCGTGTCCGCCTTGCTAACCATGACCCGAAACCACCCTCGCCGTGGTTATCCCCTCCCCTCTCCGATGCCAAACCGCCTCTCGGCTCTATTTAAACGCCCGAGGCCTCCCAAGCCGAAGATAACACTCCCCTGAAGCCAATCAAACGCTCCAAAACTCCCTTCATCCCCTCCATCGCCGTCAATTGCAAGAATACCCAAAGGTAATACCTAAATCGATCTCCCCGATTTACCCAATTTCATTTCAATTCCTTGCTCTTGTAGCTTCCTCAAGCATCCAGAAATACTCCCGAACCATCACCATAGCTCCCCGACCACTCCTCTTCCCCGGCCGAGCAATAGCTCCACTACCGAACCACCTGGTGGCGGCCCTGCCTCCGACATCCTTAGCTCAAACCGACCCTTCCACAAGCCTCCTCTAGCCCCATAGATACTCGAGCACCGGCCCAATTGCCCCCTTAGCCCTCCGTTCACCCGCTTTGCTCAAATCGGCTGCGGAGAAGATGAGCTCGCCGCCGGCAATAGCCGCCTCCTCCGGCCTTCCAACCACAAAAAATGGAAACCCCAAAGACCCCAAAGAACCCAACCATGCCTCCCCATGCGTCGCGGCCATCAGAAGCGCCCGGTCGCCGCCGCTCCTTACTCTTTTCGGTTTGGCGGTCGGGTGAAGAAGATAAACAAGCGCGTGCATCGCTCACTCGGCTAAGCCCAACCGCCGCCCATGACCGGATCCATCCGACCGACCCGACCCGCGTCGGTTGCGCCCGACCGAGCCGAGCCGACTCGGTTGAGTCGCGCGCCGCCCGCTGCCGGACGCATCCGTTCCGCCCGACCCGCGCCAGTTCGACTTGGCTGCGCCGAGTCCTCTCGCCCGCACCGGCTGCACCCGACTCGAGTCCGATGAATAGTAACTGAGCCCGATGAACAGTAAACTCAAAAATTAAGTTGGTGCTCCCTAGATTCGTTTCGAGCCCGCCAACTCAAATCTCAGTCCCATTTCCCCATATAGCCTTCCTAAAAGCCCAAAACCCAATTTTAATTGAGTTTTCCGGATTTTCTTTATTCTTTTATTTTCTTTATTCCTAGCCTAGTCCTTCGGGCATTGAATTAATTTATTTTTAATTGTTTCACGTTAGCTTCCGAAGTTGAGGATTCGCAGGAGCCGGAGAGAGAAGCTCAAGTTCGGGCCAGTCCACTGAAGGTTGCGAGCTAATCGAAATCGTAAATTCGCAAGGCAAGTCGCACATACTTTGAACATGTTGATCCTATGTTTCCTAAGTTATTTATTTACTTGTATTTTCATTATGATATTTGCACACTATTATTTTGTGTACAATAAATGCTTAGAATGACATGATACTAGTTATGTCCTACCACCCGAAAAGCCCAGTCTAATTTGATGGCCATATTCACCTTGACAAGACATAGTATTGTTAATTATAATAATATGTAGCCATGATAGTTTAGAGAATCAATAACATCTTCAGCTAGTAAAAGAGTTGATCTTTATTTGGAGAATGGTTTTAGGGTAAGCGAGGATCGTTAGATCCTATGACCTTAACCGAATGTGAAGGCAAGGATCATAAATCAGTGACAGTGTTACGGCACTGGACGAGAATTTGTGGGAAGAAATTGCCACCGGTGAAAATATAAGGACTAGATCCTCATGCTGAGTAAAGAACATAGTGATCGCCCAACCACAAGCGTTGATACGTCAAACCTGGTCTAGTAACTGCTCAAATTCAATTGAACCTCTACATAAGCAGCTGGAGGCTAAGTGTGAGTCCATACGAAAGGGGTTGAGCAGAGTCGTATGGAGAGTGATTATTTTCTGAACAATTGATTTGATTATCAATGATCCACACAATAATAGGCTGAGACAAGTATGGGATTGTTGGGGAAGCCTATTAGGTGGAGGCTACATAAAGAATTGAGCAGTGAAAAGCTTTGTTTTCTTAATACCAGACGTGGGATTAAGAGATCTTGTGGGTAAAGCAGGCGCCCGCAGAGTCATGACTAATGGTATTCGAATACGCCGTGCTTCCGGTTAATGAAGCTGTGTTTAATGGGTGAATCCAATAACAAGGCATAAGTAGAATTGAGAATGGTTTAGTAATGTTGAATGTTGATAATCACGCTTGAAAACCCCTTTACATTAACGAAGTTACTTTTTAAGATTTTATCTGGTTTTCAACTAAAACTGCATCCACATAAAATAATAAACCTGTTGTTCCTTCACTTGTTATATCATGCATGTAATTATTGTTAAGCTCCGTGTGACTTGTTGAGTACGGTAGTAGTACTCATACTTGCTAAAAACATAAACAGAAACAAGCTTTGAGAAGGCAGGTGAAGACGAAGAGGTGGTGCTTTACGAGATGGACGAAGATCGGATTAGGGTCGTTCTCCGCTCAGGCGTGCCTGTGGCGTCTTTTGCTGTAATGTAACTAAAGGTAGTTGGTATTGCTGTAATACTTGGCTTTAATGCCCTTATATTGTTATAAAATCCGCTTTTGCTCTTGAGCTTGTGTTGGCAATGTTATACACTTGATGCATGTACTCGCAGCTAAATAGTCCTGAGCAGTTATGAGTGTTTCATAATACTCTCAGAAATAGGGGTGTTACATTCTGTTTATGTTTTTAGGTCGGCTATCTCTGTGGTCTGTTGATTTGGTGAGTTTTTTACTTGACTACATGTCCTTGTAGATCATCTGTTACGTGTCTTGTGGCTGATTGGCTGTTGATCTACCACTGTCAGCACACTTTTTTCAATTAACAGCAAATTCCTGAACCATGCATTCTTTGAGGACACGTTGCAGTTGTTAACAGAAAAGATATTGCTCTTCATTATTAATTTCTTTATTGCATTTAACAATGCAACTCTTTATTATTGGAATGGGTTGTGATTGGTTGCTTGTTTGATTTGCTAGAAAATGTATTTGAAGATGTATCTTAGCATAGTTTCGAGCACAAGCATCGTGCAAGCGTAGCGATTAATTTTATTTAGTGACATATGCTCTTATTAGTATAGTTACAATATAGCTCATATATAGATTGTTTTGCTTTCGTGTACTACTCTTGGTCCACACGGCAAAGACTTACTTTGCCATAGAGAAGCTCCGCCCTTGATTGCATGAGAGGTACATGCCACTCTCACACACTTCAGGCTGTAGGAATAGGATCACATAATTTTCTGTTTAGAAAGTGGGCTCCAAGGAGAGGTGCTGAGCTGCTAAATTCAGAACGCTTCTCCCCGTTTCCACCCGGCCGCGAACTGTGGCGCACGCTCTAGGCCCCGAGGTTACTGCTGCTCACGCGTCAAGCACCGGACGGGGTCCCACCCAGTGGTCGGACGGAGCTGACCCCACCTCCCACACAAAGCTGAGATCCAACGGCTCCCGTTCCATGGTCCCGGTCTGTCCAAATCCACCCTTCCCACACATCCTCCGCGCGTTCAAACGTCAGATACTCACCTGGGCCCACCTGCAGTTTTCCACACCCCACTGCAGTCCCGACCCCACAACTCCTCGTATCCCCACTCGCAGCCACTCACTCACCTCCTCCCGGCCCACCACGGCCTTCGAAGGCCGGGTTCACCCAACTCAGCGCTGCCCACCACCACCTCACAAAACTACATGACTCCGTCGCTACCATTTTGATTTCTTCTCACTCTGATAGGTCCCACCTCCATCACCACCGCCTCCTCCCCCCGCTCGCCGCCGGCGACCACCGCAACCGTATACGGAGCCGCCGGTGACTAGGCGCGTGCGGCCTCGCCCGGGATGGCGACGATGGGGAGCCTGATCGGGCTGGTGAACCGGATCCAGCGCGCGTGCACCGTCCTCGGCGACCACGGCGGCAGCGGCGAGGGCTCCCTCTGGGAGGCGCTCCCCTCCGTCGCCGTCGTCGGTGGTCAGGTACGCACCGCCACCTACCTAGCTACCTTCCAGGTCCGCCGCCCCTGCGCCCAGATCTGGCCGAGACGCTCACCCTTTGGTTGTGTTTTTCTGATGCCTCCAGAGTTCGGGGAAGTCGTCGGTGCTCGAAAGCATTGTCGGGAGGGACTTCCTGCCTCGTGGATCTGGTAATGCCATAGCTAGATCGCGTGTTTTTTTTGGCGCGCCATTTGATTTCGATCGGCTTGGGTCGTGAGGCATTAGTTCGAATTCTTGTCGGTTTGATTAGGGATTGTGACGAGGAGGCCTCTAGTGCTGCAGCTGCACAAGACGGATGGAGGGCAGGAGTACGCTGAGTTCCTCCACTGCCCACGGAAGCGATTCTCCGACTTTGGTAAGGGACCAATGCTCTCTTTGTGCTTGCAGCCCAGCAGGTTGATTGGTTTCTTCAATTCCAATGATTATAGTTAGTGCCTTAGTGATGTGCCAAGATGTCTTGAATTGCAATGATTAGACTAATCCAAGATAGATATATAAGGAAGCGTTCTGCGTCCCCTATTTATATTCAGTACACTGAAGTATGTCTATCAATCTACAAAGAAACATGTATACAATTAGCAGAAACACTGTGCTACTCTATCAAATATATACTACAATCAGTATATCAAAATATCCAACTGCTGTATCTATAAACACGCAAGATGAACTGCAGAATTAAATAACTACGTGGAATTAATTCCATTTAGGACTACATGTTCTCAAAAGGATAGTAGTATAATATTTGCCAGTGACCGAGCATGTGTGTGTTAGGAGTTGCCTATTGAAGCTGTACTGGACAACCAAAGAAATGTATACTACGTTATAACACTTGTAAGAAGTATGCACAGTGTATAAAATATATTTAAAGGTCCATGCAATACGGCAATAGGTACTCCCAAGCAGGGTTCACAATCTCGTTTTGCCAAAAAAATCTCAGAGGGTAGCGAGATGAACGAATTGAACGGAATTTCATTCTCGTTCAAAATTTTGAATGAAATATTCAAGTGTCATTTGAATTTTGACGAAATTTAACCAAAAGTTGGACAATTTGAGCAAAATTCAAATGGGGACAAATTTGGCCAAAATTTTGCCGAATCTGACATGTTTTGGAGGGTAACGAAAGCAACGAAATGTGCGAAATTTCACTGAAATTTTGAACCCTATACAATATGAGCATGTAGTATTATTAGTTTTTGCCTTGTAGTAAGCTAAGTTGATTTGCTGTGCACAAATGAATGAATTACATTGCTTTCTCTCTCTTTTTTTAATCATGAACATTTCCTTTTATCTAGATGACGCATGTAGGATCGGGTATGGCAAGTCCCGCCTAGTACTAGCAACTCATTGTAGTAGAAAACTCAAGCCTAAAAGCTATCCCAAAGCCAAGGGCCAAGGATCACAAAGATTGCCCGAGACAATAGTGTCTCACCGGTCTGACTGTCGGCCAGGGGGCGATCTGACTGCTCGGTCGGTCTAACCACAAGTGCACCGGTCGGACCGGTCAAGGTGGTCTGACCGCTCGGCAAACAGAGGCTGAAAAAGAGCATGGCACACGGCCAAGAAAAGGCTAACTTTTGAACCACTAATCTAAACAAGACGAAACTTGGTACAAATTCTTCCTAAGATGTTAAGAACATATTCCAATCATAGATCGTGAAGATCAATGTCATAGTTTTGACATTTATCCAAAATAAGGAAAGTTGCACCAAAACTTGGCAAAAGAGAGAAACCTCGATTTACTCTTGCTCGTGAGTTTTTGATGATCTAAGTGACCTTGGACGAGTTCTCACATGTCATAGCAAGCTAGATCGTAGCACGGACTCAAACGAAAACGCCCTCAAGATTAAAATCCCAAGATTACCTCCCTTCAGCAAAATCAGGCAAACACAACAACTTTCCATAGAAAATGCCTAGATGGATGGGATCCGATCTTCAAGAGATGTCTCTATCTCTTACACATCCTTGATACCAAGAGAGATCAAGAGGAGATGAAATCCAACCAAGAAAACCAAGCAAATCAAAAGTACAAGGAGAAATCCATAGCACAACTAACTTGGACGAAGTTTAGATGATCATTCCACTTGAAAAGAAATGTTTTACAGCCACTCTCTCATATAGAAGAGGGCTCTAAGTCTAGAGCACACACATAAAGTTTTCAACACAAGAAAACCCTAACCCCTCTCTTTTCCTCAAGAGTGATTCATCTTTCAACACACATAAGGGCTTAAATAGTGGAGGCTCCTCACCTACCACCAAACCCTAGCAACTAGCTTAGTGGATACAACCACTTACAAATTTGGAAACCCGTTAACTCACACACAAACGGGTTTTACATCTACACACATTTACACGTTTTTCAAAGCGCGACTTCCACATGGTAACAATAGCTTGATAAGACGTTCCATCCTTCAAGACGTGACCTAAACCACTGAGGCCACCGCCGTGGTTTTGCAAACCGCCTCTCCACCCGGTATCAGACAAATTCCTCAATTGCCACCCACTGATCTCATGATGCTTCTCCTCGAAGCAACCTCCACTCCAAGGCTGTGATGCCTATTGACTTGCCGCCAAAATCGTACGCCTGCTTCGAGGACCGTCACCACTTGAAATGTCTAAGTCCAATGGTACGCCACATGCATGCACTTGCTTCATCACGATCCTTGTCTTTCTTCTGTACTTCTCCGCTTGAGATGATTCTCCACCCGGACTTACATGACACGCCATGGCCTCAGGCCATCTCCCTAACCCCGGTCTTGTCGTTGATCGCAATAATCACCAAGCGCCCTGCACATCAAAGAACAAGCAACTGTCCCGAGTACAAATGACATGCACTTGACTCTCATCAACAAAATCGATGCAAGCATGCGCCACTTAACATCTACATCAAGATTTCCACAATACATGGACTCTTGCCATGACTAACACCTTGCGACTCACGCTATGACTAACTTCTTGCATGGACTCCCGCCATGACTAACACAATCAAAACCAACTCAACTTACTCAAGTCAGCACTGGTCAGTTGGACCGCCAACCAACGGCCAGCCAAACTGCCACAAACCAACTTACTCCTCTCAGTAATAGGGGACCAATCTGACCGTGGCACCAATACCGGTCAGACTACCCAACTCCCTTTGGACAGACCGCCATGCACAGTCAGTTTGACCTCTCATTGACCAGACCGCCTCTGCAGACCTGTCAAACCTCCTTTGCACAGCGGTCAAACCGCTATCTTCCAGATAGCAAAAACCAGAGAATAAATGGCAAAAAATCAAACTCAAGCTTCAACAACGAAGCACAGGCACAGTCAAATACTCATCGCAACCCCATCCTTCACTTGGTCTCACAATGCAAAGCAATTAATAGTCATACTAAAGAAAACTGGGCAATTTCATTTGCCAAAGGCTTAATTGTGAATTAGTTTGTGAAAGAGTAATCGTGAACCAGTTCATGGTGCCTTTATATGTTTGCTTGCAGTCGTATGCAGTTCATCTATCAATATCTGCGTGGTTTACTATTATTTAGAATGATATTTTGATTTTTTTTGTTCATCTATTTTATTAGTGAGACATCAAAGGCTATATGATCACTGATCTGCTCTTTTTATTTGTGTGTATGGAGATGTTTGGTTAAACTTATGTTAACACCTTTATATAATTGCAGCTGCTGTTAGGAAAGAGATTGCTGATGAAACTGATCGCATAACTGGGAAAACAAAGGCTATATCAAATGTTCCCATCCATTTGAGTATATATTCTCCACATGGTAAGTCTTGATACTTGTTTGGATATGCTGAGGTGTACTTTGATGTGTGGTTATTTGTTCAAATTCAAAACACAAGCTTTATGTTAAATTGTGTTGTTGCTGCTGCACTATATTACCTAAACACTTCTATAGTTCTATGTGCTGTCCTTATCACTTGAACTAGTTTAATTTGGCAAACTTTTACTTGCAGTTGTTAACTTGACACTAATCGATCTTCCTGGACTGACAAAGGTTGCTGTAGGTATGTCACAAGTGTTGCCTTAGCTGCTTCAGTTTGGTTAATGTGCTCTTTTTATTTAACTGTTGGTACCTGCAACATTTTACTACAGAGGGGCAACCCGAGTCTATTGTCCAAGATATTGAAAACATGGTTCGGTCTTATGTTGACAAGGTAAAAAATCATCACTGTTGCTTGCTACTGATTATAGTCCCATGTTAATTTGAGCTACATTTACTTCATGAATATTCTCTGTTATGCTATGCCAATTCTCAGTATTATTCTTGTTTTAGCCTGATGGTGCTGTATAACAGTTTTTTCCTCCTGGGGTGGGTTTAATAAAGTTACAAATAATTTTTTGTTTCACTCTTGTAATGTAACCATAGTTCTGTTCTTTTGTCTGGAAACTTCAGCCAAATTCTATCATACTGGCCATCTCTCCAGCTAACCAAGATATAGCAACATCAGATGCTATCAAGCTTGCTAGGGATGTTGATCCTTCAGGTGCAGTTCAAATTATGTTCACTGCACTACAGCATTTCAAATCTCACTTGCATAAGATAATAGTTATCAATACAGCATTTTTATTATCATACTATAGTAATCTGTCCAGTTTCATTCCTTTCTATTGACATCTTATTTCATAATATTTTTAGGTGACAGGACCTTTGGAGTCTTAACAAAGCTTGATTTGATGGATAAGGGTACCAATGCTGTTGATGTATGTGACTTTGCAATTGTTCTGAACTCATCCCTTATGGACATAGCACTCAAATTTTTCCTATCTTCATGGAATCCTAGGTACTCGAAGGGAGGCAGTATCGCCTACAGCACCCCTGGGTGGGAATTGTCAACCGCTCACAAGCTGATATCAACAAAAATGTTGACATGCTCGCAGCACGACGCAAAGAAAAGGAGTACTTTGAAAGTAGTCCTGATTATGGTCACTTGGCACATAAAATGGGTTCAGAGTATCTTGCTAAGCTTCTGTCTCAGGTGAGGGCATTATGCTGTTGTGGTGTACTTTGCTTGAACAATTTGAACTGCATAAACTAGTTGCTGATGTACTTCGGTTTTTTCATCCAGCATTTAGAAGCTGTGATCAGAGCCAAAATTCCAAGTATTGTAGCCATGATTAACAAAACAATTGATGAAATTGAAGCAGAGTTGGATCGACTTGGTAGACCAATTGGAGGTGACGCTGGGGTAAGAATAAGTGTACTTTGCTTTTTATAGTCTGTGTTATGTTGCTATGAGAGGTCATGCTCTAGGTGTATAGTGTCCGTACAACTAGGAAGTTGTTTGTGCCACTACTTGCAATATTCATTTGCAGTAGTAACACCGTAGCACATTATATATTTTCAAACCATGTTTATATGACATTTGTATCTCATAAAATTAAAATACTCTACAGGCACAGCTGTACACAATATTGGACATGTGTCGTGCATTTGACCGTGTTTTTAAAGAGCACTTAGATGGCGGGTAAGATATTAAACTAGCCTTTTTCTTGATGTGATTTTGTATTTCATAATTATGCCATATGTGTTAATAAATTATCATTCTTAGATGTATGGCGCAGATAATCTGAGCTTTTTTTCATTTGAAAGAAGGATTTTTGATAATTTACACGTGCTTATTCTTTGTTTTGTCAGTCGACCAGGTGGAGATCGGATTTATGGTGTATTTGACCACCAATTACCAGCAGCACTGAAAAAGCTTCCATTTGATAAACATCTTTCATTGCAAAATGTTCGTAAAGTCATTTCAGAGGCTGATGGTTATCAACCCCACTTGATTGCTCCTGAGCAAGGTTACAGAAGGCTTATAGATAGTTCACTGAGCTACTTCAGGGGTCCAGCTGAAGCTTCAGTTGATGCGGTATGACTTTTCATCCATGGCTCCTCTCCTGGATCTTATAGCTTAATGGTTAAGCAAGTAGCTCATGTTTCAATAACTGATATCTAAACATATCAATTTAACTAGACATTTTGTATCCAATCTAAATTCTTGCTTATGTACATTGTTATGTACCCACTATAAATTCAAATGGGAAGATTGCTGAACTATTGGAAGCTTCATTTCAAAAGATATGTTCGTAGTATAATAGGGCTGAACCTGAAGGCCATTGTACTTGCTGCAAAATCATCTGTAGTACACACAGATGTGAACAAAAGGTCATGTCCTGGTGTGGTATGTGAAGTTACATAGCAGTAAACCTTTTATCTTGTCAAAGTACTGAACATAGGAGTGCTGTAGCATAGTTTGTCACATGCTCAAATGTGGAAGGAGAGATAAAGACTAAAGCTAAGTTGGAATGCTTCACATTTTGTTTGTTCGACAAAGGAAGATATCCGATACCCATCCTTTTGGTGCATTTTCATCACAGCCATATCATATGGGATCTGTTTTTGTTCGCTACATGTGGTTGATGATGTTCTCATTTTTGCAGGTCCATTTGGTCTTGAAGGAGCTTGTTCGGAGATCAATTGCAGCAACAGAGGTTAGTCTTTATTTTTGGTTTTTTTGGGTTGAAACTTTGATAAGATATTACTGAGCACCAAACCTCACTCCAGTCTTGCACTGTTTCTTGTTTCATATTTACCATGGTTACCTTGGATGTCCCAGGAGTTGAAGCGTTTCCCAACACTTCAAACCGATATAGCTGCCGCAGCAAATGAAAGCCTGGAAAGATTCCGTGAGGATGGCCGAAAGACAGTTATTCGTCTGGTAGAGATGGAAGCCAGTTACCTAACAGTAGAATTTTTCCGGAAACTTCCTACTGAACCAGATAAAGGGGCTAATAACAACACTCCAGCCAATGACAGATATCAGGACAACCATCTTAGAAGAATTGGTAAGTTCACCATTCTACCTCTGCGTTTTAGGGACAATTGGTTAGGGCAACCACACAAGAGGTGACAAGACGTCCTCAATAACAGATCTAACATAAGGCGGTGAGAATAAAATTCTAGACTTTAGCCAAACAACGTGTGAGACATACCAGTTGGGTTACCTGACAGCTGGCGGTACGTGCACCTTTATATCCCATTTTGAAGTTTAAACCATAAATTGTTGGAATTATTCTCCATAGCAACAAACCTCTTTGGTGTTTTCTTTTTCCCCCTTCGTGCAATGATATGTTCGTGTAACTCATGCTGGAGTTCCTTAGGTTAATTACATATGATGAAGGATGCACTGACTTATGGATTTGAACTGTTGCTAGAAGTACCAATCAGTTTCTGCGGACACCAGCTATAGTAGCATGTTAGGATATTGACATGTAAAAATGTTGTTGAAAATAACCATGTGAACAGTCTATTATGAATCTACAATGTAAATATGTGACATCGTTGTTTTTTTTCAGGATCAAATGTGTCATCTTATATTAACATGGTTTGTGAGACATTAAAGAATACAGTTCCGAAAGCTGTTGTACATTGTCAAGTGAAAGAGGCAAAAAGAAACCTGCTTAACCGTTTCTATGCTCATGTGGGAAGCAAAGAGGTATGTTTACTAATACCCTGAGGCACATGATTAGAAAGTCTGTATTTTTGTCTATAGTTGAACCACGGTTAACTGACTAGAAGTGTAGGCTTTTGTATATCGCATCATTTCATCATTCGTATTTGACCTTCCATTTCATTTTTTCTGAAGAATTTCATCAAATTTTAGTTTTGTTGATTTTATCATTGGCGTTGATTTGCACATTTGTAGCAACCTGGATAGCATACTAAGCATCTCTTTTTCCCCCATTTGTTTTTGTTTCCATAATGCAGAAGAAACAGCTCAGTGCGATGTTGGATGAGGATCCTGCTTTGATGGAGAAAAGGGATGCCCTAGTCAAGAGGCTAGAGCTGTACAAATCTGCTAGGAATGAGATCGACTCGGTTGCGTGGAAATGATCTCTTAGAAAGTCACAGCTGGAACAGATAGAGCGTACAACCGCAACACACAGATGATTGCAGAAGGAATGCTTCGTTCGTTTTACATCTGAGCCTTACATGGGAGGCTTCGTACACACGGTTTTTCACGCGAGTGTTCTTTCGCTTTGTCAGACATGGACGCCGTTGCTTCTTTGGCCATCCTTAGGCCTTTCGTATGATTCATATTGATATTAATATATATATAATATTCTTTGTTGATTCCATATGCCTGTTGATCACTCAAGAGTTTGGACGGTCGTTTCATGCCTTGGTCAGCATGTGAACTGAAGGAATATTGAAAACTAAGCAGTATACGTATGTTTGCAAGAACTAGTTTGCTATTGGAGGCGGCTCTTGAAGTCATCCCATGTCAGATCCTTCTCCAGGTACTCGATGTTGTTGGGGTCGAATGGCCCCTTCACCACATCGACCGACTGTATGATCGCCCTCTCCGGGACGACGCTCATCGCCGGATCCGCGGCCGCTCTCCCGCTCAAGCTTGACGAGAAGCCCTGCGACGACAGAGAAACAGGCGTTCGTAAGCAACGGATCCTGACGAGAAGCACGGCACCGCCGCCGTCCACCCACTGACTACACCCCCCGGCGCATTACCACCGTATGCCATCGGCACCAACACGGGCTCCGCGGCGAAAATCTGCAGCCGGCTTCAGTGCCGTAGGTAGGCTGGCGCGGGCGGCGCTCCCGACCGAGGCGTTGCCCGGTGTTTTTGCCGTCCAGGCCGTGCGCACACGGTGTCATGTGTAACATGTTGGAACTCAACTGTTGAATATCTCACGAGATTTTTCGCTCGGTCTCCTATATTTTCTATTTCTCTCGAGAAACAAATACAGATGACTACTACAAATAACTCAGTTATTCTATTCGATTGAGACGTTTTAAATAGATACAACTGGTCACTCATACAGATCACTCATCCACTACCTACATCATGCACTTAACTCCTGAAATTCCTCCACGATCCGCACGACTCGGTCCTATTAACTACTTATTGACTCAGGCTGCAACCGCTACTACGACCGTCACTCGGTCGACTGTTTCTCCGATTACGACCACTAACACAGTCTTACGTCCACACAGAGTCTTATGACCACGCGCTCAACCCCAACCGCTACAGACTTGAACACGACCACTCGACTTCGACTAGCTATAGACGAGTACTCGAACACGAGTACTCGGACACATGACTTTCGACCACACACACAACCACGAGTACTGGATACTTGTTTACGACCACGAGCACTCAAACACTTGGGGATCCACTCAAACACTCGGGGATCCTTGTACTCGATCACGACTATGAAACAATGAAATTTTGCACAAGTACTCGACTGCCATGAGTACACGAATACACACTGCTAAACTACTTACATGTTAAGATTATGACCAACATAACAGCCCCCGTTTTTGGGAACATGGTCGTCGTACGTCTTGCAATGACCTGTGGGTTCGATTGCATGACGTAAGCAGTATCATGCCTACTCACGAACATTTTAAAAAAGTTAATTTGATTAAAATAAAACCTAACGGTCAATTTTTGACAATTATAAAGGCGTCCAAACCCAAAACTTAACTTATAATAAGAAGATCCTAATAAAACTCACACAGAAATGCTCGAGTGCGATCGTAACCCTAACATAAAATCTTATAACATCCTTTCTTTATCTGACCTCTGTGTTGGTGGAAAATGAAACAAGACTAAGCATAACTAACTGTACTCAACAAGTCACATGAGGAAATGCTACATAACTATTTGCCAGGGATTTTCAAGATGTGGGGATATAATGGTTTTATTAAAGCATTTATGGATGCAATTTTGTTTGTAAATATTTTTGAACACAAAGGAACAATAACTTCTCAAGGAATTAGGGTTTCAAAATTTGATTACCTGACCTCAACATTTCTAAATTATTTTTAAATCTACTTATTCTTCCTAGTTGGAATCACCCATTAAACACAGTTTCATTTACCGGAAGCATGGCGTATTCGAATACCATTTACAATTGACTCTGCAGAGTTACCCAGCTTTATCCACAAGATCTCTTAACTCTCGCGACAGAGTTAAGAAAACAAGACTATTCACTGCTCAATTCTTTATATAGCCTTTACCTAGTAGGTATTGTTTCCCAACACACTTGAGTGGCCTATGGCCTTGCCCGATTTGAAGCGAATCTACTATTGTTAAAGTATGGTTATACCCTCACCCATACTACAAAAACTCCCTCATCTCCCTCCACCCTTTGTAGATATTCAATCGAACTTGAGCAACTACTAAACCAGGTTTGACAAATCAACGCTTGTGGTTGAGCGATCACTATGTTCTTTACTTGTCATAAGATTCTAGTCCTTATATTTTCACCGAGGCAACTTCCATCCATAAATCCTTATCTTAGTGCCCATCTGCACTATTTCAGTGCCCATCCGCACTGCCACCTTTCCAGTCTAAGCCTCCATCCTAGGATAAGGTCATGATACCCTTCCATCTAGTGGCTTCCCATGATGTCTCCTTACCCTAGAAACACTTTTACAATTCTACCAGCTAAGTGCCAAGTCTCTTAGTAATATAAAACAATTGAATTCCTGATTGACTATGATTATTTAAGTAGTATTTATAATAATACTAGGTCTTGTCAAGGTGAATATGGTCATCAAATTGAACTATGCTTTATCAGGTAGTAGGACATAACTAAATATCATATCATTCTAAACTATTGCTCGGTAGCTCCACGCACGCCCCGCCTAGGGTTTAAAGTTTTGTTTGTGAAAAAATCTCGGAGGGCAGCGAGATGAACGAAAGACCGAAATTTCGTTCAAAATTCGGACGAAAAATTCAAACGCTATTTGAATTTTGAACCTTAAAACTAAGGATAAATGGCAAGTAAAGTGAGCGTCTCACACAATCTGTGCTTTGGTACGGTGGTGGGGGGATGTCCTCGTGAATGAGTGGTCGCGTGTTCGATTTCCGGATCAGCTCCTTTTATTTTTCATATGATAGAACTGACGTTGGACCCACATGTCAGAGTGGACCTCCGTAAAGACACAAAAATTGGGCGTATGACATGGGGTTCGATCCCAGGACCTGAGGGTCAAGCGTGGGGAGACTTAGCCGTTGGGATAGAAGAAATGTTGTTCTTAGTGAGGGATTTTATGGTCCTTTAACCCTTCATAATTCAAACTTAAACGAAAATATTTGACCGAAATATTTTTTTCTCGTTGGGTAGTGAAACAAATGAAATTTCTGAAATTTCAACAAGATTTCGCCGAAATTGTGAACCCTAGCCCCACCCACGGGCTCCCGCGACGGAGGCATCTCTGGGTCATGGCGCGGCGGCCTCGGCGACAGGGGCGGCGGTGGTCGGGAGATCCAGGCAGGAGGCGACGATCATGGGGCTGCATGAGAACAGTACGGCTTGAGTGGCGGAGCTCAGACGAGGGAAGCCATGGCGGCGATGAGAAGGTGAGGCGATGAGAGGGCGAGTTGATGGGATCGCGGAGAGGGGAGAGGGACCTCTTGCCCTTGGCTGGTGCGGCGGTGGAGATGTGGGCGAGGCAAAGGCGCGAGTTGTCTCTGGAGGGTGGAAGGCCGCTGCTACGTGCAACCGGGGCTCAGGTGCCAGGTAGGGTCTATACAGCGGGACCCAACTGTAGGTTTTGGCTGTGTGTGTGGACATTGGGATGGACGCGGTGTATGGACGGTGGACGGGGATTGCGTGGAGAGGTGGCGGCGGGCCGGCACGGGGCAGGGAGCGTTGTGTGTATGGTCTACGGGGGTATGGATTGATAACAGTGCTCCAACTCTTACTTGTTACTACATCAACTCTTAACAATTTTCAAATATTTTAATTACAAATCTTGACTTTAAGTGTTGAGAAATCAAGAACTTCAATTCCGAATTTTGATATCCTAAGGGATGTTTATATTGGCTTTTTCTGATAACTTTTGACTTTGGATTATTAATAGTAACAGCTTATAGAGATAGACATTTGTATGTGATTTTGACCGATATAAATGAAGTCATTACAGTATGTACTACAATCGACTAGTAGATTCCATCTTAAAAAAACACTCCATTTAAAAATTAGGTACTATAGAAAAACTATTTATAGAAGCCAAAGTGAACATGGCGAAAGTATGATATCCTGCACTTCTATTGTGAGTCTTAACAAATTGGATCGTATAGCTGATTAATGTGACAACACCGATCAAACTTCTTTCTGTTTGTATCAGATGGACTGTGCTGAACTATTATTTGGGCGCAGCTCAATAGCAACAACGGCGATGGACAGCTCTTGTTGACCCGTGTCGAGTAGGAGATCCGATCATCGAAGCGTGGAGGCAAGAACACTTTCAGGGGTGGTGGCCAAGGCCGTCAGAATCGGAAATTTGATAAGGCAAAAGTGAAGTGTTATAATTGTAATTATTATGGACACTTTGCTTCAAAATGCCCCAAGCCGAGGATGAAGAAAGCGTTTGTTGCTGAACCGCTCAGCGATGATGAATCAATAGTGCTCTGATGAAGAGTTGAATCAGGGACATCGAGAAGTTGTGTTGCCGTCCAAACTCAAGTAAGGTGAAAAGAGATTAGAACGTTGAGGACATGTGTCACCGTTCTGTGTCAAGCATGAGTTTAGTAAGTCGTAGTTGAGACCGATTGCCTCAATGTTTTAGAATCTTTACATCTGGATGGACCCGTAACAGTTGAGTTGAGTTCTTACATATAGCTTGCACGTAGAACGCTTCATGTGGAGGCGTGACTGGTAGTTCATAATGCATTGAGACTAAAACTAGAGTATGTCATGTCAAGATTAAGTAGGAGATTGTTAGAAACAATCTTGACTTCGAGTCCAAGACGTAGTAGAGTCTGTCTCCGTGTGTAACTCAAGTTGAAGTTGTGTTTAACTTGAAATCCGAATACATATGCTAGTGGGAGAGTATTAGACTATATAGTAAGGAGGCTTATAGCCAGTTTTGTAAGAAGAGAAGAAAGCAAGAAAAAGGGGAGCAAATAAGAGAATAGAGAAATTCAGAAATTCTCCTATGTTCTCTCCATTTATTTGCGACGTGTGTATTTTCTCCTGAACAAAGCTAACAAAAATCATTTACTATAGAAAAATAATTTATAGAAGCTAAAGTGAACATGGCGTAAGTACGGGATCCTGCACTTCTATTGTGAGTCCTAACAAATTGAACGTTCTTTTTAGACAGCCTAAGAAAGGATCGTATAGCTGGTTAATGTGACAACACCGATCAAACCTCTCTCCGTTTGTACCAGATGGACTGTGCTGTAGCCTGAACTATTATTTGGGCGCAGCTCAGTAGACCACGGTATAACATAAAGCTGCGTCACAGAAATAGCCCTTAAATAAAATGACCAAAACGGCGCAGAGATGTGTCGTGTCATGGCGTGCTGTGTTCTAACAAGGGACGCGCCTGACGGCACACGTTGCACGCCACCTTAACTCCATGGCTGCCTCAAATTAACTAAACTAAACTCCAATGGCAGCCCATTAGCAGTCCTACGGGAGCTGCTTTATTCTATCCTAGGAAATAATCCTCCATGGGAGAACCTTCTAACGAACCAGACACCAAACCTACCTCCGACGTGGACCGTGGTATGTCAGCTGTGGTCTTCCAGTACTTCACCTCTGCCCTCTAGACTAGTCTACCAAGAACAGGTGCAGGTAAAACTTGGTGGGAAATTCCATTTCTACAGCTCTTCAGGGAAGAACATAGAAATGAAAAGGAAAAAAAGGGAAGGTACACATCTCAATCTGGGTGTGATTTGGTGAAAGCAACACATTTGATGCAGATATCTGTCTCGAGTGCACGCACACATATAAATAAGCCGTCTCCTACTAATCCAATGCTCTAACCCAAAGCAGTACCTGCAGTAAGCACAAATCACTCAGCTTAGTTAGTAGCTGTGGATACTAGGCGCTAGGCTTGGTAGCTTAATTAGTAGCGTGTAATACATGGCTCTAATAAGAGAGAGGAGACTTCCGCAGCTGCACCTCTCGCTGCCCGTCCCGTCCCGCGTCGCCGTCCAGGAGTCCGGCCTCCGGCTTCCTAACCCACTGGTCGCGCCGCGGCCGCCCGCGACGACGACCTCGACCCCGCTATCTGGCCAGTCCTCCCGCCTGGCTGACTTCGACAAGCTCGCCGTGCTGGGCCGCGGGAACGGCGGCACCGTCTACAAGGTTCGCCACCGCGAGACGTGCGCGCTCTACGCGCTCAAGGTGCTGCACTACGGGGACTCCTCCGCGTCCGCCGAGGCGGACGTCCTCAGCCGCACGGCCTCGCCGTTCGTCGTCCGGTGCCACGCAGTCCTCCCCGCTGCCTCTGGCGACGTCGCGCTGCTCCTCGAGCTGGTGGACGGCGGCTCGCTCGACTCGGTAAGGAGCCGCCGCGGAGCGTTCCCGGAGGCGGCGCTCGCGGAGGTGGCGGCGCAGGCGCTGTCCGGGCTTGCGTACCTCCACGCCCGCCGTATCGTGCACCTCGACATCAAGCCGGCCAACCTCCTCGCGAGCACGGCGGGGGAGGTCAAGGTCGCCGACTTCGGCATCGCCAAGGTCCTCTCCCGCGCCGGCGACCACTGCACGTCGTACGTGGGCACCGCCGCGTACATGAGCCCGGAGCGGTTCGACCCGGAGGCGCACGGCGGGCACTATGACCCCTGCGCCGCCGACGTGTGGAGCCTGGGGGTCACCGTCCTAGAACTCCTCGTGGGCCGGTACCCGCTGCTCCCCGCCGCGCAGCAGCCGAGCTGGGCGGCGCTCATGTGCGCCATCTGCTTCGGCGATCCGCCTGTGCTGCCAGACGGCGCGGCCTCGCCGGAGTTCCGGGGGTTCGTCGCCGCGTGCCTGCACAAGGACTACCGCAAGAGGGCGTCCGTCGCGGAGCTTCTTGCTCACCCGTTCGTCGCCGGGAGGGACGTAGCAGCGTCGAGATGCGCGCTCCGGGAGCTGGTCGCCGCGTCATCGTCGCCGTCTTCGGAGTGAGGCTTGTGTCATCTCGCTGGGCGGCAGCAGCATGCACATACATGCATGCGATCAATTTTGTTAGACATCTAAGACATGTACATGGAATGGTAGGATTAATTGCACATTTCAACCACATATGAAGTGTGTAACTTAGTTTGCACATAAGTTAGCTTAGGGATCGCCCAGAAATGTAAATGAGCTGCAAAAAAAAAAGGGATTGTTAACGAACTTGTCACTAAACACTTCGTGACATGCTAGCGTTTTCACACATGCTCGTCATGTATCCCGTGGATTATGTGGATTAATCTACAGACTTAACGTGGATTACGTGTGGATAAGTTTTCCAGTAAGGCTTCTAGTTGGGGAAAAAATCATCAAAAATTGTTTTTGAAATCTTTCATGATGATTTGGTGCCCATACAGAAGGGTGAGCGTATGAGTGCACCACAAGGTGAACGCTTGTCATATAAAACCGAAGTAAAATATTTTGAAAGCGAACGGCTTAACTAACTGCTTGACTTGGACTCTGTCTCATCAAACACCTCTCTTTCGATCGAGTTAGACATATGGAATGCCTGACATGCCAATTCGAACACTAGAGTGTGTGGGTATACAGAGAGAGAGAGGAAGAGAGTATTTCTTGTAACAGATGGTATGTACGTGTAGTATATGAATATTTAAAATCATCTAGTTGGTATGAACAATTTTTCAGAGATGGTATCTATATTTTTTTGACATACTCCTTTTTATACGCGTATATGAGGTATTTGCAAAATACGCCAAAAACTATAGACTTTCTTGCAATTTTTTCATGTGGTTCACATTGGAGTATCTTATAACTAGTATATAAGTATATATAAAGTGGGGAGTGTCTATACAACATTCGACTACTTTTGGAGGCAAAAATAGTCAGATTTTAGGACGTTGGATGGTGATCCAACGCTCTAGATCGTTTTTTTAGAGGGGGTGATTGTATGAGATTTTTTTTGGAGGGGGTGCTTATATAACTGGATCCGTTAGATAGAGATCCAACGCCCCTATATTATCTGACTGTTTTTGCCTTCAAAAACAGTCGAATGTTCTATAGCATTTCTCTATAAAGTGATAAAGGAGTATTTCAAGTTTGTTTAGGTAGTATATTAGAGGTGTGTGTAATTACACCTGAGAGTAATGCTATGAGGATGGGGATGGGGATGGAGCTAATGGAGATGACGATAATTTGCTCGGTCTCCTCTCTATGCTGGCCGTGACTGGAATGTGAATGATGGGCTCTCTCTTTCTCTCCCCCCTCTGTGGTCTCTACTTAGTCTTATCCCTTTCTCTGCTATGCCGAGGGTCATGTTGGGGATTTTTACTACACAGTAGGGTGGGCTCTGGTAATTCGATAGATCCTATTTTTGCTAGGCTTGCTAGCAGTGAAAAAGGAATTTGGATGGATCATGTTTGTTTATAATGCTGAATGATGAAACCCTACGACTGCAAGAGGTGCTGACTGGCCACGGACGGTCTGGTATCTTGATGAGTGAATCACCCATTTTGCTATCCTAACAAGGGTTCTAATGGCAATTTGACTTTTATTTATTTATTTTGTTTGGTCTTTTTTGGTTTCCTGTTACTGGTTCTTCTCGTAATCATTAAATGCCGGTTACTCCAGCTTAGCAAATATTGATGTAATTTTACTTATGATGTAATTATTTATATTCTAGGGATGATTGTCTTGATTGAGATCGAGACATGTAAATTGATGTAATTGAACGATAATTGATGTAATATTGATTTTTACATTATATCTGATTTGAAGGACACTTTTAATTATCGCTTGATTGATGTGATTATTTGTTGTAAACTGGATTGTAAAAGTTTCAGTTTGATATGTGCTATTGTAATTGTGTTGAGGTGTATTCGTATCTGTTACTTGTAATTTGTGAGTTGTGGCACTTGAAACCTTCAAGCTAAAGTTGTGATTTACTACTCTTGTGTTTGTCGGCACCTAAACGGTTTGGAGGAAGTTTGACGGTAATCTCTTCAAAAGAAACTTGCGAAGAGACCCGATGAGTTTGTGAGTGGTGTGGTGCTTGCTATCTCCGGAGCAGAGGAAGAGCAACCATTAGTGGATTGAGGTGGTTAGGCTCAATTCGTGGAGCAGGTCCAATTCATTTGGGCTTATCTCAACGTGGACTAAGAAAGATCGGCAAATCTTCGATACCACGGGATAACATCGAGTGTCTTCGTTGCAGTTTTTCCTATTATCTTTACTCTTCCGCATTTATATTTCTAGCTTGTTAATTATATTGGATTGTGAATTGTATCTAGTATTGACATGAGCTTAGGGTGCTTTAGTAAAACATTGAACTTTAGCTCTTGACTTGGTATTAGATCCTTTAATTAGCTCATACTTGCTAGAATTGTCAATTAAGGTTAATTTTTTTAAAAAAACTCCTATTCACCCCCTCTAGTCAGTCATCCTTGATCCTACAAGTGGTATTATAGCTTGGTCTAAGAGAGAAAGGATGGTTACTGAGTGTATATCTATAGGCAAGGTACCTCTTTTTGATGGATCAAATTATGCTTCTTGAAAAATTAGGATCTCAATTTATTTAAAGGTTATGACCCCAAGAATATGAAGAATTATAAGTGAGGGTTTCGTTATGCCCCTTGATCCAACATGTCCCATGGATCTTTAAGAATGAAATGCCCACCTCAATGCTCAAGCAACGAACGCTCTTTTTGGAGCTTTTGAACATGAATGAGTTCAATTGAGTGAGCAATTTGAAAACCTCTCATGAGATATGGACCACGCTCTCAGAAATTCATGAGGGCACTTCCACAGTCAAAGAGGCAAAATTGCATAGGCTTTGAATCAAATATAAGATATTTACAATGTTGCCTTATGAAGACATTAATGGAGTTCAGGATGTCTTATGTTGCTATGCTACAATAGTAGTGCTACTTAAGGGAATTAGTCCATCGGTGGCATTTGTATGAAAATTTTAGGAACCCATCTTTTCATTGGTGAGTTTATACGAAAATCTTCTCTAATAGTACGTATGCCAGTCATTCAAATCAATATTTACAACACAAATAGGGGGAAAACTAGATTATATGGAGATCAATTGACCTCATTTACGTGATGAGTGGTTTATCCGATCCTCACGTGAGCACGATCCTTGTAGACTCTGAACAATATTGCTAGCCACGATCATTGGAAAGCAATTCTTGATTCCGTATTTTTTTAAAAAGAAGAGCAATATTACGTATGTAATTCTCCTTGAGGATTCCTACCCTACATTTATTTATCTACCTCTTGTTAGCCCCTAAACTATCTGTGAGAAAGAGATGCACACATTGTTGGAACCGAACCCATTGGCTTCGGTAGCTACTCACTGAGAGAAAATGCACACATGGTTTCTTCCTTGGAATGACTCACGAATACGAGTAGGGAGGTCGAATGAACACAAGAGAGACAACTCTTTGGTGGAAACACATGTCTTTTCTTCTTCTCTGTTATTCACTCGCAACTCAAGTTTACTCAACAGATCACATGGCTTAAATAATCCTCACGTACGCACGGTTGCCTGACCTGTGCACGCACCCACTAACTTCCCTACGACCCGACGCACTATTTGCAAGACTCGGTCCTGCTGAGACCAACTAAGATGCTTACGACCACACATGGACCTGTCCATGTCAACGACCACACACAGATTGGACAAGTCGGCTTCTTACGACTTCGAGTCCTTTTCAATCACGACACTCCGGCCACGATGTCTTGACCATGCTACTTCGATCACGGCTGCTCATCCATAGTTTCTCAACCACGTCTTATCGACCACTTCACCGACCACGACACTTTGACCGCATCTACGATCATGACTTCCCTTCAACTGCTTTACCGATCATGGCTTGTTGACCATAGTTCTTCGACCGTATCTCCAACCACACAAGTCTTGAGCACCAATCGTCACTATAGCTTATGACTGTCGACCTATGACTATGACTGATACGATCACTGTTAGACTACCTGTGATCTGGTTTTGCTGTCCATGATTTCATATGACTCGGTGCACTACCCACAAGACTCGGTCCTGCTGAGACCAACTCAAATGCTTACGACCACACACGGACCTGTCCATGTCTGTGACCACACACAGACCTAACAAGTCGGCTTATTATGACTTCGAGTCCTTTTTTATCACGACACTCCGACCACGGTGTCTCGACCACGCTATTTCGACCATGGCTACTCGACCACGGTTTCTCAATCACGCCTTATCGACCACTTCACCAACCACAACACTTCGACCACATCTACGACCACGGCTTCCATTCGACCGCTTTACTGACCACATTTTGTTGACCATAGTTCTTCGACCGCATCTCCGACCGCACAGGTCTTTGAGCACCGATTGTCACTGTAGCTTACGACTGTCGACCTATGACTATGACTGCTATGATAACTATAGCTATGACAACTGTATGTATGACTATTGTAGCTACGACCACTGTAGCACTTGGACTCACCGACTGCTACAGTCTCGGGCTCACCGACTACATAGACTCCATAGTACTCGAACACACCGAGTACTCGACTACACCACAAAATACTCGAACACATGAGTACTCGAACATGACTACAATACTCGAACACAGGAGTACGACCTACAACAAGATTAGTTTCAATAATTAACCCCTAATCTTGTTGTCATCATTTGACATGTCGACTCACGACGCTGATGACACACATCATCTTGCCGCACGTAGCAGCCTCTTCTTCTTAACGTACGTAGTAGCCTCTTCTTCTTGCCGCACGCAACAGTATATTGCCGCACGCAGCAACGTTCTTGCACGACTCACACGCCTTCTTGTGACGATGTCTACGACCACCATCGTTGGTCTCATGCCGACTTTCCTCATGGCTTGTCCATACTGGAACCATTTATTGCCCTTCGCCGCTGGCATCGCCACTATGCATGTCGCGTGTAACGCCGGTACACAACTGGTCTCACCGTGGCTACCAGAGCCCCTTCGTCGTGTTCTTGGGTTCTTGGTGCTGCAGCCGGCTCATGTTGTCGCCCTGTGCACTTCCGCCTGAGACATGCTGCTGCTTGCGCCATCACGCCAACCCAAATGCATGTCACCATCCGAATGAACGCACGGTCAGCTGCGGTAGCCTCTCGCCTTAGCCCTTGCATCCGACCAGTGCACGGTCAGCTGCAGAAGCTTTTCACCTTAGCCTCTCACATCTGACCAATGCACAGTCAGCTACAAAAGCTTTTCGCCTTAGCCTCTTGCATCCGACCAACGCATGATCAGTTGTGGAAGCTTTTCACCTCGGCCTCTCGCATTCGACCAACACACAGTCAGCTGTGGAAGCTTTTCGCCTCGACCTCTTGCATCCAACCAACGCACGGTCAACCATGGAAGATTTTCGCCTCGACCTCTCGCATTCGACCAACAAACGATCAACTGTGGAAACCTTTCGCCTCAGCCCCTTGGACCTTGAGGCTCTGATACCAACTGTTGGAACTGAACCCATCAGCTTCGGTAGCTAGTTGCTGGGAGAAAACGTACACATAGTTATAGTTTTCCCTTGGAACAACTCACGAACACGAGTAGGGAGGTCAAATGAACACAGGAGAGACAACTCTTTGGTGGCAACACATGTCTTTTCTTCTTCTCTGTTATTCACTCGTAACTCAAGTTTACTCAACAGATTATATGGCTTAAATAAACCTCATGTATGTACGGTTACCTGACCTGTACACGCACCTACCAACCCCACTAGTTAGACTACCTATGATCTGGTTTTGCCGTCCATGATTTCCTAAGACTCAGTGCACTACCCACATGACTCGGTCCTGCTGGGACCAACTCAGATGCTTACGACCACACACGGACCTGTCCATGTCTACGACCACACACGGACCTAACAAGTCGGCTTCTTACGACTTCGAGTGCTTTTTGACCACGGCACTCCGACCACGGTGTCTCGACCACGCTATTTCGACCATGGCTGCTCGACCACGGTTTCTCGACCATGCCTTATCGACCACTTTACCGACCACAGCACTTCGACCGCATCCACAACCATGGCTTCCCTTCGACCGTTTTACATACCACGGTTTGTCGACCATAGTTCTTCGACCGCATCACCGACCGCACATGTCTTCGAGCACCGACCATCACTGTAGCTTACGACTGTCGACCTACAACTATGACTGCTATGATAACTGTAGCTACGACAACTGTATGTACGACTATTGTAGCTACAACCACTGTAGCACTCGGACTCACCGACTGCTACAGTCTCGAACTCACCGACTAAACAGACTCCACAATACTCGAACATATGAGTACTCGATACATGACTATAGCACTCGAACACATGAGTACAATACTCAAGCACATGAGTAGGACCTACAACAAAATTAGTTCCAACACACATATATACAAACTAATGTATAACCCTATGATTTGTCAGTATTTTAGCTTCATTACTGAGTCAGTAATGAAGCTAACTAAGGCGGCACTGCCAGTTCAAGCTCCGGTCACCAGCCGCCGGAGCGCGTTTTTGGACGCTGCCACGTCCCTTCCGGCGACGAACGGGTGCGCAAGAAGCTGCGCGACGGACGGCCGCTTGGTGTAGTCCTTATGCAGGCACGCGGCCACGAACCCCCGGAGCTCCGGCGACGCCGCGCCATCGGGCAGCGAGGGCAACTCGCCGAAGCAGATGGCGCACATGAGCGCGGCCCAGGTCGGCTTCTGCCCTGTGGGGAGCAGCGGGTAGCGCCCCATGAGGAGCTCAAGGACGGTCACCCCCAGGCTCCACACGTCGGCCGCGCGGGGGTCAGCGTGGCGCTCCGAGTCGAAGCGCTCAGGGCTCATGTACGCGGCGGTGCCCTCGTAGGCGGTGCAGTGGTCGCCGGCGCGGGAGATGACCTTAGCGATGCCAAAGTCGGCGATCTTGACCACGCCGGCCGTGCTGACCAGGAGGTTGGCCGGCTTGATGTCCCGGTGGACTACGCGGCGGACGTGGAGGTGCGCCAGGCCGAACAGCGCCTGCGCCGCGACCTCCGCGAGCGCCGCCTCCGGGAACGCCCCTCGGCGGCTCGTGACGGAGTCGAGCGAGCCGCCGTCCGCCAGCTCGAGCAGGAGCGCGACGTCGCCGGAGGCAGCAGCCGAGATGACGGAGTGACACCGCACAACATACGGCGAGTCGGCGCGCCGTAGGATGTCCACCTCCGACGCTGCTCCAGGGTCGCCGTTGTGCAGCAACTTGAGCGCGTACAGTGCCGACGTGCGGCGGTGCGCGACCTTGTACACGGTGCCGCCGTTCCCACGGCCGAGAACGGCAAGCTTATCAAAATCGGACAGGCGGAACTCGCCGGCTCGCGCTGCCGATGTCGAGGCGGACGTGGAAGCCGGCGCGGCCACCGGCGGGTTGGGGTACCGGAAGGCGCACGAGGGGAGGTCGAGCGAGATGTGCAGCTGCGGGAGCCTCCTCTCTCTAATCGTTAGAGCCATTTGTGTTAAGCTAGCCTAAGCAATATGGTTAGTACTAACACTAGCTAAGATTTCTTGTGATGGGATGTATTAATCCAATAGATAGGGCGGCTACCACTCCTAATTATTTTATCATCTGAGCTGATTGTACTTCAGAGAGTGACTTGTAACCTCTCAATTTTTCTATTTTTTTACTTCTCCCTGATTTTTATCTTGGAAAATGATACGGAACTTTCTGACCAAGTGCAGGTAACTGTTCCCTACACTTGTTCTTGGTGGACCATAGAGGCAGAAGCCATGGGCAGTGAAGTGTGGTCCATGGAGTAGTCCATGAGACACACGGTATTAGTAAATGGTAAGAAGGTTCTAATACGGATGTCGCCAACTCCAAGCACCTTGGGCCCTTTCTTTCATTAGCCAGAGAGACGGAGACGGTGTGGTGTTACTTATGGCTAACAAGCTCGATGTTTCCGCCGTCAATATAGAATAATCACGTTCTTTTAAAATGGTATATGGTGGGGAAGATCCTCGATAATGATCGGTGATTACGTGGTAATTAATTAGCAGTTTAGCATGTTATGTTGGTTATTATTAGGGTCTAATAAGAGTTTGAGTCTATAGTCTAGTTAGAATCTCTAGTAGGATCCGGTTGTAATATTAACACTACAAAAAAAAAGGTGTAAGGGTCCTATAGAATAACACAGAATTATTACTAAATTCTACATGGTATCAGAGCTAACCCTAATTAGTCGTCAATCCTACCATCCTTAACTCCAACCCTAAGTAACAACTCACTTTAGAGCCATCGTCGTCCACCGATCCGTTGTCGTCACCCAAGTCTTCATCTTGTGGGCACGTGGGCCACCGTTGTTGCGCCTATTAGGTGGGTGTGCGAGGACCGACGGTGCTGCAGCCTGTTGGGGGAAGAAAGAGCAAGGATTTTCTGTGGACTATTGTTGCTGCTAGTCCTACGTGCTATTGTCGTGAGTCATCACACAGATTGCTCGAATGGGTTGGATAATGGCCAAGGAGGTGTGTGACATTGCTCGATCACTTGTTGGATGAAGTGGTTATTGTCGTGATTGTGGATATGCCGACAATAGGAAGGGGAGGAGAGATGGGAGAGAGGGTAGATCAGGGAAGAAGAGAGAAGCAAGCGGCGTGCGGGAAGGAAGAAGGGAAAAAGGGGAATGGGAAGAAAGGAAAAAAAGAAAGGGAGAGAAAGCTAGGAGGAGTTGGTGTGCACGAAGAGAGAGAAAGAATGCTGTTGCAAATGGGAGAAGAGGATCTTGGAGATTTTTTGTGCTGCTCAAGTTGGTGTGGTGTGTGGTGTGGCTGCTGGGTTTAGTTTGGTGATTGGTGTGTGTAGACTAAGAGAGGAGAGGAGCTCGGGTGCGGTAGAGGGAGTTGGGTCTAGAGGTGTTTTGCTGATGAGAAGAGGATAAATATGTTTTGGATCTGGGTTGGAGAGAAGTTATTATTGTGGAGGTGATGGTTGAGAAGGAATTGGCAATAGAGAGTGCTGGTTATGACGGCGAGAGGCTTAGGTGATGATGGTAACAGAGGCTGTGCGGAAAGGTATTACGATGGTGTTGAAGGTTCATGGCAAGGTGTAGAGAGGCCCTAATATAGGGGAAGAAAAATATTCAAACAATGGCTTGGTGGTTATGCCGATGGTGTTTTGGCGGAGGAGATGAGGTGAGCTCGATGGTTAGCTCAATGGTAGAAGGTGGTCGGGGTGTGTTAGGAGAGGTGGTGGAGGCCGGGGTGGCCGGAGGCTAGAAGTGGAGACAATGGAGGCCAAGGCTTGAAGCGTGTGAATAGAGATGGAGGAAACCTAAGACTGAGGATGTGACAGAGAAGGTGGAGGATTGATGTTGGTTGAGGCTGGGTTAGAGGTGATCGAGGTGATAATCATGGTGGGCACTGTGGTCACGGGAGGTTTAGGTGATGTCACTCGAGTGTTGCGTTCGTGTGATGGTGTTGGGCACGACTTGGGTAGTGTGAATGGCAAGGATGATGGTCTTGGAGGTGGTATGGATCATGACACTAGAGGCAGCTTTGGTAAATGTGAATGTTATGGTGGTGGTATTCGTCATGGTGTTAGCAATAGGTTTAATAAAGTGTCAGATTCTAGTGAGGATATTGATTTATTTAACAAGATGACCATGATTATATCTCATGCCCATCTTAAAGGGAGTATTGGTGAGTTAGTATTAGGGTCCAATAAAAGTATTAGCGATCAATAAAAGTTTGGACTTAGTCTAATTAGAATCCGTATTAGGTTCTAGTTGTAACCTTGCTACTATAAATAAAATGCGTGGGGTCCTATAGGACAACACACAATTATTCTCAAATTGTAGGTGTTAGCATTTCCTAAGAAAGATTAGCCTCTTGTATTAGCAGGAGGTGAGGTACTAATCAATCAGCCTGATCTACAGAGGTGGGGACCACAAAGCTATTATGGACCTGTAGTCAATGATCATGAGTCAAGAAAGCCGAGCCTCAATTAGGCAGTGAGCTGACTTGATTTATTGGGTGGCGTTTGTGTGCGCCGTGTGCCATTAGTCAGGACCCTCAGTTTAATTGAATTGGAATAGAATTCTTTCAAATATGCCCGACAACAAATAACTTTTTTCAAGGAAAGAAAAACGGCAACAGATTACAAGAGTTGAATTTCCCATAGCCTGAAGGTTTTCGGTAGTCTCTTCCATGTCATGGCGAGTTGCCATGATGAATAGTAACAATTTAGCAAGGCATTCAGCTAAATGCAGTAAAGCAGAAAGGATAGATAATGTGGGAAGAGTGAAGCACATAAACTTACCTTAAGTGTACCCCTGTAGTTAATTTCGGTTCATTAACTTAGCATTTAGTCCTGTTAGATATAAATTTCACTATTCATAAAAACCTTCTTGGGGTATATCTTGTGAAAGACCTCAAAATTTCAAACCAAAATTTTTTCTGAATTTTCCTGAATTTTTGAGTGAATTTTGAAAACTTTCCCAATTGGGAAATTTTCGGCTCTTTCCGCTTTCTCTTTCGGGCCGAGCCGCCTCCTTTCGCCGAAGGCGCCTTTCCTCCTTTCCGCTTCCTCTTTTCCTCAGCGCCTCCTCCCACTTCCCGTCTCTCTCCGCTCGCTCGCGTCCTCGCCCGCGCCCGGGGGACAGCCCGCCGTGGTCGTCCGCCCGCGCAACCGGTCCGGCGGGTGCGCCCTCCACGTGTCGCCTGATGCCTTCCCCGGCCCACTTGCCGCCCCGCCGCCCGCCGCTCCACCGGCCGCCGCCCGACCCGCCCGCCACTCGCCCCCAACCCAATGGAGACGCCGCCCACTCGCCACGTAGGCCGACCGCTTAGCCGCCCCTCAAAGCCCCACCGCTGGTCGCCTTCCTTCTCTTACTGGCGGACGCCACCGCCACTCCGCCGCCACCTGCTCCCGCACGCCCGCACCTCCTCCTTTACTCCTTTCGCTCCCTGCCTCATCCTGGGCCACTGGACTCGTGTCACGCCTCCCGCCTGGGCGCCACGACACCCTTTCCTCTTCCCTCTTTTTCCTCTCCTCCGCCAAGGAAATCGGCCACTGTCGCCACCCACACCCCGCACTCCGAGCTTCTCCCACCCTTCCACTAGCCTCCCACCACCCTCAAGATTCTCCCGAGCCACCGATTGATCGCCATCGCTCCAGCCCAAGATTGCCTCCCCGAGCCGGCGACCTCCACAGGCAATCTTCTCCTCTCTTCTATTCTTCGATTCTTCTCGCCCGAGCATCCTTTCGCCCCTCGATAACATCTGTAACTTTCTCTGGCCAGGTGATCGACCCAGGAAGTCCGGCACCGAAGATCGCCGCCGACTTCAACACCCTCCCGTGGCCCTTTCCGAGTATTCCCGAGCTCAAACCACTTCACCATTGTAAGCACCAAGCTCCATAGACCGTGAAATCACTTTCCGTTTCTCCTGTGGACCACCTGTGAGCTGCTATGCCACCGCGAGGTCAAGGTTCCCCTCGCCGCCAAGCCAGTCATCTTCGGTTTCGCCGATTCTTAGCCCCAAATGGTTTCTCCACCTCCTCTAGGACCTTTCTCCACCCCAATTTCGCCAGAGCCACTGCTTGTGCCACGCCGTTTTCCTCCGCTGCCTCGCTTTCTCCGTGAGCTCGAGCGCGAGGAGGACGAAGAGACGTGGCCGCATCCCCACCGTGTCCCCAAGCGGTATCTTTTAAAATCCGTCGTTGATGACGCCTTGACACCGTCCGATCTTTGTAAAACCACGCGCCGCCGTCCGATCCATAACCCCGCACCCCAACCGTCCGATTTCATTTAACCCGACGATCGAGACCGCCCACTGCGCCCATCTCGCCACCCACCAAACCACGTGTCGACCATCCGGCCGAGGAGAGGCTACAGACGCGCCGGGCCACCACCGCCGCAGTGGGCATGGCCGGCCTTCGTTGACGCAGCCGCACAAAGGTCTTGGGCTACCTTTGCTATGTTGGTAGGCCCACATCGTTCATCGGATTTTCCGATTTTCTCAATTTCCAAAATCCAGAAAAATCCAAATAAATTCTAGAAAATCACAGAAAATCCCAAAAATTCCCAAATTTCACCACAATATTCTTCTCACTTTTCTAAACCCACTGTAAATTTCAATTTACAGTTTTCTCCAAGAAAATCTAAAAAATTCAAAGAGCCCTTTCTATTTGATATTTTATGCAATTTACTTCCTTTTTATTTCTTTTTATAGATTATTTTGCCTTGCTTAATTAGAATTAAGCAGGACTTATGTTATTTTATGTGTTTGCGCTTAGTGACGGACCGCCGGAAGGTTCGGTGCAAGACCCAGATTCAGAGTCGCCGCCACGAGATCGCCAAGTCGCCCGGCCACACGGCAAGTCGCAATTCTTGATCATGTTGAATCCTATGTTCTTTAAATTATGTCTTTACACTATTTGCATTATTGTTAGTTGTAAAATGTTAGTTTATGTAAAATAAAATGTTTAGAATGACATGCGATATAGATAATACCTACCACCGATAAGTGCCATATTAAATTTGCAGCCATTCCATTGTTACCCCTAGTAGTATTTAAATTACTGAACTAATAAGTGTAGGTTATATTTACATCATGCAAATCTTTACACTGCTAAGGTTGCGGCCGAGGGCCAGTAGATTTGGAAAACCCGAAGCTAGGGTAAGGTGGTATGGGACACCATACCCTAGGCCGGAGGTGCTAGTATACGTAAATTTAGGGTAAGAGTGTTGTGGGAAACCGTGAGACGGTCTTCGCCCACCGCTTACCCTGAGGTGGAGGTTGCGGACCTCATGAGAAAAATATAAGGACTAAATCCCTTGCGCTAAGCATATGACATAGTAATCGCTCAACCATTGGTGTTGACGTGTCAACCCTGGTTTAGTAGCTGCTCAAATCCAAGTGAAACCCTACATGAGAATTGGTATGTGGTATGTAGATCCATACACACAACGATGGGTCCCTATAACTCGGCCTGGCGTCCGCTTTGGCCTACTGGACACCCGAGGGTATATGGATTCGAACCCATCGGGTAGAGTGTGTTAAGAACCCGAAAGTGAAAAGACCGGTTTCTTAACTCACCATGAGGGTTAAGAATGCTTGTGGGTAAAGATGAGCAACTCGCAGAGTCAATTAAATGGTATTCGAATACTGTGTGCTCCTGTTAATGGAGCTGTGTCAAATGGGTGATTTCCAGCTGCGAAGCTTAAGTAGTTTTCACAAGTATGTTTAACTCGATTAGTTGGTAAATCAAACTTTGAAAACCCCTGTGAATTAAGAAGTAGTCTTATTTTGATCTTCCAAAGGATTTATTAAATAAAATTGCATCCACACAAGTAATAAACCAAGTATACTCCCAACCTTTGTTGAATCGTGCAAATAGTTAAGCTAGGTTTTTTGTGGCTTGTCGAAATGGTTAGCTCACGGCTTGTTGAAAACATCGATGACCAAGATCGTGAGGGTCGCTCGTCGAGGAAGCCCCCGAGGAGCCGATCCCGATGAAGATCCATGGTTTTAGGTCTCAAATACGCCGAGTTCCCGGTAGTTCTTTTGTATTGTAATATATTTCGCTTGCATGCCCGCCGTCAGAAACCGGGTTGCTAAACCTTATCTTGTAATATATGTTGGTCTTTTGTCAGAATCTGCGATGGTATACTCTTGCGACGCTCCATAACTGCTCATGTGTGAATAGTTGCGGACGCCAGTGTCCTCACATCACCCCGCAACGGGTGTGACAAGAAGTGGTATCGAGGTGTTTCTTGACCGTAGGTTGAGACCTAAGGAAATTTAGGAAGCGATTTCATCGCAAAACCTAATTTAAATTCTAAAAGAAGTTGATGAAAATATAAGTATTATCATTGCCTTGCTTCTCTCTTGATGTTTGTCTTACCTGCCTTAGTAAAGTTCGACTTAAGCTTTATTTTTGCAAAATGTTTATTACTTTACTTGTCTAACTTCAAAATTTTCGTTTCGGCAGATGGTGCACTTCATCCACTCCCGTCCCGAGCGTATGGAGGGTTGGCCTTCCAAGCTTTGGGAGATGCAGCAGTTTTTGGGAGCAGACGGCTGGCACACTCCTGTGTTTCATGCCGCCACCGCTTCCACGACTGTGAGAGGTACGAGTGGAAGGCATGGGTGACATTGATTCCTTGCCCGTCCGCCCCGACCAGAGCGGAGGTTCGTTGCTCGCCGCATCGCCCAGAGGACGCCTGCAGATGTGGCTGTGAAGGCCGCAATCCACCGCGGACTACTACGATCCGGAGTTGGCCGAGTCTCCTTGATCTCGATCCCGCGGTCGGCGGACGGCGGAGGGCCTTTAGTGCCCCGCCCACGAGGGAGACGATCCCCGTCTGCCGGGGGTCGCCAACATCGTGGCCCAGCAGGAGCTCCAGTACGAGCGGGCCGTGAAGGAGTCACGGTCCCTTCAGCAGCAGCTGCGCGAGGCACGTCAGGAGGCGCAGCAGCCTGCCTCGCCTCGTCCGCCATGAGGCGGCCGAGGCGGCGAGATGTCGATCATGAGAGTCCCCAGCCGCCTCCTCGTGCGACTGCAGCGATCTCACGAGGCGCAGCCGACTACTCGGGAGTACCGTGCGTGGTTCCGTCCTGCAGCCCCTCGCACCTTGCCAGCACCAGATGCCAGAGAGGAGTAGTTAGTATCTGTTAGTTTAGTCTGACCCTGTGTAATAGTGGTACTTTTGGTAGTGTAATGCAAGTTGTATCATGAACCCTAAGTGGTATGTGTATACCACTTGCTTATTGTAATCCTTATGTTAACTATCTTTTATGTTGTTTATCTAAGTATCAATATTCTCGATGTCTTCAAAGCTTTCTTCTGTCTTGTTCGCCTTAATTCTTACCCTTTCATCCTATACTTGCCTTGAAAAATTCAAGTCTTACTTATCTATTCTTGTTCACCAAAACCGCAAAGCTAATCTCAAGTTCCCAATTGGCGACTCTCACAATGGACCCAAGACAACAGATCGAAAGAACAATCAAGGTGGTGCACCGCCACCGATCGACTACAATTGCAAGTGTGTTGGCTATGATAGAATGTAATGATATCACCGAGCGGCACTATGGCTAGAGTGTTAGAACAGCATACTAGACTACTTGAACAGATTGCTACCAGATCCCCAGGTCAACAAGGTGGAAATAATGTCAACCGAGAGGGTGCCCCAATTACCTCTCGATGGGTCGATTTCCAAAAGACGAATCCACCAATCTTTTCTACGCCACCGATCCTCTAGCAAGCAGAAGATCAAGCTCGGATGTAGAAAGGAAGCTACAAACAAGACAAAGGTGATGATAAAGAAAAGTATTATATGCTTCACATCAATTACAAGGTCCTGCATCGACATGGTGGATCAACTACCAGCGTATACAGAGAAATGAAGAAATTACTTGGGAGGAATTCTCAAAAGCCTTCCGTAAAGCACATATTCCAGATGGAATCATTGAAGCTAAACGTCGAGAGTTTCGACACTCAAGCAAGGAAACAATACAAGAATGGAGTACTTGCATCGCTCAATCATCTTTCAAGATTTGCTCCAAATGACGCCGACAATGAAGATAAGAAGATGGGAAATTTCGAACCTGGATTGCGAAGACATTAAAATTTCACATTTCTGCAATAAAATTCAAAGATCTATCTGAAATGGTGGATAGTCTTATCAGCTCTGAAGAAGCCAAAATGAAAAAGAAGATTTCAAGAAACGTAAAGCAATGTTTAAACCACAATCATCTTCACATGGTGCTCAACGAGGACGGACAACGGGGTCATCTTCATATCGACCCCAATCATCGCGACAACTTGTCATCCTTCCAAAAGCTCAATCAAATCCGCCATAACAAAATCAAGTCCCTCGACCACCGTCCATTAAGTGCTTCACATGTGGTGGTAACCACTTAGCTAGCAATTGTCCGAAGGACAAATGCCTGCTTCCATTGTGGAGAAATTGGCCATTTCGTAGATCGGTGTCCTAAGAAAACTTACCATCGGAGGTGGCCAAGACACAAGTTCTCCATCAACAGCAGGAGGTGAAACCGCAGATAGGAACTGGCACTGCAAGGGGAGGATTTTTACAGATAAAGCCAACAGGACCTCAGTCACCAGCCAGCATAGCAAATTACACAGCTGCAGCTAGAGGCAGAGGCCGCTCAAGACCTACCTTCTTAGCCAGAGTCAACCATGTGTCACCAAGACGGCGCAGAGCAGCGACATCATGCATGGGTATGTTTCCATTAATACCATACCGACCGATTTTATTTGATCCTCGTGCAACACATTCTTTCATTTCAAAGAGTTTTGCTTCAAGAAATCGGTTGCCATCTGCTTCCTTGCCAAAACCTTATGTAGTCCAAACCCCAGGATTAGAATGGAGTCCCATATCGGGTGTGGTGGGCTTACAAGAAAATACAAGGAGTAGATTTTAAGGCGACTTATCGCAGCTAGACATGACAGACTAGATGCCATTCGGTATGAATTGGCTAGCCAAGAATAAAGGCCGTAAACTGTGAATCCAAGATAAGTTATATTAGTCACCCGTAAGGTCGACAAGAGTGGTAAAAGCAGATCGAGAGTTGATAAAGAAAACCAAGAAGCATGTACTTAATGCACTAACAAATACACTTAGTCAAGTACTGTGGTGCATGAGTACCGATGTATTTCGGAGGAATTGCCGTGAAGACCACCGATGCACAAATAGAACTTGCCATAGAGTTGATTCCGTGCACTAAGCCGATCGCCAAACATCAATACGTAATGTCGCAAGTTTAATTAAAAGAACTCAAGAGACAACCGGATGAATTACAAGAAAAGAGTTTATTCAACCAAGTATTTCACCTTGGTCACCCCAAGATTATTTGTGAAGAAAAGAGTGGAGAATTAAGAATGTGTGTTGATTATCGAGGATTGAATGTCACAATCAAGAATAAATATCCATTACCGAGAATTGATGACTTGTTTGATCAACTCAAAGGAGCTAAAGTGTTTTCCAAGATTGATCTACGCTCGTGTTATCACCAACTCAAGATCCGAAAACAAGATCGAGAGAAGACTTTCACAACCGATATGGACTGCTTGAATTACAACAGTTATTTGGTCCGACCAATGCACCAAAGATATTTCATGAATCTTATGAACTTGGTGCATATGGACCAACTGGACCGATTTGTGATAGTCTTCATAGATGACATCTTGATTTATTCCAAAAGCGAAGAAGAACATCAACAACATTTGCATATGGCGTTATCCGCACTCGAGAGAACATCAATTATATGCCAAGTTTGAGAAATGCGTTTTGGTTGAAAGAAGTAGCTTTTTAGGTCACATTATTTCCAAGAAGGGTCAAAGTTGATCCGAGAAGATTGCGGCAGTTATGAAGTGGAACCAACCCAAGACAAGGATCAAGTGAGAAGTTTTCTTGGATTGGCGTGCTATTACCGCGATTCATAGAAGGATTCTCAAAATCTCCGTCCACTCACTCAATTATTGAAGAAAGACAAGTCATTCATTTGGACAGACACTGTGAGAAGAGCTTTGACATCAAGACCAAGTTAACAACAACGCCAGCTTTGATTCTACCAAACCCGTAAAAGAATTCCAAATTTATTGTGATGCCTCAAAACAAGGTTTGGGATGCGTGCTAATGCAAGATAGAAGGGTTGTTGCTTATGCATCCAGACAATTGAAGCCGCATGAAGAGAACTATCCAACACATGATTTGGAGCTAGCGGTGTAGTGCATTCCCTCAAAATTTGGAGACACTATCGCTAGGAAATCGCTAGAAATATTTTCCGATCATAAAGTTTGAAATACCTTTTCACTCACCGAGTTAAACATGAGGCAGCGAAGATGGTTGGAATTGATCAAGGACTATGATGTAGATCTACAATACCACCCAGGCAAAGCAAATGTGGTTGCTGATGCCCTTAGCAGAAAGACTCGTCATCATAAAACCAAGGCAGTCGAATATCCTTCAGAATTACAAAAAGATATACAACGATTGAACCTAGTTATAACAGAAGAAGGTGATGAAGCAGCACTAGAAATTAAATCTCTACTGACAGATCAAATCAAGGCAGCGCAAGAAAAAGATGAAGAAATTCAAGAACTTAAAAAGAAAATTCAAGAAGAAGGGTTGACAGATTATGCAATAGACTAACATGGGATTCTCATTTTCCGTGGTCGTTATTGCATCCCCAACAAAAGGAGTTGAGAGAATTGATCCTAGTCGAGGCTCACTCCTCTCAATTCTCGATTCACCCAGAAGCACCAAGATGTATCAAGACCGAAAAGAAATATTGGTGGAAGACAATGAAGAAAGAAGTGGCAGAATACGTAGCAAAATGTGATGTCTGCCAACAAATCAAAATAGATCATCAGAAACCCTCAGGGTTACTACAACCTTTACCAATTCCTGAATGGAAATGGGATAGTATCGGCATGGACTTTATCACCGGGCTCCCAAAACTCGTGAAGGTTTTGACGCCATTTGGGTCATTGTCGATAGATTAACCAAAGTGGCTCATTTCCTTCCAATTAAGCAAACTTATGGGAAAGATAAACTCACGAGTTATACCGACAAAGATTGTGACACTTCATGGAATCCCTAAAAGAATTGTCTCGGATAGAGGAGCACAATTTACATCCAAATTCGAAGAAGTTACATGAAGCCATGGGCACCGACGAATTTCGATCAAAGATATCATCCACAAGCAGATGGTCGACGTAAAGGACAAATCAAATATTAGAAGACATGTTGAGAGCTTGCACTATTGTGTATGGAGCAAGATGGAACACCGCTACCATTTGCAGTTTTCATACAACAATAGCTATCAAGCCAACATTAAATGGCCCCATTTGAAGCATTATATGGTAGAAAATGCGAACGCTTTGAATTGGTCGAAACCGAGAGCGCCAACTCGGGTCCCCAAATTGTTCAAGACTCAGAAGCTCATATCAAAATTATCAGGAACAGACTAAAGATTGCACAAGACCGACAGAAGAGTTACGCTGACAATCGCAGAAAAGATCTAAGCTTCGAAGTTGGAGACTTTGTTTACATTAAAGTCACCCCATTCAAAACCGTCAAAAGATTTCAAGTCAAAGGGAAACTAGCTCCGAGATATGTGGGACCTTTCCAAATAACTGAAAGAGTTGGGGAAGTGGCTTATAAAGTGCAGCTTCCACCCAACTTATCCAGGATACATAATGTATTCCATGTATCCCAACTTCGGAAATGTCTACGACAACCTACAGATGAAGTACCGTTGTCAGATATTGAGCTACAAGACGATTGGACCTATCCAGAAGAACCGTTACAGATACTCGAGACTTCAGAGAGACAGCTCAGAAACAGAAATGTCAAATTCTACAGAGTACAGTGGAAGAATCACACGGCTAATGAGTCTACTTGGGAAAGAGAATCAGACTTGCAATGGATTTCCTAACTTACCCTCGACGCTTGAATCTCGAGGTCGAGATTCCTTTAAGGGGTAGGTTGAAAGACCTCAAAATTTCAAACCAAAATTTTTCTGAATTTTCCTGAATTTTTGAGTGAATTTTGAAAACTTTCCCAATTGGGAAATTTTCGGCTCTTTCCGCTTTCTCTTTCGGGCCGAGCCGCCTCCTTTCGCTGGCGCCTTTCCTCCTTTCGCTTCCTCTTTCCTCGCGCCTCCTCCCACTTCCGTCTCTCTCCGCTCGCTCGCGTCCTCGCCCGGCCCGGACGCCACCGCCGTGATCGTCCCGCCGCAACCCGGTCCGGCCGGTGCGCCTCTCCACGTGTCGCCCGATGCCTTCCCCGGCCCACTTGCCAGCCCGCCGCCCGCCGCTCCACCGGCGCGCCGCCCGACTCCGCCCGCCACCTCGCCCCCAACCCAATGGAGACGCCGCCCACTCGCCACGTAGCGTGCCGACCGCTTAGCCGCCCCTCAAAGCCCCTGCCGGTGGTCGCCTTCCTTCTCTTACTGCGACGCCACCGCCACTCCGCCGCTACCGCCTCCCGCACGCCCGCACCTCCTCCTTTACTCCTTTTCGCGCCCCTGCCTCATCCCAGCCACTCGGTGGACTCGTGTCACGCCTCCCCGCCTGGGCGCCACGACACCCTTTCCTCTTCCTCTTTTCCTCTCCCTCCGCCAAGGAAATCGGTCACTGTCGCCACCCACACCCCGCACTCCGTAGCTTCTCCCACCCTTCCACTAGCCTCCCACCACCCTCAAGATTCTCCCGAGCCACCGATTGGATCGCCATCGTCTCCAGCTCCGGCATTGCCCTCCCCTGAGCCGGCGACCTCCACAGGGCAATCTTCGGCTCCTCTCTTCTATTCTTCGATTCTTCTCGCTCTGAGCATCCTTTCTGTCCTCTGATAACATCTGTAACTTTCTCTGGCCAGGTGATCGACCCAGGAAGTCCGGCACCGAAGATCGCCGCCGACTTCAACACCCTCCGTGGCCGCCTTTCCGAGTATTCCCGAGCTCAAACCACTTCACCATTGTAAGCACCAAGCTCCATAGACCGTGAAATCACTTTCCGTTTCTCCTGGGACCACCAGGAGCCGCTGCGCCACCGCGAGGTCAAGGTTCCCTTCGCCGCCAAGCAGTCATCTTCGGTTTTCGCCGATTCTTAGCCCCAAATGGTTTCTCCACCTCCTCAGGACCTTTCTCCACCCCCATTTTCGCCAGAGCCTTTGCTTGTGCCACGCGCTTTTCCGCATGGTTCCTCGTTTCTCCCGTGAGAGCTCGAGCGAGGAGGACGAAGAGACGGGCCGCATCCCCACCGTGTCCCCAAGCGGTATCTTTTAAAATCCGTCGTTGATGACGCTCTCGGACACCGTCCGATCTTTGTAAAACCATCGCCGCCGTCCGATCCATAACCCCGCACCCCAACCGTCCGATTTCATTTAACCCGACGATCGAGACCGCCATTGCCGCCCCATCTCGCCACCCACCAAACCACGTGTCGACCATCCGGCCGAGGAGAGCGCAAGACGCTGGCCACGGCCCGCAGGTGGGCCGTGGGCATACGCCCACGCCATGAGCAGCCGCAGTCTTGGGCGGCCTTTGATTGCGGTTGGGTACCACATCTTGTTCATCGGATTTTCCGATTTTCTCAATTTCCAAAATCCAGAAAAATCCAAATAAATTCTAGAAAATCACAGAAAATCCCAAAAATTCCCAAATTTCACCACAATATTCTTCTCACTTTTCTAAACCCACCTGTAAATTTCAATTTACAGTTTTCTCCTCCAGTAAAATCTAAAAAAAATTCAAAGAGCCCTTTCTATTTGATATTTTATGCAATTTACTTCCTTTTTATTTCTTTTTATAGATTATTTTGCCTTGCTTAATTAGAATTAAGCGGGACTTATGTTATTTTATGTGTTTGCGCTTAGTGACGGAACCGGAAGGTTCGGTGCAAGACCCAGATTCAGAGTCGCCGCCACGAGATCGCCAAGTCGTCCGGTTTCAAGAAGTCGCAATTCTTGATCATGTTGAATCCTATGTTCTTTAAATTATGTCTTTACACTATTTGCATTATTGTTAGTTGTAAAATGTTAGTTTATGTAAAATAAAATGTTTAGAATGACATGCGATATAGATAATACCTACCACCGATAAGTGCCATATTAAATTTGCAGCCATTCCATTGTTACCCCTAGTAGTATTTAAATTATCGAACTAATAAGTGTAGGTTATATTTACATCATGCAAATCTTTACTTTGCTAAGGTTGCGCCGAGGCGAAGAGATTTGGAAAACCGAAGCTAGGTAAGGTGGTATGGGACACCATACCCTAGGCCTGAGGTGCTAGTATACGTAAATTTAGGGTAAGAGTGTTGTGGGAAACCGTGAGACGGTCTTCGCCCACCGCTTACCCTGAGGTGGAGGTTGCGGACCTCATGAGAAAAATATAAGGACTAAATCCCTTGCGCTAAGCATATGACATAGTAATCGCTCAACCATTGGTGTTGACGTGTCAACCCTGGTTTAGTAGCTGCTCAAATCCAAGTGAAACCCTACATGAGAATTGGTATGTGGTATGTAGATCCATACACACAACGATGGGTCCCTATAACTCGGCCCTGGCGTTCGCTTTGGCCTACGGACACCCGAGGGTATATGGATTACGAACCCATCGGGTAGAGTGTAAGCGAAGAACCGGCAAAGGAAAAGACCGGTTTCTTAACTCACCATGAGGGTTAAGAATGCTTGTGGGTAAAGATGAGCAACTCGCAGAGTCAATTAAATGGTATTCGAATACGCGTGCTCCGGTTAATGGAGCTGTGTCAAATGGGTGATTTCCAGCTGCGAAGCTTAAGTAGTTTTCACAAGTATGTTTAACTCGATTAGTTGGTAAATCAAACTTTGAAAACCCCTGTGAATTAAGAAGTAGTCTTATTTTGATCTTCCAAAGGATTTATTAAATAAAATTGCATCCACACAAGTAATAAACCAAGTATACTCCCAACCTTTGTTGAATCGTGCAAATAGTTAAGCTAGGTTTCCTTTGTGGCTTGCTGAGCTGGTTAGCTCACGGCTTGTTGAAAACATCAGATGACCAAGATGCTGGTGAGGGCTGCTCTGTCGAGGAAGCCCCTGAGGAGCTGATCCCCGATGAAGATCCATGGTTTTAGGTCTCAAATACGCTCGAGTTCCTGGTAGTTCTTTTGTATTGTAATATATTTCGGGCTTGCATGCCCGCTGCTGTAAAACTGGGTTGCTAAACCTTATCTTGTAATATATGTTGGTCTTTTGCTGTAATCTGCGATGGTATACTCTTGCGCGACGTTCCATAACTGTTCATGTGTGAATAGTTGCGGGACGCCGTGTCCTCACATCACCCCTGGCAACGGGGGTGTGACATCTTGCAGTTATATGCTATGCCTGCAATCCTTCCTGGAAGTCTTGCGTCTCTGATGAAACAGCAGAAACAACCATTTTAATATTTAGACGAACGTGTTGATGTCCATGTGGTGCTATGCATTCACTGGATTCGTCACCTCTTTCGTTGCCACCGTGATTTACAGGTCGATTTGATCCAGCAGATCAGAGCAAGTAGTTCACGAGCAATCTCAGACAACTTTTGTAACGCCCCCGTTTCCGAGGGCGTGTACGGACACGGCAACCCGCAACTATTCACGCATGAACAGTTATGGAGTGCCGCGCAAGAGTATACCATTGCATGCTTACAACAAAAACCAGCATATACTTCACATATGGATTAATATCCAGAGTTTTGACAGCGGGGCGTGCAAGCTCAAAGTATAATTACATCACAAAAGCTCCAGAATCCGCTTGAGCGCGGCGAAGACCTACAGCCACGGATCCTCGTCAAGAAGAGACCCTCGGGGCTTCTTCAACGGGAGACCTTCACCTTCGCCTTGATCTTCTAAAGAATTGATTAGCAAGTCGTGAGCCAACAACCACTCAAAGAAACCGCAAAGGAATCCTACTTTACTAAATGCACGGATCAACAAAGGAATGGAGTATATTTGGTTTATTATCCTTGAGTGGATGCATTATTATTTGTAAACCTTTTCGTAAAACTTGCCGATAAAACTACTCCTTAATCAATGTGGGTTTTCATGAAGAGTTAAATAACCATCTAACCAGATTACAACATTGAAAACTACTTAAGCTTTGTCGATGGAATCACCCAAGTGACACATGCCCAATAACCGGAGCACGGCGATCCGAATACCATTTATTTGACTCGCAGAGTTTGCTCAACTTTACCCACACGATCCCTTAACTCCCGCGACAGAGTTAAGAAAGACAGTCGTTTCACCGCTTAAATCCTTATATAGGCTCTACCGGTGAGAATTCACCTGTCCGCACATGGAAACTCCCGTCCGCTTCGAGTGAACCCTACTGTTATTAGGTATCCAAGACGGCATACCTAATTCAACTACCCAACCTCCGGCCTTCTCAACACCAGAGTTTCAAACGAGTTGAGCGACTATTAAACCAAGTGTTGACAAGTCAACTCCCGTGGTTGAGCGATTGCTATGACAGTTGCTCAAAGATAAGGGTTTCATCCTTATATTTTCACACTACCAACCTCTCCAGTCCATGACCACAACTTAGGGTAAGTGGTGGGCGAAGACCCACCATGTTTTCCACAACACTCTTACCCTTCCTTGCACACCGATACTCTCCGCCCTAGGATGCGGTGTCCCACACCACCCCACTCTAGGGTCGGGTTTTCAAATCTACTGGCCCGCAGCCACGACCTTATCAGTAAAATACTTTGCATGATAGTAGTAACCTATAGTGATCTAGATTAACAGATACATATATTTCTAGGGTTACAAGGCATGGCTATAAATTGGACATGGTATTTTTCGGTGGTAGGACATATCTATATCACATGTCATTCTAAACATTTTCACTTTACTTCAAACTAGCATTTCACAACTAGCATAATGCAAATAATGTAATAACTTAAGTAAACATCATAGGGCACAATATGATCAAAGGATTTGCGACTTGCCGTGAACGGGAATGATCTCATGAGCTCGAACGCCGACGCTTCCGGATCCCGAGATTGCACCGAGCTTCCGGATCTCCAAACTAGCGCAAACATATAAAATAAATAAGTCATAGCTTGAGAATAATCAAGCAAGGGAAAATAATCTATAAAAAGAATTAAAAAGGAATAAACTTGCATAAAATATCAAATGAAAGGGGTTCTTTGAATTTTTAGATTTTGCTGGAGAAGAATTTTGGAAATTGGAGTTCACCACTGGGTTCAGGATAATGAGAGGAGCAATGTGGTGAAATTTGGGAATTTTTGGGATTTTCTGTAATTTTCTAGGATTTATTTGGGTTTTCTGGATTTTTGGAAAAGAATAAACCCTGGAAAATCGGTGAAGTCTTGGGGCCAGCCCATGGCTGAGCATGGCCCGGCCCATCACATGGCAGCAGGCAAGGCCAACATGCCCCAGCGCTACATACCGCCGCCCTACCGATGGCCGACGCGTGGCGAGGGCTGCTACGGCTGCGATGAGGATGGCGGACGGTTCGGATGGGGTGGTTTAAGTGAGATCGGACCGAGAACAGAGCGGGCGGGCGGTAAGGCTGGATCTGACGGTGAGGGGTTTGTGTTTATGAAGATCGGACGGTGGGAGTAAGCGACCATCCGACGCCGAGTTTAAAGGATAACGGTTGGAGGGGACGGCGTGGATGCGGCCACGTCGGTCGTCTTCAACCTCTCGGCCAGGCAGAGGAGCTGGGAAAGAGGGAGCTTCGCCCCCATGACGGCGGGGTCTCCATGGCCAAGGAGGGCACTACGGGTAGGTCTCGGCGTGGGAACCCATTTCAGGCCCTTGGAAGGCCGGAGAACTACTAGGGAAGGCAGGAGACCGAAGGGGAGAAATGGCTTCCCGGCGGTGAAGGAGGGTCTCCTACGGCGATCAAAGCCAAATCGGCGGTGGATTTATGGTCGATGGGTCCTGGGCTCACGTTGGTGGCGGTGGTCAAGCTCTGAGGTCCCCGGTGAGTAGCCACGGAGAGGGTGTTTTACGGCGGTGAGCTTGGTCTTTGGAGCTCACACTGCGATCACCGCAAAAGAGTGCACCAAAGCGATTAGGGAGTAGCAGAGGTGCTCGGGAGCAAGGAATTGAAGAATGAGGGAGAGGGAGGAAGATCGGTCCACGGGTCACCGGCAGGGAGAGGCGCCGGTGGAGCTAGGGGCCAAGGGAGCTCAATCGGTTGCTCGAGGAGGTCCCGGGAGTGGTGGGAGGCGATTGGAGGTGGTCGGGAGTTCGGGAAGCGAGGGAAGTGGGCGGCAGTGAGGGGTTTTATACCCGGGAGAAGAGGGGAAGGCGTGGAGGGAAGGCCCAAGGCGCGGGAGTCGGCAGAGGACGGGAGTTGTGGGCGTCTCCTCCATGGGTGGCGTCGTCCGACCGAGCAGTGAAGGCGAGGTACGGCGAGACCGCCAGCCCGGGCAAGATGGGCGGGCGTCGCGGAGAGAAGGGCGGGGAAAAGCGGCGGGTGGGGCCAAGGGGAAGGGACGGCGACGCGGCGCGGCGCGGGTCGGCCGATCGCAGGCGCGCGGGGCGCACCTGTCCGAACGGGGAAGGCGGCGGTGCGGACGGGCAAGCGCCTGTGGGTGGGGAGAAGGCGGGGAGGGCAAAGGCGCTGGGAGGGGAGGCGGGCGCCAGGGAGGGGAAGCGAAAGCTGAGGGGAGCGGCGCCGCAGAGGGAGGCGGAAGGAGGAGGGGCGCCAACCGAGCGCCCGAAAAGGAAAGCGACCGAAGAATTTCCGAATTGGGAAAGTTTTCAAAAATTCACCAAAATTCAGGAAAATCCAGAAAAATTTGGTTTGAAATTTTGGGGTCTTTCAACCTACCCCTTAAAAGAATCTCGACCGAGATTAACTTGGTCCAGGAGTAAGTTGGGAAAATCACGTGCAAACCGATTCTCTTCCCAAGTGGCCTCGTCGGCGTGTGATTCCTCCACCGCACTCGCAAAATCTGACATTCCTGTTTCTGAGCTGCCTTTCAGACGTTTCAAGTATTTGCAAAGGTTCCTCAGGATAAGTCCAGTCATCTTGTAATTCAACGTCTGATAATGGCACTTCATCTGTAGGCTGGCGTAAACATTTTCGGAGTTGGGATATGTGGAACACATTGTGGATTCTCGATAAATTGGGCGGTAGTCGCACTTGATAAGCTACTTCTCCAATTCTCCCGTAATTTGAAACGGTCCCACGATCTCGAGCCAATTTGCCTTTGACTTGAAACCTCTTGACGATCTTGAAAGGTGTGACTTTGATATACACGAAATCTCCGATTTCAAAGCTTAAGTCTTTTCTCATGTTATCGCATAGCTCTTCCGTCGGTCTTGTGCGATCTTCATCATCTCGACGATTTTGACATGTGCCTCGGCATCTTGAGCTATTTGGGGTCCAACGAGGTCGCCTCTGCTTTCGACCAATTCGTGAGGTGTCCCTGACTTTCGCCATATAAAGCTTCAAATGGGGCCATCTCAATGCTAGCTTGATAGTCGTTGTTATAGGAGAATTGAGCAAATGGCGTGCAAGTGTTCCATGTCGCCCATACACAATAGCGCACGCCTCAACATATCCTCTAAAATTTGATTTGTTCTTTCTGTCTGCCCATCTGTCTGTGGGTGATATGCTGAGCTGAAATTGAGATCGGTGCCCATTGCTTCATGCAACTTTTCCTGAATTTGATGTGAATTGGGCCTCTATCCGACACAATCTTCTTGGCACTCCGTGAAGTGTCACAATTTGTGTCAAATATAGCTCGACAAGTTTATCCTTCCCATAGGTTTGCTTGATCGGGAGGAAGTGAGCCACCTTGGTCGGTCATCAACTATGACCCGTATAGCATCATATCCTTCACGAGTTTTGGGAGTCCAAGAATGAAGTCCATGCCGATACTATCCCATTTCCATTCGGAATCCAGAAGGTCAGAATGATCCCGAGGGCTTCGTGGTCAATTTTGATCCACCGCGACGCCACATTTGGCTACATATTCGCCACTTCTTTCTTCATCTGGTTCCACCAATACTTTTCTTCAAATCTTGATACATCTTTGTGCCCCCGGGATGGATCGAGAATTGAGAGGAATGAGCTTCGGATAAGATCAATTCTTTCAACTCTTTCTTGTTGGGTATGCAATAGCGACTACGAAAGTAAGGATCCCATGTTCGCTCATTGCATACCGATGAATCCTCTTCTTGAACTTTCTTTTTCGCTTTTGAATCTCTTCATCGTCATCTTGGTCGCTTTAATCTCGATCCGTCAAGAACGGTCAAGTTCTAGTGTGTCAGTCGCTTTGTTCAAGGATCACCAAATTCAACCGTAGTATATCTTTCGCACTCGTGGATATTCTGCGATAGTTGGTCTGCTTTGTCGAACCTTTCGATTGAGGGCATCGGCAACCACATTGGCCTTGCCGGGATGATATTGGAGATCAACATCATAATCTTTGATCAGTTCTAGCCATCTTCGTTGTCTCATATTCAACTCGGTCGTGTGAAGAGGTACTTTAAACTCTTGTGATCTGAGAATATCTCACATCGATTTCCTAGCAGGTAGTGCCTCCAGATTTTGAGGGCATGCACCACAGCTGCTAGCTCTAAATCGTGTGGGATAATTTTCTTCGTATGGCTTCACTGTCTTGAGGCATATGCAACCACTTTTCTGCCTTGCATGAGTACACATCCCAAACCCTGTTTTGATGCATCACAATAGACTTGAAACTCTTTCTCTGGGTTTGGCAAAATTAGCACTCGTGTCGTTGTTAGCTTGGTCTTCAAAGAATCGAAAGTTCTCTTCGCATGCATCCGTCCATAGGAAAGGCTTGTCTTTCTTCAAAGAATTGAGTAAGTGGACGAGAAATTTTGAGAATCCTTCTATGAATCGGCGATAATAGCCCGCCAATCCAAGAAAACTCCTTATTTCTGTTACTGTCTTGGGCTGTTGCCATTCCATAACCGCGGCAATCTTTTCTGGATCAACTTTGACACCATCTTCTGATATAATGTGACCCAAGAAAGCTACTTTTTAGCGTAAACGCATTTGTCAAACTTGGCATACAACCGATGCTCTCTCGCCCGTCAATGCCATGTGCAAATGCTCTCGTGCTTTTCTTCACTCTTTGAGTATATCGAATATCATCGATAAAGACTATCACGAATCGGTCCAGCTTGGTCCATATGCACCGATTCATAAGGTTCATGAAATAAGCGGTGCATTGGTTAAACCAAAGGGCACGACCGTGAACTCGTATAGTCCATATCGGGTGATGAATGCTGTTTTCTCTCGATCTTGCTTTCGTATTTTGAGTTGATGATAACCTGAGCGCAAGTCGATCTTGGAGAATACTTTGGCACCCTTGAGTTGATCAAACAAATCATCAATCCTGGGCAGTGGGTACTTGTTCTTGATGGTGACAGCATTCAAACCTCTGTAATCTACACACATCCTCAGTTCTCCATTCTTCTTCTTCACAAATAGAATCGGGCCGACCAAGGTGAAACGCTTGGTCTTATGAATTCTTTCTCTTGCACTCATCTAGTCTGTTTCTTGAGTTCTTTAGCTCACTTGGTCGACATCCCAGTATTGATGCTTGGCGATTGGTTTTGTGCCCGGAACCGGTTCTATAGCAAGCTCTCACCGCCTGTCGTGGGGTCTCGCCTGGTAATTCTTCGGGAAACACATCCGGATAGTCTTGTACTACCGGCACTTGCTCAGGTGTGACTGCCAACATGTTGATCATGCGTTTTCTTGCACTTTTCAGTACTTCTCGATCTATTTTTATCACCACTTTCTGATCTTCAGAATTGATCAAAGATCTTGCTTTGTCCTCACAGCCTACCTTGCCTTTGTTTTAGCTAGCCGCTCATGCCCAAAATGGCATCTAAACCCGACATATCTAATTGCAAAGAAATCGCTTTAAACTCTACCCTTGGATGTTTATACCGAGTCCAAAGACACCCACCGTGGGACTCCATTCTAACCCTGTGGGTTTCAACCACATAAGGTCTTGGCAAAGAAACCGAGGGTGGCGATTTTCAAGACAAAACTCTTCGAGATAAATGAATGTGTTGCTCAGGTCAAATAAAATCAATGCAGGTATGGAGTTGATTGGGAACATACCGGCAATGATATCGCTGGCTCCAGTGGCATCTTCCGCTGATACATGGTTCACTCTTGCATAGAAGGTAGGTCTGCACGGCCGCCGCCTGCCTGCAGAGTAAGTTCGCTGTTCCGCGGGTGATTGCGGTCCTACCGCCTTGATCCGCAAGTATCCTCCTTTGGGGTGCTGGGGCTGCTTGTGATTTTGACTCGCCGTTGATTCGTGCACTTGAAGCTTTGCAAGATCGAGGGCAAATTCTTTTGAGACACCGATCTCAGTAGTGCCCTATTTCGCCACAAAGGAAGCAAGCATTGATCCGCGGGGACAATCTGGCCGGCGAGGTGGTTTCTCCACAAGTGGGGCATCCGATTGCCAACGGAGAAAGGGAGTTGTATTGTCGGACTGTCCTGACTGACTTTTCGGCAGCATCACAAACTGTCGAGAAGGTTGGGATCGAAAAGACGACGACCCCATAGTCTTGCTTCACCGGCTTTGGTGGGAGGAGGATCGTGATTTGTGCGTTGTTTTACGCTTCGTAATCCTCCATCTCACTACGGGCTTCTTCGATGTGATGAGGCTATCCACCATGTCATTCGTGTCTTGGAATTTGATAGTGAAATGTGGAATTTCAAGGATCTGTTGTAGTCCATACAGAATCGCTCATTTTCTTTCTTCTTTATCAACATCTTCGGGCGAACCGGAAAGATGGTTGAACCGGTGTAGGTATTCCATAATTGTGCGACCTCCTTGTTTGAGCGCCAAAATTCTCGCCGCCTCCATAATGCCATCGGGAATATGGGCTTTGCGGAAAGCCTTGGAGAATTCTTCCCAATCAATCTCTGGCCTCTGGGTACGCTGGTAGTTGATCCACCACGTTGCAGCAGCACCCTGCAACTGGTGGGATGCATAAAGCACCTGCTCTTTGTCATCGCACTGCACGGTCTGAAGCTTCCTTCCCACGTCCACCAGCCAGTCCTCGGCTACTAAGGGATCGGCCGAGGTGGTAAAGGTCGGCGGACGGGTTTTCAGGAAGTCTGCCCATCGGGAGGAAACTGGTGCACCATCCCGAGGGATATTGCCTCCACCACAAGGCACGGAGATCTAGCCGCTATTCGCTCAAGCATACGGGCTTGCCGATCAAGCACTCGTAGGATGTTCTGCTCTCCTTCTGGCGGTTTTCTCTAACATTGTTATTATGTCAAGAAGGCCGCTGATCTCGTGGCGGTGCACCGCCCACCGGTCCGTCCTCCGTCTCGCCGTGGTTGATTCATCTGCCAATTGGGAACTGGGAATTAGCTTTGCAGCGATCTTGGCAACCAAGAGTAGATAAGTAAGATTTCGAATTTTTCAAGGCAAGTATAGGACGAAAAAGGTAAGAACGAGAGCGAAGGGGACAGGAGAAAGCTTTGAACACAGACAGAAATACTGATAATTAAGCAAACAACATAAAGATTAATGAACATAATTTTACAATATGCGGTGGTACATGCACCACTTAGGGTTCATGGTTACACTTGCATTACAATACAAAAGCATCGGTACTAAAACAAAAGGTCGGGCTACGCTAGCGGCCGTCTACTCCTCCATATCCTCAGCGCCTGGAGGCCAAGCGGGCGGAACCGAGCACGCAGATCGCGCCGCAGATCATCCGGCGCTGGGCCTAGACCGACCAAGCACGTGGAGGAATGGACGCTGGCGACTCAAGACTATCTCGAGACCTTGCCGCCTCCCGGCCTCAAAGCGAAGAAGGACTCCGAGGCGCCAACCTCCTCACGGGCGCCCCAAAGCCGCCTCCGAGAACTCCGCCTCACCGACCGCCTCCGTTGTGGCGGACGACTGCGGCGTCAGCAGGGTGGCGATGCCGCCAAAGCGGGATCGTCATCCTCACCGAACCTGTGGACTAAAAGTCCCCAAAGTGCGGACGCGCACTGTGTCAAAGGCGCCCCGCTAGCTCCCCGTGGTAGTAGTCTCGAGGTAGAGTGCGGCCTTCGAGCCACATCCCGAATAAAGATCGCCCTCGCTCACCCGACGGGCGGTGAACCTCCGCTTCGTCTCAGGCGGACAGCAACGGATCAAGAACCACCCAAGCCTCGTACTCATAGAATCGGTCTCGCGAAACTGCCCCACAAGATGGAACACCGGGTTGAAGTTGCCTCTCGCTCCAAGATGCTTCCGCATCTCCCACACCTTGGGCCCAACCGTCCATACGGGCCAAGGAAAAGATGTGGTGCACCATCTGCCGAAACAAAATTTTGAAGTTAGACAAGGAAGCAAGAAACATTTGCATAAATCAAAACTTAAGCGTAGTAAACTAAGATGATAAGGTAGCAACAAGAGAGGTAAAGACAAGCAGAGTACTTATATTTTCATAAACCCTTTTATGTCTTTAATTAGGTTTTGCGATAAAATCGCTTCCTAGGTCTGCTTTAGGTCTTATCCTACGGCCAAAGAGCCCGCTCGATACCACTTCTTGTAACGCCTGCTTCCGAGGGCGTACGGACACGGCAACCCGCAACTATTCACGCATGAACAGCTATGGAGTGTCGCGAAGAGTATACCATTGCATGCTTACAACAAAACCAAGATATACTTCACATATGGATTAATATCCGTAGTTTTGACAGGCGTGCAAGCCCAAAGTATAATTACATCACAAAGCTCCGAATCCGCTTGAGCGCGGCCAAGACCCATACCACGGATCCTCGTCAAGAAGAGACCCGGGGCTTCTTCAACGGGAGACATTCACCTTCGCCTTGATCTTCTAAAGAATTGATTAGCAAGTCGTGAGCCAACAACCACCAACAAACCGCAAAGGAATCCTACTTTACTAAATGCACGGATCAACAAAGGAATGGAGTATATTTGGTTTATTATCCTTGAGTGGATGCGTTTTATTTGTAAACCTTTTCGTAAAACTTGCTGATAAAACTACTCCTTAATCAACAGGGGTTTTCATGAAGAGTTATATAACCATCTAACCAGATTAAAACATTCGTAAAACTACTTAAGCTTTGCCGATGGAATCACCCAAGTGACACGACCCAATAACCGGAGCACGGCAGATCCGAATACCATTTATTTGACTCTGCAGAGTTTGCTCAACTTTACCCACACGATCCCTTAACTCCCGCGACAGAGTTAAGAAAGCCAGGTCGTTTCACTGCTCAAATCCTTATATAGGTTTCACCCTGAGAATTCACCTGTCCGCACATGGAAACTCCCGTCCGCTCGAGTGAACCCTACCGTTATTAGGTATCCGCAGCACAGCATACCTAATTCAACTACCCAACCTCCGGCCTTCTCAACACCTGTAGAGTTTCAAACGAGTTGAGCAGCTACTAAACCAGTGTTGACAAGTCAACTCCTCGTGGTTGAGCGATTGCTATGATGCTTGCTCAAAGATAAGGGTTTCAGTCCTTATATTTTCACACGGCCCGCAACCTCTCCAGGTCCGCGACCACAACCTAGGGTAAGTGGTGGGCGAAGACCGACCCGCGGTTTCCCACAACACTCTTACCCTTCCTTGCACACCGATACTCTCCGCCCTAGGATGCGGTGTCCCACACCACCCCACCCTAGGGTCGGGTTTTCAAATCCATCGCCCGACCACGACCTTATCAGTAAAATACTTTGCATGATAGTAGTAACATATAGTGATCTAGATTAACAGATATATATATTTCTAGGGTTACAAGGCATGGCTATAAATTGGACATGGCATTTTTCGGTGGTAGGACATATCTATATCACATGTCATTCTAAACATTTTCACTTTACTTCAAACTAGCATTTCACAACTAGCATAATGCAAATAATGTAATAACTTAAGTAAACATCATAGGGCACAATATGATCAAAGGATTTGCGACTTGTCGTGAACGGAATGATCTCATGAGCTCGAACGCCGACGCTTCCGGATCCCGAGATTGCACCCGAGCTTCCGGATCTCCAAACTAGCGCAAACATATAAAATAAATAAGTCCTAGCTTGAGAATAATCAAGCAAGGAAAATAATCTATAAAAGAATTAAAAGGAATAAACTTGCATAAAATATCAAATGAAAGGGTTCTTTGAATTTTAGATTTTGCTGGAGAAGAATTTTGAAATTGGAGTTCACCATCGGGTTCGTGGATAATGAGAGGAGCAATGTGGTGAAATTTGGGAATTTTGGGATTTTTCGTAATTTTCTAGGATTTATTTGGGTTTTCGGATTTTGGAAAAGAATAAACCCCGAAAATCGGTGAATAAGGTCTTGGGCCACCCATGGTTACAAGCATGCCCAGCCCATCACATGCCGCGGCAAGGCACAACATGCCTGCCCAGGCTAGCGCCGCCTACCGATGGCCGACGCGTGGCGAGGGCTGGCTGCGATGCGGGATGGCGGACGGTTCGGATGGGCTGGTTTAAGTGAGATCTGACTACCGAGAACAGAGCGGGCGGGGGCGGTAAGGCTGGATCTGACTACCGAGGGGTTTGTGTTTATGAAGATCGGACGGTGGGAGTAAGCGACCATCCGACGCCGAGTTTAAAGGATAACGGTTGGAGGACGGCGTGGATGCGCCACGTCGGTCGTCTTCAACCTCTCGGCCCGGCAGAGGAGCGGGGAAAAGAGGGAGCTTCGCTCCCCGGCGACGGCGGGGTCTCCGGCGGCCAAGGAGGGCACTACCGGGTAGGTCTCGACGTGGGGAACCCATTTCAGGCCCTTGGAAGGCCGGAGAACTACTAGGGAAGGCAGGAGACCGAAGGGGAGAAATGGCTTCCCGGCGGTGAAGGAGGGTCTCCCGGCGATCGTGCCAAATCGACGGTGGATTTATGGTCATGGGTCCTGGGCTCACGTTGGTGGCGGTGGTCGGCTCTGAGGTCCCGGGTGAGCCGGCCACGGAGAGGGTGTTTCGGACGGCGGTGAGCTTCGGTGCTGGAGCTCCACGGCGATCACCGCAAAAAGAGTGCACCAAAGCGATTAGGAGTAGCAGAGGTGCTCTGGGAGCAAGGAATTGAAGAATGAGGGAGAGGGGAGGAAGATCAGTCCACGGGGTCACCGGCGCAGGGAGAGGCGCCGGTGGAGCTAGGGGCCAAGGGAGCTCAATCGGTTGCTCGAGGAGGTCCTGGGGAGTGGTGGGAGGCGATTGGAGGTGGTCGGGAGTTCGGGAAGCGAGAGGGAAGTGGGGGCGGTGAGGGGTTTTATACCCGGGAGAAGAGGGAAGGCGTGGAGGGAAGGCTCGGGCGACGCGGGAGTCAGCAGAGGACGGGAGTTGTTGGGCGTCTCCTCCGCGGGGTGGGCGTCGTCCGGCACTGAGCGGCAGTGAAGGCGAGGTACGGCGAGACCGCTGGTTGGGCGGCATGGGCGAGGCGTCCCACGGAGAAGGGGAAAGCACCGGCAGTGGGGCCAAGGGAAGGGACGGCGACGTGGCGCGGCGGGCGGCCGGATCGCGGGCGCGGGGCGCGGCTGTCCGAACGGGGAAGGCGCGGCGGGCGGACGGCACGGGCGCACGCGCGGGAGGGAGAAGGCGGGGAGGGCAAAGCGCTGCATGAGGAGGGGCGGGCGGCGCCAGGGAGGGGAAAGCGAAAGCGGAGGGGAGCGGCGCCCGCAGGAGGGAGGCGGAAGGAGGAGGGGGCGCCAACGGAGAGGGAGGCGAGCGCCCTAAAAGGAAAGCGCACCGGAAGAATTTCCAATTGGGAAAGTTTTCAAAATTCACCAAAATTCAGGAAAAATCCAGGAAAAAATTTGGTTTGAAATTTTGGGGGCTTTCAACTTTTATCACAGTTTCTTCTCATCTCTAGGTGGTTTACATTGTACAGCAGGTGGTGACTGATAAATCAACCCTCCACTTGTTCCAATTTTCCAACTCGACAAGTTTCATGGCCATTGTGACACTATCAGGGGTGACGTCAATATCAAGGACACGTCATTTGTGACGTCCTCCGAACCGTCGCCTATTTGCCTATGGATCGGGAGTTCTTTTTACTGAACAATGCCACACTCTGCTCTCTTTAATTTGAGGATAACATTCTATCGAAATAAAAGACAGCATAAACTACAAAACAGCAGCCATAAGGATTAATACAGATATATCCTCGCCATTGCAATCGAATCAACTGAAATTGTCACTTAAGCTCTCGTATCAAATGATGCGTCATCTAGGACAGTTAAACCTACTGATTACGACACGCTTATGGGTATGCTTTTGTAACTGTGTGTATGAATGACTGAATGTTGATCTACTCCAGTCTCCAGATAATTCATCAAAACAAATTAGGGGCGTCCATGGGAGCGTAGGATTCCTGAAGAAATTCAGGAGGGTTTGGTTTTTTCCTGCAGATATTATCTATGAAATTCTTGGAATGGTGTAAAGAAACAACATCAGTATGATCTCTAGGAGGCCATCACCTTGAGAGAGAGAGAGAGAGAGAGAGAGAGAGAGAGCTTTCCTTCAGTGCATCATCATTGCACGATTCAGTATAATCGTCCTAATTAAGGATCCAGTGCTAGCTTAATTTCTATGTTCTCCTGAGAACTTTGCGCAAACGAGAGGCTAACTGGAGCGGAGTTTGTACGCGTACTCTCCTGAAAACTATAAATTGCACAGACCTAAGCTGTAAATTGGACAGACTTATATGCATTTCATTATTGTGTAACTGGGTAAGTGCTGGCGTCAACTCAGTGCATGATCCGGTAGATCAGCCAAAAAGACGCAAAGAGCAATGCAGCCATTTTGACGGCTCCTGTGTGAATATACTCTCTGACAAAAAAAAAAGCGTTTACTGTCGCTGTCAGTGCGTACTAGCATGCATGATAACTTGCTCCTTCCTTGGTTTTTTTAGATTCTCCGAAAGTCGAACAAATAGAATGATTTCTTGAAGTGTAATCTCTAAACAATTTCTCAAATCTAAAAACATGTGCACCATCGGCATCAACGTCTTCACTATCCACTGTCGTCTCAAAAAATATAGACAAGAATCATCCACTACAGTCAAAGACATCCATAACGGTCCAAGGAACGGTGCCTTACTTCAACGCCCTCATTCTACCGAAACTTCCATGACGTCTTGTCACTCGATCGCAGTCATCAATAAGCTGCCTTCCATTCGATAGCGACATTGTTGATCGCACAATATGGATATAACATTGTAATTGAAACAAACCGAATTTTATCAAAATCTTGAAGTCAAATGAATTTCCTTGAATTTGATCTGAACTAGAGTCCTAACCCAATTTGGCATCTCCCTCAGCCGTTCACGCCGCGAATTCGCTGCCAAGCCATCTCCTTCGTCCCTCCGCGCGCACGTACTGTTCACAGTCTGAAAATATCGCTATCGTCCCGATCTTTTGCTCCCGCACCTTCCCGTTTCTTCTCGCCACTGCAACTGGTCAGAGACCGTACTACCTCGCCCTTCCTGCCGTGACACCCTCTTAATAACACTGGCCGCGCGTCAGAGCAGCCAGCGAAACCCCATCGCCACCTCTGCTATTCTCGCCTCTCTGCTCACCCTCTCAGCCGACCTCTCCCGCACCGCAAATTTTGATCTCGTGAAGCCGCCACTGCCAGCCTGAACAACCGTACCATGTCCCATAATTGCCCTGATCACCACCTGGCCAAGCGCCGTACTTACCTCGCTCCCTACTGCCTTGCCGCCCTCTCTCTGCTCACTCACTGTACCTTCCTCTCACAGCCGACCAGACCTCTTTTGACCGATGCAATGTCACGCCCTAGGCAGCCTGTACCTCCCCTCTGCCAGCCGCGTTGTGCCCTCCCGCACCTTCCTGACCCCTGCCACGCGCCACAGCCGCCTTAGCCTTACCCCTATGCCGAGCCGCCATACTCGCCCTATTTAAACCCCTGAGCCCCTCCATTTGGAACCACAGGTGCTCAAGGTGAGCCACACACCCCCAATTGAGCCCTCGACCGGAGCATCACTGACGAACATCGGAAGACCCCAAAGTAAGCCAATCTTCAATTCTTGCTATTCAGTCCATTTCATTTCGATTGCTGTTTTGCATAAAACTCAATTTTAGCAAAAAAACAATCTATTCACCCACTCTAGTTGGCTGGCAAAAATATTCGCTTAGGTTTGAATCAAAATTATTGCGATTACAGTAGTTAACGAGTTTAAAATTAAAAGGAGTCAATTTCAAGTGAAAAAAAGTTAATGAGGCTCAACTCGATAGTGGCTTATTAGCTCAAATTTAAAACAACCACTTGAAAGACAAATAAAATGATTTGAAACCGAACTATATCAATTTCAAACAAGCTCGATGATAGCTCGTTAAGCTTATAGCCAGCTTGACCTCCTTAAACCTTCAATTGGGCTGCAACCTGCAGTTTTTGAGACAAATTGGGGAGAGAGGTGTGGGAATAGGTTGAAATCTATTAAAGGTATAAATATGAAGTATTTGGATTAATTTATCACCATATATAATTAATATACCTATTAAAATACAAGATATTTTTTTTAAAAAAATAGATGTTCAACCGAACACATATTAACTATATTAGGACCGCCCCTATATCAATGTAACGATATTGAGACTGACGTGATTCGCCAAATAAGATTTACTGACTTAGCAGTATAGTCCTTGTATCACTCAACCTCCACCTCACCTGCATCCTCTTTTAATGCCCGTGTTTGAGCATATGCTTAGGTTAGGTTAATATCTGGCCCTGATGGCCCTATTTACACACTGTTAGTAAAAAACAGCCGCCATTAATCGGTTTAATTACGAGAGTCGCAACTATTACAGTCGATTCTGTTAGCCTATCATTCTTATGATGGAGAAAGAAAAGAGATAGCTGATAAGGAAGAGGATAAATACGGCATAAACATAACATCGAGTAGTATACATTACTACCGGTCGTGACGGCTACGTACATTTATAGCTTATTCTACCGCGTTATTTCCATTCCTCTCTCTCTCTCTCTCTCTCTCTCTCTCTCTCTCTCTCTCTCTCTCTCTCTCTCTCTCTATCTATCTATCTCCCCGTCCATTCAGCTAGATGCATGACATCTACAAGTTGGTACTAGTAGTTAGTGACTCCAACATGAATGGGATTTATGCCTATCAAAGGGTTGTCCTTAATTAATTACCTCGAAAATGCATGGGCGGATGACGCTGTATTTTTCAAGTTTGTATACATAGTTATTTTAGTACGGTGCAAATTAATATAAATAAGAGTAAATTGTGTCTTTTGGACCTCAAACTTTTCAGATCCTTAAACTTCACTTTTAACTTAACGATGTCGTGAAGCCATTTAGTTAAAGAAGTGATCTAGTAGCACAATTAAGCGAATTTAGAAACCTAAATGGTGGGAAAGATAGACAATTTTGGGACCTCGTCATCACTTAACAATGTAGTACTAAGTCGTACAGTTAAGCAAGGCTTCAATGGCCTGTTAGCCTAAATTTTGTGGTCCTATATATGACCTCAGTGGAACGATTTCGAAAGTTCCTTGGACCTATAATGCAATCGCTACCAGATAAAACCCGATCGGACGGTCATCGTGGACGTCTAATGGATAATGATTTTAGTAGCCGGTGTTAAAGTTGATCGAATTTGTACCGTATCTGTATGATATGGCATGATCTCATACCAGACGTGGTATAACAAGTATCAGGGCCATATGCAGGTTGTATCAGGTATCTGTAACAACCGACTCTGATTCGATTTCCTCTCCGTATGAAACTCATTTCCCTAGTCCTATATACCCAGTAGTCTATAGAAAGAGCAAGCGCTCTATTGTAAATTATCTTTATTATAGTGATTTGCTTTCGTGAGTCCATGATTTTTTCGTATGAGTTTTTCACATAAAAATCAGTATCTTCCGTATCTATTTTTCTTGTGTATTATTTGCAACAGTGGTGTAATGCACATTAACAAAATTGTAGGTGCATAGGAACTGTTTGGATCTCGTGGATTATGAATAGTGCACGATTCAATTCTGTGAGCACATACGTAAATACTTTTTTCAAAGTTCAAGGATTTATTGTGCAGTTTTTCCAAACTCGTCAGCTTGGTTCTTTTCAGCTTATACCTTATAGTATTTCTCGAACAAACAAATAGAGCGATTTCTTTGTCACCGTTTTGAAATGACTTATCGGGACAGTCTTTTTGAAGCAGCTTATCGGCATTCGGATCGTTCACATAAGCACTCGCGTTAGGACAAAAATCATAAGCCATAAATCGCAACCGAAAAGAACCTACCGATCATATATGTGCAGTACTTACTACCAGCCCATTAGGAGCTCTAGGATAGTCACCCCCAAGCTCCACATATCAGCGGCGTAGGGGTCGACGCGGTCCACACCGTCGTCGAAGCGCTCAGGGCTCATGTATGCGGCGGTGCCCTCGTAGGCCACGCAGTGGTCACCGGCGTGGGAGATGACCCTGGCGATGCCGAAGTCGGTGATCTTGACCTGCCGGCCCTTCTGGCGAGGAGGTTGGCCGGCTTGATGTCACGGTAGGTGAGGTGGCTGCTAGGAATAGTCTCATATCAGTTGTGAAAAGAAAAAAACATAATTTATAAGTGTGAGAAAGATCTTATCTATTGAACTAGTCTTTTAAGAGAGAATGTTCAATACCATTTATAAGACTGCTGCTTTAGGGTTTGCATACCGCAGTCCGTTGGCTTAGTTGAGTTCAACCTGTTTGGATCCGAGGCTCAGGGAGTAAATTCGGTTGGACCTAGTCATACGATCGGAGTCCGATCTAATAGCGGCAGGGGTAGAGGTGCACTAGGCCGGGCAGCACCTGCGCTGCCACCTCCGCCAACAGCGCCTCTAGGAAGCCTCTGTGACCGTTGACGAGCGAGTCGATCGAACCGTCGTCCATCAGCTCGAAGAGTAGTGCAACATCGCTAGACTCTGTCGGAAGGGTGGAGTGGCATCGGACGATGTGCAGGGAGTCGACACGGCGGGCGATGTCTTCCTCAGGGTGGCCGCGGTGAAGGATCTCTAGGGTGTATAGTGCCGACGTGAGGCGGTAGGGGATCTTGTAGATGGTGTCATCGTTCCCACAGCCTAGGGGCGGAACCAAGCTCAGCCCAAGCCTCGGGCTGGGCCAGCTGATTTTGGACTATCTTGGGTTTTTGTTCCTAAGTTTTCACACCTAAATCACTATTTTCTATGGATTTTGATTTTCAAGCCTCGGGCTATAACTCACCTAGACCGAGGCTTGGTTCCATCCTTGCCGCAGCCCAAGACAGAGAGCCCGTTGAAGTCGGACAGGCAGAACTCGCCATGCCGAGCCGCCGATGTCGAGGCGGTCGACATGGACGGCGTTGCCGTGGCAA